>QXEO01002102.1:1320508-2520508 GCA_007115705.1 Dactylis glomerata
TCTCCTCTAAGTAAGGGGAACATAGAGGATCTAGATCTTGGAGTTCTTTGTGGATTTTCTTTGTTCTTTCTCTCATATCTCCATAGCATTAGTGTTTGGTAGGATTTGGGTGAGAAGGATTTGAGCACTTGTGTGCTCTTGCCATTGCATTTGGTGCATCGGTTTGAGTTCTCCTTGGAGATTGTGGAAGTGAAAGTTTGTGAGTTTATTACTCTTGGGTTTTTGGAACCCTAGATGGCTTTGTGGTGCCTTGGTGGCTATCCTTGGGAGCCTCCAATTAAGTTGTGGATACGTGCCCCAAGATTTGTGTAAAGGCCCGGTTCGCCTTGAGGAACCCCTTAGTGGAAAACTGAGCTAGGCCTTTGTGACGGAAGCTCACACCGGAGAACAGGATGAGGCCTTTGTGGTGTTGGTTAGGACTTTGTGGCGATACCACACCCCTCCAACGAGACGTACTCCCTTTCAAGGGAGGAACTCGGGAATACATCATCGTCTCTGTGTGCCTCAGTTATTTCTATACCCGAGCTCTTTACTTATGCACTTTACATTGTGATAGCCTTCGTGCTTGAAGTCATATATCTTGCTATCACCTTGTTACTTGTATTGCTTAGAATAAGTTGTTAGTGCACATAGGTGAGCCTAGTTTATTTAAATTTTCTGAGCTTAACAAAATAAACGCTGGTTTAATTTCACTTTTGTTCAAGTCATTCGTGCATATTCACCCCTGACGAGGTCCCAGGCGCATAGGCTAGCACACACCTCTTTTTCGACCATAGCCAGATTTCATCTGCGCCACCATTGTAACAGCTCCAACTATGCCAGCAATACAAGATCAGACAAGCAAGATGTAGGACTTTACCCTCCGGAGGGCGAACCTGAGTAAACTCTCATGTGCGTCATGTTTCTGTCTAAAGCCGTCGAATCCGCCAGCACTCACACTCTCTCCATGTATCAAAAGCCCTTAAACATAGGCATTGCCGAGTTAGAACCTCGTCACCCCCCCCCCCCCCTCCCCCCTCTAGGCGACATCTGTGTCCTTTCAGTATGTCTAAATAAAGAATTCATACTTTTATATTGATCGTGTTGGCGCCATTACTATCTGGCCACTGCGGCAGATCATCTTTGCACCATCAGTATCCTGCAGACTTTCATATTGATCAGGAACACCAGAGTAACGAGCAACTGTAACCAGTAACAAAATTCAAAATATTGACAGTAAAATGGAGGCAAAAATTAAAGATGACACTGTGTGATAGGGTTAAAAATTATGGAGTAGCCTGGAGTACTTTCTTGTTCAGTGATAGGGTTAAAATGGTGCTTAGCTAACCATATGAAAAAAAACATCATACACTGAGTTGTTATTTCAAATTCATTATCAAACGCAAATACACTGAGCACAGATTTAGACATTGCAAGTAGCTAATCGCATACAACGGTCTCATATCCGCTTCAGTTGGACCAGCAAAATGTTCATGCTACTGGAAATTAATTTTGTCAGACAGGAAAGAACATCAAAGTGATGCGGGAATACCTTGGTAAGAACACTGCCAGCGTAGCCGGTCAGGCAGGTGGCGCCTGACGACTCGGATCAGCGTTCGCGGGGGCGACGAGGGCGCCAGCACCGCCGCGTTGCTCATGCTGCGGTGCCGCTCGACGCGCGTCACGCGGTGGCAGAGCACACACTGGACGCCGGAGCTCGACCCGCCGGGCGGCGCCACGAGGCCCGTGTCGCAGTGGCCGCACCACGACGTCGTCCTCGCCGGCCCTGTGTTGCCCATGCCTGGCCACCGCAGATCATGGACGGCGACGATCTGCGGGAGCTCCTCCACCGGTTCGTGTACTCCAACGTCTGCGCCGAGATCTCGAAGGAGGTCTTCTCCGGCTAGGTCCGCATGACTACCACCACGAATGGAGCTCCGCCTTGACTTGGCTTGTCAGATCGAGCGCCGCCGCTGCAGATCCAGCCGCGGAGAAGGAAAAAAACGCATTTTTAAGCCAGCCGTCGGAGTACTATGCTGGGAGAGGGCGGCGACGTCGCGGGCGATGGAGAGGGGGCGGCGGCGACGCGCGCGATGGAGAGGAGGCGGTGACGACGTGCGCTAGGAGACAGGGCAGTGGCGATGCGCGCTAGGACAGCGGCGGCACCATGGAAGGAGTGGGTGGAGCAAGATAAGGGGGTGGAGCGAGTCGAACGGGTGTGCGCTGCGCGAGTGAGTGGTGGAGGCGTGTCGAGCGGGTGGGTTGTGGAGGGGCAACTCGGTATAGTTCGTAGTGCAAAAAAGTTTGACCGCAAAACTTTAACATCCAGACCCATATTACTCTTCGCTAATACGGATGTATCTACTATTAAAATGTGTCTAAATACATCAATATTAATGAAGAATATTATGAACCGGAGGAAGTATTAAAAAATGAGGAAATAAGTTGTAGACATACAACAGCAAAGACATGCCAGTAAACAAACCCTTCGGCTCTCCTTTTCTCTTTGCAAAAAGTCCTGCGCGGCATACATTCCATTGTTCGTTTTGTTTGGACCGCATACTCAACTTCCGACCTTAATTAGCACCGTTCATTCAAACTAAAGCGTCAACAAGTCAATTGCACGGATGCTATCATATGCACTTTCCTCGCCAAGCAGGTATCATGTGTAGCCCCCTTCCGCTCAATCGCCTCCAATCAACGGACGCCACAAACATATATTCTACAGCACACTTGCTAAAGTTTGTAGATTGCAGCTATCTTAATTAGTACTTCCTCCGTTTTAAAATATAAGATATTTTAGATTTATGAAGCAAATGTATCTAGACACCTTTTAGTGTGTAAATATAAGATGTTTTAGATTTATGAAGCAAATGTATCTAGACACCTTTTAGTGTGTGTACTCGAGTGAATCTACACACTAAAATATGTGTAGATACATTTGCTTCACTAAGCTAAAATATCTTATATTTTAAAATAGAGGGAGTAATTGTGTACAAAATGTGCATATGTCAAATGTACCCAGGGGAATAAGAAAGTTGGTGGGCCAATTAAAACCACTACAATGCTGGAATGTCCAGCCTCGTCAAAGAAATATAGACTCCCGTGGCACTAGACAATTTTTGTCCAGAAAACAATTATAACAACGTTGTATGCATTATCCAGAAAACAATGATATCAACCTTGTATACAAGAATGATCACCAAATCTGTTACTTCGGCTGTTTTCTGTGATAAAATCTCGATCATAATCTAACACCATTCTAATGCACCAAAGCACTGTTTAAATTCTTCTATCATCTCCACACAGACCAAGCTGTAACTAAGAGTTAGTTAGATCGCAATCTACTCATTGGGATCAAGGAATCCGACGAGGCACTTCTCCAAGAGGAACTCCGCATTTACCCAGGCATGGTATTTATCTAGACGCTAGTCAAGGAATACATATAAAAATTTGCATATAAGTCCACAAATCATTGAGGTAGAACTATGATAGTAACAATAACAATGATCATCTCGTACTCGGCCAAGTATGCCTGCAAAAAAAAGTGTTGTTCAGGTCGCCATCTATAAAGTATGAAGTGTCTTTGCTTTTGTACTAACTTAGTACAAAATTTGCACTAAGTCACCAACACTTATTTCCAATCGGAGGGAGTACATGTTAAAGCCTGTTATGTTCTTGTGTCAAACCACAAAAAGGCGGCAATCTATTTTCAATGTATCTGTGACAACAATGTTAGTAGCAAAAGGATACTGAACAAAGCAGTGCAGTCTTTTCCAGCGGCCTTCCTGAGCATATCAACTCCTGTAAATGCACAGCAAAATACATATTCTGAACTTCTGAAGTATAACTGAATAATACTTTCAAGGGCTAACAAAAACAGCAAGGCATAGATATTAACTTCGATGCTCAAACAGAACCAAAAGTTGCACGACACTGAATCTTTAAGTTACCTCCAGGATGAAATTTCATGTAGGGACCAATGTTGTACACACGACCTTTTAAAACTGTCCAAATACAATCTCCAGTTTTATGTTGCTTAACTTCATCTAAAGTTATTAACCTCCGGTTTGTCTGCCCCTTAAGACCTACAGAAACAAGGACATCAGAGAAAAAGAAAGCAGCCTTACATCAACTAGCACAATACCCGTGCTTTGCCACGGGTCAACAAATGATAAGTTATTGTCGTAAAAAACATAACAAAAATCTCTTGACAGTCAAAAAATCCAATTAGAAGGTTGTCTTCAATTTTCTTGAGAATCAGTGGCACACCGCATCCTCGATCGATCCAACTATGAAGCTTTGGGTAGAAACATTAAAAAAAAAAATCACTATGCATATTCCACAAGAAGTGCTTGTGTGTTGCAACAGTTGTCAAATAATTTGATATGTGCTCAGAAACCTCAAAAGCTATAAGATTAAGAGTGACTATTATCTCTCAAACTTAAAATATCTTATATTTCACTTTGGGTTTTGGGTTGTACCATTTGTAACATTTTAGGTTTTGCTAAGGATTTATTTCCCCATATTCATTTTACATCATCCCAGGATAGAAATAAAAACTCAACACCTATTTTGCAATCTTCTTTATGTGCATAATGGTTATATCGTGTATATCATGCAAAAAATAAAGGTAAACTATAGATCTTGTTGGTCTCGATTTGTATAAGAAAAAAGAAAACAGAGTAGATGAAACAAATGAATAAAATTCTAAAATCCCTGGTATAGAGAGGAGGATTTGGATCATGGATCTGTAAGTTTGTTAGGTGCATGTCTGAAAATTTCTCCTGCCTACCCCGACTGAAGTTCACGCCTGCCTGCCTGCCTGGACTCATCCCACCAGGCCCCTACTTCCTTTATTTCCGGTGACAGGTCATGGTGGAGAAGCGGCCACCGGATACACGTGAACGGCGTATGGTAGAGGTCGCCGGCGTGTGGGAGCAGAGAGAGGGTGCGGGAGGGGATGCTAAAATGAAAAATACTGATGACGACGTACATGTATGAACTGAAGGGTTTCAATGACTCTAGAAGGGCTAAAATGAAAAATACTAACGGCGACGCACACATGCAAACTGGCGGATTTCAATTCAATAGTATAGATAGATCTTGCTACGGTTATTTTTTCTTAAATGATTTTAGGTCATGAACAATTTCACTACTGGAAATCCTTTTTTATGGGACAAAGCGTTGTTAAGAGTATGTTCGATGCATGCAAAGTTTGTTCAATGAATGCAAAGTCTATCGCATCCTTCAAATTGAGGAGAAGAATGCTTCCTTGTTACTCCCTCTGATCAAAAAAGTTAACGGTAAGCTAGTAAAACTTTGAGCTGTACTAAGTTGAAGTATGTCCGATGCATGCAAAGTCTCTCTAATCCATAACAAACAATCCATCATAGCTACTTAAAGTATGTTCGGCGCATGCATAGTCTCTCTCGTCCTTCAAATCCACGAGAAGAATCCTTCCTTGTTACTCTCTTCTATCGACAAAGATTATCGGTGAGCTAGTACAACTTTATACTAACTTATATTAAATCATTATACAACTTTTTTCTATCAGATGGAGTACATGTTTATTCCATTATTTTGAATTACTTGTATATAGCATATGATTATCTTATCTTATGTTAGTAGTATTCTTATTTCATTATTGTGTCGTTTCTTTGCATGCAAGCAGTTGAAATAATTTTATTTAAAAACTTGGTGTTAGCAGGCTTAGTCCAATACTCATTTATTTGTTTATGTCCAATTATATCCTTTGGCATCCACTATTGTGATCATGTACAAAATCCTTGTCAGACTTACAAATAAACCTAAGTAGGCACTCTTTTAATATTTCTAATAGTAAGTAGGCACACTTTACAGGAGCAAGGCAGACAGAGCGAAATACCTAATTATGTTTACCTGCTGCAGTCGGCATGAACAGTGTAACAACTCAGAATTTGTAACCCAACTCTTATTAAATAAAGAGTCAAAAATTGGACCCAAATAAAACTTTTTCTTCAATATTGCATGCATACATGTATTCTCTTTATTTGTATTTCTATGATTTTATGTGTGTTCTTTTGCTTGAGCATTGGTTAGATAATTCTAAGTGAACCAATAGAAACAACTAAGAAAGATATTAGGAACCAAAAGAACCAAAAATAAAAATAGGTAAGAAAGAGATAAAGTTAATATGATCTAGAAACTGTTAATGACTACACCACTTTGAGCCCTTAGATTAAGAAATCTACAGCTCACCTGCAGGTTTAACCTTTTAGTTGAGCTTAACCAAGTTATGGACTAACTCAACCAACAAAGAGCTACCAAAATTTCAAACCAGAACACCACTCAAACTTGAGCCAAAGTTTGAATCTGAAACAGAGACCATTTCAAATTTGAAATATAAATTTTTGCAAAACTCATTATTTCTCCAGAACAAAAATATGCCTGGGTACCTTATCCAATATGATGAGCACCCAAAGTGGCAAATTTGAAAAATTCGAATTTTGAATTCTTGTGAGCATTTCGTCGAACACTGGCAGCAACAAATCGAGTGAGATCCATTTCACTGGTGCAGCACTGTTCTGGCGCGACCAAACGCTGTAGCCATGCTCTCTGGCCTCGCCTCGGTCGAGTCCAGCACCCCCAGGCCCGACCCAGGCCGTGAGAAGAGGAGGGAGAAGGAGAAACACACCCAGGACCCCCTCCCAGGAACCCACTGTCCCGCGCGATGCCGACCGTCTGGAAGGCGCCAGAGGAGACCCACAGCGCCCCGCAGCCGAGTCGACACCAGCCCAGCACCACCCCGAGGCCGCCGTGACCGGAGCGAGCTTGCAACGCCGCCAGGACCCCCGCAACGGCGAGCTTCTGGCCGCGCTTGTCCCCGACGCTCCGGCCTATAAAAGGCCCCGTCGATCAAACGCAGAGACTCACCCAGCCACCAGCTACCTCCCAGACATCGCCGCTTACTCCCTCGTGCCCTGGTTCGCCGTAGCCGACCTCGCCGGCGCAGTACTGGACGGGCGGAGCGCCGCCGCGTCCGACCACCTGGAGGCCAGCTTCTGCAGGGAATCGGAGGAGGAGGAGCACCGCAGCCGACCCCGAGCGTCGCCGTCGAGTTTCGTTTCCCCTACGCCTCGCCATCGCCGTCGAACGTTCTTCACTGCTCGCAGGTGAGCTCCCTCCCGTGTTGAGGAAGACGACGCACGTAGACCGTCCGATCTCGATCCAACGACACCTTACCGATTCGGGTTTTTAAGTTAGGTCTGACGTTGCGACCCCACCTGTCAGCATCCATTTTTATTCTCCCGCCCCGCGCGAAACGTTTTCGGGCCGGCCCGTTCGGGTTTGATCTGGACTGGGCCCAACTAGGGAAGATTTGGTCCGATTCGTTTTTAAATTAATTCCCGCCCTTTTCTTTTATTTCAAATCTGTTTCAGATGTTATTTTCAAACTTTAATTCCTAGAGTTTTACAAATCTAAATCTAGCAAATAAATATTCGTTGGAAAGCTTAGAAAATACTCTATCCAATAGTACTGGTTAGATTTCCAAATCAGTTAAGAATAAAAATGGTTATGAATAGTGTGACCCTAGCTTGTTAATTAATGAAAGATTTCTAGAAAATTATTTAAGCCATCAATAATCATGAAAATTAAAATGTGAACTTACTAATGACCCCTCTTACTGTTAGTCAACACTAATCTACCCAAACCATATTAGTGTGACCATTTAGACCCTAACCCAAACCTATTTGCTAGCATAAAATGATAGAGCCCTAATGCACACTTAGAATTAATTGCCCTCTTTACCCATTTCACTTAGTGGATCATTCCCACTTAAACTTGCCTTATTAACTCTAAATCAACACCAATGCTGCATAAGTGAACCACCTATGCCACCTAGTAGAAAAACTAGCTTGCACACTTGAAGAAAAACTTAGAAGAAAAACTTACAATCCAAACCCATAACAATGCAACCTAAATGCTTGGTTAGCAAACAAGAATGTGTGATTGGTGTGTTGTTGGTTTGGTGAAGTGATGGTGTGTTTTGTGTTTATTCGTTATTAGACGCTAGTGTTGCCGAGGAGGATATTGGAGGGGATTATTATTATCAAGAAGAAGAAGAGAACCCCGGACACTTTGCCAACCAAGGCAAGCCATCTTTTGATTCATACTTCCACTACCTAGTTTTAATATTGCATTCCACTTGTTTTAAGTAAATTGCATGATTGAATTGCTAGAGTAGATTGGTAGAAGTAAATTGCATGATTGAATTGCTAGGGTAGAATGATAGAAGCATATTGATGTCTTGGTTATCAAGAGCATCAAGCTGGGTTTATCCAACCATAGTAGTAGGACTATCACTCAATGTAGTTGCTTAGTCGCTAATAAAAGTTGAGGCTATCTCTGGAGGAACCCCATTTGAAAGGTGGTGACTTGAAAGTTAAACTTGAAATGGGAGATTGCTCCTCCCTAATGGCTTTATGAAAGAAAATAATCTCGACTAAGAACTATGAAATGTATTTCTAAATTGACAACGAGTGATGTACATGGGTGCCAATTATACCGTACAACCACGTTACCCCTATATGGGAAGGGGCTTAATCCGTAGCTTGTTTATCTTAGTATGGGAGGTCTTGTATTAAATCTTCATGGGAGGACTCCATGGGCGGATACTTCTTGACCAAGTGGATTCACTAACCCGGTACCCGGGATGGGCAGAACTAGAGGCGCCGGAGCGGGAAGTCCGTATCCCGGGCTCTAGGGAAGGATCCTATACTAGGATGAGCAAGTGAAAGACTTTGTTTGATTATCTGAAAACCGCATACCTTTGTGTATAGCGAACCGTGGAATTCTCCCGGCAGATGTATCGAATCTTGTGGGTAAAGTGTACCCCTCTGCAGAGGTTTCAAACTATTCGAATAGCCGAGTCCTCGGTCATGGACGGTTGGCAAACTCTACCTGGCTTTTGTCAAGACTAAAAATAACAAGGGTGAACTTGGTGAATGACATGAATTTGAATTGGCATGACTTGACCTTGATCTTGACACATTGAAGTCCCCCCCTTAGAATGAACTTAGAGAACTAAACCTCTTTTCTACAAATGAGCATTCTTGGGAAATAAAACTAGCTTTTGCAAATCAACTTAGTGCTTAGTCCACTATACCCAACCTTGCATATCTACTTCATCTTTTCATTTATAAGATGGTTTGCGAGTGCATCCAATGTACTCACGGCTGTGTCCCTGGCTATCAACTTGGCCAGACTATGGGGAGGAATACCAGGAGGAAGGGTATGAAGAAGAGTCCCAGAACTAAGCTCGTCTCCGTGAGTCGCCAATTGCCTGTAGGGAGAAGGCATGGGCCGAAAACGTTATTTCCGCTGCTATATTGTGTTGTAATATGACTTGGTCTATATGACCATTGTATTTGAATCATCGTATTGTAATGTCTATGGAACTGGTTACCAACTACGTTATGTATATCGCAACAATGATTCTGGGATTGCGGTGGAATACATAACGGGCACTTCGAATTTGTTATCAAATTTGAGGTCGTTACAAGTTGGTATCAGAGCCTAGGTTGACCATAGGAGACCTTAGTTAGAATGGGCGTTAAAACAAAACCTTGATAAAAGAAAGATACAAGAACGGTTGCAAAAATTGCTTAGTCTTTCCTCTCTAGTTACAAAGTTTTATACATACTTCAGTTTTAGCTTACTTAAAATTTTGCACACTTGAGTTGATCACTAACTTGAACTAATTTAAAATTTTGTAGATGGCCCTGGTATTCACTGAGCAGTACCAGTTGGGCCAAGGTGGCAGCCTTTGTTTCGAGCGCAACCTCACCACTTTGACCTTGTTCCTGAACCGTTTGTACCCGGAGTTCAAGGGAGCCGTGCTCAATGAGCACCCGGATGGAGAGCTACGGTGGCTCATCCGAGCTAGTTGCCGTGGCAAGAAGGGGATGTTGGGTTCTCCAAGGGTCAAGTTTGAGCTTGTGGAGAACACTTGGGCCGATGGTTTGGTCCGAGCGATGCAGGAGATGCACGCCCGCTTATGCGGACTGCACGTTGAGGAGGTTCAGGGAGGACGCTTCAAGGACTTTGCTCGGCGTGATGCGGATGGGCGTCCCGCAAACATGCCCGGGCAGAATGAGCCGAGTACCTACATCGACCACATGGACTTCTTGCTATACTCCACTCAGCAGGAGGCCGATCGTGCCCGTACTAGGGCCAACCTCGAGCACGTTGCACTGGTGGAAGCAAGGAGCACTATCAGGATTCTTGCGAAGGAGCGCAAGAGCCTTCGTCGCCAGCGCGATGAGAAGGAACAGGACCTCGAGGAGTTGAAGGCCAATGTGGCGGAGTTGACTGCGTACATTGAGAGTCTTGAGGATCACCTTGGTGAGGAGGAAGGCATTGATCTCCGCAAGGAGGATAATGCCCTCATTAGTGATGAGGATGACTTCATGGAGGACCTCGATGATCCGGAGGATGGTGGACACAATGGATTCATTGTGAGTGACGAGGAGGAAGACCCCGAGGAGCCCGCTGTTTAGGTCCGAGATCCACGTACTATCTAGCTATGAGTTCCACTTTATGATCACTTCGTGTAGGTGTGAGTTGTATCCCCCTCTCTAGTAGACGAGTCGCAATGGTTTGATGTAAACCATTTGTAATGTGTGAACTCGTATGTATGATATGTTTGATGAGTGATGAATGAAATTTGAATTTGGCCTCTAAGGCCTTAGTAAAACAAAATTGCATCATCCATGTACCTTTAAATCTTAGCAAATTAGCTTTTCCCTCTTATCTTACACACCTTATCTTCAGATGCCGCGAGCACCCCCACCCCCGAACCCGGAAATGGCCGAATTGTTAAGGTTGATCATGGAAGACCGGGAAGCAGCCCGAGCTGAGCGCCAAGCCAACTTGGCCACTCTTCAGCAGTTAACCCAGATGGCAATGAACCACAACAATGGCAATGGCAATGGCCATGGTGAAGGAGAAAACAATGGCAATGGTGATCACCGATCCAAGTTAAGGAGTTTCCAGAACACCAACCCTCCTATATTCACTAAGTCCGAAGAGCCCTTAGATGCCGATGATTGGCTTCGTACTATGGAGAACAACTTGGCAGTCGCCGAAGTTGGTGAAAATGAGAAGGTCTTGTATACCACCCACTATCTTGCTGGAGCAGCGAGAGCTTGGTGGGACAGTAACCGTGCAATGCAAGCCCCAGGGTATGTGATGCCTTGGGAGGAGTTCAAGAGCAAGTTTAGCAAAGCCCATGTCCCTATGGGATTGGTTAAAAGGATGAGGGATGAGTTCAGAAATCTGAAGCAAGGTTCCATGTCTGTGGTGGATTACCGTGACAAGTTCCTTACCTTGTCTAGGTATGCCCCAGATGACACCAACACCACTGAGAAGAAGCAAGAAAGGTTTCTGGATGGACTTCATGATGAGATGCAATGTGTCCTGGTTAGTATTCCCTTTGCCGACCTGGAGTCATTGGTTGACTCTGCCATTCAGATGGAAGGCAAACTCAAGCAAGCTACCGAGAACCGCAAGCGCCGTATGATGTATCAAGGCAACTCGAGCAACTCGCAGAAGCCAAGGGGAAATGCGCCAATGAGTTTCACCCCTAGACCAATGAGGCCGTCTGCACCTGCTCCGCGTCCCAACTATCCTAACCGCCCGCCCGGAAACAACTTCAACCGTGCACCCCCAAGACCTAGTGGCAACAACTTCAACACCAATACTCCAAGGCCAAATGGCGCCCCTGTGTTACCCAAGCCTGGTGACAAGTCTGGTGTTACATGTTATGAGTGTGGACAAAAAGGGCACTACTCCAATGAGTGCCCCAAGAAGCTGAATGATGCATCCAAGACTACTGCTCCTGCTCAGCAACAGCGCCGTGTGGGAAATGGCAAGAACTATCCACCAAGGAACCAGCCTCACTCGCGAGGCCGTCTGAATCACATGAATGTTGAAGAAGCTCAGGAAGCAACCGACGTGGTGCTTGGTATGTTCCCTGTTAACTCAGTTCTTGCAAGAGTTCTGTTTGATTCTGGAGCTTCGCACTCATTTGTTACCCAATTATTCGTTGATAAAAGTGGACTTCAACCCACCCCCTTGAAAGATGTCATGTCTGTACAAATTCCCGGGTCAGTAACCAAAGCCAGTTGTACCTGTTTGGCAGTACCCATAGAAATCCATGGGATCTCATTCTTAGCCAGTTTGATTGTGTTAGGAACCAAAGGATTGGAAGTAGTCTTAGGTATGGATTGGATGTCCCAACACCAAGGAATTATAGATTGTGCCAAAAAGACCATCACCATGAGGAGTAGTCATGGAGTTTTCGTGAAGCATGTGTCCGTTAAACCCATTCCAATCCCCAGATGTCATAAGAGTATCTCAGGACCGACTCTGGAGCAAGTCCCCATCGTCTGTGAATACCCGGATGTCTTTCCCGATGAGTTACCCGGAATGCCACCGGATCGGGATATTGAGTTTATCATTGAGCTTATCCCCGGAACTGGATCAATAGCCCAACGACCCTATCGTATGAACCCAGCGGAATTAGTTGAGTTGAAGAAGCAACTGGATGACCTGTTGAGCAAAGGATTAATTCAACCAAGTTCTTCTGCTTGGAGATCACCCGTTCTGTTTGTGGATAAAAGTGACGGTTCTAGCCGACTGTGCACTGATTATCGCAAGCTTAACGATGTGACCATCAAGAACAAGTATCCTCTCCCGAAGATTGAAGATTTGTTTGACCAATTGACTGGAGCCAGAGTATTCTCAAAGATAGATCTTAGAACTGGATACCACCAACTGAAGATCCGTGCAACGGATATCCCCAAAACAGCCTTCACTACCCGATACGGATTGTATGAGTACACCGTAATGTCATTTGGATTGACCAATGCCCCTGCTTATTTCATGAATCTTATGAATAAGGTTTTTATGGAGTTCTTGGATAAGTTTGTTGTTGTCTTCATCGACGACATTCTTATCTACTCCAAATCCGAAGAAGAGCACGCAACCCATCTGAGATTAATTCTAGAAACCCTAAGAGAGCATCAGCTATATGCTAAGTTCAGTAAATGTGAGTTCTGGTTGAAGGAGGTTGGATTCTTAGGCCATGTGCTGTCAGCAGGAGGAATATCGGTAGATCCCAAGAAGATCAAATCAGTCCTGGAATGGGAAGCCCCTACCACTCAAACGGAAGTTAGAGGTTTCCTCGGATTAGCGGGATATTACCGCAAGTTCGTCGAAGGATTTTCCAGTATTGCCCGTCCAATGACCCAATTGTTAAAGAAGGACAAGAAGTTTGAATGGACCCCTAAGTGTGAAGAGAGTTTTCAAGAGCTCAAGAAGCGATTGGTGACCGCCCCTGTCCTAACCATGCCCGATATCACCAAAAACTTTGATGTCTATTGCGACGCTTCCAAACTTGGGCTTGGTTGCGTATTGATGCAAGAAGGAAAGGTCATAGCTTACCTCTCTAGGCAGCTTAAACCTCATGAAGAAAATTATCCAACCCATGATCTAGAGTTAGCAGCCGTGGTTCTAGCTTTGAAGACTTGGAGGCATTATTTGATGGGAAACCGCTGTGAGATCTATTCGGACCACAAGAGTTTGAAGTATATTTTCACCCAAAAGGAGTTGAACATGAGGCAAAGGAGATGGATAGAGTTGATCAAGGATTATGATCTGGAAATTCACTATCACCCCGGTAAGGCCAATGTAGTGGCCGATGCGTTGAGTAGAAAGCCGTGTTCGTTGAATATGAGGATCAAGGAAGAGCAACCTATGTTGTACCAAGAGTTTGAAAGATTTGGATTGGAACTAGTCAGTCAAGGATTTCTCGCCAACCTTGAGTTCCAACCCACCTTGTTGAACCAAATCAAAGAAGCCCAGAAGGGAAATGAGAGTATTGAAGGAATCAAGCGCAGAATTGGTTCCGGCAAGGTGCCAGGATTTGAAGAAGATGATCAAGGAGTTCTTTGGTACAAAGGCCGTATTTGTGTGCCCGCTGACTCAGAATTGAAGGAAGTAATTATGAAGGAAGCCCATGAGACACCTTACTCCATCCACCCCGGTGGAACTAAGATGTACCAAGATTTGAAGGAACAATTTTGGTGGCATGGAATGAAGCGCGAGATTGCATCGTTTATATCCAAGTGTGATATCTGCCAAAGAGTCAAGGCTGAACATCAACGTCCTGCTGGTTTGCTGCAACCTTTGCAAGTTCCGGAATGGAAGTGGGAATCTGTTGGAATGGATTTCATCACTGGATTTCCAAAGTCTAGCCGTGGAAATGACTCTATTTGGGTCATTGTGGATAGACTAACCAAAGTGGCCCACTTTATTCCTGTCAAGACCACTCATCGCTCAGATCAGCTAGCAGATCTGTACCTATCCAGAATTGTCAGTTTGCATGGAGTTCCTAAAACCATAGTTTCTGATCGAGGAACCCAATTCACCTCGAGATTTTGGAAAAGCTTACATCAAGCTTTGGGAACCAAGTTAGCCTTCAGCACCGCTTACCACCCTCAGACTGATGGACAGACTGAAAGAGTAAATCAAATACTTGAAGATATGTTGAGAGCCTGTGTCTTAGCTTATGGAGCTAAGTGGGAAGATTGTCTGCCTTTCGCGGAGTTTTCCTACAACAACAGTTATCAAGCCAGTTTGCAAATGGCCCCCTTTGAAGCTTTGTACGGAAGAAAGTGTCGAACCCCTCTGAATTGGTCAGAAACCGGAGACAGCCAGATTTTTGGACCAGATATGCTGCAAGAGGCCGAGGAGAAAGTTCGCGTGATTCGTGAATACCTCAAGGCAGCCCAGTCAAGACAAAAGAGTTATGCCGACAAGAGACGTCGAGAACTGACCTTCCAGATTGGAGATTTTGTTTATCTTAGAGTATCACCTCTCAAGGGAATGCAAAGATTCCAAGTAAAAGGAAAGCTTGCGCCAAGATATATTGGACCCTTCAAGATACTAGACCGCAGAGGAGAAGTGTCTTATCAGTTGGAAATGCCCCCTGAATTGTCTGAAGTACACGATGTCTTTCACGTGTCATTACTTCGGAAATGTCTTGAAGTTCCGGAGAAGCCCGAAGTCTTCAAGAATATTGATCACCGTTCTGTGGACATCAACAAGGACTTGACCTATCGTGAAATGCCTATCCGTATCCTCGAGGAAGCTTATCGAACCACTCGAACCCGAAGCATCAAATTTCTGAAAGTTCAGTGGAGTAATCACACCGAAGATGAAGCCACTTGGGAACGAGAAGATTACCTTCAGAAAGAATTTCCCAATCTTTTCAGTTCTTAATTAGTGAATCTCGGGGACGAGATTCTTTTTAAGGAGGGAAGATTGTAACAACTCAGAATTTGTAACCCAACTCTTATTAAATAAAGAGTCAAAAATTGGACCCAAATAAAACTTTTTCTTCAATATTGCATGCATACATGTATTCTCTTTATTTGTATTTCTATGATTTTATGTGTGTTCTTTTGCTTGAGCATTGGTTAGATAATTCTAAGTGAACCAATAGAAACAACTAAGAAAGATATTAGGAACCAAAAGAACCAAAAATAAAAATAGGTAAGAAAGAGATAAAGTTAATATGATCTAGAAACTGTTAATGACTACACCACTTTGAGCCCTTAGATTAAGAAATCTACAGCTCACCTGCAGGTTTAACCTTTTAGTTGAGCTTAACCAAGTTATGGACTAACTCAACCAACAAAGAGCTACCAAAATTTCAAACCAGAACACCACTCAAACTTGAGCCAAAGTTTGAATCTGAAACAGAGACCATTTCAAATTTGAAATATAAATTTTTGCAAAACTCATTATTTCTCCAGAACAAAAATATGCCTGGGTACCTTATCCAATATGATGAGCACCCAAAGTGGCAAATTTGAAAAATTCGAATTTTGAATTCTTGTGAGCATTTCGTCGAACACTGGCAGCAACAAATCGAGTGAGATCCATTTCACTGGTGCAGCACTGTTCTGGCGCGACCAAACGCTGTAGCCATGCTCTCTGGCCTCGCCTCGGTCGAGTCCAGCACCCCCAGGCCCGACCCAGGCCGTGAGAAGAGGAGGGAGAAGGAGAAACACACCCAGGACCCCCTCCCAGGAACCCACTGTCCCGCGCGATGCCGACCGTCTGGAAGGCGCCAGAGGAGACCCACAGCGCCCCGCAGCCGAGTCGACACCAGCCCAGCACCACCCCGAGGCCGCCGTGACCGGAGCGAGCTTGCAACGCCGCCAGGACCCCCGCAACGGCGAGCTTCTGGCCGCGCTTGTCCCCGACGCTCCGGCCTATAAAAGGCCCCGTCGATCAAACGCAGAGACTCACCCAGCCACCAGCTACCTCCCAGACATCGCCGCTTACTCCCTCGTGCCCTGGTTCGCCGTAGCCGACCTCGCCGGCGCAGTACTGGACGGGCGGAGCGCCGCCGCGTCCGACCACCTGGAGGCCAGCTTCTGCAGGGAATCGGAGGAGGAGGAGCACCGCAGCCGACCCCGAGCGTCGCCGTCGAGTTTCGTTTCCCCTACGCCTCGCCATCGCCGTCGAACGTTCTTCACTGCTCGCAGGTGAGCTCCCTCCCGTGTTGAGGAAGACGACGCACGTAGACCGTCCGATCTCGATCCAACGACACCTTACCGATTCGGGTTTTTAAGTTAGGTCTGACGTTGCGACCCCACCTGTCAGCATCCATTTTTATTCTCCCGCCCCGCGCGAAACGTTTTCGGGCCGGCCCGTTCGGGTTTGATCTGGACTGGGCCCAACTAGGGAAGATTTGGTCCGATTCGTTTTTAAATTAATTCCCGCCCTTTTCTTTTATTTCAAATCTGTTTCAGATGTTATTTTCAAACTTTAATTCCTAGAGTTTTACAAATCTAAATCTAGCAAATAAATATTCGTTGGAAAGCTTAGAAAATACTCTATCCAATAGTACTGGTTAGATTTCCAAATCAGTTAAGAATAAAAATGGTTATGAATAGTGTGACCCTAGCTTGTTAATTAATGAAAGATTTCTAGAAAATTATTTAAGCCATCAATAATCATGAAAATTAAAATGTGAACTTACTAATGACCCCTCTTACTGTTAGTCAACACTAATCTACCCAAACCATATTAGTGTGACCATTTAGACCCTAACCCAAACCTATTTGCTAGCATAAAATGATAGAGCCCTAATGCACACTTAGAATTAATTGCCCTCTTTACCCATTTCACTTAGTGGATCATTCCCACTTAAACTTGCCTTATTAACTCTAAATCAACACCAATGCTGCATAAGTGAACCACCTATGCCACCTAGTAGAAAAACTAGCTTGCACACTTGAAGAAAAACTTAGAAGAAAAACTTACAATCCAAACCCATAACAATGCAACCTAAATGCTTGGTTAGCAAACAAGAATGTGTGATTGGTGTGTTGTTGGTTTGGTGAAGTGATGGTGTGTTTTGTGTTTATTCGTTATTAGACGCTAGTGTTGCCGAGGAGGATATTGGAGGGGATTATTATTATCAAGAAGAAGAAGAGAACCCCGGACACTTTGCCAACCAAGGCAAGCCATCTTTTGATTCATACTTCCACTACCTAGTTTTAATATTGCATTCCACTTGTTTTAAGTAAATTGCATGATTGAATTGCTAGAGTAGATTGGTAGAAGTAAATTGCATGATTGAATTGCTAGGGTAGAATGATAGAAGCATATTGATGTCTTGGTTATCAAGAGCATCAAGCTGGGTTTATCCAACCATAGTAGTAGGACTATCACTCAATGTAGTTGCTTAGTCGCTAATAAAAGTTGAGGCTATCTCTGGAGGAACCCCATTTGAAAGGTGGTGACTTGAAAGTTAAACTTGAAATGGGAGATTGCTCCTCCCTAATGGCTTTATGAAAGAAAATAATCTCGACTAAGAACTATGAAATGTATTTCTAAATTGACAACGAGTGATGTACATGGGTGCCAATTATACCGTACAACCACGTTACCCCTATATGGGAAGGGGCTTAATCCGTAGCTTGTTTATCTTAGTATGGGAGGTCTTGTATTAAATCTTCATGGGAGGACTCCATGGGCGGATACTTCTTGACCAAGTGGATTCACTAACCCGGTACCCGGGATGGGCAGAACTAGAGGCGCCGGAGCGGGAAGTCCGTATCCCGGGCTCTAGGGAAGGATCCTATACTAGGATGAGCAAGTGAAAGACTTTGTTTGATTATCTGAAAACCGCATACCTTTGTGTATAGCGAACCGTGGAATTCTCCCGGCAGATGTATCGAATCTTGTGGGTAAAGTGTACCCCTCTGCAGAGGTTTCAAACTATTCGAATAGCCGAGTCCTCGGTCATGGACGGTTGGCAAACTCTACCTGGCTTTTGTCAAGACTAAAAATAACAAGGGTGAACTTGGTGAATGACATGAATTTGAATTGGCATGACTTGACCTTGATCTTGACACATTGAAGTCCCCCCCTTAGAATGAACTTAGAGAACTAAACCTCTTTTCTACAAATGAGCATTCTTGGGAAATAAAACTAGCTTTTGCAAATCAACTTAGTGCTTAGTCCACTATACCCAACCTTGCATATCTACTTCATCTTTTCATTTATAAGATGGTTTGCGAGTGCATCCAATGTACTCACGGCTGTGTCCCTGGCTATCAACTTGGCCAGACTATGGGGAGGAATACCAGGAGGAAGGGTATGAAGAAGAGTCCCAGAACTAAGCTCGTCTCCGTGAGTCGCCAATTGCCTGTAGGGAGAAGGCATGGGCCGAAAACGTTATTTCCGCTGCTATATTGTGTTGTAATATGACTTGGTCTATATGACCATTGTATTTGAATCATCGTATTGTAATGTCTATGGAACTGGTTACCAACTACGTTATGTATATCGCAACAATGATTCTGGGATTGCGGTGGAATACATAACGGGCACTTCGAATTTGTTATCAAATTTGAGGTCGTTACAAACAGGTACACCCCTAAAAGGTGCATGTGGTTCAGTTTTGATGTGCTTGTACATTACCAAAACATCAAGACGACACCCCACTTATAATTCAGTGTAGTACATGATGTTCAGATAAGCATAACATAGGCGGTTGCCATGCCATGTCCTGATCTACGACTATCGTCCCGCTTGATCACAACTTCTCAAGTGCCCGGAGAGTGGAACGTCGGTAACACACGCTAATCAAATCAGTCTGAAGAACACAGCCGATAAAGGTTAATCGGAATACATAAGCAGCAGCCCCAAATTACAGTCGCAGCGGACAACTTAAGTGTGTCATGCGTGACGCGCAGCTCCGCACACTGCCGTTCCCGAACACAGCAGTCTTTAGAGTCCTCACATGGATCTGCTGCACGGATCCCACGTGGCCATCGGAGCGAGTACTGAACGCATCCGGCGCCCAGCTGCGCCTGGCTCCAACCCTGTCAATGACAATCACAGCAAAAATACCGCCGGCATGACACATCGCTTCGACTACACACTGCATCGGAGAGAAAGAGCCCCTGTCCACTCCATCGAGGGCGCCCGGACGCTCAGCTCTGCCTGGATCCAATCCTGTCCATGGCAAGCACCGCACAGCCCGAGAAAAAAGGCCCCTCGCCGCCCCGCCCGCCGCCCCGCCGAGGGCATCCGGGGCCAAGCTCTGTCTGGCTCCATGGAGACCAAGGTGCGTGGACCATGGCGAGCGACACATGAGCTCCGCATGCTGGAGTTGCATGTTAGATTTTGGTCTCCGAGAGGAAGAAGAGGGAGGGGATGTTTCGTTTGGTCGGGGATTGCAAAAAGAAAATAACGAACCTGAGCCCCCTCTCCTGCTTCCACTCGCGTAGCCCTTCTCCGAGCTGAGGCGCTCGCGGCGGGGAGGAGTGTCTGCATGCCTCGCTGGCCTTCTCCTCCGGCCGCATCCACTGCACGCCAGCAAGCCCCGGCTTCTCTCCTCTGCATCCCGGTCTACCCCTCCCAGTCCCAGGCGACCTACGTGTCCACGTTGGCCGCGCCTCCACTCTCCACGACGGCGGTGCGTCAATTCGGACGGGGGCGGGCTCGTTTCCGCCGGTTGCGCTGCTAATTGCAGCGGCGCTGGGAGAAGGCCGGATGCCCTGCAGCGAGGTCGTCGGCATCCTCCTGACCAAGCCGAGCAGGGGCAGAAAGTATTTCTGTTTTGTTGTGCAGGAGTGCGGTTTAATTTTCTTATTTGTAGGGGTGTTTTTGCAAAATAACCACGACGCACGTACGGACGTACATACCAGTCGCATGGCCGTATTATTTGTAGAGATATGATTAATTGAAAATAAGTTAATAATACAGCGGGAAAAAGCAAGTAAAACAAATCAATAACTGATATAATACACATAACTAAATAAGAGTGCAAGCGGCACCGGCATTATTTCCCACTATGAAGTAATTGTTCGCAAGTCACAACTTATTTAGAGCTATCCAGTCAATACAGAATATAAAAGAACTTGCATGTACATCTTTTGCTCACCACTTGTGTGGTTTGCATCATTTCAGGCAGCATTTTACACATTTAGTACACGCCCTGGTCTTTCTCCGTATTGCACAATACTTCTCAGTTAGACAATGCATACTTCCAAATGACACAGGAAGAAAAACATAATGTCCAGTTAACTACACAGGATGTAACATCATATTTGCCTTTTCTGATAATACGTCATTATTTTGTTTGCACCACAAAAATATCTAGGGAGCCACTTGTGTCAAAATAAATCAATTGAAGGTCATACTAACTAACTCTGAACTGAGTCAACTTAATCTCTTGAATAAAACTACTATCAGCAGTAAAATTCTAAGTTTGCAACAGCCTAGTTCACAACTTCACATGAGATATACCACATGGTGATAATGCCACACAGTACAGCTACTATCAGGGACCCCAGAATAATCTCCGTTGGGACTACAGAAATGGCATCAGTAAGTCATATTAACATGAGCTCGGTTATGTGATTAGTTCAGACTATTACAATCCAAGTCTGCTTTCCCATCTTATTAATCCTTAATTAATTATGTAGCAGCATAAAACCAGTAAATAATAAGATACATTAATGTCAACAAACAGTGCAAGCTAATGGATTGTACAGTTTACCTGCCAGATCAGGATGGGTACGAGTTAGCTTAAGCCAGTCCATTGGGCTATAGCCCTTCTCGAAAGGAACCTTTGCCCGAATTGCAGATTTCTTTGAAGATTTTGGTTGAGGTGATACATTTGATTGCACAGATTCTCCACTACTTTTAGCTACAACTGGTTCTTTTATACTGGAGCCCTGGAGCAATCTTCCATCAGTAATTGGATTCTCCGTTTCCGGGCTATCCTGGATCTTCTTAGCTTTTGAAATATCTGCACTATTGCCGTCAACATCCTCGAGTGTCATACTTGCCACACTGATGGAACTAGGGGACTCCACCTATAAAATAAAATAAAATAAACATGTAAATACTAAATAAGATAGAAACCAGAAAACTTAAATTGACATCGACTAGGTTATAGGGCAAGCCGCTGGGGACATATTTCAGTAATTCCTATAGTAGGTTAAAAGCACTTAGCAAACTAAAATGTACTCCATGGGTTGAGGATGGTAAAAAATGGGCAAACCATACAGTTATAATTGATTACATAGCACTTGCATGATTCACCCAAGTCGACTTTAGGAGTACTCCATCACAGCAGAGAAAATAAGAGCAACGCATTTAACCAGATATTTCTCTTCCCTATTTTTGTTTCTTCCTCTTACTAAATTGCTGATAAAGCTCATCAGTTCGTCCGTATCACATATGTGTTCATGCTAATATCCATTGTAGAGCTAACACAATGCTTATGAGTTATTCTCTAACTTATCCATATATGCTGGATTTGTGGTAGCAAGAACTTGCACGAGAAGAAAAGTTCGATATCAGAATACACGTTTAACTAAGCTATCA
This sequence comes from Dactylis glomerata, assembly GCA_007115705.1. NCBI lineage: Eukaryota > Viridiplantae > Streptophyta > Magnoliopsida > Poales > Poaceae > Dactylis > Dactylis glomerata. The sequence continues at coordinate 1,342,454 of QXEO01002102.1, forward strand.
TAAAGCACAAAGGTGATAAGCCTAACTAACAACGATTTGTTCTCAACGAATAAATGGCACTACAATGTTAACAACAGTGATCTGTCCCGCATAATAAAGATAGACTGAACATGTTATGGTCGGGCTCCAGTATGCATAGAAGAGGCCCAATAGTGGGCCGAATTAGGGGCTTAGCCCAAGTTATCTAGGGTTTAGAGGAGCTGTCCTTCTATTTAAACACATGTACCCCTTCAATTATAATCAGACAATAAACATATACTGTTGTCGTCTCCCTCAGGAGACGGGAGCCCCAAGCCCTAGCCGCACCCTGCCCTAGCCGCCGCCTCCTCCCTCTCGCAGCGACGGCGCCCAGCCTCACCGCCCTCACTTCCATCCCTATAATCTACGCCCGAGACATGGTAGAACCGTAGTCTCTAACAATTTGGTATCAGATTGCTATGGTTCGATGAGTTCTTCAGGCCTCCCCACCACCGTCGCCGCCTCCACCGGCGCGGCCACCGCCACCTTGCAGCAGCCACAGCCGCTTCCCCAGCCGCCGCCGGCCACCTCGGGTCCGCCCGCCTCGGGCACCGCGGCCATGGCGGCCGATGCGGCCCCGTCCTCTCTCCGGCGGAGATGTCGTCGGCGATCCGCGACCTCACCCTGGCGGTCTCGAACCTCCGGACCTTCCTCCAGGCTCCTTACGCGCCACCGCCGCTACCGCCCCCGCCGGCTACGCCCTTCGCGCCACCACCACCGTCCACCGTCGCGCCCAAGGGACTCCCGATCACCCAGATCAGGTTCCCGTCGTCACCGTCCCCGCTGCCAACGTGGATCGACCCGCCGACCTACACGACGGCTCCGCCACAGCCGACGGTGCTGCAGCCGCCCGCCACCACCTTCGGGGGGTTCGGCGGGTATACTGACCCATCCGCCGACCCATCCGCCGGGAGCTCCATGGTGCCGCAGTACTCTCCTCCCGCCACGATGGGTCGCCACGAGGGCGCCTACACGGCCTCGCCGCACGTGCAGCAGCCACCTCGCTTCACCAAGCTGGAGTTCGCCACCTACGACGGCACCGTCGACCCCTGAACTGGCTCAATCAGTGCGACCAGTTTTTCAGGGGGCAGCGGACCATGGCGTCCGACCGCACGTGGATCGCCTCCTACCACCTCCGTGGCGCCGCACAGACGTGGTACTACGCCCTCGAGCAGGACGAGGGCGGGATGCCTCCGTGGGAGCGCTTTCGCGACCTGTGCCTCCTCCGGTTCGGCCCCCCCATACGTGGGAGCCGCCTGGCCGAGCTCGGTCGCCTCCCCTTCACCACCTCGGTGCAGGACTTCGCCGACCGCTTCCAGACGTTGGCCTGCCATGCGCCTGGCGTCACGGCTCGCCAGCGCGCCGAGCTCTTCGTCGGCGGCCTCCCCGACCACATCCGCGTCGACGTCGAGATGCGCGACCCCCAGGACCTGCAAACGGCCATGTACTACGCGCGCGCGTACGAGCAGCGCGCCAACGCCATACAGCAGGCGTTCCCGGGCCGCGGCGCGCGCCCCCCGACCCGCCCCGCACCGGCGACCGCCACCCCGACGCGCCCCGCCCTGCCGGCCGCTGCTGCAGCCGCCCCCGCGCCGACACGTACCTTCCGGCGCTTGACGTCAGCCGAGCAGCTCGAGCGGCGCCGCAAGGGTCTGTGCTTCAACTGCGACGAGCCGTACGCGCCGGGTCATACGTGCGCCCACCTGTTCTACTTGGAGACCGTCGACGACGCGGAGGTAGAGGCCCTCAGCGCGGAGCTCAACGCCACCACACTCTCCGAGGCCGGCGTCACGACCTACGGGCCGGTCGATGCGACCGCATTCGTCGTCTCCCTTCATGCCATGGCGGGCATCAAGACGGCAAAGACGATGTTGCTTCCGATGACGATCCACGGGGAGCGTCTCACCGCGCTCGTGGACACGGGCTCGACGCACAACTTCTTGTCCAGGGACGCCATGCGCCGCCTCGCCCTCCAGCCGGCGGGCGCGGAGAAGTTCAGCGTCACCGTCGCCAACGGGGACCGCCTTGCTTGCCAGGGCGTGGCACGACAGGTTCCCATCCTCATCGGCGACGAGCCCTTCTCCATAGATTGCGTCGGCATCGACCTGGGCTGCTACGACTTCATCCTCGGCGTCAACTTCCTGTCCACACTAGGCCCCATCCTTTGGGACCTCGACGTGCTGTCCCTCATCTTCTGGGGCGAGGGCGGCCGTCGCGTTCAGTGGACGGGCATCGGCAGCTCTGGCGCCGCGACCCCGCAGCTCCAGTTGATGGCGGCCGCACTTGACGAGGCGCATCCTCTCCTGGCCGACCTCCTGCAGCAGCACAGCGACATCTTCGACGAGCCACAGGGCCTCCCACCCGCGCGGCCCTGTGACCACCGCATCTACCTGCTGCCGGACACGGCGCCTGTCGCCGTGCGCCCGTACCGGTACCCCCAGCTGCAAAAGGACGAGCTCGAGCGCTAGGTGGCGGTCATGCTCGCGCAGGGCATCATCCGGATTTCGACATCGCCGTTCTCCGCCCCGGTGCTCCTTGTGCGCAAGGCCGACGGCACATGGCGCTTCTGCATCGACTACCGCGCCCTCAATGCCATGACGTCCAAGGACAAGTTCCCCATCCCCGTCGTGGATGAGCTCTTGGACGAGCTACACGGAGCGCGCTTCTTCACCAAGCTCGACCTGCGTTTGGGCTATCATCAGGTGCGCATGCACCCGGACGACATCGAGAAAACGGTGTTCCGTACTCACCATGGCCACTTCGAGTTCGTGGTGATGCCGTTCGGCCTCTCCAACGCGCCGGCGACCTTCCAGGCCCTGATGAACGACGTGCTCAGCCCATACTTGCGCCGCTTTGTGCTTATTTTCTTTGATGACATTCTTATCTACAGTTCATCTTGGGCGGAGCACCTGCAGCACGTGGCCATCATCTTCAATGAGCTTCGAGTGCATCGTCTCCACCTCAAGCGCTCGAAGTGCTCGTTCGGCACGACCTCCGTCGCATACCTGGGGCACATCATCTCGACGGAAGGTGTCGCGATGGACGCGAACAAGGTCACCGCCGTCGCCGCGTGGCCGACCCCGTAGTCACCGCGGGCTCTCCCCGGCTTCTTGGGCCTCGCCGGCTACTACCGGAAGTACATCCGGGACTTCGGCCTCATCGCCGCACCACTGACGCGCCTCCTTCGACGCGACGCCTTCTCCTAGGACGAGGAGGCGACTACGGCGTTCGCGGCTCTCCAACGGGCACTCACGACGGGACCCGTCCTCCAGATGCCGGACTTCGACATGCCGTTCGTGGTGGACTGCGACGCCTCCGACATCGGCTTCGGCGCCGTCCTCCACCAGGGCGAGGGACCGCTGGCCGTCTTCAGCCGCCCCTTCGCCGCTCACCATCACAAGCTCGCGGCATACGAGCGCGAGCTTATCGGGCTGGTCCAGGCAGTGCGCCACTGGCGACCTTACCTTTGGGGTCGGTCGTTCCATGTGCGCACGGACCACTACAGCCTCAAGTTCTTGCTGGACCAGCGCCTCTCCACCGTCCCGCAGCACCAGTGGATCAGCAAGCTCTTCGGCTTCGACTTCACCGTCGAGTACCGCCCAGGCCATCTCAACACGGTCGCCGACGCCTTGTCCCGCCGCGACACTGAGGATGTAGCGGACGACGTTGCCACGGCATGCACTGTCCTGTGCATCCGCTCTGGGCCGTCCTTCGCCTTCATCGATGACATTCGCCGGGCGACTTCTATTGCCGCGGACGCACAGGCGCTCCGCGGGCGCCTTGACGCCGGCGAGCTGGGGGCGCCCTGGCGCCTGGACGATGGGCTGCTTCTACACGGGCGCCGCCTTTTTGTGCCCGCCCATGGTGACCTGCGCCACCAGGTCTTGTCCCTGGCGCACTCTGCAGGACACGAGGGCGTGCAGAAGACCCTCCATCGCCTCCGTGCTGATTTCTACATCCCCGGTGATGGCGCGCTGGTCCGTGACTGGGTGCGGTCATGCGTGACGTGCCAGCGGAACAAGACGGAGACGCTGCGGCCCGCGGGTATGCTACAGCCGCTGGATGTGCCCTTACAGGTGTGGGCTGATATTTCCATGGACTTCATCGAGGGCCTTCCCAAGGTGGGCGGCAAGTCCGTCATCCTCACGGTGGTTGACCGCTTCTCCAAGTACGCGCACTTCATCGCCCTCGGTCACCCCTATACAGCCGCGTCCGTGGCCCGGGCCTTCTTCGACGGCATCGTCCGCCTCCACGGGTTTCCTTCGTCCATCGTCAGCGACCGTGATCTTGTGTTCACGGGTCACGTCTGGCGGGATCTCTTTCGGCTGGCGGGCGTAAAGCTCCGCATGAACACGGCGTTCCACCCTCAGACGGATGGCCAATCCGAGTTGGTCAATAAGGTGATCGCCATGTATTTGCGCTGTGTTACAGGTGATCGTCCACGAGCTTGGGTGGACTGGTTGGCATGGGCGGAGTACTGCTACAACACCTCATATCACTCCGCCCTGCTGCCTCGCCTTTCGAGGTGGTCTACGGGCGCCCACCTCCGTCGATGCTTCCTTATGAGCCTGGCACGGCTCGGTCTGAGACGGCGGGCGACTTACTCCGCACCCGCGATGAGATCCTGGCTGAGGCGCGCCAGCGTCTTCTCCAAGCACAGCAGCTGGCCAGAAAGTACTATGATGCTCATCATCGCGAGGCAGAGTTCGCGGTGGGCGATTGGGTGTGGCTGCGCCTCCTTCACAGGACCACGCAGTCCTGGACCCGCGCTCCAAGCGCAAATTGGGACCCCGCTACGCCGGTCCCTTTCGTGTGCTGGAGCGTGTTGGCACACTCGCATACCGCCTTGAGCTGCCAGCTGGTTCTCGCCTCCACGACGTCTTCCATGTCAGCTTACTGAAGGCCTACCGAGGGGACCCTCCTGCGACGACCCCGGCCCTTCCTCCTACTTCGGATGGCCAACTTCTGCCAGCCCCCGCGAAGGTGATGCAGGCGCAGCAGCGTCGCGGCGTGTGGCATGTCTTGGTGCAGTGGGCCGACCTGCCCGAGGAAGAGGCGACTTGGGAGAAGCTCGACGATTTCCGCCAGCAGTTCCAGATGTTCAGCTCGAGGACGAGCTGTTTGAGAAGGAGGGGAGAGATGTTATGGTCGGGCTCTAGTATGCACGGAAGAGGCCCAATAGTGGGCCGAATTAGGGGCTTAGCCCAAGTTATCTAGGGTTTAGAGGAGCTGTCCTTCTATTTAAATACATGTACCTCTTCGATTATAATCAGACAATAAACATATACTGTTGTCGTCTCCCTCACGAGACGGGAGCCCCAAGCCCTAGCCGCACCCTGCCCTAGCCGCCGCCTCCTCCCTCTCGCAGCGACTCGCAGCGACGGCGCCCAGCCGCCGACGTCTGCGCCTCCAGCCTCACCGCCCTCACTTACATCCCTATAATCTACGCCCGAGACCTGATAGAACCGTAGTCTCTACCAGAACATCAGGATCTTCGCGCAAATAGACAAAAATATTGATGGAACAAGTTAAGACATGTAGTCACATTCGTACCTTGCAGAAGGTGAAATCGGACGAGTCTCCATCCGCCATCTCGAGCACAATAATGTACTAGCTAGTGAGCAAAGAGTGTTGCTAGGCCTGAATCACGGAGCGCAGGTAGAATATAAGCAGAAACCTCGAAATAAATGGGGGTGGGCACAAGCGCTTCTGCCCAAGTTGGCCTTGCCCGCCGAAGAAGTAGAAAAGCCTGACCGTGCCAATGATGGAACGGATTAGACTAGAAGAGAGAAAAAGTTTGGGTGCGGATTTCATTTGCTTGCTGCCATATATAGCATAATAAAGGAAGAAACGAACGAATCCCCAATCACAGAATGAACACTCAGGCTAGGGTTGCTTACCAAAAGGAGGAGAAATCAATCCACGCCGGCAGAATACCAGCAGGCCTGGCTAGTTTCGCCTCGTGGCCTCGCGCGCGTCAAACTGCAAGGAAGGGGAGAAGAAGAGGATGAGGATGAGGGGGGACGGCTTTGGGGAGAACTCACAGCTGATGGAGGGAAGGTGGGAGGAAGAGTGGTTCTCTCAACTAGGTTTACCTGCTGCAGGTGGATCTGGGGGGCAGCGGGTTCGCTGGGTCTCGGTCTCTCGGATGGGGCGGCGCGGGCGATCGGAGATTACGAGGAAAGGGTTGTTGGTTGCCGGCCGGTCACCGTCTTTCGTCCACCCTTAATTTTCATGCGACCTTCGTGTCAAAAAGGCTGGACCGCAAGGGGATCGGTCATTGGATGTGGGTCCATACTGTAAGAGGAAAAAAACCGGAAAGAAAGATGGAAGATAGGACAAATGATCGGTTTTTGCTGAGAACCCATAGGACAGTCGGGAGACTTCTCCATCCCTCCCTTCTCCCTTGAGAGTCCCTTGTGAGCCCCCGGGCCATCCCGATGCCGGAGCCGGCGGCGCCGCCGTCAGTTCTTGCCTAAGGAGAGGCGCCGGCCCCCTATATAGTAGTAGCTGTAAGTGGTTGTCCAGCTTGTTGCTGTGGTTTGGCGTGATGCCCTTAGCCTGGAGTGGGGCGGCAGATCTTGGCGGCTGGATCTGTCTCCGACTAGGGTTCCTCCCGCTTCTTCTTTGACTCCGGCGGTTGGAGCCGAGGGTGACGAGGAGGACCACAATCTCCTCAAATAAAGCCGTGGGTCGTCACCACCTTGTGGGGTGGATTTGCGGTGCTGGGATGCTCCTGCCGGCCGGCCACGGTGGCGAGGGGTCGGAGCGCTTCAACATCTCTAGATCTTCTTCCCGAGGGCGGTTCTTCTTCGAGCTCAACCACGCTGGAGGCTTCTGCGCCCCCGTGATCTTCGGCCGGAATGGCGACACTTCTTCAACCTCCGACGAGGAGGCCTTGAGAACTCACTGCTGGAGCTCGATGCCGCTTCGTGGCCAAGTGGTTCATCCCCGGCAACTTAGTGGCAGCCAGCGGATGCAGTTCATCGCCGGAAGGGGGCCTTCGAGCGCTCCGCCCTTGCTCCTCGGCGACTTCGCCTCGAGGACGCCGGCGTCTGGTGGTAGAGACTCCCAAGGACTTGATTGCTTTCCATCTTTAGTTCTAGGGTGTTTTTTGCAATTTGAAAGCCCTTATCTTCAAATAGTCGGTTTCTTAGGGCGAGTTGATGCAAGGGGCTTTCTGCAATTTGTACCTGCCACATGTTCTGAGTAATGAAGCGGTTCCTGGGTCCTTCGGGACCCTTCCTGTGTTCCAAAAAAAAACCCATAGAAGATCTGCATGTCATTGTATTAAAGTTTGAAGGAAAACGCTTAAAGACCGAAGTAAGAGGAAGGCAAGCAACGCGCATCAGCTATGGTGTCCACCTATACGGAGACAAACTACTCGATCTCTCCCCTATTTCCACGCCTACAAGTCACCCAGGCCTTTTAGGCCCTATTCCGGATCTCTATTTCACTATTTCATCAATTAAAATTTTGATTTTTTCACTGCTAATCTCTCTCCAGTGTTAATCTATAATACCCAAGTTTGTTATTGCAGGTTTTCCCACTTATGTTTATTTTATATATCTCACTGATTGATTGGATATATATATATATATAATATCTTTTTAAAAAGTTTAAAGCAGCAGTTGATTATGCCAAGTGCCTCTCTCCACCAACAAAACGTCATGTTGCGGTATCTTCTTAGAACCGTCATGTATTACACTTTGTGTCTTGTTGTTGATCAGTAGCTTACAAGAGTAGCAATAAATATTGATTGTCGAAGATATTCTATTATATCTATTACCAAACTCATTTCCAGTTGACTTGTTGGTTGTGATGTCTGATTTTTAAATAAAGAGTATCACATGGTTATTCACCTTTTTCTAAAAATAGAATAGAATATCACATGGCAACATCCGATGTAAAGGCCAAGGTTATTCACCCTTTTTGAAAAGAAAATATAATATTGTTGATGAGTGGCCATATCATGTTGTAATTTTCTATATTTAAGTTGTTGATTCATGTATAGATTCAACCCATAAGTTATAAACGTTGTTTTTTTCAATAATGAAACAAAAGGTCGTATGCATCAGTCGATGCAGAGACCGGGCATGATACCCTTTTTTTAAAAAAAATCTCATTTGCTGACACCCACTCCTCAAATTAAGACGGGACAATAGTTGTTAGACCAAGTGATAAATTTGTGTAGATTTTCCTTTGTTGCTTCAGTATGCACCTTTAACATATCAAATGTGTTCTCCAAATAGCAAAAATAGTTAGACATAATGGTAAGACTGAGGAGTGTTGTACCATTCACTGGTAAAATTAAGGTTTCAGTTGGTCAAATGATAAAATTATAATTCAAATCTGTTATAATGATAGAAATAACATCCAATGCGTTAAAAGTAGGAGCAAGCGTCTACAAGAAGGCTACTTATGCTCTCTCTCTCGTTGGCAAGGAGCATGCCTAACTGTAAAAATAATATGCCGTAAACATTTTTATAGTACAAATGTGTCTTCTTGGAACTGATATAGTAAAGTAGTACCTCTACTCTCTTACCTCATTTCACTCTCTTCTATATGGAATCCTAATAAAGTAATAATATGGCAAAACTATAGCCAGCTGATATGTCATTTGTAGCCAGCTCTATAACTAGCATGTATAGTACAATCTCCATTCAATAATTCTTGTCGCGATTATAGTTCAAATATGAACTAAAACCACGCCAAGAATTATAAAACAAGGGACTAGTTAGTTATAAAATGTATAGCATGATTTATCTTACACTCACAACGTGAGTAGGAAAAGTGTTGCAGCTGACTCTTAATCTACAACCACTTCTTTTATTTCTCATCTTCTCTATTCTCTAATTCAACAAAAATATATTACTACTATTTTAGTTATTATAACATGATTTATTGTATTTTCTCTAATAGTTAATAAATATATAGTGACCTATGTACGCATGCTCCCCCTATCTCTATGCAATCGAATACCTCACTTTTAACTATTTGGAAATAAATATACATTAAGGACTTGCCTAATATGCATTATGTTGGTGGAAATGATTAAAAAATTGAAGGGGTTTTACACTTGGTCTCCATCCATGCTGTTGTGATTTGAGCTGCATTTCATATTTCTGAATTCACATACACACTGTTGGATGTAATGGGCTGCAGCCCAACTTGGCAGCCCATTTAGCCTTCAATTCGTGAGATCTCAAGGCCCATGCATATGGAAGCCATGGGGGATGGTTGGGGGACTAAAGTTTAGTCCCATATTGCTAGTTGGAAGAGAGTTGGAGTGGTTTATAAGGTGAGCTCTTCTAGAGTTCTAGTGCTCCTAAGTGAGTGAGAAGAGAAGAAGCCTACGTGCACTCCTCCTCCTCCGTCCGCCCCGCCACGCCACGCTTCGCATGTGTCGCGTTTCATGAATCGAGTTCGAGTTCGAAACTCATTTTTGTGTAGGACAAATTTTTTGCTTGGTGCATCAACTAAGTTGGGTACGTGTCAGGCATGCGTGTGTATGCTCGCCGCGTGTCCCTGTCTTCTACGTGTGGTGGTGCGGTCGGCGACTCTGCTCCCAGGCTATACCAGAGACCGACTAGATCTGGAACAGGCGCGTTCCTTCTGTCTCTCTCACGAAGCTCCCTTTGTTGTGCCGCCCTCTAGTCTTCCCCATCCCGGAGACTGCGTGCACGGTCGTCCGTAGAGCAGGCCTCTGAAGCCCCGTCCGTTGAGTTCCTACACCGAGAGACGGGCGATAAGGTTTTTGGGGAGCGTCTTGGCGCGACTGCTCGCCTCCGTTCAACTTCTTCCTCACCGATTCGCGTCCTCTTCATCAGGCTCGGCGACATCAACCTGTCACCATGGGCGAGAACCATGGTGGAGTTGTTGCTGCGGTTCCGGCCTTCCCGGTCGCCCCGTACGTGCTTCTAATCGCATACTTAGCACTAGTTTTGGTTCCATTTGCTGTTAGATGTGCTTGCATATCTGCATGTGGTTAAGTTAACTAGTGCTTATTTGCTGGTCACTTCGGTAATTAAACTCACTCGAAAATTGCTTAATATCCTAACAATCCAAAAACCTTATATACTTAGGCAATTTTCACCAGCTGGTTTTGTTGTTGTGCTCAAAACGAGCCTGTTTACGGGTTCCCATTTCAAGAGATGGCAGAGTAAGACCTTGTTGTGGCTCACTACTATGGGCATGCAGGGAGTTGCAGATGGTACTCCCATAGGTCCGCTTACTCCCGATGAGGAGAAAACATTCAGGGATGCCACCGTGCTCTTTGTGGGTGTCATCCTAAGTGTGCTTGGAGACAACTTGGTGGATGCTTATCTGCACATCCGAGATGGGAAAGAACTGTGGGATGCCTTGGAGGCCAAATTCAGCGTGGCTGATGCCGGTGGCGAACTATATGCTATCGAGCAGTTCAATGACTACAAGATGGTCGAAAACCAATCTGTAGTAGAACAGGCTCATGAGCTACAGATTATGGCTAAGGAACCCGAGCTCCTCAAGTGTGTGCTTCCGAACAAGTTTGTCATGGGATGCATTGTCGCTAAGCTTCCTCCTTCGTGGAGGAACTTTGCCACTTCACTGAAACATCAGAGGCATGAATTCTCTATTGAGAATATCATTGGTTCTCTAGATGTTGAAGAGAAGGTGAGGGCAAAAGACAAACACTGGTGGATTCGAGGGAAAATCTGCTGCCAACTGATGCATGTAAAATGTATGCATGATGTTTGCACTTAACCACTTGATATTCCACCTTATTTGCATCATATATTGGTTATATTCATGCTTTTTGATGATTATTGGGAATAATTCACATGTTCCCTAATTTTATCAGATTAACCTGGGAAAACCAGAAAACCTCTGTTTCTATGTTATTAACTTCCAGGAACCCAAAGGAATCCAAATTACCTGAAATTTTGCAGGAGCCAGTTTTTCCAAGGAACAAGACTTCGGAGAGAAGGAAGTGCAGCAGAGGAGGTATGAGGAGGAAACGGGCATGGCCCATGCGGCCAGAAGCCTGGGCCGCATGGGGCCTACCCGTTCCCACCTCGTTGCTCCGATGTCGTCGATCTTCGTCTTGATGGATTCGTCTTGACCTAAAACCATCTATAAAAAGGGTCCCCCTGCGGGTCGCGAAAGGGAGCGCCGTCGCAACACAGAATCACGAACAGAATCACGAACAGAACCCGTAGTCGCAAAACTCTAGTGGGGCGCTGCCGGTGTGATTTCCATCCCCTCCAATGACTCTACCTTCGTCACCATGATGAAGAGGGAGTAGTCCACCTCTGGACTACGGGTTTGTGGCAGTAGCTAATTGTATCTCTCTCTTGTTCTTCATCGTCTTAGCGCCATATGAGCTGCATAACATGATCATGGCCATCTTTGAATCACTTTTATGGTGGATCTTTCTGTGAGTAATATATGAGATTGCAATTGTTCTTTAATTCCAGTGTATGAGTAGATGTATATTATGTACCCCATTCTTATTTACTTATTATGATCAAGCATGTTTATGAGAGCGTGTGTGGGGGAACGTGTGCATTAGTTGGAGTAACCGGGGGTGATTTTTCCGGGGAGGACAGTCCTTTGGAGTCACTTGGGTGTTTACCTTACTTTGTTGCCTCACTAGGGATAAAGAAAATACCATGCTACAGGGTATCTCTAGCGTGACCTTGCTGATTATCCGTGGCTAGATCTAGCATGTTCTTATTTTAACTTCATGTCATTGTGCTTAATGCTATGCTCTGAGTTTATCTTAATACCGAGATGACTAGATTAAGTTCCCATCTTGGTGGAGTATGAGAGAGATGCATAACCAAAACATCTCTATATAGGACGTGATGCCCATATGAATTCATTTCAATGTGAACTTTGTTGCAATCCTTTATGTTAATTGTATGATCTTTTGTCCGCCATATCTTTTATGAGAGAGTGCATTAGTGAACCCATGAACCCCGGTCCACTTTTTATTATAAGAAACAACTTTCCATTCACTTTATTGCTGTTTTTATTTTCAGTCATTATTAATTTCGAAAATACAAAAACATTTCCTTTATTGCATTTCACAAACCAAAACACTACAACTATACTTTTTACTGTTTACCATTGCATTGCATATTACTTTAGTTTGCATATTCCCGCGGCACATGATTTTTTGGCGCCGTTGCATTTGCATATTTATTTATTTATATTGCATATTCATTTTCAGTTTTATATACTTACACGCACCTTGTGCTTGACAACCACTTGGAGAGGTTGAGGGCACAAAGAAAATTTATTTTACCTTGCAGGTTGTTAGAAGAGAGATAGGAAGGATCCTTATACACAAAGTTCCCCGAGAGTTCGATATAAACCCTCGAGTCACCTTCGTGGGGAAAATCAAGCTTCGCTATGCTCAGCACTCTGCACTTGGAGTCTCAACCTAGCGAAGCATCAAGAATATTTTCTGGCGCCGTTGCTGGGGAACTAGTAGAAGGATTGCTCACAAGAAAGTCTTCATCACCAACTTGTGCAAACGCCTAAGCTTGGGGAGGTTGCACCTACATGAGTATCATCTTGTCCTTTTAGATTTACAAAGTACTTTATTTTTTGTTATTGTCTATCATATCATTTTATTTCAGTTTTGCATTTACTTTACTATTTCGGTTTGCACTTTTATTTTTCGTTTTGCATTTTGTTTACTATTTTTAATTTCAGTTGCATTAGTTGTAGCATCATTTTACTTTCAGTTGTCATTCTATAAACTAAAAAACACATAAAAATGGATTCTAGCATCGAAATGTATTATTTTGTTCAACACAATGGATAATCGTTAATGGAGGCTTGGTCTAGGATAAAAAACATCAATAAGAATTCTGCTAAAGGGCCAACTCTAGCCACTCTGATTAAAAGCTTCTATGGGGGCCTAGATGAGTGGTCAAAAAGCTTTCTAGACTCATTAACCAGCGGTAAATTTTCTTCAGGGAACCTTTTCCATGCTATTAACTTGATGGATGATCTATTTGGGAGTTCAGTAAAACCGATAGATGAACTTGGAACCAAACAATTGAAGAATTCTGTTGATAGGGCCATATCAGAATTGCAAACTTATATGGAAGAGTGTCCTACTAAGAATGAGATTTCAAATCTTATTATCCATGCTAGCTCTCAGTTTAGAAAAACTAAATAAAAACTGTCCGCTATTTCTCAAAAAATGGAAATTCTTGTCAATCGTACTGGTTTGAATTATGCTTTGATTAAAAGTCTTGATAATAAGGTTCACTCTATGATCAATTTGGTGGAAAGAATACCTATTGATACTACTAAAGAAGAGAACAATCTTAAAATGGCCTTAGAGGCTTTATTAAGGAATATGAATGAGAGAAAGGTAGAAGAAGTAAAAATGCTTAGTGAAGTTAAAAATCCTTTGCTTGATTTGGAAAAGTGTAGCTTGCATGAACTTATGTCTATCTTACAAAAATTTGCAAGTGATCCATTGATACATCGCAAACGTATCTATAATTTTTTATGCTCCATGCTTGATTTTCACCAATTGATTTATGTTTTGTTTACACTTCGTGGCATTTTTCTGCATTTTCTGGAACTAACATATTAACAAGATGCCACAGTGTCAGTTCCTGTTTTCTGCTGTTTTTGTGTTTAAAAAAAGTTACACAGGAAATATTCTCGGAATTGGACGAAACAAAGCCCGAAGTTCCTATTTTCCCGATAAGAGACGGAGTCCAAACCAGAGACGGAGGAGGGCCAGGAGGCAGCTGATACGTCTCAAACGTATCTATAAATTTTGATGCTCCATGCTTGTTCTTACACCATTTGCTTAGTGTTTTGTTACACTTCGTGGCGGTTTTATGCATTTTCTGGAACTAACCTATTAACAAGATGCCACAGTGTCAATTCCCTGTTTTCTGCTATTTTTGTGTTTCAGAAAAGTTATACAGGAAATATTCTCGGAATTGGACGAAACAAAAGCCGAACCTCCTAATATTTACCGAAGCTTCCAGAAGTTTGAAGAGGAGATGAAGGGGGGCCACGGGCTAGCCACACCATAGGGCGGCACGGCCTACCCCTGGCCTGCGCCCCTATGGGTGAGGCCACCCTGATCCACCGCTGACGCCGCCCCTTCGCCTATAAAGACCCCCCGACGGGAAAAACCTAAACACCCAATCAATTTTCCAGAAACACATCGCGATCCACCGCCGTCGTCGACCCAAGATCGGGAGGGTCCAGAAGCTCTTCCTGGCACCCTGCCGGAGAGGGGAATCGCCACCGGAGGTCTTCTTCATCGCCATGCTTGCCTCCAGCGCGATGAGTGAGTAGTCTACCTTGGACTATGGGTCCATAGCAGTAGCTAGATGGTTATCTTCTCCACCATGTGCTTCATGTTTAGATCTCATGAGCTGCCTTACATGATTGAGATCATCTTTATGTAATTCTACATGTTGTGTTTGTTGGGATCCGTTGAATATTGGTGTTATGTTAAGTTGATGTGCTGAATACTATCTTATGTTATCTCTATGTTGTTTATGATCTTGCATGCTCTTCATTGTTAGTATCTATCTTGGCCAAGTAGATACTAGTGACTCCAAGAGGGGGTATTTATGCTCGATAGTTGGGTTCACGCCTCTATTTAATCTGGGGGAGTGATAAAAACCTCTAAGGTTGTAGATGTGCTGTTGCCACTAGGGAGAAAACAACATTCTTGTGTCCAAGGACATTCATTTTGTTTACATTACACACTTTGCTTAATGCAGTTATCTGTTGTTCGCAACTTAATACTCGAGGGGTGTTCAGACGATATCCCCGCGAGTGGATTATTAGTCATAGATGCTGTTGGATAGCGGTCTATGTATTTTGTTGTAATGCCCAGAGTAAATCTCATAGTGATCCTTGTGACATATGCACGTTATCTTTATTCTATCAATTGCCTAACTGTAATTTGTTTACCAAGCATGTTGTTATTTATCTTATGGAGAGACACCACTAGTGAACTATGGACCCCGGTCCAATTTCCTTTACATTATTACTGTTTACTTTTACTCGCACTGTTTACTTTCTCGCATACTACTATTGCTTTCCACTCAATACGCTCAATCCTTTGTTTACAGCAAACCGGTGAGATTGACAACCTCATCGTAAGTTGGGAGCAAAGTACTTGGTTGTGTTGTGTGTAGGTTCCACGTTGCTGCTGGTGCAAAGCAAAGCCCTAGACGAGGCGCCTTATAAATTGTCCGGAGCTGTCGCAAAGCTAGTAGGCATCACCTTCTGAAGTTTGGCTTTTTCCTACTGGTTCGATAAACCTCGGTTTCTTACTGAGGGAAACTTGTTGCTGTGCTCATCATACCTTCTCTTGGGGTTCCCAACTGGTCAGTCATCTACATCAACACCGCATCTTTATGCATTTTTTGCAAGAGAATTTTGCACGCATGATACGTCTCCAACGTATCCATAATCTTTGATGCTCCATGCTTGTTTTTACACCATTTGTTTAGTGTTTCGTTACACTTCGTGGCATTTTTATGTATTTTCCGGAACTAACCTATTAACAAGATGCCACAGTGTCAGTTCCCTATTTTCTGCAGTTTTTGTGTTTCAGAAAAGTTACACAGGAAATATTCTCAGAATTGGACGAAACCAAAGCCAGTCATCCAGATATTTCACGGAGCTTCCAGAACACCGAAGAGGAGACGGAGCCGGACCAGAGGGCGGCCACACCACCAGGGGGCGCGGCCCACCCCTAGCCCGCGCCGGCATGTGGTGTGGGCCCCCTGGTCCACTTCTGACGCCGCCTCTTCGCCTATAAAGACCCCCCGATGGGAAAAACCTAAAGACCCGATCACTTTTCCAGAATACATCGCGATCCGCCGCCGCCGTCGACCCAAAGATCGGGAGGGTCCAGAAGCTCTTCCCGGCACCCTGCCGGAGAGGGGAATTACCACCGGAGGTCTTCTTCATCGCCATGCTTGCCTCCGGCGCGATGAGTGAGTAGTCTACCTTGGACTATGGGTCCATAGCAGTAGCTAGTTGGTTGTCTTCTCCACCATGTGCTTCATGTTTAGATCTCGTGAGCTGTCTTACATGATCGAGATCACCATTATGTAATTCTATATGTTGTGTTTGTTGGGATCTGATGAATATTAGTGTTATGACTGAGTTGATGTACTGAATATTATCTTATGTTATCTCTATGTTGTTTATGATCTTGCATGCTCTCCGTTGTTAGTAGCTATCTTGGCCGAGTAGTTGCTAGTGACTCCAAGAGGGGGTATTTATGCTCGATAGTGGGTTCATGCCTCTATTTAATCTGGGGGAGTGACAGAAACCTCTAAGGTTGTAGATCTGCTGTTGCTACTAGGGGGAAACAACATTCATATGCTCAAGGGCATATGCTTTGTTTACATTACACACTTTGCTTAATACAATTATCTGTTGTTCGCAACTTAATACTTGTGGAGTTCTCGGATTGATTCGCCACAAGTGGATTATTAGTCATAGATGCAGTTGGATGGCGGTCTATGTATCGTGTTGTAATGCCCAGAGTAAATCTCATAGTGATCCTCTCGATATGCACGTTGTCTTTATTCTATCAATTTCTCAACTGTAATTTGTTTACCCAGCATGTTTTATTTTATCTTATGGAGAGACACCACTAGTGAACTGTGGATCCCGGTCCTATTTCCTTTATATTGCTATCACCTGTTTACTTTACTCACACTGTTTACTTTACTCGCATACTATGATCACTTTCCACTCGATACGCTCATACCCTTTGTTTCAAGCAAACCAGTGAGATTGACAACCACATCGTAAGTTGGGAACAATGTATTTGGTTGTGTTGTGTGCAGGTTCCACGTTGCCGCTCGGAAAGCAAAGCTTGGACGAGGCGCCCTACAAATTGTCCAGAGCTGTCGCGAAGCTAGCGGGCATCACCTTCAGTCGTATTCATCCTCCTACTGGATTGATAACCTTGGTTTCATAACTGAGGGAAAACTTGCTGCTATATTCATCAAAACCTTCTCTTGGGGTTTTCCAACTGGCAGTTCCAGAAGTTTCTGTCGCCGTTGCCGTGTATTAAAGAAGAAGCTTTCACACAATCATCACCACGCCATCAACAAGTTTTCTAGCGCCGTTGCCGGGGAGGAAAAGAAGACTTCTGCAAGGGGAGTTTCACACGCACATCCTTTACTTTGTTTTAAGTTTTGCTTTACGTTATTTTTACTTGCATCGTTTTATCAAAACCCCCAAAAAAAATTAGTATCCTTTATAGTTGTTATTTCTTTACTTTAGTTCATTATGTTGTTCCCTAAGTACGTTTTGGAGGACCTCTCAGTAGGTAGTGGTTCAATTATTGGAAAAATTAACATCGAGGAGTTCTTTAATCACATTAGTATGCATAAAGATGTTGAGAAAAAGTCTTTGGCTGAGCTTGCTCCTAGTTATAAAGTTGCTTCTGCTTATTTGATTCACATGTTAGAAGCTAGGTTTGCTAGCCTTAATCCTTTTATGCAATACATGTTTCTTAAGCTTCATGATATTGAGGATCCTGAAAAGAAAGCTTTTATCTTGGAAACTTTGAGCATAGAATTTAGAGATGTTGCCATTGAGGCTAGGGAAGTTTTTAAGAAATTTAATAAGCTTGGCTCGCCTGTTGAAGTTGTTGGTACACCCAATGAAGATTTTAGAGTGCCAATACCTTGTAAACTTGTAGGAATTCATGATGCTTTGGAAAAGAATTTTAGTTGGATTTGTCCTGAAAACTTTTTTGATGAAAGTAGTGTACCAAAGAGTGATCATAAAGGGTCTTCAAAAAATCATTTGGACACAATCCAATTCATTGTTGAAAAGACTCCTATAGTGGATCTCAATGCTTCTTTTGATATTACTTGATTCGCACTTTCTGCGCCTAGCTCAAAGGCGTTAAAGAAAAGCACTCTTGGGAGATAACCCAATGTTTTTACATTCAGTTATTTTTCTTTTATTTGAGTCTTGGAAGTTATTACTACTGTAATAACCTCTCCTTATCCTTTTTATTTCGTTTTTGTGCCAAGAGAAGCCTCTAATTTGAGTGAGGTAAGATTTGGGGATGTAGCTGTCCTGAAACAATTTTTGGTGCTGCACCGTAAAAATTTGTGAAAATTCTATGTATATATTTTGGACCTGATATTTCTTTTGTATATGCCCCAGGTTATATCCAAACTTTCATTAGTTGAACACTTTTTGATTTGAGCAACATAAAACCCTCTAAAAATTCGACCTTTGTCAGCTGTTCTGTTTTGACAGATTTCTGCCAATATTTGTGTTTGCCGCTTTATCGCTTTCTTTTTGAGTTCTTTTGATCACGGAACTTTTGGAGAAGTTGCTACAGTAGTATATACTTGATATGTGGTGGTTTTGAGTGGAAACCTGAAGCAAAAAGGGTTGATTCATTATTATGCTTACACTAATGTTGCTAATAGATTTGTGTTTTGTTTTGTATGAAGAAAGTTTTCAAGTGTAGGGATTGGAGAATAATGAGATAAGTTGAAGAATGGACAAAAGGTCAAGCTTGGGGATGCCCATGTCATCCCAAGAAATATCCAAGAAGTACAAGCGTCAAAGCTTGGGGATGCCCCCGAGGCACCCCTTCTTCATTGGCAAAAATCAGGTCACCTTTCAACACACTATTTTTATTGCTTCATGCATTATGCGTTTTTCTTGGAGCGTCAGTTGTTTTAGTTTTCAGTTTTGTTTAGTTTTGTTTGCTTCAATAAATGGTTGGACCCCAACAAATTCCTTTTGGAGAAGTTGCCTTGCTTTTCATTTGCCAAGAACACTCCGTTTTTCACTCTTACCATTTTAATGAGTGTTCTCTTTTTCTAGAACTGCGTTTAGCTTTCGATTTTCGCCTTGATATATGTTCAGATCTTGTTATATCTTTTCATCAAGGTGTATTTTGACCTCTGGTCCATACTGGTTTTCATCAAAAGAGTTGGTTATAAAAAGTTTGAATGGTGTTGGAAAAGAGAAAAAGCTTTATGCAAAAAAGTGGTACAAGAAGGAGCTTGTGTAGACTGCGGCCTAGGCTTTTGCATGTCGTGCTTGATGTTTTTTTTGATAGTATGCTTAGTGGTTTTGCTGTAGCATGACTTGTCTCAAATGACTGAGATTGCTTAATGAGCCTTTGAAAAAATCATGCGTTGTTTTAATTATTTGGAAGCATTATTTTGGTTTTCTCCTTTGATGCTTTATTTGGGTTGACTTGGCGCATGCTCACACATGTTTGACTCATACAAAGTCGCCATAGCCTCTATGATCATTTATTTTTTGACTTTTGATGCCATCTTATGCTTCTTTTAATGTCGCTTTGTCGCTATGTATGATTATGGCCGTTATTGCTCTCCTAGTTGGTCGCTCCCAGTCTTTTGCTAGCCCTCATTTTGTACTGAGTATGAGCTCTACTCGTGCATCCAACTCCTAAAAACCAAGTTTGCCATTGTGTCCACCATACATACCTATTAGCAATTTGCTATTCCAAAGTACATTTGACTTGCTTTTATCTATCCTTCAAATTAAACTCTTTTTGGTGTTATGCGAAAATAGGTCAGTAAAGCTCTCACGAACCGGATGGCACACTTTACTTTTCTCGCTTTAAAATTTTGACATTGTGGTCTCTTATGTTGAGTTGTTATGCTTGCAAGTTGTAAGTTGGGAATTAGCCCAGCCATGCCGTCATGGGGCAAGCTTTCAACATTGCACTATCTTTCATTTGAGTTGATATCGTGATCTTTTGTTTATGGATACTCGTGGTGTGAAATGAATTGGGAATCTTGCGGGATCATGGAGTTTGTATACGTGTTAGAGAAACGCCTGGGCCGCTAATCTAAGCCATGCATAATTTATGGTGGAAATTTACAGCATGCCCATAGTGAACATTCGACGACGCATCTCACAATAAAAAGGTATACCAATGGTAAATAAAAGAGATGCTGAGGTGTTTATTGTCTGTTTGTCCTGTCATTTTGATGTGGGCTTGTTCCATGTCTTCGGGCACGGAGGTACCCCGTTGGCGGTTCTCAATGATACGTGTATACTTACAATGACAAGAGCTTGCTTGGGACTCTAAGTAAAGTAGCATGAGGTTTGGGTATTCGTATTTCACAGGACACGAGGTTTTAAACTTATGATTTGTCAAGCATATGCAGCATAAGTGCACTCGCATTAACTTTAACTATTCAAGATGTTTATGATGGGGGCAATGAGAGCTCAAAGCTGGCAAGTACCATAATTTTTGAAGGTTAATAAAACTTGCAATCACTGCTTCCCTCCGCGAAGGGCCTTTCTTTTACTTTTATGTTGAGTCACCACCTTCTATCTTTATGCACTGTTAAGAGAGCATAGTTGTCATTCTGAGTATAATGTGCATTGTCCCAAACTTTTCATTGATTGATTCATACTGTTGGTTTCACTTGTTCTTAAATTATTTGTATCTAGTCGCCCTCTTAAACTTGAAGGTGTCCTATGCATTTATGTTTTGCTCTCTCATGAAGGACAAGCTGAAAACCATTTGTATGTTTTTCCTTATGATTTGAACACACGTTTGACTTTCATTGTTTTATTTTCATGATCTTTTATTTGTGGTCATTTTTCATGTTATAACATGGTTGCTAAGTTTCTTCTATCAAGATTATATCTTTCATGCCCATGTTTTACGTTCTTTTGATCCCAGCGCACAACACTTACATATTTGATCAAGATTGTGTAGGTGCATGTCACCTCAAAAATTATTTCTTTTGTTATCACTTACCTACTCGAGGACGAGCAGGAGTTAAGCTTGGGGATGCTGATACGTCTCCAACGTATCCGTAATTTTTGATGCTCCATGCTTGTTTTTACACCATTTGTTTAGTGTTTCGTTACACTTCGTGGCATTTTTATGCATTTTCTGGAACTAACCTATTAACAAGATGCCACAGTGCCAGTTCCCTGTTTTCTGCTGTTTTTGTGTTTCAGAAAAGTTACACAGGAAATATTCTCGGAATTGGACGAAACCAAAGCCAGTCGTCCAGATATTTCACGGAGCTTCCAGAACACCGAAGAGGAGACGGAGCCGGACCAGAGGGCGGCCATACCACCAGGGGGCGTGGCTCACCCCTGGCCCGCGCCGGACTTGGGTGTGGGCCCCCTGGTCCACTTTTGACGCCGCCTCTTCGCCTATAAAGACCCCCCGACGGGAAAAACCTAAAGACCCGATCACTTTTCCAGAACACATCGCGATCCGCCGCCGCCGTCGACCCAAAGATCGGGAGGGTCCAGAAGCTCTTCTCGGCACCCTGCCGGAGAGGGGAATCGCCACCGGAGGTCTTCTTCATCGCCATGCTTGCCTCCGGCACGATGAGTGAGTACTCTACCTTGCACTATGGGTCCATAGCAGTAGCTAGTTGGTTGTCTTCTCCACCATGTGCTTCATGTTTAGATCTCGTGAGCTGCCTTACATGATCGAGATCACTGTTATGTAATTCTACATGTTGTGTTTGTTAGGATCCAATGAATATTGGTGCTATGATTGAGTTGATGTACTGAATATTATCTTATGTTATCTCTATGTTGTTTATGATCTTGCATGCTCTCCGTTGTTAGTAGCTATCTTGGCCGAGTAGTTGCTAGTGACTCCAAGAGGGGTATTTATGCTCGATAGTGGGTTCATGCCTCTATTTAATCTGGGGGAGTGACAGAAACCTCTAAGGTTGTAGATGTGCTGTTGGTACTAGGGGAAAACAACATTCATATGCTCAAGGGCATATGCTTTGTTTACATTACACACTTTGCTTAATGCAATTATCTGTTGTTCGCAACTTAATACTTGTGGAGTTCTTGGATTGATTCGCCACAAGTGGATTATTAGTCATAGATGCAGTTGGATGGCGGTCTATGTATCTTGTTGTAATGCCCAGAGTAAATCTCATAGTGATCCTCTTGATATGCACGTTGTCTTTATTCTATCAATTGCCCAACTGTAATTTGTTTACCCATCATGTTTTATTTTATCTTATGGAGAGACACCGCTAGTGAACTGTGGACCCCGGTCATATTTCCTTTATACTGCTATCACCTGTTTACTTTACTTGCACTGTTTACTTTACTCGCATACTATCATCACTTTCCACTCGATACGCTCATACCCTTTGTTTCAAGCAAACCGGTGAGATTGACAACCTCATTGTAAGTTGGGAACAAAGTATTTGGTTATGTTGTGTGCAGGTTCCACGTTGCTGCTCGTAAAGCAAAGCTTGGACGAGGCGCCCTATAAATTGTCTGGAGCTGTCGCAAAGCTAGCGGGCTTCACCTTCAGTCGTATTCATCCTTCTACTGGATTGATAACCTTGGTTTCATAACTGAGGGAAAACTTGCTGCTATATTCATCAAAATCTTCTCTTGGGGTTTTCCAACTGGCCGGTCATTTACTACACATTCCCACGTCAATTTGGTTCCAGAAGTTTATGTCGACGTTGCCGTGTATTAAAGAAGAAGCTTTCACACCATCATCACCGCGCCATCAACGCACATCCTTTACTTTGTTTTAGTTTTGCTTTACTTTATTTTTCTTGCATCATTTTTATCAGAAATACAAAAAATTTAGTTTCCTATTAGTTGTTATTGTTACTTGTCTGCTTTTAGCTTTGCTAGAATGGGTACTCATGAGAACACCAAGTTGTGTGATTTTACTAGCAGTAATAATAGTGATTTTCTCTGCACTCCTATTGCGCCACCTGCTCCTGCTGCCAATTTTTATGAGATTAAACCTGCTTTATTGAACCTTGTTATGAAAGAGCAATTTTCTGGTGCTAGTACTGATGATGCTGTAGCTCATCTCAACAATTTTGTTGAGCTATGTGAGATGTAGAAATATAAGGATGTAGAAGGTGATATTATTAAGCTTAAGTTGTTTCCTTTTTCTTTGAGAGGAAAAGCTAAGGATTGGTTGCTATCTTTGCCTAGAAATAGTATTGATTCTTGGGCTAAGTGTAAGGATGCTTTTATTGGAAAATACTATCCTCCTGCTAAGATTATAGCTTTTTGCATAGTGATATCATGAAGTTTAGACAGTTTGATAATGAACATGTTGCTCAAGCTTGGGAAAGAATGAAATCTATGATAAAGGATTGCCCCACTCATGGACTGACTACTTGGATGATTGTCCAAACTTTTTATGCAGGACTTATTTTTTCTTCAAGAAACCTATTGGATTCAGCTGCTGGAGGCACTTTTATGTCCCTTACCTTGGGCGCCGCAACCAAGCTTCGTAACAATATGATGGTAAATTATTCTGAGTGGCACACCGAGAGAGCTCCACAAGGTAAGAAGGTAAATTCTGTTGAGGAAACCTCTTCCTTGAGTGATAAGATTGATGCTATAATGCTTATGCTTTCTAATGATAGAACTCATGTTGATCCTAATAATGTTCCTTTGGCCTCTTTGGTTGCTCAAGAAGAGCATGTTGATGTAAACTTCATTAGAAATAATAATTTTAACAACAATGCTTATAGGAACAATTTTGCAAGTAACAATTATAGGCCGTATCCTTCTACCAATGGTAATGGTTATGGTAACTCTTATGGTAATTCCTCCAACAACACTAGGGCCGCGCCCTCCGATCTTGAGGTAATGCTCAAGGACTTCATCGGTAAGCAAACTGCTTTTAACAAGTCTGTTGAGGAAAAGTTAGGCAAAATTGATGTTCTTGCTTCTAAAGTTGATAGCCTTGCTCTTGATGTTGAACTTCTAAAATTAAAAGTGTTGCCTAATGAGGTGAAGGAGAACAATACTTTTGCCACTGCTAATGCTATCCAAGTTAGAATTGATGAAAATGTTAGGATGTTAGCAGAATTGCATGGCAGGTGGGAAAGAGCAAGGCCGAGCCGGCAAAATCAGGGGCCCTGTGCGGATTTCTAAAATAGGGCCCAAAAGAACCCCAAGATTTTTGACCAAATATATCAGGCCATGAAAAAATCATCAACATGATCTTCCTAAATATGATCTTTCTCTACCTCAACATTATTTTGTGTCTTTTGACCATCCGTAGGATCATTGTAAGAAACAATATCAAGTGCATTTCGCAAAAACAAAAAAAATCAAGTGCAAGAGTTGAAAGTTTAACTGACTGATTGTCCGACGACACTTGCGTTTCTTTTATAACAAATCTGTTCATAGCCCCTTTTGAGATGCAATTAGACTCCATTCCTTTTACTTTCTCTTGCGCTTTTTAGAACCAGACAAAAGGTTGGAAAATTTAAAAAATAGCCCAGCCCTAGCTCTTACCAGTGCCGATCACAGCGAGGGTACAATCAGCAATCAAGTGATCAACGAGAAGCAGAAAATGAAATCGGAACTCACCTGGCGACCTGCACCTGCATTGGGCTTGAGTCCCGCGTCGGCGTATGTCTCGCGTCCGACGTCGGAGGTGGAGGCAACGAGGCATTCTCCCATAGCCTTTTGGCTGTTTGCAGCTGACCATGATTGATCGGATCGATCAATCCGCCATCAACGGCGGTTAGCGAGGACTCGACGAGTCCCAGGAGTCCACGAGACACACGGGCACACCTTTTTTTAGCGGAAGACACACGGGCACACTATGCGGGCAGTTTGAGCGGGCCAGCTAAGGCATAAGGCCTTTTCTATCTACCATTTTTTCTATTCCAGTAAATATATATAGTGGGCTTGTACGAAATTTTGGGGCCCCAAAATTTTGGGGCCCTGTGCGGGCTGCACATTTGGTACAACAGTGGGCCCGGCCCTGGAAAGAGAAGATGAGATGGCTAGAAAGATGAAGGTGTGTACCATTACTACCTCTAATGATGTTGTTCCAAATGCTAGCAATCCTCTTACTTTGATTGGTGTAGAGAAAACTCCCAATCCTTGTAATAAAAAGCCCAAAACTGCAAAAACTTTTTCTCAAAAGAGTGCTAAAATTTTTCGGAGTGTAGGAGATGATAGCTCTATTTCTTTCAATGATTTTGATGTTGATGGCTGCAATATATCTGAAGTTATTTTGTTCTTGCAAAAGCTTGCTTTGAGTCCCAATGCTAGTTCTATAAATGTTGCTTTTACTAAGCATATTACCAATGCTCTCATGAAAATTAGGGATGAAAAGTTGAAGCAAAAAGCTTCTATTCCCAAGAAGTTAGAAGATGGTTGGGAACCCATCATTGATATGCATGTTAATGGTTTTGATTGCCATGCTTTATGTGATCTAGGTGCCAGTATTTCTATTATGCCTAGAAAAATTTATGACATGCTTGATTTACCACTGCTTGAAAAGTGTTATTATGATGTTCCTACTGCTGATGTTGCTAAGAAGAAACCTTTGGAAAGGATTAATGATGTTCTTATTATGGTTAACAATAACCTTGTTCCCGTTGATTTTCTTGTTATGGATGTTGAATGCAATGCTTCATGTCCTATTATTTTGGGAAGACCCTTTCTTCGAACTGTAGGTGCCATCATTGATATGAGGGAAGGCACCATCAAATATCAATCCCACTCAAAAAAGGTATGGAACACTTCCCTAGGAAGAGGAAGAAATTACTTTTTGACTCTATTCTTAGAGCAAATTATGAACTTGATGCTTCATCGCTTGATATTACTTGATTCGCACTTTCTGCGCCTAGCTCAAAGGCGTTAAAGAAAAGCACTTTGGGATATAACCCATTGTTTTACTTTTAGTTTTTTTCTTTTATTTGAGTCTTGGATGTTATTACTACTGTAATAACTGCTCTTTATCATTTTTATTTCGTTTTTGTGCCAAGAGAAACCTCTAATTTGAGTGAGGTAAGATTTGGGGATGTTGCTGTCCTGAAACAGATTTCGGTGCTGCACCATAAAAATTCGTGAACATTCTCAGAATATTTTTTTGACCTCCGATTTCTTGTACATATGCCCCAGGTTATATCCAAACTTTCATTAGTTTTACACTTTTTGATTTGAGCAACCGAAAACCCTCGAAAAAATCAACCTTTGTCAGCTGTTCTGTTTTGACAGATTTCTGCCACTATTTGTGTTTGCCTCTCGATCGCTTTCTTTTTTAGTTCTTTTGATCACGGAACTTTTGGGGAAGGTGCTACAGTAGTATATGCTTTATATGTGGTGGTTTTTAGTTGAAATCTGAACCAAAAAGGGTTGATTCATTATTATGCTTACACTAATGTTG
This sequence comes from Dactylis glomerata, assembly GCA_007115705.1. NCBI lineage: Eukaryota > Viridiplantae > Streptophyta > Magnoliopsida > Poales > Poaceae > Dactylis > Dactylis glomerata. The sequence continues at coordinate 1,368,657 of QXEO01002102.1, forward strand.
CTAATAGAATTGTGTTGAGTTTTGTATGAAGGAAGTTTTCAAGTGTAGGGATTGGAGAATGATGAGATGAGTTGAAGAATGGACAAAAGCTCAAACTTGGGGATGCCCATGTCCCCCCTAGAAATATTCAAGAGGTACAAGCGTCAAAGCTTGGGGATGCCCCCGAGGTACCCCTTCTTCATCGACAAAAATCAGGTCACCTTTCAACACACTATATTTTTATTGCTTCATGCACTATGCGTTTTTCTTGGAGCGTCTTTACTTTACTTTAGTTTTCAGTTTTCTTTTGTTTTGTTTGCTGCAATAAATTCTTGAACCCAACAAATTTTTTTGGAGGATATTTACTTGCTTTTCATTTGCCATGAACACTCTGTTTTTCACTCTTATCGTTCAACGAGTGTTCTCTTTTTCTAGAACTGCGTTTAGCTTTCGTTTTTTGCCTTGATTTTTGTTTAGATCTTATTTTATATTTATATCAAGGTGTATTTTGACCTCTGGTCCATGTTGGTATTCATCAAAAGAGTTGTTTCAAAAAGGTTTGAATGGTGTTGGAAAAGAGAAAAAATTTCATGCAAAAAAGTGGTACAAAAAGGAGCTTGTTTAGACTGCGGCTTAGACTTTTGCATGTCATGCTTGATGTCATTTTGATAGTATGCTTAGTGGTTTTGCTATAGCATGACTTGTCTCAAATGACTGAGATTGCTTAATGAGCCTTTGAAAAAATTATGCGTTGTTTTTATTATTTGGAAGCATTAATTTGGTTTTCTCCTTGATGCTTTATTTGGGTTTACTTGGCGCATGCTTACAACATGTTTGACTCATACAAAGTCGCCATAAGCCTCTATGATCATTTAGTTTTTGACTTTTGATGCCATCTTATGCTTCTCTTAATGATGTTTTGTCGCTATGCATGATTATGGCCGTTATTACTCTCTTAGTTGGTCGCTCCCAGTCTTTTGCTAGCCCTCATTTTGTACTGAGTATGAGCTCTACTCGTGCATCCAACTCCTAAAAACCAATTTATGCCAATGTGTCCACTATAAATTCCTATGCATGGTATTTGTAAGCCATTCCAAGTAAATTTTCATGTGCTACCTTTCAAAAACCTTCAAAAAACTTCTCGTTTTGTGACACTGTTTTCAGCTCATGGGGACGTAGTGGTCGGATTTGCTATCTTCCATATTGTTTATTCCAAAAAAAAGGAAAAAAGAAAAAAGGCACTCCTCCATGGTATGTGAATGTTGGTGGGCACCCGATGGAATTGGTTAGCCATGGTTTGAGAAAGGAAAAAAGGTGGGGAGGAGTGCCAAGCTTTATAAAAGAGCACAAAAGTGCCAATCTCTCTCAAAAACTTGCTTCATTTTTGTATGGAAGATAGTAAGAACCCCATTGCCAGTCGTTGACAAAGACAACCACCTCTCAAAACCCAATTTTTATCTCTCTGTTTTACAAATGAAAAGCTCTAGCACATGTTTAAATCACTGCTTCCCTCTGCGAAGGGGCTTTCTTTTACTTTTATGTTGAGTCACCACCTTCTACCTTTATGCACCGTCTAAGAGAGCATAGTTGTCATTCTGAGTTTAATGTGCATAGTCCCAAATTTTATCATTGATTGATTCATGATTTTTGTTTCACTTGTTCTTAAATTATTTGTATCTAGTCGCCCTCTTAAACTTGAAGGTGTTCTATGCATTTATGTTTTGCTATTCCATGAAGGACAAGCTGAAAACCATTTGCTATGTTTTTCCATATGATTTGAACACATGTTTGACTTTCATTGTTTCATTTTTCATAATCTTTCGTTTGTGTTCTTTTTCATGTTATAACATGGTTGCTAAGTTTCTTCTATCAAAATTATGTCTTTCATGCCCATGTTTTAAGTTCTTTTGATCCCAACACTCAATGCTTACATAGATGATCAAGATTGTGTTGGTGCATGTCACCTCAAAAATTATTCTTTTGTTATCACTTACCTACTTGAGGACGAGCAGGAGTTAAGCTTGGGGATGCTTGATATGTCTCAAATGTATCTATAATTTTTGATGCTCCATGCTTGTTATTACACCATTTGCTTAGTGTTTTGTTATACTTCGTGGCATTTTTATGCATTTTCCGGAACTAACCTATTAACAAGATGCCACGGTGCCAGTTCCCTATTTTCTGCTGTTTTTGTGTTTCAGAAAAGTTACACAGGAAATATTCTCGGAATCGGATGAAACAAAAGCTGAACCTCCTAATATTTACCAAAGCTTCCAGAAGTCCGAAGAGGAGACGAAGGGGGGCCACGAGCTGGCCACACCATAGGGTGGCGTGGCCTGCCCCTGGCCCGCGCCCCCTATGGGTGAGGCCACCCTGGTCCACCTCTGACGCCGCCCCTTCGCCTATAAAGAACCCCCGATGGGAAAAACCTAAACACCCGATCAAATTTCCAGAAACACATCGCGATCCACCGCCGCCGTCGACCCGAGATCGGGAGGGTCCAGAAGCTCTTCCCGGCACCCTGCCGGAGATGGGAATCTCCACCGGAGGTCTTCTTCATCGCCATGCTTGCCTCCGGCGCGATGAGTGAGTAGTCTACCTTGGACTATGGGTCCATAGCAGTAGCTAGATGGTTGTCTTCTCCACCATGTGCTTCATGTTTAGATCTCGTGAGCTGCCTTACATGATCGAGATCATCTTTATGTAACTCTACATGTTGTGTTTGTTGGGATCCGATGAATATTGGTGTTATGTTAAGTTGATGTGCTGAATAATATCTTATGTTATCTCTATGTTGTTTATGATCTTGCATGCTCTCCGTTGTTAGTAGCTATCTTGGCCAAGTAGATACTAGTGACTCCAAGAGGGGGTATTTATGCTCGATAGTTGGGTTCATGCCTCTATTTAATCTGGGGGAGTGATGGGAAACCTCTAAGGTTGTAGATGTGCTATTGTCACTAGGGAGAAAACAACATTCTTGTGTCCAAGGACATTCGTTTTGTTTACATTATACACTTTGCTTAATGCAGTTATCTGTTGTTCGCAACTTAATACTCGAGGGGTGTTCGGACGATATCCCCGCGAGTGGATTATTAGTCATAGATGCAGTTGGATGGCGGTCTATGTATTTTGTTGTAATGCCCAGAGTAAATCTCATAGTGATCCTCGTGACATATGCACGTTATCTTTATTCTATCAATTGCCCAACTGTAATTTGTTTACCCAGCATGTTATTATTTATCTTATGGAGAGACACCACTAGTGAACTGTGGACCCCGGTCCAATTTCCTTTACATTATTACTGTTTAATTTTACTCGCACTGTTTACTTTCTCGCATACTACTATTGCTTTCCACTCGATACGCTCAATCCTTTGTTTACAGCAAACCGGTGAGATTGACAACCTCATCGTAAGTTGGGAGCAAAGTACTTGGTTGTGTTGTGTGCAGGTTCCACGTTGCTGCTGGTGCAAAGCAAAACCCTGGACGAGGCGCCTTATAAATTGTCCGGAGCTGTCGCAAAGCTAGCAGGCATCACCTTCTGAAGTTTGGCTTTTTCCTACTGGTTCAATAAACCTCGGTTTCTTACTGAGGGAAAACTTGCTGTTGTGCTCATCATACCTTCTCTTGGGGTTTCCAACTGTTCGGTCATCTACATCAACACCGCACGGCAATCAGCAGCCACACCACATGGTGGCGCGCCCCCCTCTGGTCGTGCCAAGGTGTGGTGTGGGCCCCCTGGCCACCCTTTGACATCGCCCTTCCGCCTATAAAATCCCTCCGACGTGAAAACCGTAAATCAATCGGCATCGATCCACAAAAAGTTCCGCAGCACCACCACCATTGAAGACCAATTTCGGGGGACAAAAGTCTCTATTCCGGCACCCTGCCGGGACAGAGAATTGCCGCCCGAGCCATCTCTATCGACTCCACCGCCATCTCCATCGACGTTGCTGACTCCTATTATGAGGAGGGAGTAGTTCTCCCCCGGGGCTCAGGGCTCTACCAGTAGTTATCTGGTTCATCTCTCTCTCCCATGGTGTGATCTTTATGTGATCATGAGCATTATGTCTGTCTCTTAGGCTAAATTTTACAGTAATACTTATCATGAGTTATGATTTGAGTTGAATGTCTCTATGAATTGTTGGTGTTTGACTGAAACCGTCTAGTGCACTCAAGGTGACAGTGTGGGGTAATCTAGATTGGGGAATGCGAACTTTAAGGAGTGCTACTGTAGCCCTACGCATGATTAGTGTTCGTTATCCAACCAAAGAGTAGTTCAGTGTAGCATAGTGAAGAATGATATTTATGTGTTCAATTATGTTATCTTTGTTGAGAGTGTCCACTAGTGAAAGTATGATCCCTAGGCCTTGTTCCTAAGCAATGAAACACCGTTTACAACCACTTCTGCTACATGTTTGCTGATACGTCTCTAACGTATCTGTATTTTTTGATGCTCCATGCTTGTTTTTACACCATTTGCTTAGTGTTTCATTACACTTCGTGGCGTTTTTATGCATTTTCCGGAACTAACCTATTAACGAGATGCCACAGTGCCAGTTCCCTGCTTTCTGATGTTTTTGTGTTTCAGAAAAGTTACACAGGAAATATTCTCGAAATTGGACGAAACAAAAGCCAAACATCCAGAAATTCACCGAAGCTTCCAGAGAACCGAAGAGGAGACGGAGTGGGGCCACGAGGGGCCCACACAACAGGGCGGCGCGGCCTAGGGCTAGGTCGTGCCCCCTATGTGTGTGGCCACCTCGGTCCACTTCTGACGATGCCCCTTCGCCTATAAAGACCCCCCGACGGGAAAAACCTAAATACCCGATCACTTTTCCAGAATACATCGCGATCCGCCGCCGCCATCGACCCAAGATCGGGAGGGTCCAGAAGCTCTTCCCGGCACCCTGTCAGAGAGGGGAATCGCCACCAGAGGTCTTCTTCATCGCCATGCTTGCCTCCGGCGCGATGAGTGAGTAGTCTACCTTGGACTATGGGTCCATAGCAGTAGCTAGTTGGTTGTCTTCTCCACCATGTGCTTCATGTTTAGATCTCGTGAGCTGCCTTACATGATCGAGATCACCGTTATGTAATTCTACATGTTGTGTTTGTTGGGATCCGATGAATATTGGTGTTATGATTGAGTTGATGTGCTGAATATTATCTTATGTTATCTCTATGTTGTTTATGATCTTGCATGCTCTCCGTTGTTAGTAGCTATCTTGGCCGAGTAGATACTAGTGACTCCAAGAGGGGGTATTTATGCTCGATAGTTGGGTTGATGCCTCTATTTAATCTGGGGGAGTGACAAAAACCTCTAAGGTTGTAGATGTACTGTTGCCACTAGGGAGAAAACAACATTCATATGCCCAAGGGCATATGCTTTGTTTACATTACACACTTTGCTTAATGTAGTTATCTGTTGTTCGCAACTTAATACTTGTGGAGTTTTCGGATTGATTCGCCACAAGTGGATTATTAGTCATAGATGCAGTTGGATGGCGGTCTATGTATCTTGTTGTAATGCCCAGAGTAAATCTCATAGTGATCCTCTCGACATATGCACGTTGTCTTTATTCTATCAATTGCCCAACTGTAATTTGTTTACCCAGCATGTGTTATTTTATCTTCTGGAGAGACACCACTAGTGAACTGTGGACCCCGGTCCTATTTCCATTATATTGCTATCACCTGTTTACTTTACTCGCACTGTTTACTTTACTCGCATACTACTATCACTTCCCACTCGATACGCTCATACCCTTTGTTTCAAGCAAACCGGTGAGATTGACAACCTCATCGTAAGTTGGGAACAAAGTATTTGGTTGTGTTGTGTGTAGGTTCCGCCTTGCAGCTGGCAAAGCAAAGCTTGGACGAGGCGCCCTATAAATTGTCCGGAGCTATCGCGAAGCTAGCAAGCATCACCTTCTTGAGTTTGGCTTTTTCCTACTGGTTCGATAAACCTTGGTTTCTTACTGAGGGAAAAACTTGCTGCTATATTCATCAAACCTTCTCTTGGGGTTTCCCAACTGGCCGGTTATTTACCGCGCCATCAATAGCAATCATTTGCTTGCAGCGATTTTTAATTCAGATTGCAATTACCACTCATAATCATCCATATTACTTGTATTTCACTATCTCTTAGCTGAACTAGTGCACCTATACATCTGACAAGTGTATTGGGTGTGTTGGGGACACAAGAGACATTTTGTATCTTAATTGCAGGTTTGCTTGAGAGGGATACCTTTGACCTTTTCTTCCCTGAGTTCGATAAACCTTGGGTGATCCACTTAAGGGAAACTTGTTGTTGTTCTACAAACCTCTGCACTTGGAGGCCCAACACTGTCTATAAGAATAGAAGCGTTCATAGACATCATCCATCTATAAATGCTAACCAAGCAGGTTTTGGTTCTTAAATTGCTAATCATGTCTTGAAAGAAAAGAATGTTGGAATTATGCCCTAGAGGCAATAATAAAGATGTTATTATTATAACTCTTGTTCATGAGAATGTTTATATTCTATGCTAGAATTGTATCAAGCGAAAATATTAATACCTATGTAGTTTATGAACAACACCGTTTCCCTAGTACACCTCTATGGACTAGCTCATTGATTAATGATGGTTAAGGTTTCCTAACCATAGACATGAGTTGTACCTTTATAATGAGGTTATATCATTAGGAGAATGATATGATGGACATACCCAAATAAAGCACAACAATTAGATCGTGTCATTGTGTTCATCTTTGCGAAGCTTTTTCCTATGTCATGTATTGTATTCCTTAGACATGAGATAATGCAACTCCCTAGTACCGGAAGAGAGCTTTGAGGTCATCAAACGTCACCCTATGAAAGGGTGATCATAAAGGTGTCTCTCAGGTAATCGGAAAGTACTTGTTGGGTTATATGTATCGAGATGGAATTTGTCCCTCTCGATTCAGAGAGATATACTTCGGGCCCACTCGGTAATCGATATCAACATCGCTTGCAAGCACGTAGTTTAGGAGTTAATCACAAAGTGATATCGGATTACGGAACGAGTAAAGTACTTGCTATGAATGAGATTGAACTAGGTATGCCAATACCGATGATCGAATCTCGGGAGAGTAAAATATTGCGAGATGAAGGGAATACTTATACGGGATTAATTGAATCCCGACATCATGGCTCATCCGATATGATCATCGTGGAGTGCATGGGAGTCAATATGGATTTCCAGATCCCACTATTGATTATTGATGGAGATCATGTCCATGCATTCTCGAACCCGTAGGGTCACACACTTAACGCAAATCAACGTTAGGGTAGTTTCAGGATATATGTAAAAGCGTTGCAGAAAGTTACGGAATTGTTCCGGGGGGAAATATTAGTATTTATTAATTATATGAATTAATAGATATTAACAATATTTATTTAGTAGAAATAAATAAATAAAAAGGAAAAAAAGAGCTGCGGCGGCCAGGGAAAGTCCCTGGCTCGCACGCATCATGGAAGCGAGGCGGCCAGGAGCGATCGACCGATCGCCCTACCACGCTCCCGCTTGCTGGGTGAGGCCCGGCTGGGCCTTAGTAACTGGGCCGGCATGCGCCCATGCTAATGGGCCAGCACCAGGCTGCACTGCCACCTGCATAGGCCGGGGCCGACGCGCTCCTGCTGGTGTGCTGAGATTGATCGATCGGATTGATCCGATCGCAGCCGCCAGCTAGCTGGCTTGCACCAGGAGGCAAGGCATTGCCTTCGCATGCAATCTAGGGCACTGCATCCGCCTATAAAAGGAGCATGACCGTATCGGATGCCGTGACCTAATTTGCATGGAGCCGCTGCCCCGTTTCTAAAGCCCCTTTTCCGTTCTTCTTCCACCACGCAAACAGGCAAAGCCCTGTCGGCGAAAACTCTCTACCATAGACATCACGCCGTCATGCTGTCGATCCCATCTACCACTCCACCATATATCACTGGACCGGGGAGGCAGAGTCATTGGTGTGCTGCACGTGTGCATCTCTCGGAGGCGTCGCCACTTGCGGCGTTAGATCGGATCGGATCGCGAGGAGGAGATGGCTAGTACGACTACATCATCCACGTTCTGTTGAATGTTTCCGCTGTGCGATTTTTTCAAGGATATGAAGATCTCATCTATCTATCTCGTTGATTACATCTCGTAGATTGGATCTTGGCTTTCTTGTTCGCATTCGTAGGATTTTTTTTGATTTACTATGCTGCGAAACCCATCAGTGGTATCAGAGCGAGATCTATGCGTAGATGTGTTTCACGAGTAGAACGCAACATGCTTGTTGCGGGTGTTGATGTTTTTGTTGCAAGTTTCTTCTCGTGTACTTCTTGATGTCGCGGCATAGTGAGATTGAAGCGGTCCAGGCCAACCTTACGCGACCGCGTTCACGAGATCGGCTACGTTGTGGGTGCCAGTTTCTCTCACTATAGTTGTCATCGGATTTACAACAAGTCTTTGGCAACACTAATATCACCGTTGTGGCTTTGCGTAGGTAAGAATCGTTCTTATGTGTAGCTCCCATAAGCCACGTAAAACATGCAATCAACAAATTAGAGGCGTCTAACTTGTTTTTACAGGGAGTGTTTGTGATATGGTATGACCACAAAATGTGATGTGTATGATATATGTGATGTATGCGATGATCATGTTTTGTAATATTTCATGACTTGCATGTCGATGAGTTCACAACCGGCAGGAGCCATATGGTTGTCTTTATAATTTTGTATGACCTGCGTGTCAACTTTTTATACGCCATGTAATAGCTTTAATTTATCGCTAAGTAGTTAGCAATAGTTGTAGTTGTTATTCATGGTGGAGGCAATCATGGTGGAGTGATGGAGATCATGCCGGTGCGCACAAGATGGAGATCATTGCGTGAAGATTGGCTATACCATGTCACATTAATTTTATGCATGTGATGTTTATCCTTTATGTATCTTATTATGCTTTGATCGCAACGGTAGCATTATAAGATGATTCCTCACTTAAAGATCAAGATAAAATTGTGGTCTCCCCTTGTATGCACCGTTGTGAAAGTTTGTCGTTTTGAAACATCTCGTGATGATCGGGTGCTATAAACTCTATGTTCACATGCAACGGGTGCAAGCCAGTTTTGCACACATACTTGGGTTTGACTTGACGAGCCTAGCATGTACAGACATGGCCTCAGAACACACAAACCGAAAGGTTAAGCATGAGTCATATTAATGATATGATCGACACTTTGTTGTCCACCATTGAAACCACATCTCTTCTCGTGAAGATCGGCTTAGGTGTGGTGAATTTAGATCGTGTTCACTAAACAACTTGAAGGGTGTTGAATTTAGTGGGAATTCATCTAGTAATTTGACTAAGTTGAACTAATTATCATGAACATAGTCTAAATTGTACTTGCAAATTTTGTAGATCAAATGGCTAAGTCCAACTTCAACTTCAACATGTTTGCTGAGAAAGAAAAGCTTAAAAACAATTGGTCTAACTGCACCAACTGGTTCCACAATCTGAGGATCATTCTCGCTGGCGGACAAAAAGCCTATGTACTTGAGAAAGCGCTAGGTAACCCCTGCTACAGATGCGCTGGCTGATGAAAAGGCTGTCTATCAGTCGTGCAAAGATGATTATAATGTGATTAAGAGTACCATGTTGTTTGCTATGGAACCAGAGCTTCAAAATCATTTTGAGGAGTTCAGCGGGCCTTTTGAGATACTTGAGGAACTGAAAACCATGTTTTAGACTCAAGCCCGTTCTGAGAGATATGCGATCTCTGAGAAGTTCTTTAATTGCAAGATGGAGGAAGGGAGTTACGTTAGTGAGGACACCATTAAGATGTCAGGCTACACCCAACGCCTTGAGCAACTGGACTGCAAGATTCCAGAAGAGCTCAAGATTGACAGAGTTCTGCAATCACTCGCTCCTAGCTACAAAGGCTTTATAGTTACTCATAATCAAATTGGTACCACTAATATGATCACTGAGCTAAAATCTGCGGAGGTGGATATCAAGAAAGATAATCATGTGTTGATGGTCAACAAGACCACTAGCTTCAAGAAAGCTAAGGGTGTAAAGGGATCCTTTAAGAAAGGTAGCGGCAAGCGCATTGCCCCTATCGAGAAGAAGCTCAAGTATGGACCTAAGCCAGACACTCAGTGCTTCTATTGCAAGGACAAGGGTCACTGGAAGCCCAACTGTCCGAAGTACTTAGCGGACAAGAAGGCTGGCACCATTAAAGGTATGTTTGATATACATGTTATTGATGTTTACCTTACTAGCGCTCGTTGTAGTGCCTGGGTATATGATACTGGTTTAGTTGCTAATATTTGTAACTCGAAACAGGACCTGCGCAATAAACGGCGGCAAGCAAGCGATGAGGTGACGATGCGCATCGGTGATGGATCAAAAATTGATGTGGTGGCCGTCGGCACGCTCTCCTTAGTTTTACCTTCGGGATTAGTTTTAAACCTTAATAAGTGTTATTATGTGCCTACGTTGAGCATGAACATTATATCTGGATCATGTTTATTGCAAGACGGTTATTCATTTAAGTCTGAGAATAATGGTTGTTATATTTATATGAATAGCATCTTTTATGGTCATGCACCTGTCTTGAATGGTTTATTTCTTCTGAATCTTGAAAGCAATGAAACACACATCCATAACATTGAGGCCAAAAGATGCAAAGTAGATAGCGATAATCCAACTTATTTGTGGCACTATCGTCTAGGTCATATTGGTGTAAAATGCATGAAGAAACTCCATTCCGATGGACTTTTGGAGTCACTTGATTTTGAGTCGTTTGACAAGTGCGAGTCGTGCCTCATGGGCAAGATGACCAAAACCCCGTTCTCCGGAATAATGGAGCGAGCAACGGTCTTATTGGAAATCATACATACTGATGTGTGCGGACCAATGAGTTTTCGACGCGCGGTGGATATCGCTATTTTCTCACTTTACTAAGGACTTAAGTAGATATGGGTATGTCTATTTAATGAAACATAAATCCGAAACGTTTGAAAAGTTCAAGGAATTTTAGAACAAAGTGGAAAACCATCTGACAAGGGTATAGATAATAGAGCCCAATAGTTGAGTACCCCTGAGGCCCGTTAAGCTAGGCCCAATTGTAATACTATTCGAAATACGAGTTCATGCCATGTATCGATATTGTAATCTGTATCGGATCCCTCCCGATCCCTGAGACCTGGCCACCTATATATAGGGGCCAGGAGGGGACGGTAAGAGATAGATTGAAAGCAAGCCAGGTTCTACACCCATGTTTACTTTCGATATACACCTTGTTTGACTGATTTCACCTTCGAGTTCATCCGACGCCCTGTCTTCCCGATCCTAAGCCCTTCATCTAGGACATTTGTCGAGTTAACCCTCGTCAACTGGCGCCGACCGTGGGGACTCTGGGCGTTGGAATCATGAATTCGACGGCTTTTTCGCTTTTAGCCAATAGCAGTCCAGAAGTCGATGAAAGTGAAGAGATGGAGCTAACGATCGGAAGTTTAAGCTTCTACGTTGGACCTTCGGGTTCAACTCGCCTTTCGGACCCGACAAAATTAGGTCCGTCGGCAAGCAAAGCCGAGAGAATCACAATATCTAGATCATCCGTAGGCTCTTCCAGCGAGGTAAATTCGCCGGTCAGTCTCACAGCAACAGAAGGTATGCAAGAGAAACTCGAGGAATTCGACGAAACTTGGGAAAAACCTGAGGTGGAAGCAACAACAGTTAAAACTTACGCTAGTTCAAGGGACTTCGCCATCGAAAGCAGTGGCGTATCCAAAAGCATACATTAGCTATGTGTTATTATTACTGAAGCATCAGAAGAGGATAATCACGAAGGTAACAAAGAGGTCGACCTGCAAGTCGACAATCCAAGAAGTAACAGCAAAAAGGAAAAGGAGAAAATTCACGTTTCAACCGGAGAGTGGAGAATCATCATGTCAGCCATCAACCACGGTACAGAGGTACCCGCAGATTCAAGGAGAGAAGTTCTGATGGGGTATCAATACGCGCTGCACCAGCACAAGAAGAAGCTAAGGGAGGAAAGATACATGCTCATGAGAAGCCGAGATGACAACAGTACGTTGATGCGACCGAGTTGATGAAGTAAATAACCGGCCCGTTGGGAACCCCAAGAGGAAGGTGTGATGGATATAGCAGCAAGATTTTCCCTCAGTTAAGAAACCAAGGTTTATCGTTCAGGAGAAGAGCGGACAATACGACTGAAGGTGATGCTTGCTAGTTTGCGACAGCTTCGGACAATTTATATATGGCGCCTCGTCCAAGCTTTGCTTGCTAGCTGCAACGCGGACCCTGCACACAACACAACCAAATACTTTGTTCCCAACTTGCGATGAGGTTGTCAATCTCACCGATTTGCTTGAAACAAAGGGTATGAGCGTATCTAGTGGAAAACAGTAGAATTTGCGAGTAAAGTAAACAGTGCGAGTAAAGTAAAAGGTGATAGCAATATGATGGAAATAGGACCGGGGTCCACAGTTCACTAGTGGTGTCTCTCCATAAGATAAATAACACATGCTGGGTAAACAAATTACAGTTGGGCAATTGATAGAATAAAGATAAACGTGATATGTCAAGAAGATCACTATGCGATTTACTCTGGGCATTACAACAAAATACATAGACCGCCATCCAACTGCATCTATGACTAATAATCCACTTGTGGCGAATCAATCCGAGAACTCCACAAGTATTAAGTTGCAAACAACAGATAATTGCATTAAGCAAAGTGTGTAATGTAAACAAAGCATATGCCCTTGAGCATATGAATGTTGTTTTCTCCCTAGTAGCAACAGCACATCTACAACCTTAGAGGTTTCTGTCACTCCCCCAGATTAAATAGAGGCATGAACCCACTATCGAGCATAAATACCCCCTCTTGGAGTCACTAGCAACTACTCGGCCAAGATAGCTACTAACAACGGAGAGCATGCAAGATCATAAACAACATAGAGATAACATAAGATATATTTCAGTATAGCAACTTAATCATAACACCAATATTCATCGGATCCCAACAAACCAAACATGTAGAATTACATAACGGTGATCTCAATCATGTAGGGCAGCTCATGAGATCTAAACATGAAGCATATGGTGGAGGAGACAACCATCTAGCTACTGCTATGGACCCATAGTCCAAGGTAGACTACTCACTCATCGCGCCGGAGGCAAGCATGGCGATGAAGAAGACCTCCGGTGGTAATTCCCCTCTCCGGCAGGGTGCCGGGAAGAGCTTCTGGACCCTCCCAATCTTTGGGTCGACGGCGGTGGCGGATCGCGATGTGTTCTGGAAAATTGATCGGGTGTTTAGGTTTTTTCCGTCGAGGGGTCTTTATAGGCGAAGGGGCATCGTCAGAAGTGGCCCAAGGGGCTCTCACACATAGGGGGCGCGGCCAGGCCCCTGGCCGCGCCGTCTTGGTGTGTGGGGCCCTCATGGCCCCCCTCCAACTTGTCTTGGGATCTCTGGAAGCTTCCGGGAAAAATAAGACTTCAGGAACTTGTTTCGTCCAATTCTGAGAATATTTCCTGTGTATCACTTCTGAAACACAAAAACAGCGAAAAACAGGGAACTGGCACTATGGCGACTTGTTAATAGGTTAGTTCCGGAAAATGCATAAAAGTGCCACGAAGTGTAACGAAACAGTAGGCAAATGGTGTAAAAACAAGCATGGAGCATCAAAAATTATAGATACGTTGGAGACGTATCAAGCATCCCCAAGCTTAACTCCTGCTCGTCCTTGAGTAGGTAAGTGATAACAAAAGAATAATTTTTGAGGTGACATGCACCTACACAATCTTGATCATATATGCAAGCATTTGTGAGCTGGGATCATAAGAACTTAAAACATGGGCATGAAGATATAATCTTGACAATAGAACTTAGCAACCATGTTGTAAACATGAAAATGAACACAAACAAAAGATCATGAAAATGAAACAATGAAAGTCAAACATGTGTTCAAATCATAAGGAAAAACATACAAATGATTTTCAGCTTGTCCTTCATGGAGAGCAAAACATAAATGCATAGGACACCTTCAAGTTTAAGAGGGCGACTAGATACAAATAATTTAAGAACAAGTGAAACCAACAATATGAATCAATCAATGAAAACTTTGGGAAAATGCACATTATACTAAGAATGACAACTTTGCTCTCTTATGGTGCATAAAGAAAGAAGGTGGTGACTCAACAAAATAAAATAAAAGAAAGACCCTTCGCAGAGGGAAGCAGTGATTGCAAGTTTTATAGACCTTCAAAAATTATGTTGCTTGCTCGCTTTGAGCTCTCATTGCCCCCATCATAAGCATCTTGAATGGTTAGAGTTAATGCGAGAACAATTATGATGCATATGCTTGACAAATCATAAGTCGAAAACCTCGTGCCCCGTGAATACGAGTACCCAAACCTCATGCTACTTTACTTAGAGTCCCAAGCAAGGCTCTTGTCATTGTAAGTATATATGTATCATCGAAAACCGCCAATGGGGTACCTCCGTGCCCGATGACATGGAACAAGCCCACATCAAAATGACAGGACAAGCAGATAATGAACACCTCGACATCTCTTTTATTTGCCATTTGTTTAGCTTTTTATTATGAGATGCATCATCGAATGTCCACCATGGGTATGCTGCAAATTTCCACCATGAATTATGCATGGCTTAGATTGGCGGCCCAGGCGTTTCCCTAACACATATACAAACTCCATGATCCCCACAAGATTCCCAATTCATTTCACACCGCGAGCATCCATAAACAAAAGATCACGATATCAACTCAAATAAGAAGTGCAATGTTGAAAGCTTGCCCCATGACAGCATGGATGGGCTAGAATCCAACTTACAACTTGCAAGCATAACAACTCAACATAAAAGACCACAATGTCAAATTTCAAGAACAGGAAAAAGTAAAGTGTGCCTTCTGGTTCATGAGAGCTTTACTGACCAATTTTCGCATAACACTGGTAAGAGTTTAATTTGAAGAGAAGATAAAAGCAAGTCAAATTTACTTGGAATAGCAAATTGCTAATAGGTATGTATGGTGGACACTTTGGAAAACTTTGGCTTTTAGGAGTTGGATGCACGAGTAGAGCTCATACTCAGTACAAGGCGAGGGCTAGCAAAAGACTGGGAGCGACCAACTAAGAGAGCAATAATGGCCATAATCATGCAAAGCGACAAAGCGACATTAAAAAAAGCATAAGATGGCATCAAAAGTCAAAAACTAAATGATCATAAAGGCTATTGGCGACTTTGTAAGAGTCTAACATGTGTGAGCATGCGCCAAGTCAACCCAAATAAAGCATCAAGGAGAAAACCAAAATAATGCTTCCATACAATAAAAACAATGCATGATTTTTTTCAAAGGCTCATTAAGCAATCTCAGTTATTTGAGACAAGTCATGCTACAGCAAAACCACTAAGAATACTATCAAAAAGACATCAAGCACGACATGAAAAAGCCTAAGCCGCAGTCTACACAAGCTCCTTCTTGTTCCACTATTTTGCACAAAGCCTTTTCTCTTTTCCAACACCATTTGAAATTTTTATAAACACCTCTTTTGATGAAAATCAATAAAGATCAGAGGCAAAAATACACCTTGATGAAAAGATATGACAAGGTCTGAATACAAATCAAGGCGAAAATGAAAACCAAAAGCAGTAGCGGAAAAAGAAGAACACTCGGTGAAATTATAAGAATGAAAAACGGAGTGTTCTTGGCACATGAAAACGAGTACATCTCCTCCAAAAGAAATTTGTTGGGGTCCAACCATTTATTGCATCCAAAAAAACTAATCTAACTAAGAAAACTAAAACAACTGACGCTCCAAGAAAAACACATAGTGCATGAAGCAATAAAAATATAGTGTTTTGAAAGGTGACCTGATTTTTGCCGATGAAGAAGGGGTGCCTCGGGGGCATCCCCAAGCTTTGACGCTTGTACTTCTTGGATATTTCTTGGGGTGATGCATGGGCATCCCCAAGCTTGAGCTTTTGTCCATTCTTCAACTCATCTCATCATTCTCCAATCCCTACACTTGAAAACTTCCTTCATACAAAACTAAACACAAATCTATTAGCAACATTAGTGTAAGCATATCATATAATCAACCTCTTTTTGCTTCAGGTTTCAACCCAAAACCACCACATATAAAGTATATACTACTGTAGAAACTTCCCCAAAAGTTCCGTGATCAAAAGAACTAAGAAAGAAAGCGATAAAGCGGCAAAAACGAATAGTGGCAGAAATCTGTGAAAACAGAACAGCTGACAAAGGTCGAATTTTTGAGGGGTTTTCTGTTGCTCAAATCAAAAAGTGTTCAACTAACGAAAGTTTGGATATAACCTGGGGCATATGCACAAGAAATCGCAGGTCCAAAAGATATACAGAGAATTTATACGAATTTTTAGGGTGCAGCACCAAAAATAGTTTCAGCACAGCAACATCCCCAAATCTTTACCTCACTCGAATTAGAGGCTTCTCTTGGCACAACAATAAAATAAAAAGGATAAGGAGCGGTCATTACAGTAGTAATGACTTCCAAGACTCAAATAAAAGAAAAAGTACTGGAAATAAAACATTGGGTTATCTCCCAAGAGTGCTTTTCTTTAACGCCTTTGA
Organism: Dactylis glomerata; assembly: GCA_007115705.1. NCBI lineage: Eukaryota > Viridiplantae > Streptophyta > Magnoliopsida > Poales > Poaceae > Dactylis > Dactylis glomerata. The sequence goes on from QXEO01002102.1 coordinate 1,385,298, forward strand.
GCTAGGCTCAGAAAATTTGCGAATCAAGTAACATCAAGTGATGAAGCATCAATTACCTCAGTAGGCTCTTTGGAAGTTCCCGCAAATGATTCAACCTGCAAGTCACTCTTAGTGGAACTAAAAGTCTTACCAATTTTAAGAACATGTTGAGGTTTAAGCGCAGAAACCTTGGGAACATACATAAATTTTTGCTCTTTTCCAACAAACACTTTCTCTTTCTTAAATTTAAGAGAAGAGAAGATTAAACTAAGAGTTTCCATAGACTCCTCTAGTTTACCAATCCTTACATTTTGATTATCAAGAGTAGTTCTAGCCTCTAAAATGGTGATTCTCTTCCCAATATTTTCTATGTCACCTCTTGGGCGCAGGTCCGGCCCAGCTTTCTGTTTTTTCCCTAAAAATTCCTGTAAGTATTTGAATCTTGCATAATTTGTATCTTTCAAACCGTAACTCGAAATAAAAAGTATTTTATATGAAAGTTGTTCAGAAAAATGAGTAGAATCTGAATATGACATTCATATTACTGTTTGCATCTCGCATTATATTGTGACGTGGTAATTTGCGTCTCACCTAATAAGTAACATATGGAGTATTTGGAAATGCTTATAATGCTTTCCCGCTTCATTTAATATTGTGTAGCTCACCTATATCTTGTCTTTGTCATGCTAATCAATATTTCAATTGTTGAGTAGTAAAACAACTTGAACCATATGTGTATGTGTCGGAATTCTGATTCTGCTTAATTTTGTGATAAGTTGCATTGCATCATAATTGCCTTGTCATGCATGGATACTTCACGTGATTATGCCGATTCTTTTATTGTAGTAGTAAGTGTTGCATCCGTTGTTTGTTGTAGCGATTTGCTTCTTCTCGGATAGGACGCTTCGTGGTGATGTGAGGAATGACATATTCTTCGGAAGTTCTTCAACACTCTTTTTAGGCAAGCCCTTTTCTCTCTACCCATTTAATATTTTTGCTCTCGCTAGCTCTATATTCTAGCCTTGTGTCGCGATGCTTTGTTTCGAGTCCCGTGTCCTATCCACATGTTTATCCAAAGCAAAGCCATAGAACCTTTCTTACATCCTATTACTCATGTGCTTGTTGTTCGAGTTGGCCTTGCAAGTTGTAGGCATATTCAGGTTGTTTGAAGTGGTGTTGTCTTATTGGGTTGGGAAAGTTATCAATTGCTCTACTTTATGAATATATGTTGTTGGAGATACTCATGGCTTGCTTTAATGTTAATGATTAAAACTCAATTAAGTAGAGGCATCGGTGAGTCATTTTGCCAGTTTTACGACGGCTCACTTGTGTCCCCTAGGACCCCGAGATCGCATGAACTATTCTGAGACTGAGCTCTCTAACCAGGCGTGGGTATGTTTACGGGCCTCCCCTCGATCACTGCCAGAATCTACATACTTGTCCAGTGGCCACAACTAGTTTGAGGTTTTCATTTGGTTCTTGCGTGCATGCAGCTCTTGTATCTTATGGTCCGATTTATTTTGGGGGAAGCCGTGGGTGCCTTGTAACCCCTTGTTTGCTTCTGCATGTACGCATAGGTTTGCGGTGTGAGCGTTTACCACATGCTGAAGTGGGTCGTCTCCCGTGGGTGGAGTCGGGCCTCTGAAGCCATGCATGCAACAGCTAGGTCCGTCTCAGAGATTTGGCCAGACTCTCGAGCGGGTTAAACTTAGTTAGGTGGCTTCCTGGACTTGTTTGTAGTGAAGGAGAGTGCGAGTCGTGATCTCCTACTGACACACCATTGGAAGTGTGCTAATCATAGGCATCAAGGGGTGATCGTGCATTTGGATACATTTGGGCACCCCTGCAGGGTTAAATCTTTTCGAAAAGCCGTGTCCGTGGTTATGGACGACTTGGAGCTGTACTACTCGATCATAGAACAACTTGCACCTGCTATTTCAATACTAATAAACTTGTGTAGTAAGCTAGCACAACTACAACAATAAACCTGCAATAACACTTGGTAACCATGTGAGTGCCTTTGATATTTGCTTCTTCGTGTGGTCATGAGGAGGTGATTCATCGGCTGGGTTATGTTTGGTGTTGGTATTCTAGTTGGTTCTTTTATGCACTCTCTTATCTTATTCTATTTAGATGAAAGTTGTAGTGTATCTCTGTAGTATACTTCTTTTTGTTGCCGCTAAGTCTACCATATAGCCTATAGGCGAGCATAGCTGAATTCCAGTCTCGCGAGTACGCGCCTCGATACTCACCCTCGTTTTTCTTCTTTTTTCCTTTCTCTTTCTCCCTCCTTTTTCGGCAACCATTGGCCCGATCTTCACAGGTATGGGAGCGACGACGTTAGCAAGGTTATCCTTCCGGCTTGGCCTGGGCAGGGTTATGGATGCCATCGTTTATCTTTAGGCCTCTTATGCCCATTTGTACTCTTGTCCATACTCGGATACTATTTGCTTTATGTATGATTTGGATCTTTGTATGTATATTTGGATATTTTGACTCATGGAGTCTTCGTGGTTATATTATATATTCTTTTGTGGGTTCCATCATGAACTTGTGTAACTGTTGCTACCTTGATTCCACCCGCATCACGTGCATGTTGCGACGTGCACGAGGCGCTTGGTGCTGCGTTTCCAAAGCGACATCCTGTAGATTGTGGCGTGATCGCTATAATCTGCAAGGTGCCGATTTTGGGGCGTTACACATATGACTGAATAAAAAGTCAACTAATCCTCGATGATTTACTTTGCCTCAAAGTCCTTGTATCATTTTTATGCCTATATTAATTTTTTTGTCGCAAGCATGATTATGACAGTTATTGCTCTCTCGATTGTCGCTCCCCAGTCTTTTGCTAGCCTTCACTTGTACTGAGAGGGAATACTTCTTGTGCATCCAATTCCTGAAAACCAAGTAACCCCAAAGAGTCCACTATAAATTCATAAGCATTGTATTTCAAAGCCATTCCAAGTAAATTTTCATGTGCTACCTTTCAAAGCTTTCAAATACTTCTCATTTTGTGCCACTATTTTTAGCTCATGAGGACGTAGTGGTCGGAATTGCTATCTTCCATATTAAATTAAGTACCCCTCGACTTGCATGCTTCATCTGCTCGTCATTAATTTTGCAAGGGAGCTGGTCAGACCATTGTAAGCTAAATCTAAAAAAAAAGAAAAAGGCACTCCTCCATGGTATGTGAAAGTTGGTGGGCACCCGATGGAATCGGTTAGCCATGGTTTGAGAAAGGAAAAAGTGGGGAGGAGTGCCAAATCTTTATAAAAGAGCACCAATGTGCCAAATTTTCAAAGAACTCGGAACCGCTCTCACTTGTTTAGTATGGGAGATAGCAAGAACCCATTGCCAGTTCTCAAAATAAATTTTTATCTCTGTTTTACAAATGAAACGCTCTAGCACATGTGAAATCACTACTTCCCTCTGCGAAGGGCCTTTCTTTTATGTTTATGTTGAGTCTTCATCTTCTAACTTTAAGCACTTTCTTGAGAGCATAACTTTTATTCTTAATGTAATGTTCTTGTCCCAGAACACGGTTAATTGTGGTATAACTTTGATGCTCGTATCTTTGATATTTTTTCTTCTAGTCTTCTCTTGAACTTCAGAGGTGCCTCAACATTTATGTTTTGCTCCACAAATAAAGGCAAGCGGGATACCACTCTTTCATATCTTATTATGAACATTACAATCTTGTAGCTTCTTATGTTTCATGTTGCTTGTTATTAGTGCATTGGCACTCTTTCATAGTTTGCTTGACTACGAGATAACATTAGTTGCATATTTCTTATTATGAATTGCCTGAGTACTTGATCATATAGTGGGAATATATACATCTTATGAAGCAAATGTGTTCGTGAAAGTTTCTTTATCGCTCTCAGTTGTTAACTGAATTGCCTGAGGACAAGCAAATAGCTAAGCTTGGGGGGAGTTGATACGTCCAAAACATATCTACTTTCCCAAACACTTTTGCTGTTGTTTCTCCTCTAATTTGTGTGTTTTCAATACAACTAACACGGACTAACACTATTTTCAGCAGAATTGCCCTGGTGTCTTGTTTTTGTGCAGAAATCCAACTTTTAGGAAAAATCCTAGAAAATATTGCAAAAATCCTATTTTACCAGAAGACCCACGGAGCCAGAATACGAGACGGAGAGGGGCTGGGAGGCCACCACACCACCTGGTGGCGCGGCCCAGGCCTGGCCGCGCCAAGGTGTGGTGAGACCACCCCAGTTGTCTCCTTGAGCCCTCCTTCTACCTACAAATACTCTTCGACCTTAAACTATCGGGGGTTCGGTGTTTTTCCCAGATAGACTTCCGCTGCGCTGCCACCATCAGAAACCGCGATTCGGAACTAGAAACTCTGTTCTGGCACCCCACCGGGACAGGGATTTGGAGGAGATCTTCATCACCATCATCACCAACGTCTCTCTATCAACCATCCATGACTCCCCCATCCATGTGTGAGTAATTCCCGCTGTAGGCGAAGGGGATGGTAGGGATTGGATGAGATCATTCATGTAATTTGCTATGAGATTGTTAGGGCATGGTGCCTAGTATCCATTGTTAGTGCTTATGACATTGTTGCAACTTGTTGTGCTTAATGCTTGTCACTTTGGGCCCGAGTGCCATGATCTCAGATCTGAACTTGTTATTGTTTTATGATGATACTTGTTGTTTATGATCTTACCTGCAAGTTGTATACACATATCGTTGTCCGGATCCCGAGGCCCCAAAGTGATAGCAATTGGGATAACCGGAGGGGATGGCTGTGATGTGAGGATCACATGTGTTCATCGAGTGTTAATGCTTTGCTCCGGTACTTTATTAAAAGGAGTACCTTAATTACCAGTAGTTTCCCTTGCGGCCCCGCTGCAAACGGGCTGGTAGGACAGAAGATGTCGTGCAAGTTTCTCATTGCGAGCACGTACGACTATATACATAACACATGCCTATGGTTGTTTAGTACTAGGATGCTTTATCATTATTTATCTGCAATTGCCCATGTCTCGTTGATTACATGAATTATCTTTTCCATGCAATGCCCGTTCATTCATCCCTATGCCTACAGTATTTAATCCTACTATTTACAATTGCTACCATTATCATCTTTACTTTATTATTGTTGCTACTATTTTACTACTGTCACCACTATAAAACTGCTGCTACTGATAAACTGCTGCGATCAAGTCTATTTCTAGGTGCAGCTGAATTGACAACTCATTTGTTAAGGCTTATAAATATCCTTTGACTCCCCTTGTGTCGAAACAATAAATTTGGGTTTTACTTCCCTCGAAGACTGTTGCGATCCCCTATACTTGTGGGTCATCAGTCACCTTCACATCATGGTACAAGGTGTCTCCGGAGATTACAATAATAAAGCACGGGAGTTGCATAATATCTGAAGAATAGCATCTACCAATTCAACTAGATACAAAGCTCACGATCACATATAGATCACATCGTGGGAGAGAGAGATGAACCACATAGCTACCGGTAGAGCCCTCAGCCCCGGGGGAGAACTACTCCCTCCTCATCATGCGAGACAACAACGTTGAAGAAGATGGCGGTGAAGTCGATGGAGACGGTGGTGGAGGTGACGACGTCGATGGAGATGGCTCCGGGGGCACTTCCCCCTCCTGGCAGGGTGTCGAAACAGCTGTCCCCCAAAATTGGTCTTCAACGGCGGTGGCGCTGCAGAACTTTACTAGGAAAAACACAGATTGATTTAGGGTTTGCCATCAGGAAGCTTTATATAGGCGGAGAGGCGGCATCAGAGGACGACCTGGCGGCCCACACCATAGGGTGGTGCGCCCCAGGGGTCACCCGTGCCGCCCTAGGGTGTGGCCGACCCCTGGCCCCCCTCTGGCTCTCATTCGGTCTTCGTCCTTCGTCTGGGAAAAATAGGAGTTTCGGCTTTTGTTTCATGCAATTCCGAGAATATTTCATGTGTAGCTTTTCTAAAACACAAAAATAGCAGAAAATAGGGAACTGACACTGTGGCATCTCATCAATAGGTTAGTTCTGGAAAATGCATAAAAACGCCACGAAGTGTAACAAAACACAAAGCAAATGGTGCATAAACAAGCATGGATCATCAAAAATTATAGATACGTTTGAGACGTATCATGCCCCAGGACCCACCTTCTTCGCCTCATCTTATCAAACCATTCCACCTAGGGAGTCATTTTAGTTGAAGTTATTAATTTATTCACAAAACAACTTTGACAAAGTGATCATAGCATGGCATCAATATTCAAGTATTTTAGCATCCTAGTAAGTGGGGTTTGAGGTTGACTACACACTACTAGGATCTAGCACTTTGTAAAACAATTGAGTATTCCACCTATCATGCATACCACTGAAAAACACTAATGCAGTAGTAAAAGTGGGTAGAAGATATGTGTGTCACTTGCCTTGGCAACACCCAACACAGTCACAACAGTCACAGGGGTAGTTCAGCTCCTCTTCACAATCTAAACAAGCAATAACACAACCATAAACACATAGTTCACAATAGCAAGTCACAGACATGTATGCATGCATGCACATGGCCAATTAATTGAAAATGTTGCAATTAGGGTTTTCAGATGATGAGTTTTGATAAAACAACACCAATGCAAAAAGAATTACTTAAATAGCACTTTTAGAGATTTAATTAATGCAAAAACAGTAACACAAAGGCAATTAAACTATACCAAGTTCATGCATGTTTCAAAAAGTGAGAAATTTGATTCTAAAACATTCTACAAGTTTCAAGGAATCCAAAGACTACAAAATCACAAGATTTGAACTTGCAGAAATAAAGATATAAAATAGTTAACACAAGATTAGGGTTTAATTCAATCTGAATTTAGATCCAGATTAGATACAAAAAATTTGAAAATAAACTACACTAATAAATTCTATGTATCCTAAGCTTTCCATTCATATAAAAGTCATCAAAACGGATTAGTAGAACTATTTCTATGAATTTTGCAAGTTTTAGAAGTTTAAAATTGATTTAAATCTAATTTCAAAATTGAGCTGATCTGGGCGTGACAAGTGGTGTGGTCTGATTCGCCCATACCGCTTTGGGCAGATCAAGCTTCTGGGCCATCAGATCTAAATAGATCTGAGCAGCTCAGATCGACTCGTACCGATTCAATTAAGTTCTAATCGTGGCCACAGAGATTAGATCGGACGGTCGAGACGGGTGAGGGGGGAACTCATCGGCGAGGCTAGGGTTCTGGCGAGGTACGCTCCAGGTGGTGGACACCGGCGACGATGCGGTGCTCCTGGGGGCTTGCGGAGGTGACAACGAGGTTCAGCGGACGACAGCAAGCACGACGGTGGTGGCGACGAGGTGATTGGGGTGCGGCAGTGTGCAGGAGCTCGATTAGAGCTCGCAGTACTGGCGGCGTCGCGAGGAGAAATTCGACGAGCTCGTCGAGCGATTGCTGCAGGGATTTGGGGGAAAGAAAGGAGAGAGGGGGTATAAATAGGCAGCTTCAACTTGTGCTAGGGGTTAGGGTTTGCGGACGGCGTGCGAGAGATCGGACGACGGCAGCGGCTGGCATGTCTGAGTCGGTCTCTGGCAAGGAGAAGGAGCTGACAAGCGGGCCCCGCCTGTCACTGTCCGAAACACGGCGGCGTGATACCGTTTCGGGCACGGGGGCTTGTTGGGCCTGGGCTAGCTACCTGGCCTGGGCCGGTTAGTCTCCCGGCGGCCCCTTTCTATTTTTTTAAATCAGTTTTTCTTTTTCTGTTTTGAATTCAGAAATTGATTTGGCTTGCAATAAAATTGCATAAATTTGAATAACTTCAAATTTGCATTTTTTTTAAAGACCAGGGTTTTTGGGGCAGATTAATAGTGCAACCAAAAGAGGTCAACACAAAAATCATTTCTTTGGATCAAGGCAATAATAACTCACATGAGTTATTGAAAGAGAAATTTGTATTTGAAAACTTTCTTTGAAGCAAAAATAAAGCAAGATTATTTGAAGAAATGCAATGATGATCATGTATGCATGCTGGTTTTGAATTTTAAAATCTAGGGATGTTACAGACTAACCCCCTTAAGATGAAGCTCGCCCTCGAGCTTCGGTATGGCTAGCAAATAGGTGAGGGTGATCTTCTCGAAGAGTTTCTTCACGCTCCCAAGTGGCTTCTTCCTCAGTGTGATGATCCCACTGTACCTTGCAAAACTTGATGGTCTTTGTGCGAGTATTCCTCTCTGCTGTCTCCAAGATTTTGATTGGCTTCTCTTTGTATGTCAAATCGCTTTCCAGTTTCACTTCCTCGAGAGGTATGGTGTCATTCAGTGGTGTATTTAAAGTCTCGGGGTGACACTTTTTCAGCTGACTAACATCAAACACATTGTGTACGGCTGAATGAATTGCTGGTAGTTCCAACTCATAGGCCACTTCTCCTTTGCGAGATAGAACCTTAAAGGGGCCTATGAATCGTGGTGCTAACTTCCCTTTGATTCCAAATCTCTTGACTCCTCGAAGTGGTGATACTCTAAGATAAGCTCTATCACCTGCCTCATATGTGACTTCTCTACGTTTATTATCTGCGTAGCTTTTCTGTCTAGATTGGGCTATCTTCAATCTGTCTTTGATCAATCTAACCTTTTCTTCTGCTTCTTTGATAATATCTGGTCCGAAGGAACTACGTTCTCCTACACCACTCCACATCAATGGTGTAGTACACTTCTTCCCATATAGAGCTTCAAATGGTGCCATTTTAATATTGGATTGATAACTATTGTTGTAAGAAAACTCTGCGTATGGTAAGTTGTCATCCCAGCTGGATCCATAATCTAGAGCACACGCTCTCAGCATTTCTTCCAGAATTTGGTTAACCCTCTCAGTTTGTCCATCAGTTTGTGGATGAAATGTTGTGCTAAACTCTAATCTTGTTCCTAGAGATTCATGAAGTTGCTTCCAGAAATGCGAAGTAAATTGGGTGCCTCTATTTGACACAATACTCTTTGGGACTCCATGTAAACACATAATTCTCTTCATATAGATATCTGCCAACTTAGCACTGGTGTAGGTTGTCTTCACGGGTATAAAGTGAGCTACCTTTGTTAAACGGTCAACCACTACCCAAATGGAGTCATAACCAGATTTTGTTCAAGGTAGTCCGGTAATGAAATCCATACCAATCTGATCCCATTTCCAATCTGGCACCTTCAAAGGTTGTAAGAGTCCTATGGTTTCCGATGTTCTGCTTTCACTCTGCTGCACAAATCACACTTTGCTATGTATTCTGTGATGTCTCGCTTCATATTGTTCCACCAGAATCTCTCCTTCAAGTCCATGTACATCTTAGTATTCCCGGGATGAATGGAATAAGGTGTCTCATGGGCTTCTTGGAAAATTACCTTGCTAAGATCAGAATCATTGGCAACGCAAACTTGCTTCTCGAACCATATGGTTCCTTGTTCATCTTCACTAAATCTATTTGCTTTTCCTTCCTTCAGGGCGTCTCAAATTTTCTCAATTTCTTTATCTCCCTTCTAAGCTTCTTTTTTTTGTCCATCAATGTCGGTTGCATGACCAGTGATGCTACAAAACCTGCTGGTACCACTTCCAGACTAAGATCTCTAAGTGCTCTGCATAGATCTTCTGGCAGCTCGTCCGTCGACAAACAGTTCACATAAGCCTTGCGGCTTAAGGTATCAGCGACCATGTTTGCTTTACCAGGATGGTATTGCAAACTTAGATCGTAATCCTTGATAAGTTCTACCCATCTTCTTTGCCTCATATTCATGTCCTTCTGGGTGAATATGTACTTCAGACTCTTATGGTCAGTGAAGACTTCACATCGCTTTCCCATTAGATAGTGTCTCCATGTCTTCAATGCATGGACTATCAAAGCTAACTCTAGATCATGAGTAGGGTAATTGGTCTCATGTTTCTTGAGTTGCCTAGAAGCATACGCTACTACTCTACCTCCTTGCATCAAAACACTTCCTAGACCTAGACGTGAAGCGTCACAATACACTTGGAATTCCTTCTCCAGATCAGGCAAACACAAAACTGGGGCTGACACTAATCTCTTCTTTAGCTCTTGAAAACTGACTTCACACTCATCAGTCCACTTGAATTTCTTCTCCTTCTTGAGTAACTCAGTCATGGGTTTAGCGATCTTGGAGAAGTTCTCAATGAACCTCCGATAATATCCAGCCAACCCTAAGAAACTGCGAATTTCTCCGACATTCTTGGGTGGTTCCCATTCTGTTACTGCTGTAACCTTGGAAGGGTCAACAACAATACCTTCCTTGGACACAATGTGACCAAGAAATGCTACTTCGCTTAGTCAAAATTCACATTTACTAAATTTGGCATAAAGCTTGTGCTCTTGTAGCTTTTCCATTATCAGACGAAGGTGTTTTTCATGTTCTTTGTTGCTCTTGGAATAGATTAGTATGTCATCGATAAAGACTACAACAAACTTATCTAGAAATTCCATGAATACCGTGTTCATCATATTCATGAAGTATGACAGTGCATTGGTTAAACCAAACGGCATCACCGTATATTCATATGAACCATATCTAGTGACAAAGGCTGTCTTGGGTATATCATACTCCCTAATCTTGAGTTGAAAGTAACCAGACCTAAGATCGATCTTGGAGAATACACTAGCTCCATCCAACTGATCAAACAAGTCATTGATCCTTGGTAATGGGTATTTGTTTTTGATTGTCACCTCGTTCAATGAATGGTAATCCATAACCAATCACTGAGTCAGATCTTTCTTCTCTACAAACAGAACTGGTGCTCCCCACGGGATGAACTCTCTCTAATGAAACATTTTCTTAACTGCTCTCCCAACTGTTTCTTAAGTTCCTTTAGTTCATCTGTGGACATTGGGTAAGGTCTCTTTGCTATAGGGCCAGTGCCCGATAACAGTTCTATGTCTCTATCCGGTGGCATCCCTAGTAGCTCATCCGGGAACACATCCGGGTATTCTCTTACTACAGCCACTTCTTGATAAGGTAAAGGTGCCCAATCTTTCGATGAGACGATAACTATCGATTATGGTGGAGGTCGATGTTGATGATCCGACTACAAACATGCGAGACGTTGCATCTTAGAAATCGATACACCAACTTCCGAGGCTATTGATCACGCCGGAGCTAGATCAACCGGATCACGAGGATCAATCCCTGCAAGCAATCGAAGAACAAGCAAGAATATAGATGCAATCAAGATATTGCGAATATAGATGAAGGCTTTATTGAAGAGGTGGGATTCTGTCTGTGCGTAGTACAAAAGGTCGGTTTGACACTTGTGCCTATAGCGAAGAGTAGCTCATGGCTAAGTCTTTTAACTAAACAAAATCCAAGTTCTAATGACGGCTAGGAGGAGGTTTATATGAGGGAAAGGGCAGGGATTTTCGTACAACCCTAATGGGCCATCCGAAAATAACCCTAGATGGGCCGATTTCCACTCAAACAGCCTCCAGAAAATCCCTAAAATACCTATGACAAAAATACATGGGTTTAACCCATAAAATAAGGTGACGAAACACCATATAAAGCCTTGGACAAATTTTATGATTTGGTAACTTGTGAATTTCATCCAACCATCCTTGCAGCATTATGGTGGCTTCAAAGTTCTGAAATCTTCACTTGCAGCGTCATCCTGAATCCTCACACGATTGCTGCCATCATCTCCATGCATGATCATGCTCCAATGCTTGTCCCTCTCATCCATGCCAGGCCCATCATTCCTAAGTAACATAAACACACCTGATTTAGGCAGCATCATATTCTCATGAATATTAGGAATAGTTCCTAGAAACGAAAGTACCTGATAATTTAGTTGGCGTGCACGAGCTCTTGTGAGTGGTCCTTGGAATTGTGGAATGTGAGGAAGTGTGGCTGTAGGTGCAACGGTTGTATCAACCATAGGGATGTCCTCATCATCCTCCCCTTCTTTAATTGAAGTCGTCCTCGACACAATCTCATCTTCTTCTCCAAAGTATGGCTTCAAATCTGCAATGTTAAATGAAGGACTTACCGTGCCCATCTCTGCAGGAAGCTCAAGTTTATATGCATTATCATTCATTTTCTCTAACACTTTAAAAGGGCCAGCAGCACGTGGCATTAATTTAGACTTGCGCAAATCAGGAAAACGATCTTTGCGCAAATGCAACCAAACTAGATCTCCCACATCAAACACAATATGCTTTCGTCCTTTATCACCAGCAACTTTATATTTAGCATTCATACGTTCTATATTTTCCTTAGTAATCCTATGCAACGTAAGAATCTGTTCAGCACGTTGTGTAGCATCAAAATTATGTTGCACCGAAGATGGAATAGGTAATAAATCAATAGGTGCACGAGGAACAAAACCATACACAATCTCAAAAGGACATAACTTAGTTGTAGAATGCACGGAACGATTGTAAGCAAATTCAATATGAGGTAAACAATCTTCCCACATTTTTAAGTTATTCTTTAAAACAGCCCTTAACATGGTAGATAAAGTTCTATTTACTACTTCAGTTTGTCCATCAGTTTGGGGATGACATGTAGTACTAAACAGAAATTTAGTCCCCAACTAGCCCATAAACATCTCCAAAAATGGCTAAGAAATTTAGTATCACGATCTGAAACAATAGTATTAGGCACACCATGCAAGCGAACAACATCGTGAAAGAATAATTCAGCAACATGAGCAGCATCATCACTCTTATGACAAGGAATAAAGTGTGCCATCTTAGAAAATCTATCCACAACCACAAAAATACTATCCCTCCCCTTCTGTGTTCGAGGTAATCCTAAAACAAAGTCCATAGAAATATCCTCCCAAGGTACACTAGGAACAGGAAGAGGCATATATAAACCATGTGGGTTAAGGCGTGACTTAGCTTTTTGACATGTTGTGCAGCGAGCAATAAACCTCTCAACATCCCTTCTCATTCGTGGCCAAAAGAAGTGTGTAGCAAGTACGTCTTTGGTCTTCTTTACTCCAAAGTGACCCATCAATCCTCCTCCATGCGCCTCCTGCAACAACAAAAGACAAACGGAACCTTCTGGAATGCATAGTTTGTTAGCACGGAACACAAACCCATCATTGAGGAAGAATTTGTTCCAAGTTCTACCCTCTAGACAATGCTGCAAAACATCTTTAAAGTCAGCATTGTTCACATATTGTTCTTTAATAGTTTCCAAACCAAAGATTTTGAAGTCAAGTTGAGATAACATGGTATAACGACGTGATAAAGCATCAGCAATAATATTATCTTTACCCTTTTTGTGTTTAATAACATAAGGAAAAGATTCAATGAATTCAACCCACTTTGCATGACGTTTATTCAACTTAGCTTGACTACGAATATGCTTCAAAGATTCATGATCAGAATGTATAACAAATTCTTTAGGCCATAAATAATGTTGCCAAGTTTCTAATGTCCTAACAAGAGCATATAATTCCTTATCATAAGTAGAATAGTTCAAACTAGCTCCACTCAATTTCTCACTGAAATATGCAACAAGTTTGCCCTCTTGTAACAACACTCCTCCTAAACCAATCCCACTAGCATCACACTCCAACTCAAAGGTCTTATTAAAATCAGGAAGTTGGTGTAAAGGAGCATGTGTAAGCTTATCTTTGAGTAACATGAAGGCATCTTGTTGTGCATTGCCCCAAACAAAGGGCACATCTTTCTTCGTAAGCTCGTTCAGCGGCGCTGCAATGGAACCAAAATCTTTGACAAAGCGCCTATAAAATCCAGCGAGGCCAAGGAAACTCCTCACTTGTGTGACTGTTTTGGGTTGCGGCCAACTCGAAATTGCTTCAATCTTGGCGGGATCAATTTCAATACCCTGTGCTGTAACAACATAGCCAAGAAAAGCAACTCTATCCGTGCAAAAGGTGCACTTTGCAATGTTACCAAACAAACGTGCAGCACGTAAAGCATCAAAAACAGCACGTAAATGTTCCAAATGTTCATCTACAGATTTGCTATATATCAATATATCATCAAAATATACCACCACAAAATGTCCAATAAAAGCACGTAAAACTTCATTCATTAATCTCATGAAAGTGCTAGGAGCATTAGTTAAAGCAAAGGGCATCACTAATGACTCATATAGGCCAAATTTAGTTTTAAATGCAGTTTTCCATTCATCTCCTAATTTCATACGAATTTGGTGGTAACCACTACGCAAATCAACCTTAGAGAACATGGTAGAGCCACTCAATTCATCAAACATGTCATCTAAACGAGGAATAGGATGACGATAATGAATAGTAATATTATAGATTGATCTACAATCAGTACACATGCACGAAGAACCATCTTTCTTTGGTACCAAAATAATAGGAACAGCACAAGGACTAAGAGACTCACGAATATGACCCTTGTCAAGAAGTTCTTGAATTTGTCGCTGAATCTCTTTCGCCTCCTCCGGATTGGTACGATATGGCGCACGGTTGGGCAAAGATGCTCCAGGAATCAAATCAATTTGGTGCTCAATTCCACGAATAGGTGGCAGTCCTGGAGGTACATCTTGTGGGAAAACGTCTGCATACTCCTGCAAAATGTTAGCAACAGTAGGCGGCAAAGAAGAAGGCATCTCCTCAGCCGAAAACAACACTTCTTTGCAAATGATAGCATAACATACAGTAGTACTCACATCAATTTCAGAAATATCAGATTTGCTAGCTATCAAACAAGTACTTTTCAAACGAATTTCGTTAGCATGTTTTGGAGCAGATTTAGAAGTACTTGTAGAGGCATAAGTTCCTTAGCAACAATCTAATTTTCGCTCAGCTTTTTCCCCTCATTATGTGCTCTACTAGCTCTAGCAAGATCATCTTTTAAAATACTTTCAGGAGACATGGGAAGTAACACAATTTTCTTATCATTATGAACAAGAGAATACTGATTTGTGCTACCATAGTGTATAGAATTTGTATCAAATTGCCATGGTCTACCAAGTAAAAGAGCACATGCTTGCATAGGAACAATATCACACTCAACATAATCAGCATATGCAGCAATAGTAAAATGCACACGAACTGTACGTGTTACCTTAACCTTGCCGCTGTTATTAAACCATTGAATGTGATATGGACGAGGATGGGGTCTTGTCGTAAGAGCAAGCTTTTCAACCATCTCCATGCTTACCAAGTTGTTGCAGCTTCTGCCATCAATAATAATGCGAATACAGCGATCTTTAACCACGCCCTTGGTATGGAACAGATTGTGGCGCTGGTCGGGCTCAGCCTTGGTAATTTGTGCACTCAACACTCGCTGTGCAACTAAACTCGGGTATTTCTCCGCATGTTCTGCAGCCATATATTCAGAATCTTGCTCCGTGGGTGCTGCAGCACATTGCTCATCCGATGCAATAAGAGCCAAAGTATCTTCATCATAATCACTGGCAGAGTCATATCCACCATCCTCAAGAGCAATCATCACGCGGGAGGAGGCACAATCACGTGCAAAGTGACCAAGTCCACCACATTTGCGGCACTGAATTTGGCTGGACTTGCCCGTAGATGCCATGGAGGATGCAGCGCTCGGGGCTGGTCCCATAGTAGTCTTCCGTGCAACAAACGAAGGTGGTGTAGATGTTGCAGATCGCATAGATGTGGTCGCTGGAGGTGTAGGTGCAGCAGCCCGTAACGCCGAATTCGGTGATCTCCAAGAAGAACGCCCTGCAGAAAAATTAGTTCATGTCGCCTCGCGTCGATCCTGTACTTCACATTCAGCATTGCAAGCAAGATGGAACAAACGGGTAATAGTGTGATAAGATTTGTATCTAAGAATGGTCTGAATTTCCTTATTTAACCCGCCTACAAAACGTTCCATTAATTGATGAGGACATCCCTTCTATTGATACACCCGCTCCACCTACAGCGGAACACATACAAGGACCTATCACTCGAGCTCGTGCCAAGCAACTTAACTATCAGGTACTTTCGTTTCTTGGAACTCTTTCTCACATACATGAGAATATGATGCTGCCTAAATCAGATATGTTTGTTACTCTTAGGAATGATGGACCTAGCATGGATGAGAGGGACAAGCATTGGAGCATGATCGTGCATGGAGATGGCAGCAAGCGTTTGAGGATGGAAGAAGATGCCACGAGTGGAGATTTCAGAACTTTGAAGCCACCATAATGAAGGATGAAGACTTGGACGAAATATACAAAGAGCTACTTCATAAATTCGTCCATAGATAAATATGGTGTTGCGTCACTTCTATTTTTGGGCCAGGCCCATGTAATTTTCGCAGCAAATAAGACAACCACTTTTAGGAGTCCGAATTTGAGGAGAAAAGGCCTGTTAGGGTTCCGTTCGACCACCATACCCATGGCTGGTCGCACCCCTACCTTTTCCTCCTCAAATACTCCCCGTAGCCATCATTAGAACTTGGATTTTGTTTAGACTGAAGTTAGCCATTGCTGCAACTACGAGCTCGCCTTTTGAGGCCAATCGCCCAGAAGAAGACCGCCTATTCGGAATCCCACCTTTTGAATAAAGCATACATCTTTCATCCGCAATATCTTGATTGCAGTATTAGTTCTTACTTGTTCTCGATTTCAGGTAGGAATTAAGACCCTCAATGGTCAGGCTGATCGTGCATCCGCAAGATCAGTAACTCCCGGAGATTGTCCTAGCGATTGCATTAGCGCACGAGCTTCGCACGTGTAGTCAGATCGTCAAGCACGAACTCCACCCACCAAATCGACATATCAAGATCTCATCGAAAGATCGGGCACCTTTGCCCCATCAAGTGGTATCAGATTTCAGGTTACTCGGTGAGATTTACTGTTTTTGTAGTTTAGATTGCATCTGTGTTCATACCTATAAACCACGAAAAAGCCAAAAATACAGTTAGGGTTTAGATCATCTCGTCCCATAAACCATCCGAGCCTTTGCATTGTCTTTTCAGTTTGCATCGTTGAATTTGTGTCTGCATCCGCGTGTCGAGTTGCTGGTCTTAGTGTCTGTTCCTTTAGAGTTTCGAGTTCGAATCACCATAGTCACGCCGCCGCCGTACGCTTGCACCACTGCTCCACCATATCCTTCCACCACCACGCTATATACTTCCGCCACCGACTTCACATTAGATTTTGTCTGTTCCTCCCAATTTCATCCGTGCCTTTTTCAGAGTCCGTGAGTTAAGTTTCGGTCGCCAGGCAAGAGAAAGAAGAAGAAAAAAAAAATTCTGAAAAAAAAGAAAAGTCAAATCCGCATCCAAGTCGGTTTGACCCGTTCCTACTAGTCCAGTCCGAATCTAGTCCGATTTGGACAGTTTTGTCAGTTTTTGATAGTTTTCGACAGCAAACTTCAACTGGCCATAACTTTTGCATACGAACTTCGTTTTCGACGTGCGACCACTCAAAATGCTCAGCACGAAAAGTTCTATCTAACCCTGGGCGACACTCGGAACGCCCAAAAAAGGCCGGGAAGGTCGAGTTTTTGCCCTCTGAAGTTTCGGACCCGAAAATTCCTGCAGATCTTCACTTATATCTTGCGTTGGAGCTGTTTCTTTCTGCTTGTTGTGCCACGCCATGACTTTCTTAGTGTTCTCGGCTTGCGTCTTTAGCACGGTATAGCCTAGGACCAGCACAGTATCGTGGTTGAGCATTCTTTCAACATTGCAGTGCTGTTTTGATATTTGCTGTTTTTGCTACCATATAAGCCTTCCTACAGCTCCATATATTTCTGCACGTGCTTTGTATCGACACCTGGTAATCGCTTTGTGCAATTTTGGGAGTCGCTGCTCTTTACTGGTTGCATATCACCTTCCTCCTGTTTGGTAAGAACTTGTAAGAGCTTTGTATACCGCTTGACGGATTACGCGTGATTCCACCATATTCCATAGTGCGTAGGTATATATATTTGTGCTTGCTTCTACGCTAACCATGACAGGAACCACGAAGGATGATGTTGATCCGGAGAAGATGACTACTGCAGAGTTGCATGCCCACTTCACTCGGCTGTTGGTGGGGCATGCACAAGATGTGGACACACGCTTGGGTGATGTTGATTCCAAGCTTTCTGATGCGATGGACAAGATTGCTGGTCTTGAGGCATCCTTCAACACCAAGCTCGACGCCCGGTTCCAGGAAGTCCTGGCCCGTTTACCACCACAGCCATAGCCGGGCATCCATGTACCACGTGCTCGCCGCGTTCCTCTCATACCGCCATCTGCGGGTACTGTTACAGCCACGGCAGCTGCTGCGGCCGCTACGGAGGTGGCCACCCAGGATGGATATGCTGCTGACGAGGGGGAAAACGAGTTCGAAGATGAAAACGAGCTCGAGGAGGACGAGGTCCAACAACCTGCACCTGGCCGTCCGTGGCAATACAACCGCAACGCTCGTCCACCTCCGCGTCCGGTATGTGATGATGAACATGTGGCCAAGCTAAAATTAAATATTCCGCCCTTTGAGGGTAGATATAATCCTGATGCATATCTCACTTGAGAATTAGAAGTAGAGCAACATTTTGCATGTTTACGCTACCCTGAGCATTTGCGTGTTACCATTCGATATCGTCACCCTATACCTCGTTTGGATGACATGCTGGATGAGTTGAGTGGTTCTATTATGTTCTCTAAAGTTGATTTGCGTAGTGGTTACCACCAAATTCGTATGCAATTAGGAGATGAATGGAAAACAGCTTTTAAAACTAAGCTCGGTTTATATGAGTGGTTAGTAATGCCGTTTGGTTTAACTAATGCACCTAGTACCTTTATGAGACTGATGAACGAAGTTTTACGTGCTTTTATTGGTCATTTTGTGGTGGTATATTTTGATGACATTCTCATATATAGCAAATCTTTAGAGGACCATTTGGATCATTTACGTGCTGTTTTCAATGCTTTACGTGATGCACGTTTGTATGGTAATCTTGAGAAGTGCACCTTTTGCACAAATAGAGTTGCTTTTCTTGGTTATGTTGTTACAGAACAGGGAATTGAAGTTGATCCAGCCAAGATTGAAGCTATTGAGAATTGGCCGCAGCCCAAGACGGTCACACAAGTGAGGAGTTTTCTTGGTCTCGCTGGGTTTTATAGGCGCTTTGTCAAAGATTTTGGTTCTATTGCTGCGCCATTGAATGAGGTCACAAAGAAGGATGTGCCCTTTGTTTGGGGCGATGCAGAACAAGAGGCCTTCATGATACTGAAAGATAAGTTAACACATTCTCCATTACTCCAACTTCCTAATTTTAATAAGACGTTTGAACTTGAATGTGATGCTAGTGGAATTGGTTTGGGAGGTGTGTTATTACAAGAGGGCAAACCTGTAGCATATTTTAGTGAAAAATTGAGTGAGCCTAGTCTGAACTATTCTACTTATGATAAAGAATTATATGCGCTGGTTCGGACATTAGAAACTTGCCAACATTATTTATGGCCTAAAGAATTTGTTATACATTCTGATCATGAATCTTTGAAGCATATTCATAGTCAAGCAAAACTGAATCGTCGCCATGCAAAGTGGGTTGAATTTATTGAATCTTTTCTTTATGTTATCAAACACAAAAAGGGTAAAGATAATATTATGGCTGATGCTTTGTCGCGCCGTTATACTATGTTATCTCAGCTTGACTTCAAATTTTTTGAGTTGGAAACTACCAAAGAACAATACTTGCATGATGCTAAATTTAAAGATGTGTTGCAGAATTGTAAAGATGGTAGAACATGGAACAAATTCATCCTTAATGATGGATTTGTGTTCCGTGCTAACAAACTATGCATGCCAGATGGTTCCGTTCGTCTTTTGTTGTTACAGGAGGCGCATGGAGGAGGATTAATGGGACACTTTGGTGTCAAGAAGACGGAGGATGTTCTTGCTGCACACTTCTTTTGGCCACGCATGCGGCGAGATGTTGAGAGATTCGTGGCACGCCGCACTACTTGTCAAAAAGCTAAGTCTCGCCTTAATCCACATGGTTTATATATGCCTCTTCCTGTTCCTAGTGTTCCTTGGGAGGATATTTCGATGGACTTTGTTTTGGGATTACCTCGTACACAGAAGGGGAGGGATAGTATTTTTGTTGTTGTGGATCGGTTTTCTAAGATGGCACACTTTATTCCTTGTCACAAGACCGATGATGCTGCGCACATTGCTGATTTGTTTTTTCGTGATATCGTTCGTTTGCATGGTGTGCCAAATACTATTGTTTCTGACCGTGATACTAAATTTCTTAGCCACTTTTGGAGATGTTTATGGGCTAAGTTGGGGACTAAATTGCTGTTTAGTACTACATGTCATCCCCAAACTGATGGACAAACTGAAGTAGTTAATAGAACTTTATCTACCATGTTGCGGGCTATTTTAAAGAAGAACTTAAAATTGTGGGAAGAGTGTTTGCCTCATATTGAATTTGCTTATAATCGTTCGCTGCATTCTACCACAAAGATGAGCACTTTTCAGATTGTCTATGGTTTTGTTCCACGTGCACCTATTGATTTGTTGCCTTTACCATCTTCAGTGCAAAATAATTTCGATGCTACACAACGTGCTGAATTGATTTTAAAATTGCATGCAACTACGAAAGACAACATAGAACACGTGAATGTTAAGTATAAAGTTGCTGGGGATAGAGGACGAAAGCATGTTGTGTTTGAGGTTGGTGATCTTGTTTGGTTGCATTTGCGCAAAGATCATTTTCCTGATTTGCGCAAGTCTAAGTTAATGCCACGTGCTGATGGTCCTTTTAAGGTGATAGAGAAAATCAATGATAATGCATATAAATTTGAGCTTCCTGCAGATTTTGGTACGGTAAGTCCTACATTTAACATTGCAGATTTAAAGCCTTACTTCGGTGAAGAAGATGAGGTTGCGTCGAGGACGACTTCAATTCAAGAAGGGGAGCATGATGAGGACATCCCTTCTATTGATACACCCGCTCCACCTACAACGGAACACATACAAGGACCTATCACTCGAGCTCGTGCGAAGCAACTTAACTATCAGGTACTTTCGTTTCTTGGAACTCTTTCTCACATACATGAGAATATGATGCTGCCTAAATCAGATATGTTTGTTACTCTTAGGAATGATGGACCTAGCATGGATGAGAGGGACAAGCATTGGAGCATGATCGTGCATGGAGATGGCAGCAAGCGTTTGAGGATGGAAGAAGATGCCACGAGTGGAGATTTCAGAACTTTGAAGCCACCATAATGAAGGATGAAGACTTGGACGAAATATACAAAGAGCTACTTCATAAATTCGTCCATAGATAAATATGGTGCTGCGTCACTTCTATTTTTGGGCCAGGCCCATGTAATTTTCGCAGCAAATAAGATAGCAACTTTTAGGAGTCCGAATTTGAGGAGAAAAGGCCTGTTAGGGTTCCGTTCGACCACCATACCCATGGCTGGTCGCACCCCTACCTTTTCCTCCTCAAATACCCCTGTAGCCGTCATTAGAACTCGGATTTTGTTTAGACTGAAGTTAGCCATTGCTGCAACTACGAGCTCGACTTTTGAGGCCAATCGCCCAGAAGAAGACCGCCTATTCAGAATCCCACCTTTTGAATAAAGCATACATCTTTCATCCGCAATATCATGATTGCAGTATTAGTTCTTACTTGTTCTCGATTTCAGGTAGGAATTAAGACCCTCGCTGTTCAGGCTGATCGTGCATCTGCAAGATCAGTAACTCCCGGAGATTGTCCTAGCGATTGCATTGGCGCACGAGCTTCGCACGTGTAGTCGGATCGTCAAGCACGAACTCCACCCACCAAATCGACTTATCAAGATCTAATCGAAAGATCGGACACCTTTGCCCCATCATTAATGCTTCATTATCCTCCTCTATACCACAACGTAGCATGCCAGTTTGCAACTCCTGATAGTAATCCTCTACATAATTTTTGCCTTGATCTAGACGTGCTAATTTGGTAAGCATGGAACGCTGATAATATGGTGGAACAAAACGAATACGCATAGCATGTTTTAAAGCATCCCATGTAGTGATTGGATTAGCATGATTAGCACGACAATATTCAGACCACCATATGGAAGCAAAACTAGTGAACTCACAAGTAGCAGCACTAACACGTCTATCCTCGGGATAATTTAAGCATGCAAAACGCTGGTCTAATTCTAATTCCCAAGAAAGGTATGCATCAGGATTATAGCGACCATCAAACGTAGGAATATTTAATTTCAGTTTAGCAACATGGTCATCATCACGTACCAACGAACGAGGAGGTGGACGGCGAATATAGGGCCGAGGACGACCAGGTGGCTGATCAACTGTGAAGTCGTCCGCGTACTCG
The DNA here is from genome assembly GCA_007115705.1 of Dactylis glomerata. NCBI lineage: Eukaryota > Viridiplantae > Streptophyta > Magnoliopsida > Poales > Poaceae > Dactylis > Dactylis glomerata. The sequence continues at coordinate 1,407,548 of QXEO01002102.1, forward strand.
CCCTCGTACTCATCTTCCCCGTAATAATCATCCAACTGTGCATCACGGGCCTATGTAACACCCGTAGCTCCTGCAACACCAGCAGCCGCAGTGCCCGCAGTAGCACCCGCAGCCGAAGTTTGTGCCGGTTGATGGAGAATGCGCTGTGCATGTCCCAAAAAGGTCGGTGGAGGAGCCACGCGAGTCGGCTGTGGAGGAGGCACGCGAGCCGGCGGTGGAGGTGGTAATCGTGCTAGCACCTCCTGGAATTAAGCGTCGAGTTTGGCGGTGTAGGTGGTCTCGAGTCCCTCGAGTTGCTCCATCGTGTCACTAAAACGCTTGTCCACATCCTGCATATGATCAGACAAAAGTTTGGTGATGTGAGCCTGCAAGGCTTCACCCTCCAGTGGCTGTGGCTCGGTGTTTTCTGGTGGCATGATTAGTACGCAAAAGCACAGTTATAGAATAAAGATGCAACAGGAACAGGGGTGGAAAATGCTTAATCTGTCAAGCAAACCAATACTCTTACCCGTTCTTATCCTGCAGCAGGTGGCGATCAGCAACCGTCGTGATCAAACTTCAGGAAGATTGAATAGAGCGATTGCCAGGTGGTGTCAACGCACGGTGTAGGAATATGTGGAGCTCTGGGTGGCTGCAATATCTGTAGCAAAAATTCAAAACAACAATGCAAGGTTGAATAACAGCTCAACGACGGTACTGCGCTGGTCCTAGACTAGCCCAGGCTAGAGATGTGAGCCTAGAACACCACAAATCACGCCGCGACACCGAAAAGCAACAGGCAGTAGTGCTTTGAACCGTGCGCAAATGAGGCGAAAATCACTATGATGGAAAGTGTCTCAAAACGATCAGCAAGGTGAAATATCAGGATAGGAACAAGATTTTTTTTTGAAATTTTTGAATACTGCACGAAACTGCTCCGGAAAGCGTGCAGACGCCAATTTTTTTTTCACTATAATGGCGTATAGCTCAAAACGATCCCAGAAGCCTAAAAACAGTATAGGCCGAAAAAAAATTCGGAGGAGTTTCCAGACTTTTTTTTTTGCTCTCCTCTCCTCTTTCCTTCTGGCCGAAACTTTCTGGAACTCGGGTCAAGTCACAACTCGGATCGGATCTGCAAAGATGGGAAACAAGAGTAGGAAAACGAAAACAAGGATATGTGGTGACGAAGGCGGTATGTGGACGTAGGGTTGTAGCAAGTGTATGGCGGTGGTGATAGCGGAATCGGTGGTGGCGGTGGTGATGACGGTGACCAGAACTCGAACTCTAAAGATCTAGACCTAAAACCAGCACTGGACACAACGATGCAGACTAGAATTCAACAAAGCAAATACTGAAAATAAAAGATGCAAAAGGCCCAAAAGTGTTTCTAGGATACGGATCTAACCCTAATTTTTGGCTTTTTATGGTTTATAGGAAGAAGAACAGATGCAATTTAAACTACGAAAACAGTAAGATCTCACCGAGAAACCCAAAATCTGGTACCACTTGATAAGGTAAAGGTGCCCGATCTTTCGATGAGACGATAACTATCGATTATGGTGGAGGTCAATGTTGACGATCCGACTACAAATGTGCGAGACGTTGTGCCTTAGCAATCGATACACCAACTTCCAAGGCTATTGATCACGCCGGAGCTAGATCAACCTGATCACGAGGATCAATCCCTGCAAGCAATCGAAGAACAAGAAGAATTATAGATGCAATCAAGATATTGCAAATATAGATGAAGGCTTTATTGAAGAGGTGGGATTCTGTCTGTGCGTAGTACAAAAGGTCGGTTTGACACTTGTGCCTATGGCGAAGAGTAGGTCGTGGCTAAGTCTTTTAACTAAACAAAATCCAAGTTCTAATGACGGCTAGGAGGAGGTTTATATGAGGGAAAGGGCAGGGATTTTCATACAACCCTAATGGGCCATCCGAAAATAACCCTAGATGGGCCGATTTCCACTCAAACAGCCTCTAGAAAATCCCTAAAATCCCTATGACGAAAATACATGGGTTTAACCCATAAAATAAGGTGACGCAGCACCATATAAAGCCTTGGACGAATTTTATGATTTGGTAACTTGTGAATTTCGTCCAACCATCCTTGCATTATTATGGTGGCTTCAAAGTTCTGAAATCTTCACTTGCAGCGTCATCCTGAATCCTCACACGATTGCTGCCATCATCTCCATGCATGATCATGCTCCAATGCTTGTCCCTCTCATCCATTCCAGGCCCATCATTCCTAAGTAACATAAACACATCTGATTTAGGCAGCATCATATTCTCATGAATATTAGGAATAGTTCCTAGAAACGAAAGTACCTGATAATTTAGTTGGCGTGCACGAGCTCTTGTGAGAGGTCCTTGGAATTGTGGAATGTGAGGAAGTGTGGCTGTAGGTGCAACGGTTGTATCAACCGTAGGGATGCCCTCATCACTTCTTCTAGGCTAACCCCCTTAAGATGGTTTAGCCTAATATTGTTAAAGTCCATGTTGGATTTGTGTCTAATCCTTCTTCCTTCTGGGGTAGTGAGTGTAATAGCTTTATTGACACAATCTATGACTCCCGCATAGGTAGTCATCCAATCCATACCCAAGATAACATCTAACCCTTGTGAATTCAGAACTACAAGATGAGTCGGAAACTTGTATTTACCAATTTCTAAGATCAAACTCCGACATCCAGCATTGACTATCAATTCTCCACCCGGGGAACTAACTTTAATAACCCTTCCTATGGTTTCGGTGGAAAATGCATGCTTTTTCACAAATGCACTTGATATGAATGAATGAGATGCTCCAGTATCAAATAAAACCAATGCTATAAATGAGTTGAGTGGAAACGTACCTATCACATCATCATGCTCATTCATCACTTCCTCCAAATTGAGGTGGTTCACCTGTCCCTTCTGGAATGGATTGGGCTTAGCAGCATCATCTATCTTCTTCTCTGGGCAAGTGGTGGAGTAGTGCCCAGCCTTCTTACACTTGAAGCATGTGACGTGGGAGAGATCCTTCTTGGCATCTGAGTTAAAGCGGCGCTGTCCATTCCCTCCATTGTGGTGTCCATTATTCCCATTGTGGTGGCCATTGGAGTTGTTTCCCCTGAATCCTCCATTGTGTTTGTGGCCATTGAAGTTGCCACCATTGCCTTTATTAAAGTAGCCTCCATGCCTGTGGGAACTTCCATTCCCACTGCCCTCAGAGTAGTGGTGCTTCTTGTGGAATGGCTCAGTGTGAGCCTTGCCATTGCTGAATTTCCTCTTGCGGTTCTGTTCCTTCCTAATATTGTTGTCCAGAGTGACAGCTTGATCAAGAAGTGTCTGGTAGCTTGGAGCATAGGCCACTGACAGTGGTATATTCAGTTCTCCCTTGAGTTCAGCGAGGAACTCATCCTTCCTCTTAGCATTTGTGTCCACATCATCTGGCGCATATCTTGACAGAGAGAAGAAATTGTCCATGTACTCCTTCAACGTCCTTCCGCCCTACCTCAGTGTGCGGAACTCATCTTTCTTCAGATTCATAATGCCTGTGGAGATGTGAGCATTACGAAAACCTTCCCTAAAGGTGTCCCAGTCTAGGCCTTCCACAGGATGTGCAACCTGGTAGGTTTCCCACCACATTGCGGCATGTGCTTCCAGCAGATGAGCGGTGAATCTCACCTTTTTAGCATCGGTGCACTCGCAAGTAATCAAGTCCTTGCTAACAGAACGCAGCCAGTCATCGGCCACTATTGGGTCTGTGGCTGATGAAAACTTATTGGGTCTGAGCCTCAGAAATCTTGCCAGTCTGTCAACCTGGGGTGGGGGTGGCGGTGGTGGAGGTGGAGGTGGTGGCGGGTTGTTGTTGTTGTTAGCACTGGCCTGGATGAATTGGGTCATCATTTGCATGAGCTGTGCTTGAGCTGTAGCTAACTATTGGATGACATTGTTGGTGTTGTTGTTGGTGTTGTCACGACGAGGAGGCATCTGAGGGGGTTTTAGCATGGGTGAGTAATTAGATAGATAGAACTAAGGAAGAATTTTTTTCCTACCCATGCACAAACACCACACCATACAACAAACAATCATAAAACAAACTTCGAAAATCTTTATTAATAAACTTTGATAAAGTACGTTAAAGATTCGAAAAAAGGACTAAGGTGGATGGTACTACCATACCAACAAGGGTAGGGCAATACAACAAGTACTTAAACTATTACAATAAATGGTAGCCTTCTAACATCTCTTGATCCCGTTGAGGCATGCAAATGGAAGTGTCGTGTGATGCTTCGCCTCCAGCCTTGTTGCTCTAGCTTCCTTCGCCTTCCTGACTGCTCTTGCTTTCCACTCTTCTATGGTTATCTCTTCACCGTCGGTGTTGTAAAAGGTCACCTCTTCTGGGTCTTCATCTGCAAGAGCTGCGGCTTCCATCTCGGCTATCTTCTTCAACTCATTGTTCTCCATCTTCAGTGCATCATTGTTCTCCTTTAGTTGATCTTTCTCCTCCTTGGACTTCATTAGGTTCTCATATTGTAGTAGTAGGGTCTTCTCTTGAACAAGTGCCCAGTTGTTCCTGCAAAGTAACTCCTTCTCCAACTTCTATGGTTCCTCCAAGACCTTGAGCCTCTCCTCCAAGACCTTGATCTTCTCTTCCAAAGCAGTCTTCTTGCCATCTAGCCAAAGAATCACTGCCTCCTCCTGCTGGAGCCTGACGTTGACATCACTACACTTCTTCCTGAAGCTATCCATGATGGAGATCTACTTCCTCAACATGTTCTCCAGGCGCACTAAGCTATGCTCCCTTTCAGTGAAGTAAGTACGACAGAAGGAATGAGCTTCTTCACCTTTGCGGTCGATGGGATTTCCCTCCTTGGTGTGCTCTCCAAAATAGGAGAAGCCCGAAGTAGTGGGGATATCGTCATGATACTTGTGGCATATGCGGGCGATGGCGCCCTGCATGGCTATCTCCACTGAATGATCCCAGTCGATGTAAGCATCAGTGTATTGCATGGTTGCGTCATCGGGTTCATCTTGTCTCCCTTGGATGGTGGTTTGGATCAACCACTTCTCATTACCATTCTCCTTGTACTCCAGCTTGCCACGAAACTCCGGTGGTGGTATCTTGTCACATCCCAAAATTTTGGAATATGAAAATAAATAAAATAGGAACCATGGTTATTTGTATTGATTGAAATTTCACAAGGAATTAAAACTTTTTGCTTTATTAAAAAGCCTTATTGGAAAAACCATTTCAAACCTTCTATTTTTCCTTGAAGAACTCATTTGAGAAAATAGAATTTCAAAACATTATTTTGTTTTTATTCAAACCCATGCAAACTTGTTTGCAAAGGAAATACTTACAACAAGGTTTTATATCAAATAAAGTTTGCTATGCCAAAGGGATATTTGAAAATAAATTTCAAAAACTATTTTTTTCATAAAGTTTATTCTCTGATCTAAAAAGGAATTATTTTGAAATCCCTAATTTTATTTGATCTTATGCAAATAAGCCCTTGGCTAAATTATAAAGCTTTTATTGGAAATTTTTATTTTTATTTATGAAAACATGTTTCTTACTGTCTTAGGATGTTAAGTAGAATTTTAGAAAATTTTACAAATTGGTTTGAATTCATTTGAAGCCAAAATGCAAAAGTTATGAAAAGATCAAAAAGAAATAGAAAATAGAAAAGAGAAAATCGCAGAACAAAAAAAAGTGAAAGAAGGCCGGGGCAACCCTTCTGGCCCAACCCCGCATGCGGCCCACGGCCCACCCGGGCTTTCTCACCGAAACGGTACGCCCCCCTCCCTCCTTTCACCGATAGGTGGGCCCCACCTGCCGGGTGTCTTCAACCTCCAGCCACAATCGCCGGAGGAGACAGCTGCGTCAGGAGGAATTTCCTCCTCTTCAATTCGGTTATTTCCCTGCCTTTTCGACTCCCCGAGCCTGCCTATATAAAGCCCTCGGTCTCCTCTCTTTTCTCCCACCCTCACTTTTCCCAAAACGCTTCTAGGTCGCCAGATCCAAACTCGCCGAGATCTCGACGGAGGAGAGCTTCGGGATGCCTTCGACCTGAGTATTTCCGTCACCCCCACCCTCTAATCCCTTCTGTTCCACTCGTCTTGATTTCCGCATCTCTCTGACCCCTTTTCTTGATCTGCAGGAGCACCCGAGTGAGCGGGATGCCTCGCAGGAGCTCCTTTGAAGCCGTATTGCTCCGGCCGAACACCGACACCGTCTAGGGAAAAGAACAAGGACGACGTCGCCACCATGCAGTTCCCCTCATCGTGCGGAACATCGTTGGCTAATCCATCTTCATCGGGGACCTTTAGATGCTCACCCATGTCCACCCCTGGGCCGCCACTCCGCCGACGACTCGCCGGAAAACAAACCCGGTGAGCTCTTCCCTCCAATTTCTTCTGTAACCGTCAGATCTGGAATCTAAGGGTAGGATTAGATCACTTATTTGAAGCGGTACCCCCCCAGATCTGGTGCGTCCATTCTATTTTAATCCGATGGCCGAAATCCCTGATCCACTCGAAGGGGTACGGGCCAATCAGAATAGACCACGTGGCGAGCCCTCGTTTAAATAGAAAATCGAATTAGAAAATGAACAGATTTTTTGCTGAAACTTTGGAAAATCATATCTTCTGAACCATAGATCCAAAAATAGCAAATAATATGTCTATGGATTCCTAAAAATGTGTAGAACACTATTCTGGAATAAAATTTGACTTTTGAACTAGTTAAAAACATTCAAATTTAAATATGTGAATTTGAGTATTTTTGCTATAGTTCAAATTCTATAAATCCTTTTCAGATGATTCTTTTTGCAAATGAATCATATTGTTATCCTCTATCCAGTAGAACTACTGCACAAATTATTTGAACCAATTTTATCAAGTATTCAAATTCAAATGAAGATTTGAGTATTTTCTTCCTAGATTTAATTCTATAATTAATTTAGGCATAATTCCTTTTGCAAAATTGAATATCTTGATAATAGAAAGTCACCAGAACACTTCACACACCTTTTTCACACTTTTCCAAGATCAAATCCACTAGTTCATCTTTTTGCAAGATATAGATGTGTTAATTGAGCACCTTGCAAAATATCAAATTCCTAAAATCCTAGCATGCACTTTGTGCTATTTTATTTTGTCCCACTAAACAAAAGTGTGAATTATACTAAGTCCTAATGACCACATAAAATTCACCATGACTTGGTAAAAATCTACTCTTTATCTTTGCCCAAGTACAAACCCTCAAACTCCATCTCATCCAAAATTCTTCTAAGTGTTGGCTACTCCATCCAACAATGTGGCATAGAAGTTTCCCATACCAAGACCATGGAGAAGATGTTGAAGAGAAGACAAGGAGCTGAAGTCAAAGAGGAAGATCAAGAGAAGAGAAGTCAAGAAGACAAAAGTGATAAACCCCATGACTTAGGAATTATTTATCCAGCCTACACTAGTGGAAAAAAGGCTATTGGTGGCGCATCATTTTGGCCTATGCGTGGAGCATATGGGATGCGCCACCAATGCCACGCCACTAGTAACAGTTTATGGGTGGCGCATCTCAATATGCGCCACGCATAGTTTGAAGGTTAGTGGCGCATATAGCATATGCGCCATTAGTATTTTATGCGTGGCGCATATTGCTATATGCGCCACTAATACACAATGCGCCACTAGACACTTACAATATGCGCCACTGATATTTCATACAGGTCCAAAAAAACTAATATTTTCTGGTATTTATACACAGCAATGCACAAGAATATATATAGGTATACAATATAACTGCAGAATACACAGCATGTAGTACAAAAGAAATATATCATCATCACAAACAATTAGAACCATAATAGTGACAAAGTTCCCAAATATTAGAAGTGTTAGAGCATATATAGCCCAAGTCCATGCATCTCACGCATTACACACACTACACATTACACACACTACACATCTCACCAAAAGACCGAGTAGACTACACCCGCAATGGTGAGCAAGACCGGGAGCACGATCATCAAGGTCTTCATCCGGTTGTTGTTTCTCCGCTCTCCTAGGAGGTGGATCCTCCACCTAGCTTCCGCTAGCTCTCTCGTCGGATACCCCTTGTAGGAGTTGCCGCTGAACTTGTTCACTTGCTTCTGGCAATCCTCCCACTCATCGTAGACTCCTAGTACCCACCCTTTGTACACCACGTAGCATCTCGGCATCTCTATAGACAAAGCCATATATATAGTATTCAAGCTATAAGAAAAGAGTTACATATGTCGACAAAGCCATATATCATATGCAACCGAAAGAATGAAAGGATTCACATGCATGTCGACAAAAGGAAAGTACTCGAGCTAAGAAAAGAGTTATATATAAGTATCCCGCATACAAAAGTAAATAAGTCCAACAACAATGCTTTCGACTAAGGCAAGTTATAAGTTTACACCTCACACACAGACACACACCGGAATGAGTTGCAGACAGTAAAGTTTATGACTCAAGCACACACGATTGACATACACGCGAAAACGACTAGGAAGAATCATGAAGACTTTGGTTGACATGGCTCCGGGAACGGTTTGTAGCAATCTTTTGTTGTCCATGTCCTAGTGTCACGCTGTTTCCCGAGCCGATCTTCGATCTCGCGCTTAGCCAACGGTCTGGCGTAGGACAAGGTTCCGCCCCTTGTGATGACATCTTCTTGCAAGATAGTCGCAATCTGATTCTGGATGCGGAAGAAGTCGTCCCTAAGTTCAGCGTCCTCGATCCTTGCATGCTCTTCGGCCCATCCTCGGACACTAGCTGGCGTCGTAAGCTTGTGTTCGTTCTGGACGATCGCCCGCATGTGATGGAGGGCGTTGAAGGCCTCCTTGACACTGTTAGGCGGCTGCTTGACGCAGGGGAACTTGATTACGTGCTTGAACATGTGTCTGCCGTCCTTGACATTTTCTGCCCCCTTCCTGAAGTTGCCTCCCTTCCTGGCGTATCCCTCAAGAGCATCATCTAGAACACCCTTGATGTAGGCATAGTTTTTTGTCTTCGCCTCACTCCCCGAGTCTAAGTAGATGGCTACCGAGTACCTCGGGTCAACGAGGATCAATGTACAGTATATGTCTCTGCGCAAAACAGTTGAAACGAAAGAATGTTGGAAAAGGAGCTATCGAAAACTAAGAAATGACAAGTTATTACGGCGTTCGAGCGAGTGTGCACTTACTCGGGTAAGTAAGGAAGAAGAATGTCTTTTTTACTCTTGTTGTCCAGCAGGAACTTCTGGAGGTACTCCTTTGCTCTGGAACGGTTCGCTGGATTCAACAACATGCCTTCACGCATGTAGTAGGGGTCCGCTATTGTGACGCAAGGCTTCTCCTCTCTGTTGACCTTCATCACCCGCTAGAGCGCGTATAGGTGGACCAAGTTATAGTCCAGCCGTTTGGCGTTGAAAAGCTTGAAGACGTCCTCGTACGATATGAAGAAGATATCTGCGGGGTGATCATCGACGAAGCCCACGTCCACTGGAACCTTCACCGTGAAAACGGGGTACGATGGATTTGTTTCTTTAAGAAGGCCCTCCTCCAGAAATAGAATACCGTGCATAAGGCTCACCATCGCTCCACTCACGTGGGTGACCTGCTCCTCAGTGATAATCGGTTTTCCAGCTTCATGAATTATGCCCTGCAAGGTGCCCTTAGCGGGTTGTGACATCGGGTCGTCGTGAACCCTGGGCCTCTTCGGACCATCCGGCTGCTGGCTTGCAGACGGCTTATCCTTCTTGTTTCTCTTCCGGTGGTGCTTCTTCTGGATGGGACCACATGTTTCCAACTGCTCACCACGGTCGGTTGCCAACTGATCACCGCCGCTCACCACCTTATGGAGTGTGTTGGGGCTGAAAATATTTCCCGTATTGACTTTAGGATCAGCGGCGCCAGCATCCAGAGGCGTCTCCTCTAGGGCACCATGGAAGTCCAGACGCGTGCATGCTTTGGTGTGAGCATTTTGATCTTCGCAGACACGGTAGGGTTCTTCCATGTTTGGCATGAACAAAGAGTCGGTGGCGCCGGTGTTGAGCCAATCATCTGGGTTGTCATCATCATCATCGTTGATGTCCTCAACCAGTACTGGGTAGGATGCAGCGACGGCCTTGCCATGTGGTGCTGGTGGTGGCTGCGGTAAAGCGGCGGCCAACAACTTCTGGTGATGGGAGGTGTTGGCGGAGACAACTTGTTGTGGCCGCCAAGGCGGTGGCGCCATATGTGGCGGTGCCGGCTCAGTAACTGGTGCCAAACATGGTGGCGGCTCAGTAACTTTTTCCATGCGTGGCGGCAGCTGAGTAACTTGTTGTTCCTTCACAAGCCGAATCTGGGTCTTCGGCCATGTCAAGACCCAGCCGAAGCAACCCACAAGGGTCTTATGTTCATCGGTGCCTTGAGGTTGGGTGGGGGGGTCCATGTCTTTGCATCCCGGCAACACCCGAGCCAGCCGGACCTTGAACACCACTGAGACCATCTCCTTGTGATGCATGACTGTGCTATTTGGCTAAATGATTGTGCCCTTGGCAACATCCTTCAGCTCGCCATCCACAAAATGCAAAAGTGTGCAAGGTGTGTCCTGTGGGAAAACAAGTTTGGATGCATATCGTGAGATGTCGCTGGCTAGCTATAGTCATCAAAGGCAAAGGAAATGAAATGTGTTGGCTGGAGTCATTACCTTGGAGATGGCGTTGAGCTCGGGTAATGTCGAGACACCGGTATCATTCTCCCGCCGAGATGCCTTACGACAAAGCATCATCGATTGCGCCTTAGCTATGGCGGGAGGGGGCACCGGTGCGATCGGCTGCTCGGTGTTGGCGTCGGCGGGAGGTGGTGTCACCAGAGCAACCTCCGGGTGCGCGTTCATGTTGGCGGCGGCGGGAGGGGGCACCGGAGCGGCCGCCGGCTGCGCCTCCTTGACGTTGGCGGTATCGGGAGTCACCACATCCGACGAGATGAATGATGTCATCCACGAGATGGACACCATTCAGCCTTTCGAACGGCATCATGTTGTGCAGGAATGTCGGACCGAGATGAATGATGTCATCCACGAGATGGACGAGGAGATGCACCATGATATCGAAGAACGCGGGCGGGAAGTAAATCTCGAGCTCGCACAGTATCACGACGATCTCTTCTTGCAGCGCGTCGAGCTGCTTCAAGCCGATAGATTTCCTCGAGATGACGTCGAAGAAGTTGCAGAGGCCAAACAACGTCTCACAGACCTAGGAGGCACTTAAAAAACTGCTCGAGCTCCTTCTCACTTAGAGTGAAGCAGGCAGCGGGAAACACCACATCCCTCCTCTTAGCCCTCTTGCGGGGACCCTGAGTATCTTCGTCCATCGTCTCATCATCATCATCGTTATCGGGCGGACCATGAAGTTCTTTGTTGATGCCAAGGAATTCCAGGTCGTGTCTTGCCTTTGGCCCGTCCTTGGTCCTATCCAGCATGTTGACGATAGTGGCCAGCAGACTCTCACATACGTTCTTCGTGACATGCATGACATCAAGGCTATGGGGCGTGTGGAGGTATTTCCAGTACGGCAGGTCCCAAAAAACAGACCTCGCTTTCCACACACCATGCAGCGGCTTTGTCCTCGGACGCTTCTTTCCCGGCAAAGGGCACTCTTCCCAGTTTTCCAGCATGTCGTCGATTACTTCACCGCTCCTCGGACATGGGGCTTTTTCAAACTCTTCTTTACCATTGAACAGGTCTCCGCGCTTTCTCCACGGGTGATCCATTCGAAGCCACATCTGAGTCCGTTGGAACACGGTCTTCGAGGAACCGGGATCCCTTGGTAGCTGGAGATGCGGGGTCTTATCCATGCACCTGACACATGCGTTGTGTCCGTGGTTCACCTGGCCAGAGACGTTACTGTAACCTGGATAGTCCTGCACCGTCGTGAACAACGCGACTCTCAAAGGGAAATAATCTTCTGAGTATGCATCCCACGTACAAGGAGGCGTCTCCCACAGCGTGGCTAGCTCTTCTTTCAACAGCCCGAGATACAAATGCATGTCGACACCTGGCTGTTTTGGCCCCTGAATCAGAATACACATGTGTACGTATCTCTGCTTTGTGCACAACCATGGAGGGAGGTTGTACGGCCATACAAACATGGGCCAGGTACTGTGTGTGCTACTCTGGTTGCCAAACGGATTGAGTCCATCGGTGCTCATACCAAGCCTGATGTTCCTTGGATCGGCCCCAAACTCATGGAAGTCGATGTCAAGTGCGTTCCACTGGCTAGCATCCGAAGGGTGTGTCAGGATCTTGCCCTTATGCAGATCATCTTCGGTCTTCTTCCTATCCGCGTGCCATCACATGAGCTTTGCTTCCTTAGGGTCTACGAAATACCGCTGCAGACGGGGAGTGATAGGGAAGTACCATACCACTTTCCAAGGTACTTTCTTGTTCCCTATCTTGTATCGTCCTTGGCCGCACACCGGACATGTGGTTCTCTCTGCGTACTCATCCTGATAAAGTGCGCAATCATTGATGCAGGCGTGGTACTTAACGTACGGCAGGTCCAGAGGGCACACGATTTTCTTGGCCTCCTCGATATTAGTTGGACACGTGTTTCCCTTGGGAAGACGTTTTTGCCAGAATCTCATGTTTTTATTGAAGCATACGTCGGTCCATTTGCTTTCTGCCTTCATCTCCAGAGCCTTGAGCATGACGCTCAAGCGTGTATCCTCGGGTCGGCACCCAGGAAACAACGGAGTTTTCCCGTCAATCTCCATCTGCTCCAGCTTGGCTTTCTCTCTGGCAGCAGCTTTCGCATTGCTCGTCTCCTTGAGGAGCAGTTCCTGAACATGTGTGTCCTACAAGGCTGAGGTTAGTCGTGTTTGTGTGCCCATCAACGCCGCGCGCGTCTTCTCCATCATCATCATGTCCGCCGCCGCCATCTCCTTCGTGATGATCATCATCATGTCCGCCGCCGCCATCTCCTTCGTGATGATCATCATCATGTCCGTCGTCGCCATCTCCTTCGTGATGATCATCATGTACGCCTTCGTCTTCAGAAACACCATTGTTGACGTCCTCGTCATCTTCAGAATCATAGACGGGCATGAAACCACGCGTGAGCAGGTGACTCTCCAGGTCTGCGGAATCAGGGTTGAGTAAGCTCCCGAGTTTGCATGTTCGACACGGACATCTTATGTGGGTCCTCTTGTTCATCCTCATGTCGGCCACCGCACGTTACTTGTATCTAGCCACTTGACCTTCGCTCATGTGTCTGACCATGGTTGCCTGCGCGGTATAGAGAAAAGAGAGTACCTTACAATCACACATCATCATGCACTCTCACACACACACACATGCATGGTCGCCGGAAAAATTCGGCATGACCTCTCCTAAAAATAGGACGTATGGGTAGTGCAAAATTTTGCCGAAACGGAAGTTAATCAACATTTCGGCAAACATCCATGCACCACGCCGTAGCAAGCAACATGCTCTTGCTTCTTCATCACCTGTAAACATTCATGCACCACACACAAGCATGCATGCGTGTACACCACACGCGAGACGTCCACCGGCCACACAAAACATCCACATGCATGTCCTCCAACAGCTCACCTAGTTGGTTTAGTAGATCTACAACTTAGAGAGGCTTCCCCTCTCAAAACTGTGGAGCAAAGTAGGTTTAAAAACCAAGAATGGAGGCAAGAATGGAGAAATTGAGGTGGTGGGGAGGAGGACGACCTAGATCTAGTTTGGTGTTAGATGGAGAAGAATGAAATGGTGGTGGTGGGGCTGCCAACTTATATATCTGGGCGACCTTATCAGTGGCGCATATTGCAAAAAATGCGCCACTGATAAGTCTGCCACCTTTTCAGAGGTGTGGGTCCCACCAGTTATGTGTGGCGCATATAGCAATATGCTATATGCGCCATTGATATTTTAATTATCAGTGGTGCATATTGCTATATGCGCCATGCATAACACAGGCAGGGGTCAGGCCAGTGGGGCCCCGGTGGGTCCCACAATGTTATCAATGGCGCATTTTGTATAATATGCGCCACTAAATGGTCAAATATGCGTGGCGCATATTGCAAATGCGCCATTGATAAGACAAGATATTTTGTCGACGACCCTTCTGGTGGGTCCCACGTGAATATTGGTGGCGCATTCTGAACAATATGCGCCACTAGTAAAAAAAATTATCAGTGGAGCATATTTGAAAATGCGCCACTAGTAAATACTAGTGGAGCATATTGAATAATGTGCTCCACTAGTAAAACATCTATCTATAAGCCTTTTTCCACTAGTGCTAAGTTATTTTGCTAAAGTGTTTAACTCTCCCTAAACAATCTAGAAAACCCCATCAATCCTAAGTCCTTGACTTAGCCATTCTCTCCATCCATAACAAGCCAACTTCATGCCAAACTTTTGTCCAAATATCCCTAAGACAAACCAAGACTAAACTAAAACCAATAAACACTTTTGTCTTGTTTGATTATGTTGCTTGGATGGTGTGTTTATTTTGTGTTATCTTCTATCTTATAGTTGTACGGAGAGCCACGTGTGTTGACTAAGAGAAGTACAATCTTCAGAAAATTCTAAGGCAAGTGTCATCATCTTCTTGTCCTACTAAAGAATTGTCACTAGTAGCCTTCTTATAGATGATGCATGTGTAGGTGTTTTATAAACTTATGATTTTATGCTAAGTCGTTTGTCTAGCTTATGTCTAGCTTTTGCATCACCTATTAGAACTGCTGCTGCTATAGGTTGCCTTACACTTGTTGTGGGAAGGGATTATCACATGTTTTGGCTAAGTGTTGAAAACCATTATTTTACAAAAACCAAAGAAAACAACTAAGTTAATGAAACACCTGGGTGGAAAGTGGTAAGAATGGATTTGTGTTGAGTGGTTCCCTGGGGTCATGTCATCGAACCTCTGAACCAGTAGGTGTATCTCACTTGTGGACGGCCACCCAGGAACAAAGAGATTGGAGATGTTCAATGTCGTGAAGCTTCCAGTGCAACCACGAGTCATATGGGCTCTGTCTTGACTAACTAAGTTGCGAGAACTCAGCCAGATGGACAGAGGGTGGTATTTGGGAGCGCGTCCGGGTTGGTCTGAGGGATTGCCTCTGAAAGGTCTCGTCTTAGTCTTCACTTGGCCATTTGAGCAAAATGAGCATCATGGCAAAAGAGGTTGACTGAGTCTTGTGGGAAAAGTGCACCACCTCTGCAGAGGGTTAAAAACTAAGTACTTAGCCGTGTCCCCGGTTATAGACAATTTTGAGCGACATGATTTTGAAGATGTTCGAGGATCTCATCATGCCAACTTCTTAAAATTTAAAACTTGTGGGTTGAACTGGGAATATGGCAATTGGTGCAAGTGTCTATTGGCTAGCAGTTCCCGTGCCATTTCTATGTGCCAGTGTCTGCAGGAATAGGTCACCCAAACCAAATTGTCCATATGTAGTAATTAAGGATTTTTGACATTTGATGTAGGTATCTATCGACCAGTGTCTCCCGTACGATAACTACGGCCTATTGCTACAGGGGTAGATCACCCAAGTCAAGTTGTCTAGCTAAAAGTTTTGCTACAAGAAAATGATAGGATTAAATTGCTTAGTGCAAATAGGTCTGAAGCTACACCTAGCCAAATATTCATTTAAGTGTTAGGTTCCATTAGTGTCCACCAAACAATGACATCTTGCCAATAAAATTCAAGTGTATTGACCCTTTGTGGCTGCAACGTTTCATGTTGCAGGTTTGACGATAAAAAAGGTACGGCAGGGTTACGAGTCTATCCGCAGCATGTTCGCTTGTGGCACATGAAGAAGAAGGACTCCATGCTAGTTTTGATTTCGTTGTAAACTCTGAAAGCTCTATGCTATGAGCATTGTAAGTTCTTTATGTAAATTTGCTGGATCATGTGATGTAATAAAATGACCTTTTGATGAGGACATCCCACCTATTGATACAACCGCTGCACCTACAGCGGAACACATACAAGGACCCATCACTCGAGCTCGTGCCAAGCAACTTAACTATCAGGTACTTTCGTTTCTTGGAACTCTTTCTCACATACTTGAGAATATGATGCTGCCTAAATCAGATATGTTTGTTACTCTTAGGAATGATGGACCTAGCATGGATGAGAGGGACAAGCATTGGAGTATGATCATGCATGGAGATGGCAGCAAGCGTTTGAGGATTGAAGAAGATGCCACGAATGGAGATTTCAGAACTTTGAAGCCACCGTAATGAAGGATGAAGACTTGGACGAAATATACAAAGAACTACTTCATAAATTCGTCCTTAGATAGATATGGTGCTGCGTCACTTTTATTTTTGGGCCAGGCCCATGTAATTTTCGCAGAAAATAAGACAGCCACTTTTAGGAGTCCGAATTTGAGGAGAAAAGGCCTGTTAGGGTTCCGTTCGACCACCCTACCCATGGCTGGTCGCACCCCTACCTTTTCCTCCTCAAATACCCCCCGTAGCCGTCATTAGAACTCGGATTTTGATTAGACTAAAGTTAGCCATTGCTGCAACTACGAGCTCGACTTTTGAGGCCAATCGCCCAGAAGAAGACCGCCTATTCGGAATCCCACCTTTTGAATAAAGCATACATCTTTCAACCGCAATATCTTGATTGCAGTATTAGTTCTTACTTGTTCTCGATTTCGGGTAGGAATTAAGACCCTCGCTGGTCAGGCTGATCGTGCATCCGCAAGATCAGTAACTCCCGGAGATTGTCCTAGCGATTGCATTGGCGCACGAGCTTCGCACGTGTAGTCGGATCGTCAAGCACGAACTCCACCCACCAAATCGACATATCAAGATCTCATCGAAAGATCGGACACCTTTGCCCTATCAAGTGGTATCAGATTTCAGGTTGCTCGGTGAGATTTACTGTTTTCGTAGTTTAGATTGTATCTGTGTTCATACCTATAAACCACGAAAAAGCCAAAAATACAGTTAGGGTTTAGATCATCTCGTCCCATAAACCATCCGAGCCTTTGCATTGTCTTTTTAGTTTGCATCGTTGAATTTGTGTCTGCATCCGCGTGTCAAGTTGCTGGTCTTAGTGTCTGTTCCTTTAGAGTTTCGAGTTCGAATCACCATAGTCCCGCCGCCGCCGCACGCTTGCACCACTGCTCCACCATATCCTTCCGCCACCACACCATATACTTCCGCCACCGCCTTCACATAAGTTTTTGTTCGTTCCTCCCAATTTCATCCGTGCCTTTTTCAGAGTCCGTGAGTTAGGTTTGGGTCGCCAGTCAAGAGGAAGAAGAAGAGCAAAAAAAAAAGTCAAATCCGCATCCAAGTCGGGTTGACCCGTTCCTACTAGTCTAGTCCGAATTTAGTCCGAATTGGACAGTTTCGTCAGTTTTTGACGGTTTTCGACAGCAAACTTCAACTGGCCATAACTTTTGCATACGAACTCCGTTTTCGACGTGCGACAACTATCAATCCCCTCTTACCCAAAATTCTTCTAAGTATTTTGACTATCCCATCCAACACTATGGCATAGAAGTTTCTCATATCAAGACCGTGAAGAAGAAGTTGAAGAGAAGACGTGAAGTTGAAGGCCAAACAAGAAGTTGAAGAAAAGATAAGAAGTTGAAGTCAAAGAAGAAGATCAAGAGAAGAGAGCCCCAAGTCAGGAAGATGAAAGAGATGGACCTCAAGACTTAGAGTTTTATCCAACCAACTTCTCAACCCAAGCCTAAGAATCCCCTTAGGTTATTTCGCTAAGTGTTTGACACTTCTTAATAATTTAGGAAACCACATCAATCTTTAAAACTCTTGTCTAAACCATTCCTCCATATCAAGTCCAAATTACCACTAAGACAATTGAAGACTAAACTAAAACAAATAAACACTTTAGTTTGTCTTGTATGATTTGTTGCTTTGAATGGTGTGTTTATGTTGAGTTCTTTTCTATCTTATAGTTGTACGGAGGACTACGTGTATTAAGAGAAGGGCAATCTTCAGAAAATTGCTAAGGCAAGTATCATTTTTATGGTGTCTCTATCTGTTCTATACAAGTTTTGTGATTATGAGTGTAAGTGCGGGTGTTGTGGTTAAATTGTTAAACGTGCTGGAGATTAGCATGGTAAGGGCGTGGAGCCTGATTTACTGACATGTATGATGGTAGAGAGAAGATTGGCATGGTAAGGGCATGGAGCCTGACTTACTGACATGACCAAAGGAGAAAAGAAGATTGGCATGGTAAGGGCATGGGGCCTGACTTACTGACATGCATGGTGATTGGCATGGTAGGGGCTTGAGCCTGACCTACTGACATGTACCCTTGTGGAGTTAGAAACTTTATAACTTTGAAAAACTAGAATATTGAATGGGATGATAGGACAAAGTCTAAGACTGTTAACCTAAGCTAAAATTGAAAAGTTAGACTCATAGTAGTGATATCTTGCCAATACAATTCAAGTGTATTGACCCTTTGTGGCTGCAACGTTTCATGTTGCAGATTTCGACAACAAGTAAGATACAACTGGGTTACGAGTCTATCCGCAGCATGTTCGCCTGTGGCACATGAAGAAGAAGGACTCCGTGCTAGTTTTGATTTCATTGTAAACTCTGAAAGCTCTATGCTATGAGCATTGTAAGTTCTTTATGTAATTGCTGGATCATGCGATATAATAAATGACCTTTGTTTTCTCGATATTTCATCTTGTACTGTGTGTGCTGGTAATTGATCCTGGACTAGCACAAATAAAGCACAGGTACGCTACAGATGGTATCAGACCCAAAAATGGCCGGGAAGGCCGAGTTTTTGCCCTCTGAAGTTTCAGACCCGAAAATTCCTGCAGATCTTCACTTATATCTTGCTTTGGAGCTGTTTCTTTCTGCTTGTTGTGCCACGCCGTGACTTTCTTAGTGTTCTCGGCTCGCGTCTCTAGCACGGTATAGCCTAGGACCAGCACAGTACCGTGGTTGAGCATTCTTTCAACATTGCATTGCTGTTTTGATATTTGCTGTGTTTTTGCTACCATATAAGCCTTCCTACAGCTCCACATATTTCTGCACGTGCTTTGTATCGACACCTGGTAATCGCTTTGTGCAATTTTGGGAGTCGCTGCTCTTTGCTGGTTGCATATCACCTTCCTCCTGTTTGGTAAGAACTTGTAAGAGCTTTGTATACCGCTTGACGGATTACGCGTGTTTCCACCATATTCTGTAGTGCGTAGGTATATATATTTGTGCTTGCTTCTACGCTAACCATGACAGGAACCACGAAGGATGATGTTGATCCGGAGAAGATGACTAATGCAGAGTTGCATGCCCACTTCACTCGGCTGTTGGTGGGGCGTGCACAAGATGTGGACACACGCTTGGGTGATGTTGATTCCAAGCTTTCTGATGCGATGGACAAGATGGCTGGTCTTGAGGCATCCTTCAACACCAAGCTCGACGCTCGGTTCCAGGAAGTCCTGGCCCGTTTACAACCACTACCACAGCCGGGCATCCCTATACCACGTGCTCGCCGCATTCCTCTCATACCGCCATCTGCGGGTACCGTTACAGCCGCGGCAGCTGCTGCGGCCGCTACGGAGGCGGCCACCCAGGATGGATATGCTGCTGATGAGGGGGAAAACGAGTTCGAAGATGAAAACGAGCTCGACGAGGATGAGGTCCAGCAACCTGCACCTGGCCGTCCGCGGCAATACAACCACAACGCTCGTCCACCTCCGCGTCCGGTATGTGATGATGAACATGTGGCCAAGCTGAAATTAAATATTCCACCATTTGAGGGTAGATATAATCCTGATGCATATCTCACTTGGGAATTAGAAGTAGAGCAACGTTTTGCATGTTTACGCTACCCTGAGCATTTGCGTGTTAGTGCTGCTACATGTGAATCTGGTGGTCTGAACATTGTCGAGTCAATCATGCTAATATTCCTGCTACTTGGCTTGGTCTAAAACATGCCATGCGTACTCATTTTGTACCTCCACATTATCAACGGGACTTGCTTAAAAAATTAACTCGTTTAGAACAAGGCAAAAATTCTGTACAAGAGTATTATCAAGAGTTACAATCAGGCATGATTCGTTGTGGTATTGTAGAGGATAATGAAGCTATGCTTGCACGTTTCTTTGGTGGTTTAAATAAGGAGATTCAGCATATTTTAGACTACAAGGAGTACAACACTATTACTCGTTTATTTCACCTTGCTTGCAAAGCTGAACTTGAAGTGCAGGATCGTCAACCATCATGGAGAAGAGCTAATAATTCTGCAGGTCGTACTCCTTCATGGTCTGCGCGCCAATCAGCTCCACCTTCTCGTGGGGATGCACCAGGTCCTTCCACCTCCAGGTATACCACGCCGACGTCAAGAACGCCACCTGCTCCTGCTCCTGCTCCTTCACCATCTGCTGGTCCGACACGGAGTTCTTCTTCCATGGCCTCCACGGGGAAGACTCGCGACATTCAATGTCGCAAATGTTTTGGGTTTGGTCACATCGAAAAAGAATGCCGAACCAAACATGTGATGGTGGTGCTAGAAGATGGCGAATATGACTCTGCGAGTGATTTTGATGATGATACATTGGCACTTATTGCGGCACGTGATGGTGCCAATTCTGATTCTGACAAGGAGATGGAGGTAATGGGAGCTGAGACTGCTGATCAATACAAGAGTTTAGTTGCACAACGTGTCTTGAGTGTGCAATTGAGCAAAGCCGAGCATGATCAACGCCACAATTTGTTTCAAACAAGAGGCGTTGTTAAGGAGAGAGCTATCCGAATCATCATTGATGGAGGGAGTTGTAACAATCTGGCTAGTATTGACATGGTGGAGAAGCTTGCTCTACCCACACGACAACGACCTCATCCATATTACATTCAATGGTTTGAGAGCTCCCGTAAGCTCAAGGTAACAAGAACTGCACGCGTGCATTTTACTATTGGTACTTATTCAGATTTTGTTGATTGTGATGTTGTACCTATGCAAGCTTGTTCTTTGTTACTTGGTAGACCATGGCAATTTGATAGAGAATCTGTACATAATGGTAAAACTAATCAGTATTCTCTTACACATGCTGGCAAGAAAATTGGACTTAAACCCATGACTCCGGAACAAATTTTGAAAGATGATCTTGCTAGAGCTAGTAGATTAAAAAATGATAACAAACATAAGAGTGAGAATCAGATTGTTGCTGCAGATTTTGTACCCCCTAAGCATTCTTCTAAATCTGATTCTAACCATGCTACTGAAATTCGTTTGAAGAATCCTTGTTTACTTGCTAGCAAATCTGATCTTGCTGAAATTGATGTCACTATTACTCCATGTTATGCCATTGTTTGCAAAGAAGTTCTGTTTTCATTTGAGGATATGCCTCCTTCTTTGCCACCTACGGTTGCTAACCTTTTACAGGAATACATGGACGTTTTTCCACAAGATGTTCCACCTGGACTTCCACCTATTCGTGGGATAGAACACCAGATTGATTTGATTCCAGGAGCCTCGCTGCCCAACCGTGCGCCATATCGCACCAATCCTGAAGAAACAAAAGAGATCCAACGACAAATCCAGAGTTTATTGGACAAAGGTTATATTCGTGAGTCTCTTAGTCCATGCGCTGTTACTATTATTTTAGTACCTAAGAAAGATGGTTCTTCGCGCATGTGTACTGATTGTCGAGCTATTAATAATATTACCATTCGATATCGTCACCCTATACCTCGTTTGGATGACATGCTAGATGAGTTGAGTGGTTCTATTATGTTCTCTAAAGTTGATTTGCGTAGTGGTTACCACCAAATTCGTATGCAATTAGGAGATGAATGGAAAACAGCTTTTAAAACTAAGTTTGGTTTATATGAGTGGTTAGTAATGCCGTTTGGTTTAACTAATGCACCTAGTACCTTTATGAGACTGATGAACGAAGTTTTACGTGCTTTTATTGGTCGTTTTGTGGTGGTATATTTTGATGACATTCTCATATATAGCAAATCTTTAGAGGACCATTTGGATCATTTACGTGCTGTTTTCAATGCTTTACGTGATGCACGTTTGTATGGTAATCTTGAGAAGTGCACTTTTTGCACAAATAGAGTTGCTTTTCTTGGTTATGTTGTTACAGAACAGGGAATTGAAGTTGATCCAGCCAAGATTGAAGTGATTGAGAATTGGCCGCAGCCAAAGACGGTCACACAAGTGAGGAGTTTTCTTGGTCTCGCTGGGTTTTATAGGCGCTTTGTCAAAGATTTTGGTTCTATTGCTGCGCCATTGAATGAGCTCACAAAGAAGGATGTGCCCTTTGTTTGGGGCGATGCACAACAAGAGGCCTTCATGATACTGAAAGATAAGTTAACACATGCTCCATTACTCCAACTTCCTGATTTTAATAAGACGTTTGAACTTGAATGTGATGCTAGTGGAATTGGTTTGGGAGGTGTGTTATTACAAGAGGGCAAACCTGTAGCATATTTTAGTGAAAAATTGAGTGGGCCTAGTCTGAACTATTCTACTTATGATAAAGAATTATATGCGCTGGTTCGGACATTAGAAACTTGGCAACATTATTTATGGCCTAAAGAATTTGTTATACATTCTGATCATGAATCTTTGAAGCATATTCGTAGTCAAGCAAAACTGAATCGTCGACATGCAAAGTGGGTTGAATTTTTTGAGTCTTTTCCTTATGTTATCAAACACAAAAAGGGTAAAGATAATGTTATTGCTGATGCTTTGTCGCGCCGCTATACTATGCTATCTCAGCTTGACTTCAAAATTTTTGGGTTGGAAACTATAAAGGAACAATACTTGCATGATGCTGAATTTAAAGATGTGTTGCAAAATTGTAGAGATGGTAGAACATGGAACAAATTCATCCTTACTGATGGATTTGTGTTCCGTGCTAACAAACTATGCATCCCAGATGGTTCCGTTCGTCTTTTGTTGTTACAGGAGACGCATGGAGGAGGATTAATGGGACACTTTGGTGTCAAGAAGACGGAGGATGTTCTTGCTGCACACTTCTTTTGGCCACGCATGCGGCGAGATGTTGAGAGATTCGTGGCACGCTGCACTACTTGTCAAAAAGCTAAGTCTCGCCTTAATCCACATGGTTTATATATGCCTCTTCCTGTTCCTAGTGTTCCTTGGGAGGATATTTCGATGGACTTTGTTTTGGGATTACCTCGTACACAGAAGGGGAGGGATAGTATTTTTGTTGTTGTGGATCGGTTTTCTAAGATGGCACACTTTATTCCTTGTCACAAGACCGATGATGCTGCGCACATTGCTGATTTGTTTTTTCGTGATATCGTTTGTTTGCATGGTGTGCCAAATACTATTGTTTCTGACCGTGATACTAAATTTCTTAGCCACTTTTGGAGATGTTTATGGGCTAAGTTGGGGACTAAATTGCTGTTTAGTACTACATGTCATCCCCAAACTGATGGACAAACTGAAGTAGTGAATATAACTTTATCTACCATGTTGCGGGCTGTTTTAAAGAACTTAAAATTGTGGGAAGAGTGTTTACCTCATATTGAATTTGCTTATAATCGTTCGCTGCATTCTACCACAAAGATGAGCCCTTTTCAGATTGTCTATGGTTTTGTTCCACGTGCACCTATTGATTTGTTGCCTTTACCATCTTCAGTGCAAAATAATTTCGATGCTACACAACGTGCTGATTTGATTTTAAAATTGCATGCAACTACTAAAGACAACATCGAACGCATGAATGTTAAGTATAAAGTTGCTGGGGATAGAGGACGAAAGCATGTTGTGTTTGAGGTTGGTGATCTTGTTTGGTTGCATTTGCGCAAAGATCATTTTCCTGATTTGCGCAAGTCTAAGTTAATGCCACATGCTGATGGTCCTTTTAAGGTGATAGAGAAAATCAATGATAATGCATATAAACTTGAGCTTCCTGCAGATTTTGGTACGGTAAGTCCTACATTTAACATTGCAGATTTAAAGCCTTACTTCGGTGAAGAAGATGAGGTTGCGTCGAGGACGACTTCAATTCAAGAAGGGGAGCATGATGAGGACATCCCACCTATTGATACAACCGCTGCACCTACATCGGAACACATACAAGGACCCATCACTCGAGCTCGTGCCAAGCAACTTAACTATCAGGTACTTTCGTTTCTTGGAACTCTTTCTCACATACATGAGAATATGATGCTGCCTAAATCAGATATGTTTGTTACTCTTAGGAATGATGGACCTAGCATGGATGAGAGGGACAAGCATTGGAGTATGATCATACATGGAGATGGCAGCAAGCGTTTGAGGATTGAAGAAGATGCCACGAATGGAGATTTCAGAACTTTGAAGCCACCGTAATGAAGGATGAAGACTTGGATGAAATATACAAAGAACTACTTCATAAATTCGTCCTTAGATAGATATGGTGCTGCGTCACTTTTAGTTTTGGGCCAGGCCCATGTAATTTTCGCAGCAAATAAGACAGCCACTTTTAGGAGTCCGAATTTGAGGAGAAAATGCCTGTTAGGGTTCCGTTCGACCACCCTACCCATGGCTGGTTGCACCCCTACCTTTTCCTCCTCAAATACCCCCCGTAGCCGTCATTAGAACTCGGATTTTGATTAGACTAAAGTTACCATTGCTGCAACTACGAGCTCGACTTTTGAGGCCAATCGCCCAGAAGAAGACCGCCTATTCGGAATCCCACCTTTTGAATAAAGCATACATCTTTCAACCGCAATATCTTGATTGCAGTATTAGTTCTTACTTGTTCTTGATTTCAGGTAGGAATTAAGACCCTCGCTGGTCAGGCTGATCGTGCATCCGCAAGATCAGTAACTCCCGGAGATTGTCCTAGCGATTGCATTGGCGCATGAGCTTCGCACGTGTAGTCGGATCGTCAAGCACGAACTCCACCCACCAAATCGACATATCAAAATCTCATCGAAAGATCGTACACCTTTGCCCTATCACCTTTGTTTCTTGATATTACATCTCAAACTGTGTGTGCTAGCGTTGATCAAGGGACTAGCACTGAAAAGCACAGGGATCGTCATCTTTAAAAGATGAGGTCACTACAGATGGTATCAGAGCATTGTGTTGCCCTTAGGTTTGTGACCCTAGGAATGGACAAAAACCCCCATAGAAATATAGGAGTTGCTTTTATTTCTAAGTTAAAAATTTACACTCTCTTTTCCTCGTAAACTCTTCCCTTAGTCATTTTTGTCTCTACTTCTTTTCATTTCAATTCAAAGACGAAGAGCTCCAACTTCAACACCTCAAAGAACTCCAAGATCCACCCACCTCTATCATCAAAGGAAGCAAATTGAAGAAGTCTAGAAGAAAAGGTCTAAGCATCAATAGATCTAGGACTTAGAAATTTTACGAAGGATCTTGATAGGACCAACGAATTGCTTTGCAAACGATGAGCTACTTGCCCAACTCAAGGAGAAGGAGAAGGTGATGTGGGATGGCCTTTGGACACCTCTGCCTCAAGACCGCCAAGTTCCCCACAAGGGCCAATGACAAGAGCTCGAGCTAAAGCCCTCCATGATAAGGTGAATTTGCTCCTAAACACTCTTGATCTTGAGCATACGGTGAATGGTTCGCTACCTCATGGCAACATCATTTGTGCAGTCCGTTACGAACCATATGGAGAGATGACCAAGGACGAGGAACACGAAGAGGAAGCATGGAAACGCCGGAAGAAGAAGTCGGAGCAAGCGACGGACCGGCTAAAGCCGGCCCTGACACCGGCTATAGCCGGCCACCGGCTTTAGCCGGCCCCAACACCGGATATAGCCGGCCAGACCGGCTAAAGCCGGACTTAACACCGGCTAAAGCCGGCCTGGCCGAGTCAATGCGCCTTTGGCCTAGAAGCCACCCTTGTAATCTTCCCTAAATTACCAAGTTGCCCCCAGGACGTGGCTGCCTATTTATATGGCTCTCTCTTCCCCTTTCTAGCTTAGACAAGAATTAAGATAAAACATGGCTTCATGCCCTTTCCCTTAGGGAACTTGCTACTAGATCTCAAATCTAGAGTAAACCATCATCCCTCTTTGTTTGGGGTCTCTTCTATTTGGGGAATTCTACCTTGTAGTGGATCTCTTGCATACTTTGTGTGTAATTCTATCCATTGATTTGGTCTCTTCCCCAAGTGGAATTCTACTCCTAGCAAATCAATCTCTCACAAGGAATTCTACTCTTGGAGTCTCTTCCTTGCGATTCTATTGAGTTGGTGAATCGGGCCAACGAGGACAACCGGTGTGTATCTTGTGTGTGTGTGTTTGCCTTCGATTTGTTCATCGTGTTCATCATGTTCATCCTCGTTTCCCGCCACAAATCTCGTGAATCCGTGAAGATCGGGCCACACCCAAGAGGTCACCCCTCATCATATGGTATCAGCAGCTTTTGGTTGCCACGGATTTACTCTCGTTTGTGATTTCCACCATAAATTTCGAAAATCCAAGAAATAGCCCCAAAATTGCCTCGAATTTTGATCTCGAGATTTGTTGAGTTTTTTGTGGTTTTGATCCAACGATTTCGTGTCTCAAGTGCTGATCTACCTTCCTTTGCGTTCCCTTAGCCTAATTTTTCCGGATTTGAGGATTTTTGAGCCCAATTTCCGCCACCAAAGACGAACTGCTCGTGCGAAATTGTCCGAACCGGCTAAAGCCGGCCTGCGCAACAAATAGCCGGTCTGTCCAGTTTTCTCGAAAAAGACCGAACCGGCTAAAGCCGGCCTAGACACCGGCTAAAGCCGGCCACCGGCTATAGCCGGCCAATACACCGGCTAAAGCCGGTGTAGACTGGCACTCGCAGATTTCCTTCTTCTTTGCAAACCTCTTTTCTTTTGGTGATCTTACCCTTTGAGAGTGGCTTTCCTAGAGTTGCGAAGCATCGTACACTTGACCCCGAATTGTGAGAGTGTGTGTTTCAATCTAGCACTACCAAGTTTTGAAGTGGACCAAGAGAAAGAGAAAAGAGATACTCCCAATCAAACAAAAACACAAAGAGAGAAAGAAAGAGAAATCACACATAGTGTGTGTGTATGCTATCCATAGTCCACAAATACAAAAGAGTCCACACGCTTGTAGCCAAAAGAGAGAGTGAGAAGAGAGGCAAGTGTGCGAATCTTGTTGCTTCTCCTTTTTGCAACCAAGCCACGGTCTCTCGAGTGTTAGTGCGACATTGAGCGTAGTCGTCGTTAGGACCATTTTTGTTGTGCTCATTTTTGTCCGTCGCACTAACCCCATCCATCTCCACGTGTGTGTTCTTTTTGATCGCCCTTTTGACATTTGAATTTTTTTGCATCACCTCCACATTCGACAATACACTTCTCTTTTGATCATTTTCGTTTGGCATTGACACTTTTCCTTCCTATCCACTAGATAGCCCTTTGTGTGTGTTCTAACTTGTGCATAACGGTTGTCCTTGGGTGTTTTCATCAATTCAATAGTTTTTACGGGACGTGTTTCAAGTGTATTTTCCTCTAACCAACTCACTTTTTCCACCAATTTCTTTCTCTTTTGTAACCATGCCTAGGAGAGACACATCGGAACACGGTGAGGAGTCCTTGGCCGAGCGCCTCGACGCCTTCCAAGCTACCAATGTTTCAACATTTGGGAACATCAATGCCTCCCTCCAACGACTTGAGGCCAACATGCTCTCCAACGACAATCATTTATTCACCACACAAGGACATCAACAAGCCACCAACAAGGAACTCACCACCTTCAAGCGCGACATCAACAAAAAATTCGACGGCTTTGTGGAATCACAAGCAAGGCTCGAAGCAAGAATGGAGGACTCGCACGCAAGGCTCAAAGCAAGAATGGGGGACTCGCACGCCACACTCAATGAAAGGATGGAGGACTCGCACGCAAGGCTCGAAGCACAAATGGGGGACTTGAGCACGACAATGAAGCAACTCATGTCGACCGTCGACACCTTGGCGCGCAAACATCACCGCTCAAGGTCGCGCTCGTCAAGATCTTCTTCCCATTCCAACCATGTGGATGACCAAGTGCGACTCCAACAACCGCGTCCTCCACCTCACATGCATCCCCAACATGACGCTCCCCGAAAGGAGACCCAAGAGCGTCCACAAGCGGACCACCCACCCCAAGGCCAAGCACACCAAGGAGATCAACACATTGTCAACCAAGATCAACCCCAAGCGGAGCACACTCCTCAAGGTCAAGCTCAACGGGACGCCCAACCGATTCTCAATCAAGAACGACAACTTCTTCATGTGAACCTTCCACAAGCTCCCCACGCCACCGGGCCCGTAGGTCGACCTCCACAACAAGATGGTCGACGCCATCTTCCACATGACCACGATGGTCACCGCTCCATTCTCCATGATCAAGATGGCCGCCGACACCATGATCACCATCGCCGCCATGAGTTTCAACTTCAACATGATCGCCAAAGGGCATTAAGTGAAGATAGTGTGCAACCTCGCCAACACCGCCCACACAATGACGAAGAACCGCGTCTCCAACCACAACATCGCCACCGTGACCAAGACCTACACGTTTTTGCAAGACCTCCGCGTCGACAATTTGATGATGATGATGATGATGGATGCCCTCCGCGTCGCCCATTTGAGGCGGACGACAAGTTTGGCAAACTCAAGTTCACCATACCAAAGTTCACGGGCGACGACGGCGCCGACGCTTACTTCTCATGGGCAATCAAGGTTGACAAGATCTTCCGCATGCACAATTACTCCGAAGAGAAGAAAGTCGCCATGGCTTCCCTTGAGTTTGAGGGCTATGCCAATATTTGGTGGGAACAAGTGGTGGCCAAACGAGAAGAAGACCTCATGGAACCAATTGACACTTGGGAAGACATGAAGCTTCAAATGCAAACCCGCTTCGTCCCGGATCATTACAACCGTGACCTTTTCAACAAGCTTCAAAAGTTAACTCAAGGCACCAAGTCCGTGGAAGAATACTACAAGGAAATGCAATTGACTATGATGCGCCTAAAGTTGGAGGAGAAAGAAGAACAAACATTGGCACGCTTCTTCAATGGATTGAACCATCCCATCAAGCGCATTGTGGAGTTCCTCCCTTACACCACCATGTGTGATCTTATACACAAAGCAACTCGAGCCGAGCGCCAACTCCAAGAAGATGCCAAGTATGAGCGCACCAAAGGTTTCTTCGCCTCCCGCAACTCTTCGGCAAGCACTCCACCAACACTCAAGCCATCATTTGCATCTTCGTCCAAGCCTTTCTCCAAACCACCACAATCAACAACTCAAGCTCCCACACCTTCTACAACAACCTCCTCCAAGGCATCATCGGCACCACCCAAAGTAACTTGTTTCAAGTGTGGCGTTCAAGGACACAAATCATTTGAGTGCAAGAACACTAGGGTGATGATCACCAAAGACAATGGAACCATTGACTACTATGATGAAGATGAGTATGAAGCATTTGTCCAAGCGGCCGTCGCCATGGAAGCGGATGACATGGGTGATGAAGAGGAACATGTGCTATGCACTCATGACACTAGCCCATCACTTGTCGTCGCAAAGGTGTTGACTACTCAATCCCAAGACTTAGAAGACCAACGATGCAACATCTTCCAAACAAAGGCCGGCATTCATGGAAAGTCAATCAAGGTGATCATTGATGGAGGAAGTTGCCACAACCTTGCAAGCACCGAGTTATGTTCCAAGCTCAATCTCCAACTCCGCAAGCATGCTCACCCATACCATGTGCAATGGTTAAGCGACACCGGCAATGTCAAGATTGAACACACCATCTCCGTTACATTCAAGATTGGAGCTTATGAAGACACGGTGGAGTGTGATGTTGTTCCCATGACGGTGTGTCACGTCCTTCTTGGCCGCCCTTGGCAATTTGACAAGAAGGCCATACACAATGGGTATACAAATGCTTACACCTTCAAGGAAGACGACAAGACCTTCACGCTTAGCCCGATGACTCCTAGCCAAATCATTGCGGACAATGCAAAGGCTTTAGCGAGGGTCCAACAAGCTACTTTTCCAAGTGAGTTGATGTTATCGCCACATTTTGGCCAAATGAGGAGATGGGCCGTAATCAAGATGGGCTTGGAGGCTGGATCGGCCTTGCGCGTGGATTTGGGCTAATTGCCCGTGTATCTGTATATTATGATAGAGTTCGTTTCGGTTTAAGCAAGAGATAGAGTTGTTAGGTTTATTCCAAAGATAGAAAGTCTCCGGACTATAAATATGTACCTAGGGTTATTGAGAAAGGAGGACGACCACGTTCGCAAAAAACACAATCTCGGCGCATCGCCACCCCTTGTTTCGAGGGTTTCTTTCAGGTAAGCGTCGTGCTGCCTAGATCGCATCTTGCGATCTAGGCAGCATCTGCTTATGTCTTATTTGGTATTGCTCGTACTGAAGCCTTGTTGATGGCGAGTAATACTGTTATCGTAGATCTGTTTGGGCTAGTATCGGTGTTTTTGGTTATGTTTGCTTAGTCATGCTGCCCCTAGAGATCTCGCTGCCTTTGCACCTATTTTGGGTGTAAGGGCAGCATCTTGCTTGATCTTTATTCAGTCGATTCAATCTGTCATAGTTGTTCCTTGTTCTCCAAGGATTAGTTTAATATCCGCATGGTTAGGCCTCACAAACGGGTTGAACGATCCAGTAGTACGTAAGGATATGGTTTGCCAATTCGAGAGGAGTTGTTCCGGGAATTGACTCTACGTTGGTTTTTTGGCCTCCTCTAGGGTTAGTTTTCCGTTATCGTTCGTATCTACCAGGCTCAATTACGTGTGGGATGTTCCAATTATGTGGTGAAAGCGTTAAACTGTCGTAGATCGATTTGACTTGTATCGATAAAGCAAAACCCCATGTTATCGTAGATCCAATGCAGATCCATGGGACAATCGGCTACCTGAGCCGATTCGCAGGGAAACCTGAGAGCCGATCGAGGCTCGTATTTAACGTTTACGTGTCTGCCATGCAGGAAACTAATCGAAGCAATCCATCACCTTCCTGATCAGGTATAGGTCAGGTGGCACGCCCTCGCATCAGCCAGGACGTGTGCCGGAGTTTTGCGGGCCGTTGACCGAGGGACCAGGGCCCACCAGCAGCTCTGGGAGCCTCCCGGCTCTTCGTGTTGCTCGTCGCTGCTCGCCGGTGGGTTTTGACAGGCAACACATTCTGGCACGCCCAGTGGGACCTTCAACAACATCTGCATCAACATCTGACGCTGCGATGGGGGACAGACCAATCACGTACGACGATCTGTCTGATGAGCACAAGAAGAGGTATGATGATATCAAAGCTCTCTTCGAAGCCGATCTCATCGGCTCTTTTGAGAGGACCCGTAAGCATGGCATCAGGTGGAAAGGGTTCTCACCCGAAGGCGCTCTCGATGAGGTGGATCTGTCTGTTCCTTCAGAGGATCGCACCAGAGCTCTGCGACAGGAAGTCAATTACATGGTGGCTCATTCTCTTCACCGCCATTCTGAGAGCCTGGTGAACGCTTTCGAGCGCGTCGCGGTTCGCGTGGTTCAGGAGATCATGAAACATCAGTACTCTCCGTCGGGGCCTACCCTAGGGACTCACCAGGGAGAAAGACCGCTCCAGACCAGGCCACAGCTACCATTCACGCTTGCAGCTCCGGAGCCACCGGGGACACCGGCGTACGTCGTCTACAAGATTGGAGGTGATCCTGGCGATTACCAATTCCTGGTTGAACCACCTAAAGAAATCCCACATGGATATGTGTGCACATACGTGCCGGACTGCAACAGCCTGACGCGCACGAACCAGA
The DNA here is from genome assembly GCA_007115705.1 of Dactylis glomerata. Classification (NCBI taxonomy): domain Eukaryota; kingdom Viridiplantae; phylum Streptophyta; class Magnoliopsida; order Poales; family Poaceae; genus Dactylis; species Dactylis glomerata. The sequence continues at coordinate 1,439,275 of QXEO01002102.1, forward strand.
TTGCAACCGCAGGGATTTCTGGGGCAGGTGTTTCTGGAGTAGGGATTTCGCGAGCAGGGATGTCCGGGATGGACGCTGATAAACAGGCGTGGCTAGCTAAGTATGCCACCGGAACGAGTCATGAGAATTTAGCCCCTGCAGCTCAAACGGTGGAGCAAATCAGTACCATCTTGAGAGACCAGTTCGGCTTCGTGCCGAAGAGGAGAACAATCGGCTATTCCAAGCCGTACCCCAACGAGTATGATCTGATTCCGCTTCCACCCAAGTATCGGCTCCCTGAGTTCTCAAAATTTAATGGTTCAGAAGGGTCTAGCTCGATCGAGCACGTGAGCTGATATTTGGCACAGTTAGGCATGATTTCAGCATCGGATCAGTTACGCGTGAGGTTCTTTGCGCAATCTCTGACAGGACCAGCTTTTGGGTGGTACACCTCGTTGCCACCAGATTCGATCCGGACCTGGAAGCAGCTGGAAGAACAGTTCCATATTCAGTATCATTCAGAAGCTACCGAGGCTGGCATTGCCGATCTGGCGCAGGTGCGGCAGAAGCGGGGAGAAACGGTAGCCGAGTATATTCAGCGTTTCAGGACTGTCAAGAACCGATGTTATTCGGCTCGTTTAACTGAGAAAGAAGCGGTCGAGCTGGCCGTGTTGGGTCTCTTAGCACCGATCAAGGATCTGGCCTTCCAAGTAGAATACAATTCATTGGCGCACATGGTCCAGAAACTGACAATGTATGAACAGCGCCACCCTGAGTTGTACCAAGACAAGTTCAAACGTCCGATAAGCCTGGTCGATGCAGAAGAAGAGGATCTTGTAGAAGACCAGGAGATAGCCGTGGCTGAATGGGCTCGGGGGGCAGATCCTGTGTCCTGCAAATGGGTGAAACAGCAAGGGCCTGCAAAAGGGTTCGACTTCGATGTAAGCAAAGCTGAGCAGATATTCGATTTACTGCTGAAGGAAAAGCAGCTGAAGTTACCCGAAGGCCATAAAATCCCTACGGCGCAAGAGATGAACGGGAGATCATACTGCAAGTGGCATCACTCGTTCACCCACACCACCAATGATTGCAAAGAGCTACGTCGGCAGATCCAAACGGCGATAGAACAGGGCCGTCTGATCCTTGGGCAGTTCGCCATGAAAGTGGACACAAACCCGTTTCCTGGCATCAACATGGTAGAGCACAACCACTCCACGAGGCGTCAGCTAGATTTCTCGTTCGATATTAACATGGTAGAGCACAGCCACTCCACGAGGCGTCAACTAGATTTCTCGTTCGATATTAACATGGCAGGGCCTGTGTACCACCATGGCAAGTATAAGGAGGAAAGCGGCCACTCCCGGGGCAAAGGAAAGGAAGAGGCCGGTCCACGCGACCGGCCCCGTTATGATAGGCGGTATATAACCGAGGAACAAGTGAAAAGCGTGCGATATCAGAAACCACACTCCACGCATCTCCTTAACAAGTATGAGCGTCAGTATGACCGACGTCGGCAGTACGACAGAGATGATGAAGGAGATCGTTGGACCGACGCATACGATGGGAGATACCGTCGGCATGATAGAGATGATGAAGAATATGAGCACCGCGCTAGGGGAAGGTCAAAGGAAAAGGAAGGCGTGGATAAACATTGGGATTGTCCTTTCTTCAAGTACTGTTGGGATGCGGGAATGAGCCGATTGCCTACAGTCGACAACTGCCCGGAATGTGGACAGCAGAAGGATGACACAGGTCCAGTTTCAGTGTTCAAGCGTCTAGGGCCTCTCCGGCCTCAGAACGGGCAAGGGGAGTCATCTCGAGCAAAAGATCTCGAGGAGTCAGAGGATGAGGAAGAAGACAGATATCACCGGCCAAGGTGGTGTCCCGATGGACTCAGACACTCCCAAAAGCGTAGAGTTCAGCGGCTACGTAGCTTGGAGGAAGCCGAAGCGCAGTACCTCCACACTTTAAGGAAAGCCCGGCCTGATTTGGCCGTAAAAATTCAGCAAACCTTGGAGACGGAGGCCCGTCCAAAAAGGAAAGAGTGGCGCCCCAAACCAGTAAAAGCCGATGCGAAGACATCGGCTGACACAAACATGGTGTTCATGCTTCCGTCAGAGTTTTGCGCTCCAAGAACCGAAGAACTACCGGTGGCACAGTTTGACTGCGGCCCACGGCCGGTCATCTTTGAAAAGCCACAGGAGAAGAGCTACAAACATCTGAAAGCCCTGTACCTGAGAGGTTATATCAATGGGCAGCCTGTCCGCAAGATGTTGGTTGACACCGGAGCGGCAGTCAATATAATGCCATACTCCATGCTGCGGCGTTTGGGACACTCCACTGCAGATCTGATCAAAACCAACGTCACGCTCAGCGACTTCAACGGCCAAGCTTCAGAAACGCAAGGCGTTCTGAACGTGGATCTGACCGTGGGTAGAAAAACCATCCCTACGTCGTTCTTCATTGTTGACAGCAAAAGCACCTATGCCGTCTTGCTGGGAAGGGATTGGATTCACGCTAACTGCTGCATTCCATCCACGATGCACCAATGCCTGATACAGTGGGATGGAGATGAAGTGGAGGTCATTCATGCAGATGATTCGATCGAGATCTCAATAGCTGGCATGAACATTTGGGACGCAGAAGACCAAGAGCCGATCTCTGGAGTCAGTCTAGACGGCTGTGAGCGCATCGAGGCTACAAAAAACGGGGTGAGGCTGGTCTTATCCACTGGCCTGACAGAGTAGCAAAGCCCACGATTGTGCGTGGTAAGGCCGATCCCTGCGATCGGCCACAAAAAATAAAAAGCAGTGATCTTACGACAAGCATGTCATGTAGTCGTAGTAGGGAGATTCCCTACCATTGTAGAGCACAAATAAGTTGTAAACCTTCCTTGAGAAATGCAATCAAAAAGGGGGCCGATTCCGGCAATCGGCCCAAATCATCTTTGTTATCCTCACCAAACTTTTGGCCTGTGTTCAGCATTGATTTGGCAGGTGACGGAAAGCTAGGGTATGGGTTTACATCCGCTGATGAGCTAGAAGAGATTGACATCGGTCCTGGGGATAAGCCACGACCGACATTTATCAGCAAAAAGTTAGATCCGAATCTGCGGGGTCCGATGATAGCTTTGCTTAAAGAATATCCAGATTGCTTTGCCTGGGACTATACGGAGATGCCCGGGTTAGACAGGAGCATCATTGAGCATCGGCTCCCGCTTAAAAAAGGGTTTTGGCCATTCCAGCAGCGAGCACGACAGATGAAGGCCGAAATTTTAGAGGAAGTCAAGAAAGAGATCGAGAAAATGTTGAAAGCTGGGTTCATCAGGCCATGCAGGTATGCTGAGTGGATTTCTAGTATCGTACCTGTAGAGAAAAAGGATGGCCGATGGCGTGTTGCCATAGATTTTCGGGATCTCAATAGAGCCACTCCAAAGGATGAATATCCGATGCCGGTAGCAGAGACATTGATCAACGCAGCTGCTGGTCATAAGGTCTTGAGCTTTATGGATGGCAATGCCGGTTACAATCAAATTTTTATGGCTCCAGAAGATATACACAAGACTGCATTCAGAGTCCCAGGTTCGGTGGGGTTGTTTGAATATGTAGTCATGACATTTGGACTGAAGAATGCCGGCGCCACATACCAAAGAGCCATGAATTACATTTTCCATGATCTGATCGGCAAGCTGGTGGAGATTTATATCGATGACGTGGTAGTCAAGTCTGCTTCAGTACAAGGACACTTGGACGATCTGCGACGCGTCCTGGACCGAACCAGAAAATTCGGACTACGGATGAATCCAAAGAAGTGTGCCTTCGGTGTGACGGCCGGTCAGTTCTTGGGTTTCTTGGTCCATGAACGCGGAATCGAGATCGGCCTGAAAAGTCAGGAGGCAGTGCGAACGATGAAGCCACCCACCACGAAGAAAGAACTGCAGTGTCTCATCGGCAAGATCAACTTCGTCAGAAGGTTCATCTCCAATCTGTCAGGAAGAATAGAGCCGTTCATGGGACTGGTGAAAATTAAATCTGATGAGGAGTTCCGCTGGGGGATAGAACAACAACGAGCCTTCGACGAGATCAAAGAATATCTAACGAAGCCACCAGTGTTGGTTCCACCGCAGCAGGATAGGCCGTTCTACATTTACTTGTCAGTGGCTGACACGTCCATCGCCTCAGTGGTGGTGCAAGTTTCTGATGGTCTAGAGCGAGTTGTGTTTTACATCAGCAGAAGGATGCTGGATGCAGAGACGAGATATCCTGAGATCGAGAAGTTATGCCTCTGCCTATTTTTCACCTGCACCAAGCTGCGACACATCTTGTTGTCAGCAGAGATTATCATCATATGCAAATCAGATGTCATAAAACATATGCTGTCGGCTCCTGTGTTGAAAGGCCGACTCGGCAAATGGATGTTTGCACTATCGGAATTTGATATCCGGTATCAACCCGCCAAAGCGGTTAAGGGACAGGCGTTGGCCGATCTTATTGCTGAACGAATCAACACTGATATAGCAGCACTGTCTGTACGTGCATGGGCTATGTTTTTCGATGGATCGGCTTGTGATGATGGTTGCGGCATCGGCATTCTACTCGTGTCGCCCCGGGGGGCAACATATTCCTTCTCCATCAGGCTATCTACCCCTTGCACCAACAATGTCGCTGAGTATGAGGCAATACGCAAGGGAATGGAGTTGCTCATTGAAGCCGGAGCAGAAGCAGTGGAACTTTTTGGAGACTCCAAATTGGTGATTTCCCAACTCACGGACGAATACAAGTGTGAGAGCGAGTCACTCTTCCCATTATGGTTGCAATGCCGTGAGCTGATGGCACAGTTCAGGTATCTAAACTTTAACTGGATCCCGCGGTCGCAGAATACCGAAGCGAATGATCTTGCACAGATGGCTTCAGGCTACAAGGACATAACAGATGGAACTGATGTTCAGGTACAGTTCCTGGAAGCGGACGACTGGAGAGCCGATATCTTCAATTACTTGAAAGATTCGGCTCGGGGGGCACCTAAACGGATAAGGTACAAGGCCATGAAGTATGTGCTTATTGGGGATGACATGTTCTACAGGACGTTGGAAGGGTTACTGCTCAAATGTCTGGGGCCAGCCGAGGCAAATCGGCTTCTACACGAGGTACACGAAGGCGCCTGTGGAACTCACCAATCGGCTCACAAGATGAAATGGTTGATCAGGCGATCAGGGTTTTATTGGCCCACCATGCTTGAGGACTCTTTTAAGTACTATAAAGGGTGTCAAGCATGTCAGAAATTCGGGAAGATTCAGATGGTACCTGCATCAGCGATGAACCCCATCATCAAGCCTTGGCCATTCCGAGGTTGGGGCATGGATATGATTGGCAAGATCAATCCTCCATCAAGCAAAGGCCACATGTGGATTTTGGCCATTACGGATTATTTCACTAAATGGGTGGAAGCCGTCCCTATGAAGTCAGTAAACTCGAAGGATGTTATCAATTTCGTGAAAGAACATGTCATTCATAGATTCGGGATTCCCCAAACTATCACGACCGATGGAGGTTCGGTCTTCATTTCTCACGAGTTTAGAGAGTTCTGCGAGGACGCGGGAATTAAGCTGATTCGATCATCTCCATATTATGCTCAAGCAAATGGGCAAGCTGAAGCGTCCAATCAGAGCCTTATCAAGCTGATCAAGAGAAAAATCGACGAGCACCCTAGGCGTTGGCACGAGGTTTTGTCAGAAGCTTTGTGGGCTTATCGCATGTCATGTCATGGAGCGATAAAAACCTCGCCATACCATCTAGTCTATGGACAAGAAGCCGTATTGCCTTGGGAGATTACGGCTGGATCGAGACGTGTCACTTTTCAGAACGATCTAACAACTGAAGAATATGCAGCCCTGATGAGTGACAGTGTTGAGGATTTAACTGAACTTAGGCTGTGGTCGCTTGAGAAGATTAAAGAGAACAAAGCCAAGGTAGCTCGTGCATATAATAAGAAGGTGAGACCAAAGGAGTTCCACGTTGGGGATCTGGTATGGGAAGCTGTATTGCCATTGGGTACTAAGGATGCAGCATACGGTAAATGGTCTCCGAATTGGCACGGGCCATACAGGGTCGACCAAGTTTTAAGGGGCAACGCGTACATGCTTGAGGAGCTGGACGGTGTGAAATTCCCAGTGGCTGTCAACGGTCAGCATCTCAAGAAATATTTCCCAAGCATGTGGGATGATGGACAGTGAAATATGAGGGCCGATACACGAAATCGGCCAGTAAAAAAAATATGGGGGCCGATACATGAAATCGGCCGGTAGAAAAATACATCCAGTGAAACATGGGGGCCGATACATGAAATCGGCCAAATAAATAAAAAAAAACAGTGCACAGCCATCGACTCTCGAGGTTCAGACTGTTACGAGCAGGTGTCAGGTTACATGAATAAGCTACTGAAGGAATGCCTCGAAGGCATGGAGGGCGTCAGCACGGACACGATCCACCTGGGCGATCTCGGCTTCGTCATCATCGTCCTTGCCCGTCACTAGCTGCTTGCTCAGGGCACGTATTTCTGCCAGATCAGTCTTCAGTTGAGCTTTGAGGCCTTCTGCTTCGTCATGGGAGCGGGCGATGAATGCTTCCTTGTCATGAATGAGCTTTTTAGTCGCCCGGACCTTCTCTTCGAGATCTTCCAGTTCCTTTTTTAAGGATGCAAGCTCGGCGGCGCTGACAGAGGTGTCAGTTTTGGCATCCAAAGACGCCTTTTTCTCATTGAGCCGCTGGCATTTGGCTGTAATATCGGCCTTCAGTGGGAGTTGGGCGTGGCGTAGATTGATCCTCTCACGAGCCAATTTCACCCTTGACCCGTAGAAAGACAGAGTCACAACTGGCCAAAGCTTCACCTGCAACGCTACCGGGAGTTGGTCCTTGATTTCGTCAAGAACACTCTTCACCTCTTCAGAACCCTCGACCAACTTCTCGATTGGGGAGGATAGCAAGGCTTTGAGACGCTGGAATTGAGGTAGAACAGCGCTTGCTCGTGGTTCATCGTTGGCGACAGAGGGAGCTGGTTCGATGGATTCAGGGTCGAACGTCAGCAAGCCTGAGATATCACAACCCTGGCAGGCAGAAGTGGCGTCAGTATGCATCAAACAGGGAAGGATGAGTCGAAAGAAGCGAACATACCTCTCCTGAGATCAGGGGGAAAGCCGACGGCGAGACAATCGGCTCGTGTGTTGTTGCTGATGGCTTGGCCAGATTGGCAACCGTTTTATCTATACCTTCAGGGATTACTAGATCCAGGCTTGCGGAAGGCATCGACACTTCCTCGACTTTCCCACTAGGAGTGTCCTTCGTCTGCATGAAAGGTGCTTAGCCGATGTGAATAGCAATGAATCGGCATAAAAAGGAGTGGTAAGAGTATGGAGGATAATTACTTGCGAAGCCTCCTGGCTCGGAGAAGAAGTTTGCAGTCCCTTGCGAGCCCTCTTGGGGCTCACAGCTTGCCCCGCCTCGATTGATGCTCGGGGGGCAACAGGTTTAGGAACATGCCTTTTCCTGGAAGCCGATGGTGGCACATCTGGCTGGCTCGGTGTGGTGGTTCTCTCAGAGTCTGCTGAGCTTGAATCTCCTCGGTTGGATGGTGTTTCCTCGCTGGAGGTGTCTTCGATGGAGACCTGTAAGAAAGGGAGAGTTGGTAAGCACGAGCATGTTTACAAAGATAAATGAGATCAACCAAGGCATGAATCAGCGTACGTGCGAGCTCTCTGGAGAAGGGCTCCGGCGCCTCGAAGTTTTCTTGGCCACTATCTTCCTCACCGCCGTTCTTGTTTTAGTTGGAACTCGGGGGGCAGCTGACCCGGAAGTTGCTTGGCTCTTGGAAGCCGATTTTGGTAATATCGGCTGGTTCTGCATCACGACCTGTTTCAAAGGTGGCGAGTTTTTGCAGAAAAGGACCACAGGAGCCGGTGGGAGGAATTCGAAGGGGGAGCCATCCTCGTTGGTAGGTTCTGGACCATCTTGTCGCTGCAAGAAGACAGAGCAGGATATTAAAAGCATCGTCGTGAGCTGCATCAAGAAAATTTACAAGTAGCAATACCTGTTCTACGGGGATGTCATATTCAGCATCGAGCTGTTCCAGCAATGGTCCCAGAGCTCTTCTGAAGGCATGAGTCTTCCACATCGACCACCAGTCCTCAAAACCATCGGTTGATGAAGCGAAAGTGAGGTTGTTAGGAATTGGGATGGTCAGAACATCGAAGAAGGAATAACACCTCTGACTGATGAGAGAATCGGGCAGGTCAGCTCTGCTCTCTATGAGGTGGTGGAGAAAGAAATGGGGAGGTACTTGCCCAAGGCCAAATTGCCGAGCTGCTACGACCGGCTGGTAGAACTCGTATCCAGGCTTGATTATTCTGTTGGATGTGCTCATGCCAACTGGGAGGAAGCAGGGACGGATCACGGTGGAAAATAGTTGCCGAGTGCTGGTGTCATCGGCAAAGTTGTCCAGCCTAAAGGAGGTTGGATTTTCAAAATTTTCCGATTCCTCCGTGTAAGGAAAGAAGATAGGATTGTCCAGGCCTTGGAAGAAAATGCTGAACCACTTGGATGCTTCATGAGGGATCAGTTTACTACTTGGCAGGCTATACAGAGCTTGGCCGTAGCTAGTGCATCGGATCTGCTTCCCTTTGGCATCTGGAAAGGTGCAACTGGCCAAAAGGGGGAAGTTTGGGATATGGTTTTGAAAGTACAGCTGAGCCCATAGTTGAATAAACCACCAAGGACCTCCTGTTTTGACTGCTATGTGGGAGGATAGTTTGACAGACATCAACTGGAGATATCGATAGACTTCTCCAAGGAACAGTTTGCCGATGCCAAGTTGAGTGCCTCTGGCAAGTTCGTAGGCCAAGGGAAGATAATTCTTGGTTGGAGCAAGGGAAGGGCCACAGAATATGAAATGTTCCAGCCAGAAATTGAGGAAGGCCGTGTGTTCTTTCTCTGTGACAGGGCCCTTAGTTTTCATGTGGCTTCGAAGATAAGCACCCCAGTTCGTGCAATCTGTTTTGGAAGAAAGCTTGAAGGGGACTTTTGGCAGCATAAAAGCAGAGGGGCTGGGTGATGTGACGTCCAGACCAGTAATCATCACCACGTCTAACAGAGTTGGTGTCATGGGGCCGTGGCCGAACATGAAGCAGTTCAGAGCGTCAGACCAGAAATAGCCGATGGTTTTTAGAAGATTTTCATGCTTCTCAAGGGGAGACAATGACAAAGACAAGGCATCGGCTATTCCCGTGGTTTCCCATTGGGGTTGGTAAGTTTTGGCTACCCTACTGTACCAAGAAACCCAATATTCGGGAGGATTAGGCCAGGCTCGTAAGCAGTCGGCCCAAGAATCCAAATCTAAGTTTTGGCTTACGAAGGGGATTCTGTTTGCCTCGCAAGAGATTAGATGGGCAGGACTAGATTCTGCACGGGGGCCAAGGCAGAGAGAATTTGGGATAGAAGGATGCGGCAGCAGAATGTCTGAAACCTAAATGATGGGATAAAGCATTAATTCAGGTGTTTGCTGTTAACTCTAGCACCGTGCTCGGATTGCGAGGAACAGTTAAGGATTACCTTCAGACCGGAGACCGCTGTGTTGGCGCTGGACGATTCAGCCATCTAATTTGCCGGCGGAGATGGATCTATGCGGTGGGGAATCTAGGGTTCGTGTCGCCGTGAGCCCGATTTGTTCAATGAGGCAATTGGAGGTCTGAGTTAGCCTTTTTGAAGATGGTTGCAGGTTACCGTTGAAATTGGAAAGTGACCGCTCAGACTTGTCTAAATAAGCGACCGAGTTTGACCTTGCCAACGTTTGTGGGAAAAAGCCGATGTGTTGCCATCGGCTCTTTAGGTTTTGACTTGGTTGACCATATCAAGCGTGGTATGGTGAAAGCCGATTCGTTACTATCGGCTTTTGGAACGTTGACCTATTTGACTATCGGCAAAATCAAATGGGGAAAAGCAAGCTTTGTTGATTCCAAAGATGGTTGTTTACAACGGAGCCGATTGCTTACAAAATAGAGATCTACTACTAGTACTACTACTTCCTAATCTAAAAAGCGGCGTCGGCGTCGTCGCTGTTGCCATTGCCGCCGCCGTCTTCGCTGTCATCGGCGCTGCTGCTGGCGTAGTCCTCACCGCTGCTGCTAAAGTTGGCAGCGGGGGCCTCTTCGTCCTCGTCGTCGTCGTCGGTGTCCTCGCTGGACCCGGCGCGGAAGCGCTTCACCGGCGGGTACTCGTCGGAGGAGGTGTCCTCCTCTGCTTCTTCCTCCTCATCGGAGGAGCCGATGTCCTCGCCCCAGGACACGGCGTCGTCGGCGCTCTCCGCCTCCAGTTCCCCGTCGACGAGGAGTTGGAGGTCTTCCTCGCCGTCGGTCATGGACTCGTCGTCCTCTGACTGGGCGGCGAAGTCCCAGTCTCTCTCGTCCCACCATTGTGGGGCGAGAGCTTCGTACGCCGCCATCGGCGGGTGCTCCGGCGTCGGCTCCCGGTTGACGGAGTCGGATGATTGGTAGGAAAGGCCGGATGTGTTGGAGGAAGAAGAGGAGTCCATGGCGGAGGAAGAGGGTTTTTTGGCTATGGGAGAAGAATGAGGATGCAAATGGTTCGGATAGATTTAAATAAGGGGAATAGTGGAAGGTGGTTCAATGCCATAGCGGTTTCCGAGGATGTGGTGCCAGAGTTGTCAAATCGTGCACTGCGGAGAAGTTGATAAGGCGAGGCATCATGATGAGGAGGCGATATGACGGTTCTGCTCTGCAACGCGTGACCCGATGAAGAAAAAAAACAGAGTGGTTTTGGAATTATTATTGCCAAAACCAGGGGGGCATGTGTTATCGCCACATTTTGGCCAAATGAGGAGATGGGCCGTAATCAAGATGGGCTTGGAGGCTGGATCGGCCTTGCGCGTGGATTTGGGCTAATTGTCCGTGTATCTGTATATTATGATAGAGTTCGTTTCGGTTTAAGCAAGAGATAGAGTTGTTAGGTTTATTCCAAAGATAGAAAGTCTCCGGACTATAAATATGTACCTAGGGTTATTGAGAAAGGAGGACGACCACGTTCGCAAAAAACACAATCTCGGCGCATCGCCACCCCTTGTTTCGAGGGTTTCTTTCAGGTAAGCGTCGTGCTGCCTAGATCGCATCTTGCGATCTAGGCAGCATCTGCTTATGTCTTATTTGGTATTGCTCGTACTGAAGCCTTGTTGATGGCGAGTAATACTGTTATCGTAGATCTGTTTGGGCTAGTATCGGTGTTTTTGGTTATGTTTGCTTAGTCATGCTGCCCCTAGAGATCTCGCTGCCTTTGCACCTATTTTGGGTGTAAGGGCAGCATCTTGCTTGATCTTTATTCAGTCGATTCAATCTGTCATAGTTGTTCCTTGTTCTCCAAGGATTAGTTTAATATCCGCATGGTTAGGCCTCACAAACGGGTTGAACGATCCAGTAGTACGTAAGGATATGGTTTGCCAATTCGAGAGGAGTTGTTCCGGGAATTGACTCTACGTTGGTTTTTTGGCCTCCTCTAGGGTTAGTTTTCCGTTATCGTTCGTATCTACCAGGCTCAATTACGTGTGGGATGTTCCAATTATGTGGTGAAAGCGTTAAACTGTCGTAGATCGATTTGACTTGTATCGATAAAGCAAAACCCCATGTTATCGTAGATCCAATGCAGATCCATGGGACAATCGGCTACCTGAGCCGATTCGCAGAGAAACCTGAGAGCCGATCGAGGCTCGTATTTAACGTTTACGTGTCTGCCATGCAGGAAACTAATCGAAGCAATCCATCACCTTCCTGATCAGGTATAGGTCAGGTGGCACGCCCTCGCATCAGCCAGGACGTGTGCCGGAGTTTTGCGGGCCGTTGACCGAGGGACCAGGGCCCACCAGCAGCTCTGGGAGCCTCCCGGCTCTTCGTGTTGCTCGTCGCTGCTCGCCGGTGGGTTTTGACAGGCAACAGTTGAGTGATGAGCGACTTAGCCACAACAAAGAAAGTGAGAACCACAAGCCATATATGAGCGATAGAACCACCCACGCCTTGATTGCCACCAAAAGTGAGATGAGGGCTTTACACCACAACCCATCCACATTACACTTTGTGCTCATTTGCAAGGGCACCATTCTAACTTCTAATGATCATTCCATGATTCCTTCTCCTTTGTTGTCTCTTTTGAAGGAATTTCAAGATGTTTTCCCGGACGAACTTCCTCATGGACTACCACCTCTACGCGGCATCGAACATCGGATCGACCTCATTCCGGGCGCCCCCTTCCAAACCGCACCGCGTACCGCACAAATCTGGAGGAGACAAAGGAGATCGAACGTCAAATTCATGACCTTCTACAAAAAGGGTATGTTCGTGAAAGCCTATCTCCTTGTGCCGTCCCGGTAATTCTTGTCCCCAAGAGTGATGACACACTTCGAATGTGTATGGATTGTCGTCCCATCAATGCCATTACCGTTCGTTATCACCATCCTATTCCTCGCTTAGATGACATGCTTGATGAGCTTGCGGGTTCCACTATATTTTATAAAATAGATCTTCGTAGTGGATACCATCAAATACGCATGGCCATAGGCGATGAATGGAAGACGGCATTCAAGACCAAACTTGGTCTCTATGAATGGCTTGTCATGCCTTTTGGTTTGTCTAATGCTCCGTCAACTTTTATGCGTCTTATGAACCACGTTTTGCGATCTTTCATTGGTAAATTTGTTGTGGTTTATTTTGACGACATCCTCATTTATAGCAAGTCATTTTCGAACCATGTTTCCCATGTTGAGCAAGTTTTGCACGTTCTTCGCAAAGAAAAGCTTTATGCAAACCTTCCAAAGTGTAACTTTGCTCAAAACAATTTGGTTTTTCTTGGATTCGTTATCTCTCATAATGGCATTGAAGTAGACACTTCCAAAATTGAGGCCATACGGAATTGGCCAACACCAACAACGGTTGGCCAAGTGAGAAGTTTTCATGGCCTAGCCGGATTTTACCGTCGCTTTGTTAAAGATTTTAGCACCATTGCTTGCCCTCTAAACGAGCTTACGAAGAAAAATGTACCTTTCGTTTGGGGCAAAGCTCAACAACATGCTTTCGATGAACTAAAGAAACGCCTTATGGAGGCACCATTGCTTGTTTTACCCGATTTCCAACAAACATTTGAAATTGAATGTGATGCTAGTGGAATTGGCATAGGTGGTGTTCTCATGCAAAATGGACGCCCCGTTGCTTATCATAGTGAAAAGTTGGATGGTGCACGCCTCAACTATTCAATTTATGACAAAGAACTCTTTGCTCTTGTTCGTGTTTTGGAAGTTTGGCAACATTATCTTTGGCCAAAAGAATTTATCATCCATTCGGACCATGAATCCTTGAAGTTTTTGAAAAGCCAAGCAAATTTGAACAAGCGTCATGCCAAGTGGGTTGAGTTCATTGAATCTTTCCCTTATGTCGTCAAGTACAAAAAGGGCAAAGAAAATGTGGTCGCGGATGCTTTATCTCGCAAAAATACCAATCTTCTCACTCGCATTGACACACATATTTTGGGTTTGGATGAGCTACCGCATTTGTATCCTTTCGATTCTTTCTTTGGAACCATATTTGAACAATGCTCGACCTCCCGAAGGGTAGATGATTTCTATTTGCATGACGGTTTCCTTTTTAAGGCTAACAAGTTATGCATTCCCGAGTCCTCTCTTCGTATGTTGTTATTGCAAGAGGCACATGGTGGAGGACTAATGGGACATTTCGGACGTGAGAAGACTTATGCAATGCTTTCAACACACTACTTTTGGCCAAGAATGTACCGAGACGTCGAGAGGCACGTCCAACGATGCGCTACATGCATACAAGCTAAGTCCAAAACTAATTCCTTTGGTCTCTACATGCCTTTACCTATTCCACATGCACCTTGGTCGGACATTAGCATGGATTTTGTTTTGGGTTTGCCTCGTACACGCAATGGACATGATTCAATATTTGTGGTAGTTGACCGTTTTTCCAAAATGGCGCATTTCATCCCTTGTCACAAGACCGACGATGCTTCACATATTGCTACTTTGTTTTTCAGGGATATCATTCGACTTCATGGGTTTCCAACAAGCATCGTCTCGGATCGCGACGTCAAGTTCATGAGCTACTTATGGAAGACCCTAATGGCCAAGCTAGGGATCAAGCTCCTCTTTTCTTCATCATCACATACACAAACGGATGGGCAAACCGAAGTGGTGAACCGGAGTCTTGGGAACCTACTCCGTGTGTTGATCAAGAAGAACCCCAAGTCATGGGAGGAATGCATTCCTCATGCGGAGTTCGCCTACAACCGCGCCGAACATAGAATCACCAAGCGAAGCCCCTTCGAGATCGTCTATGGGTTCAACCCACCAACGACACTCGGCCTTCTTCCACTCCCGCTTCACGAGCGCGTCAACATGGACATCACCAAGCGTGCCGACATCATGAAGAACTTGCACGAGAGCACAAGGAAGACAATTGAAGACCATGTCAATCGCCATACCACCATGATCAACAAGAACAAGACTCCACGCATCTTCGAGGAGGGCGACCTTGTTTGGATTCATTTGAGCAAGGAACAATTCAAAACTCAAGCCACGAAGTGATGGCCCCTTCAAGGTTCTCAAGCGCATCAACGACAACGCTTACGTCATCGACATTCCAACTTCCAAGTACCTCGTGAGCAACACCTTCAACATCAAGGACCTATCCCCCTTTCATGGTGAGATGATCGATGAAGAGTCGAGGTCGACTCTTTCCCAAGGGGGGGAGATGATGTGGGGTGGCCTTCAGACACCTCTGCCTCAAGACCGCCAAGTTCCCCACAAGGGCCAATGACAAGAGCTCGAGCTAAAGCCCTCCATGATAAGGTGAATTTGCTCCTAAACACTCTTGATCTTGAGCATACGGTGAATGGTTCGCTACCTCATGGCAACATCATTTGTGCAGTCCGTTACGAACCATATGGAGAGATGACCAAGGACGAGGAACACGAAGAGGAAGCATGGAAACGCCGGAAGAAGAAGTCGGAGCAAGCAACAGACCGGCTAAAGCCGGCCCTGACACCGACTATAGCCGGCCACCGGCTTTAGCCGGCCCCAACACCGGATATAGCCAGCCAGATCGGCTAAAGCCGGACTTAACACCGGCTAAAGCCGGCCTGGCCGAGTCAACGCGCCTTTGGCCTAGAAGCCACCCTTGTAATCTTCCCTAAATTACCAAGTTGCCCTCAGGACGTGGCTGCCTATTTATATGGCTCTCTCTTCCCCTTTCTAGCTTAGACAAGAATTAAGATAAAACATGGCTTCATGCCCTTTCCCTTAGGGAACTTGCTACTAGATCTCAAATCTAGAGTAAACCATCATCCCTCTTTGTTTGGGGTCTCTTCTATTTGGGGAATTCTACCTTGTAGTGGATCTCTTGCATACTTTGTGTGTAATTCTATCCATTGATTTGGTCTCTTCCCCAAGTGGAATTCTACTCCTAGCAAATCAATCTCTCACAAGGAATTCTACTCTTGGAGTCTCTTCCTTGCGATTCTATTGAGTTGGTGAATCGGGCCAACGAGGACAACCGGTGTGTATCTTGTGTGTGTGTGTTTGCCTTCGATTTGTTCATCGTGTTCATCGTGTTCTTCGTGTTCATCCTTGTTTCCCGCCACAAATCTCATGAATCCGTGAAGATCGGGCCACACCCAAGAGGTCACCCCTCATCACAAGGTATCCTGAGAACAAGAAGAGAAGTTCATGTTCAAGATGAGCAAAAGAAGATGAGAGAGATTTGGAAGGCCCCTAGGATGAAAAATCTATCTAATTCGGTTTTCTTAGAAAGGTGTTCGTAATTTTAACTTCTTCTATTCTCATCTACTTCACGTTTAAAAATGCTTTCTCATTCTTTAGAGATCTTATCCCATGAAGACTATCAAGAAGAGATTGATGCTCCATATATTATCCCTCGACTCTACAAGAAGCACTACATGGAAGCTATCGAAGAGCTTGGAGGAAGACTCAAGTATAGACTACACGACACCTAAAGGACCCCAAAGATGAAAATAGTAGACTATACTACCTAGAAGACAACCAAGAAGCTTTAGTTCAGACCTCCATCTAATATCCTTATACGTAAGAACAACATCATAATATGTTATGATCATATCGAATTGTGATATGACCATACTAGTTTGTTTCTGGTTGAACCATGTTGCTTGATGTGATGAATGCTTGTTAGATATTGTTTGTAAGATGAATTGTCTTGACCTGTTGTGTATGGGTAGGCTTCTTCTTTAGACTTTTTCTATCTATTCTCATCTTCATTCAAACCCAAACAAGTGTTTTTCTTGACAAGCCTCCATGAAGACAACAACATTATCAGCTCCAGCTAAAGATGCTCAACATCAAGAAGAAGAAGCATAGAACAAGAGATGGTAAAACTGAAGGATCTGCAAGCTAAGAGACTTTGCCATATGAGAGTTTACACAAACCACTAGCTAAGGATCGATGGATTTGTTTTCTAAAAAAAATTCTTAACAAGAATTGAAACATGGATTCAATATCCATAGAATCTTTTGTCAAAACTAGCAAGGTGACCAAGAGTTAGAATGCGAGATTCAATAAACCATATATGAAGTAATGATTTGGGTGTAGGATGGATTGATCACCATTCGTACTACTCTTATTATTCGCTCTCATAATGTTGGCTTTGCGAATCTTGAGTGACATACCTACAAGAGGGACGACGTTGTTAAGCCTAAACTGTAGGAGGATAGAATATTATACCCTCATTATAGGAAAGTGTTGCCAAACGTAGGAATACGGTGAGGATGAACCACAAGCTTACCGTTGAAGATGACTTACAATGGAAGATGACCCTCAGAGTTCAGATATATCCAACAGTGGTGTGCAAGAAGTTTCAATCCTAAGATGGAAGTCTATGAAGATCAAATAAGGGTAAGAAATGAAACTTTGAGAACATCTCAACTTGGTCTTCTGATTGACCCAAAGAGTGACTCTTCAGTGTCCAAAGTAGTTCAACAACTACCTTGATGGACAGAAGCTCTACAACGGAGGAAAGCTATACTCAAGCCACCTTGAGGAAGATTGGATGCTATAGTATGTGAATAGACACCCACCTATTGGAAATGAAGGTAGAAGCTACACATGGTTCAAAAGATGACCCAGTGTCAAGTCATATCCAAGATGTGCCTACTATGAACCCAATACCTAGACTACCCACAAAAGTTTCTTTTAAGGGTGGTAGCCCACCTAGAATCCCAAACCCATCCTTCTTTCTAGCCTCTCCAAATCTCGGGACGAGATTTCTTTTAAGGGTGGTAGTCTGTCACATCCCAAAATTTTTGAATGTGAAAATAAATAAAATAGGAACCATGGTTGTTTGTATTAATTGAAATTTCACAAGGAATTAAAACTTTTTGCTTTATTGGAAAAACCATTTCAAACCTTCTATTTTTCCTTGAAGAACTCATTTGAGAAAATAGAATTTCAAAACATTATTTTGTTTTTTATTCAAACCCATGCAAACTTGTTTGCAAAGGAAATACTTACAAAAAGGTTTTATATCAAATAAAGTTTGCTATGCCAAAGGGATATTTGAAAATAAATTTTAGAAACTATTTTTTTCATAAAGTTTATTCTCTGATCTAAAAAGGAATTATTTTGAAATCCCTAATTTTATTTGATCTTATGCAAATAAGCCCTTGGCTAAATCATAAAGCTTTTATTGGAAATTATTATTTTTATTTATGAAAACATGTTTCTTACTGTCTTAGGATGTTAAATTGAATTTTAGAAAATTTTACAAATTGGTTTGAATTCATTTGAAGCCAAAATGCAAAAGTTATGAAAAGATAAAAAAGAAACAGAAAATAGAAAAGAGAAAATCGCAGAACAAAAAAAAAGTGAAAGAAGGCCGGGGCAACCATTCTGGCCCAACCTCACATGCGGCCCACGGCCCACCCGGGCTTTCTCACTGAAACGGTACGCCCCCTCTGTAACAACCCAAGTTTTTGGAAAATAGAAATAAATGGAATTTATCAAAATACCAAATTTTGGAGACAACAAAAAAACTTTTATTTTGAATACAAGATTAATTTCTTGTCTTTTAAAACTTGTGAATTTGAGCATTTGCTCCCATGCTTCAAATAAAAAGAGTATGAGAAAAGTTTTTTTTAAAAAAAACAAATCCTTTGAGCCCAAAGTTTTAAATAAAGATTTTTGTTAAATTAAAATAGTTTTCTAACTATTAAATTTGGTGTATGGTTACATGCTAAAACCATTTGGGTCAATGGCCAAACCAAAATTTAGTCAAGCAATCACAAACAAATAGAAAAGAATCAAATACAATAAAGTGTGAAACAAAAATCAACTTGGAACTCTATTTAATATTCTACCAAAGTTTGAATTCAAATAAGAGGTCATTTCCCAACTCCATGTCATCTACAAGAAAACCAACACCTTTGGACCAAGATTAAAACTTTTTGCACTTCATATTGCATGTATGCATCGAATTTCAATATAGGTCTTTTATGATTTCATGTGGGTTATTTTTGGTTGTGCACTGTTTAGATAAGCCACACCAAACTAGCATAAGCATTAGAGAAGAACCACAAGAACTAAAGGAACCAGAAGCAAGAGAAATAAAGAAAAAGAGAAGAAAAGATGATCTAGAAAAAGTTAACCACTACCCTACTTTGGACACTTAGAATAAGAAATCTGTAACTCAAGCCAAGGTGTGGTCAGTTAGTTGAGCTTGACCATCTCACATACTAACTCAACCAAGAAGTTTCCAGCAAAAACTCAAACCCTAACCTCTTTCAAAATCTGTCCAAAGTTTGAATCTGAAACAGAGACCATACTTCAAAATTGAAATAAGATTTTTGCAAAACCTCATATTTCTTCATAACAAAAATATGTTTGGAGTCCTTATCCAACATCTTGACAACCCACGGTGGCAGATTTCAAAAATTCAAAATTTGAATTCTTTCGGGTATTTCAACAAACACTTGGTGGGCAGAAAATCGGCAAAGGTGCAAGTTATTACCAGGACCAGTAGCCAGCCCCCTCTCTGTCCTTCCCACAGTGACCTAGCTCCCTCCTGGACTCTCCTCTGTCGACCCCCTGTCCCCCCTGCCCAAACACCGGCCGTTAGACGTGGAGGTGAAGAAGAAGATCACACCGGACCCCTCCCATGTCCCCCTCTGAACCAGACCGTCCCGACCTCTCCCCTCGCGCCAGGACTCACCTGCAACCCTCCACAGTCCCCCGCCGAAAGCCCCGACCGCCGCGTCCCTTCTGTAGCCGACACCGGCCGTGCTCTGGCCGCCGATCCACTCGCCTCGTGCTCCCTCTCCCGACTATAAAAGGGCCTCCCTTCTTTCCTGAAAAGATGCACCTCACCTCCCTCTACCTCCTAGAAATCATCGCTTCGCTAGTTGCTCGCCGGTTTGAGCTCGCCGGAGTAGGCCGAGCTCCAGGACGCCAGCCGTTCCCAGCGAACCACGCCGCCTCCCGCGCTTGTTCCCGCTGGAGGTGGACGAGAAGAGCTTCCTCTGCCGCCTGGACAACCTCGCCGCCGCCGCGACCCCCCCAGGTGAGCTCCCCATCGCCGCCCTCCTCCCAGTGATCCCTCTCGCTCACGTCCAGTAGCGCCAGGGAGAAGAAGCCCCCGATACCCCTTCGTTTTAAGTGGCCTGGTAGGCCGGCCCCGCCTGTCAGCAATTTTTTTCCCAGCGCCCCCCCGGGATCCCTAGCTGGGCCGGCCAGATTCGTCTCCCCGGCCCATATTGGTTCCAGTCCGTTTACTTTTTTTTCTTTGACACATTTTTAGTATTTGTTTAATTGCTGCAACTTCGAATTCAAATTCTGAGAGATTTAGGAATCCAAATCTAGCAAATAAATACTTTTTGGAAAGGTTAGAACATGCTCTATCCAGTGGTAGTGTTTTCAACCCATTTAGACTTATATTTCTAATTGGGTAAAAATAACAAACTTGCAGTTATGCAACCTTGCAAAATTCATAACAAATCAAATAAAATTCCTAAAAATATAAACCCAACTTTAGAAATTCACAATTAGTGATACCCATCTGCCTATACCATTAGATCTCATTTTTGAACCTTTTAAAGTAAATGCTATTTACCTATATGTTAAATAGGCATTTGCCATATAGGATTCTATTAAACTCAAATCTATAATCGAAATTTTTATGGAACTCTTATTGTTAAACCATATTCCCAAATACCTATCTATAGGTATTGATCTTAGTCCATGTGAGCTTGTAGGAAGTATTTGGAAATTTAATACTACATAGTAGTAATTAGAAACTCAAACTTGCACACCTATCTCAAAATATGGAAATGATATGAAACCAATTCGAATCAACCACATTTCTAAATCATAATCTATAACCCCTAATACAAGTCAACTAGGATCTATAGACTCTACTTGTAGATTCAAATTTGATTACTAAATAGTTGCAAGCTAGAAAGGGCTTCAATAAAAGAAAAATACTCCAAATCCTATGAAGCCTCTTTAGTTGAACCATAATCTTGAATATATACTAGTAGTATATGAACTATGGTCAATAAGGACTTGCAGGAGATATTTTCATAATCCAAAATAAATAAACCCTACTTAGATACAACAACTCAATAATCCCATCCATCGGAACTCAATGATCTTCGAAACCACTCTCCATAGACTTCCTAGATCGTTTCTCTTACCCAAGTATCCTTATTATAGTGAGTATGTGTTGTTTGTGAATGGTGTGGTGATTGTATGCTTATTTGATTTTCGACGATTAGACGACAACGAGAGTAAGGAGAATGGATCCCGAAGTCAACCAAGCAATGGTGATGGAGACTACCCAACCCGAGATGAAGATGAAAAAGCCTATGACTTTGCCAACCAAGGCAAGCCATCTTTTGATCATACCATTACCCAGTTTTATAATGCATATTTACTTGCTTTTACATGAAAGTGCATGCTAAAATAATTGTTACCAAGTTGCAAATGAGTAGTGATGTCTTTCTTGACCAGTGCATCCAACTCTTTTTGTGGATGACATTAAGGGCATCAAACTTAGCCTACCTTTGAGAAACCCTTTCCTTAGTGGATGCTAAGTAGAGCATCAAGCTAAGCCTATCCAATATACCTACCTAGATCCTTGTGCCCTCATGAGGATTATGCTTGAGCTGAAGGCATTCATGGAAAATGACTAGGTGGGAACCCCAATGAAGATCATGAAGATTTTGAAATAAAAACCTTGGAAAGGGGCAACCTTGCCCAAGGATGATTTTGAAATACAAACCTTGGAGATGGGCAACCTTACCCAAGGGTGACTTTGAAAACTATTTACAAAATGGTGACATGGTGAAGGTGACATGAAGGTTTGACAAAAATGGTAAATGCGTGAAGTACCATACTGGACCAACTATACAGTGCGACCACATTACCCTGGTATGGGACGGGGCTTAGTGGAGTAGTTTGTTTCGCCTTAGTGTAGACCCTACAAATGTAAATGGAAGTCCGACCAGGGACTCCTTTTCCAGGGCACCCTTGGCTGTGGCCGAGTTTCGCCTTGTCCTCCTCTTCATAGGTGGTTGGGGTACAAGCCGAAGAGCCCTCATTGAAAATGGACTGCCGGGTGTAGGACCCTACCTCGGTTAGTGGCATTCTGGTGGGACAAGCGGCTGGGAACTTTGCACACTCCGGACAGCTTCTTGGACTCCGGTGTTGAGGGATACATCTCTAGGCGGTAGTGTTTATGCTAAGGCGGGCAGGTGAAACATTATGGTCGGCTGCTTGTCGTGGCATATGTCGTTATGCGGGGAAGTTTCCCACATGATGAGTAGTCGGATGGTGTGGGTAAAGTGTACAACCTCTGCAGAGTGTAAAACTATTCGAATAGCCGCGTCCGCGGTCATGGACGGTTGGATTGGTTGTGCTTGGCCGTTATCAAGTTTTACTTTGAAAATGATTGAGAAAGGTGACTTGACAATGAATTGTGATGACCATGAAGGTGACTTGGTGAACAAAAGAATTGACATTTGGGGGATTCCATCTAGGGATTTATAAAGAGCTAAATGTTTTCTTAGCATTTTAAATAAAAGATCTTTGAAAGGAAATTCTGCTTTATGCCAATGAACCTATAGCTTAGACCACTATATGAACTATGCATTCTCTATTCTTTTATTTATAAGATGGTTTGCGAGTGCATGCAATGTACTCATGGCTGTGTCCCTGGCTATTAACTTGGCCAGACTTGAAGGAGAAAAACCAAGAAGGAAGGAATCGTTGACGACTTTGCGAATTAGGCTCGTTTCCTACTGTCGGCTCTGCCTGTGAGGTTGAAGCTTGATGATATGGACCCAAAGTGTTATTCCACTGCATATTGATGTATTGTAAGGTTTGGTCTGTACGACCACCTATGTAATCCCTTTATTTACTATTAGTAGCTATGACTGTGATATCAACTACGTTATGTAAATCACAACAATGATTCTGGGATTGTGATGGATTACATAACGGGCACTTCGAATTTGTTATAAATTCGGGGGTGTTACACCCTCCCTCCTTTCACCGACAGGTGGGCCCCACCTATTGGGTGTCTTCAACCTCCAGCCGCAAGCGCCGGAGGAGACAGCTGCGCCAGGAGGAATTTCCTCCTCTTCAATTCGGTTATTTCCCTGCCTTTTCGACTCCCGAGCCTGCCTATATAAAGCCCTCGGTCTCCTCTCTTTTCTCCCACCCTCACTTTTCCCAAAACACCGCTAGGTCGCCAGATCCAAACTCGCTAAGATCTCACCGGAGGAGAGCTTCGGGATGCCTTCGACCCGAGGATTTCCGTCACCCCCCACCCTCTAATCCCTTCTGTTCCACTCGTCTTGATTTCCGCATCTCTCTGACCCCTTTTCTTGATCTGCAGGAGCACCCGAGTGAGCGGGATACCTCGCCGGAGCTCCTCCGAAGCCGTACTGCTTTGGCCGAACACCGACACCATCCAGGGAAAAGAACGAGGACGACGTCGCTACCATGCAGTTCCCCTCGTTGTGCGGAACATTGTCGGCTAATCCATCTTCATCGGGGACCTTCAGATGCTCGCCCACGTCCACCCCTGGGCCACCACTCCGCCGGCGACTCGCCGGAAAACAAACCCGGTGAGCTCTTCCCTCCCCTTTCTTCTGTAACCGTCAGATCTGGAATCTAAGGGTAGGATTAGATCACTTATTTGAAGCGGTACCCCCCAGATCTGGTGCGTCCATTCTGTTTTAATCCGATGGCCGAAATCCTTGATCCACCCGAAGGGGTACGGGCCAATCAGAATAGACCACGTGGCGAGCCCTCGTTTAAATAGAAAATCGAATTAGAAAATGAACAGATTTTTTGCTGAAACTTTGGAAAATCATATCTTCTGAACCATAGATCCAAAAATAGCAAATAATATGTCTATGGATTCCTAAAAATGTGTAGAACACTATTCTGGAATAAAATTTGACTTTTGAACTAGTTAAAAACATGCAAATTTAAATATGTGAATTTGCGTATTTTTGCTATAGTTCAAATTCTATAAATCCTTTTCAGATGATTCTTTTTGCAAATGAATCATATTGTTATCCTCTATCTAGTAGAACTACTGCGCAAATTATTTGAACCAATTTTATCAAGTATTCAAATTCAAATGGAGATTTGAGTATTTTCTTCCTAGATTTAATTCTATAATTAATTTAGGCATAATTCCTTTTGCAAAATTGATTATCTTGATAATAGAAAGTCACCAGAACACTTCACACACCTTTTCCACACTTTTCCAAGATCAAATCCACTAGTTCATCTTTTTGCAAGATATAGATGTGTTAATTGAGCACCTTGCAAAATATCAAATTCCTAAAATCCTATCATGCACTTTGTGCTATTTTATTTTGTCCCACTAAACAAAAGTGTGAATTATACTAAGTGCTAATGACCACATAAAATTCACCATGACTTGGTAAAAATCTACTCTTTATCTTTGCCCAAGTACAAACCCTCAAACTCCATCTCATCCAAAATTCTTCTAAGTGTTGGCTACTCCATCCAACAATGTGGCATAGAAGTTTCCCATACCAAGACCATGGAGAAGATGTTGAAGAGAAGACAAGGAGCTGAAGTCAAAGAGGAAGATCAATAGAAGAGAAGTCAAGAAGACAAAAGTGATAAACCCCATGACTTAGGAATTATTTATCCAGCCTAAGTTATTTTGCTAAAGTGTTTAACTCTCCCTAAACAATCTAGAAAACCCCATCAATCCTAAGTCCTTGACTTAGCCATTCTCTCCATCCATAACAAGCCAACTTCATGCCAAAGTTTTGTCCAAATATCCCTAAGACAAACCAAGACTAAACTAAAACCAATAAACACTTTTGTCTTGTTTGATTATGTTGCTTGGATGGTGTGTTTATTTTGTGTTATCTTCTATCTTATAGTTGTACGGAGAGCCACGTGTGTTGACTAAGAGAAGTACAATCTTCAGAAAATTCTAAGGCAGGTGTCATCATCTTCTTGTCCTACTAAAGAATTGTCACTAGTAGCCTTCTTATAGATGATGCATGTGTAGGTGTTTTATAAATTTATGATTTTATGCTAAGTCTTTTGTCTAGCTTATGTCTAGCTTTTGCATCACCTATTAGAACTGCTGCTGCTATAGGTTGCCTTACACTTGTTGTGGGAAGGGATTATCACATGCTTTGGCTAAGTGTTGAAAACCATTGTTTTACAAAAACCAAAAAAAACAACTAAGTTAATGAAACACCTGGGTGGAAAGTGGTAAGAATGGATTTGTGTTGAGTGGTTCCCTGGGGTCATGTCATCGAACCTCTGAACCAGCAGGTGTATCTCACTTGTGGACGGCCACCCAGGAACAAAGAGATTGGAGACGTTTAATGTCGTGAAGCTTCCAGTGCAACCACGAGTCATATGGGCTCTGTCTTGACTAACTAAGTTGCGAGAACTCAGCCAGACGGACAGAGGGTGGTATTTGGGAGCGCGTCCGAGTTGGTCTGAGGGATTGCCTCTGAAAGGTCTCGTTTTAGTCTTCACTAGGCCATTTGAGCAAAATGAGCATCATGGCAAAAGAGGTTGACTGAGTCTTGTCGGAAAAGTGCACCACCTCTGCAGAGGGTTAAAAACTAAGTACTTAGCCGTGTCCCCGGTTATGGACAATTTTGAGCGACATGATTTTGAAGATGTTCGAGGATCTCATCATGCCAACTTCTTAAAATTTAAAACTTGTGGGTTGAACTAGGAATATGGCAATTGGTGCAAGTGTCTATTGGCTAGCAGTTCCCGTGCCATTTCTATGTGCCAGTGTCTGCATGAATAGGTCACCCAAACCAAATTGTCCATATGTAGTAATTAAGGATTTTTGACATTTGATGTAGGTATCTATCGACCAGTGTCTCCCGTATGATAACTACGGCCTGTGGCTACAGGGGTAGATCACCCAAGTCAAGTTGTCCAGCTAAAAGTTTTGCTACAAGAAAATGATAGGATTAAATTGCTTAGTGCAAACAGGTCTGAAGCTCCACCCATCCAAATATTCATTTAAGTGTTAGGTTCCATTGGTGTCCACCAAACAATGACATCTTGCCAATACAATTCAAGAGTATTGACCCTTTGTGGCTACAATGTTTCATGTTGCAGGTTTGACGATAAGAAAGGTACGACAGGGTTACGAGTCTATCCGCAGCATGTTCGCCTGTGGCATATGAAGAAGAAGGACTCCATGCTAGTTTTGATTTCGTTGTAAACTCTGAAAGCTCCATGCTATGAGCATTGTAAGTTCTTTATGTAAATTTGCTGGATCATGCGATGTAATAAAATGACCTTTGTTTCTTGATATTACATCTCAAACTGTGTGTGCTAGCATTGATCCAGGGACTAGCACTGAAAAGCACAGGGATCGTCATCTTTAAAAGATGAGGTCACAACATATCTCAAAGAAGTCGGCGACATCAAGTAGCATCTCGCTAAAAAGGTAGGTTCCAAGTCTAGCAACAACTCTCTTATCATAGGGATTCATCTAAAATTTGGAAAAGAAAGGACAAGGTTAGAACAAGGCAAGAATTTACAAGTATGGAATGAAAGGAATATGATAAGTTCAAATATGAGATTAAACAAAAGAAAATGTAGTAAAAGGTTTTTAAAATAAACTTTTTAATTCCTATGGTTATCCATTCCTAGGTTCTCGATCCTACAGGCAACACTAGTGCTCTGATACCATTTTGTAGCGTCCTACCTTTTACGAAAGGTAGCACAATGTAGCGCCCTGCCTTATCAAAAGACAGAACTCATGTGTATCTGTGGCATTCCCTGGATCAGTAGATAGCACCACAGTACAAAATAAGTAATCATTGCAATAGCATCAATAATAATACATAAATCCAGTTACAAAGGTCTTCAACCTTACGAGTACACAGCATAAGCATAGTAGCAACAAGCCTCCATCTTCATCAAGTGCCACAGGCAGACATGTTGGAATGTAGACTCGAGATCCTACTGGTTGTTCCTTTCTGAATAAAAACCTGCACGTTTGGATATGCTGACCCTGAGGGGTCAGTACAACAACATACTGGCAAATGACACATATTTGGTGGCATTTGTGAAAAGACTATACTACATGACTTTTGGCTGGTGGATCTTTCGCTAATTTGCATAAAGCAAGTTTTATCCTATATCAAAACATTTTTAATTTCCTTGAAAAGATTTTTGAAATGAGCACATGAAAATCACTCGAGTCCATCCCTCAAAATGACCCCATAAGATTAAGTCTATCTTGAACTACTTAGACACCCGAGTCCATCCCTCGAATGACCAATCAAATTTTAATTAATTAGAAAAAGGTGATGAGATTCTTCTGTACAAACATAAGTGCACTCTCAAGCCACCACATACTCTAGGTCCTTCCCCTAGGCATGCAGCCCAGAGCAGCCACTAACTAAACAAGACACCACACACTCTAGTTCCTTCCCCTAGGCATGCAGCCCTGAGTAGCCACTAACCCAAACTACCATTCTACCCAAGTGATTCATTGAAGTTGTTACTTTTAATTAAGCAGCAGGCAAAACTTTCAAAACAATAATAGCAATCCTAGCAAAGGTTGGGGTTCAAGTGTTGGCTACACACTACTAGGATCTAGCATTGCATAAACTTCTTTGAAAAACAACCTATCATGCATACTACTGGTAAAACACTAATGCAGTAGTAAACATAGGTAGAAAGAATGTGTGTCACTTGCCTTTTTTTTGAAGAACATGATCTTTCACTCTTCTCTCAACTAATCTCGTAGCTCTTCACACAAACTATAGGAGAAAAATAGCATTCCATAAACATACCATTCGAACACAACCAAACAAGACAAACAATTGAAAAGTGTTTGTTTAACAATTTAGACTTATCAAGATGTTGTGTTAGAATATATGTGACAAGAGAATTGTGAATTATGAGATATGGCTTTGAGTGCTAGTTGGGAAAAGACCAATATGTTTGATGAGAATTGGTTAAACAAGACATAATTGATGAAGTCTTTATGCCTTATTAAAGCATGAATAGAGTTTGGGAACAACTCATGTGAGTTAGATCACATAAGTAGCAATTAGTGCAACAACAACACTATTGAATAAGTGTGACAACAATTATTCTTAAATAGCATATATTGCACCTAGGCTTTGAGGTAGGATTCATGAAGCATAGAGCTACTCAATTAACTCATTTGCAAATTGAATAGTTCAACACAAGCGAACAGGTTTAAGTAGGCATAGGATTGGGTATAGGTAGATGACATTTGAGAACATAGCTCAAAGGGTTCATTGAACAATATGAAGTAAGATCATATGCTATGGTGTAGGTGATATCAACACCACATTAGCAAAGGTTGAATATTTGATTGAGATGAATTCATATTCTACTCAACTAGCACATTTGCAATTTGAATATATATGAATTAGACAAGATAGGTTTAGATGACCAAGACATGGATCAAGGTGATGTTTATACGGCATTGGTGAATGTGTATGATCATAGGACTTGCTATTGTGAAAAGAATTTGTTGCTGAAAAGAATTAGGATTAATCTATATAAGAGATTACTCAAATCCTCATGTTTGAATTTGAATAATTGTGAAGTTATTCAAGAAAATTTGGAAGTGATACTAACGGATAGTTTGCAGTAAAATAAAGCTAATGCAATTGGAATCATTCTAAAATAAATTTTAGAACTCAAGTTATGATCAGAATAGTGATTTGGATAGATTCGAATGCACAAAGTGTGTGCATGTTTCAACTTTGATGTTTCTTGATTCTATGATGTTCTATATGATTAGAGGATTCCAAAGACTACAAATTTGTAATTTTTGGATGTGTAGAACAAAAGATATGAATTAATTAGTGTAATAGAAGGATTTAATTCAATTTGAAAATGATTTCAAATTAATTACCGAAACTGTGAGATATTATTGCACCATTGGATTCTACATGTCTCAAGGTTTCCAATGGTATATTATTTGTCATTTTTTGAGTTACAGATCAAAAGATATGAATTTCCGAAGTTTATCTTATTTTCTGAAATTTTAAATTCGGGAATTGACCGGAATTGACTTTGACCAGTTGACTGAGTTGACTAATGACGTCAAAAAAGTCAACAGAAAAATTTAATTATTTTGAGAAAAATTTTATATGAACTTATAGAGAATTACTAGATCTATCTATCCTACAAACTAATTTTTCCATCGGGACAACGAGGTTGACTAGATCTGGATTATACCTTACGAGATCTGAAACTTTGACCGCTTTGTGCTCCTAGCTCGCTGAACAAAATGAGGTGAGACCTGCGGTGTTGGAAAGCTATTGATGAAAGGAACAACTTCCGTGTTAAAGATGCGGCGATTCAGGATCGTCTTCAAGGTCGATTTGGCTCCGGTTGACTCAAAATTAGATCTATTTTAAAGACATAGATTCGTACCTAAAAACGAAAAACTCACCATAAGAGTTGTAGAGAATTGAAAGATGAATTTACTCACCAAAGGAATTTGGATTTAGAGCAACGAGCTAGCCTCAAGACCCGATCTTGTAGATCAGATCTGAAATATTTGAGGACGTCTTACTCGAGCTACGGTGGACGAAAAGATAGTCCGGATTGGAGCTTCTCAACGAGATCTACAACTTTCGTTTAGATGCCAAAGGCAAATAATGAAGTTTAGCGGCTCAAAGATTCAAAACAAAATTTTGGGAGAGAGGATTTCGGGATTTCGGGAAAAAAAATATAGATGTACGGAGGTGAGGGCTATATATAGATTGGTATGTCGGTTGGGGAGCCAGGGTTTCGAGTTAGGAACGTGTAGAAACAAACAGATCTGAAAAAGGTGTTATAGATCTTGAGATATACGTATTTGAGTGGAGATAGGATCTGAAAAATCGGGAAAATAAAAGAAAATGGGGGAAACTCGGGCAGGTTCGCGCGGGCTGAGCATGACATGGGCGGCGCGTAGTATTCGCCCCACAAGGCGGCGCGGATGACGGGCCGGCTGCGCCGGTTCGGTCCGGTCGGCTCGGATTTTTTTTCGTTTTTTTTCTGTTTTCTTATTTCTTTTATAACTTTTGCATTTTAGCTCCAAATGAGCTCAAACCAATTTCTAAATTTTTCTAAAAATCAACACAACATTTTAAAATAATAAAAACTAAATTTTCGTAATAAATTTAATTTTCAAATAAAAATTTATAAATTGGTTAAAAAGGGCTTTATTTGCATAATGCAAAATAGCAATATGGTTTGAAAAATAATCCTTTAAAATCAGAGAAAATATTTTATGAAATAATATTTGAAATTAATTTTCAAATATAGTTTTGGAAATGCAAACTTTATATAAAATAAATCATTCTATAAATACTTCCTGTGCAAATATGCTTGCATAGGTTTGAATGAATGCAAAGTAGTATTTGGAAATTCTATTTTCTCAAAAGAGTTCTTCAAGGATTATTAACAGAAAGTTTGAAATAGTTTTCTAATAAAGCTTTTAATAAACTTAAAATTTTTAAATCCTTGTGAATTTTCAATCAACACAAGCAAAACAAAAGCAAAAAAATTCCCCAAAATTTGATAAAATCTTGGGATGTTACAGACTACCACCCTTAAAATCGATTTAAATCTAATTTCGAAATCAAGCTGATCTGGGCATGACAAGTGGCACGTTCTGATTCGCCCATACCGCTTCGGGCAGATCAAGCTTCTGGGCCGTCAGAACTAAATAGATCTGAGCGGCTCAGATCGGTTCATACCGATTCGATTAAGTTCTCATCGTGGCTGCAGAAATTTGATCGGACGGTCGAGATGGGAGAGGGGGGAACTCACCGGTGAGGCTAGGGTTCCAGCGAGGTACGCTCTAGGTGGTGGACGCCGACGACGATGCGGTGCTCCTGGGGGCTTGTGGAGGTGACGACGAGGTTCAGCGGACGACGGCGAGCACGGCGGTGTTGGTGGTGAGGTGATTGGGGTGGCGGCGGTGTGCAGGAGCTCGACTAGAGCTCGCAGTACTGGCGGCGTCGCGAGGCGAAATTCGACGAGCTCATCGAGCCATTGCTGCGGGGTTTTGGAGGAAATAAAGGAGAGAGGGGGGGTATAAATAGGCGGCTTTGACTTGCGCTAGGGGTTAGGGTTTGCGGAGGGCATGCAAGAGATCAGACGACGGCGACGGCTGGCGTGTCTGAGCCGGTCTCTAGCAAGGAGAAGGAGCTGACAGGCAGGCCCCGCCTGTCGGTGTCTGAAATGCGGTGGCGTGATACTGTTTCGGGCGCGGGGGACTTGCTGGGCCTGGGCCGGCTTCCTGGCCTAGGCCAGTTAGTCTCCCCGTGGCCCCTTTCTATTTTTTTTGAAATCGAGTTTTCTTTTTCTATTTTGAATTCGAAAATTGATTTGGCTTGCAATAAAATTGCATAAATTTGAATAACTTCAAATTTGCAATTTTTAAAAAAAGACCAGGGGTTTTTGGGGCAGATTAATAGTGCAACCAAAAGAGGTCAACACAAAAATCATTTCTTTGGATCAAGTCAATAATAACTCACATGAGTTATTGAAAGAGAATTTTTTTTGAAAACTTTCTTTGAAGCAAAAATAAAGAAAGATTATTTGAAGAAATGCAATGATGCTCATGTATGCATGCTGGTTTAGAATTTTAAAATCTAGGGATGTTACATAAATGAGGTTGCATGCTTGTTCTATTGCTTAGAAATGTTATTTTGATGCATGTTAGCCCTCTTGCAACTCCCTATAGTAGTTCCCTACATTTGTTTGTCTCACAATCACTTTTTATGAGGTTTGCTTAAAAATTTCAGAGAAGGGAAATGGATAACCATACTTATGGAGAGGTCTTTGAAAGAGAAGCACCAAGGTCATCAAGGCCTTCGAGATCAACTACTCGATTTAGGGACATCCTACAATGAAGATCTTATGTCACCAAGCATTGGTGATGAGGGGGACGATGGAGATGTGCATCCATCAACTTTCCATTGTTCTAATTTTTTGCGTAATAGATGGCGTGTAAGTACAAACCGTTGGGAACCCCAAGAGGAAGGTATGATGAGCACAGTAGCAAGTCTTCCCTCAGTTGTGAAACCAAAGTTGAATCAAACCAGTAGGAGAAAGCCAAACTTTAGAAGGTGATGCTTGCTAGCTTCGCGACACTCTGGACAAGGGAGCCAGATAAACTGCTTGTCGGCGCGTAGCTTTTAACCGGCAGCAACGTGAAACCTGCACACAACACAACCAAGAACTTTGCTCCCAACTTAGGATGAGGTTGTCAATCTCACCGGTTTCCTGTAAACAAAGGATTGAGCGTATCGAGTGGTAAAAGGATAATAGTAATGCAAGTAAAGTAAATAGAGCGAGTAATAGTAAAACGGTAAAACAATGTAAAGGAAATTGGACCGGGGTCCACAGTTCACTAGTGGCGTCTCTCCATAAGATAAATAATAACATGCTAGGTAAACAAATTAAAGTTGGGCAATTGAGAGAGTAAAGATAACATACATATGTCACGAGGATCACTATGAGGTTCACTCTGGGCATTACGACAAAATACATAGACCGTAATCCAACTGCATCTATGACTAATAATCCACTCGCTGGGAGTCGTCCGAATACCCCTTGAGTATTAAGTTGCGAACAACAGATAATTGCATTAAGCAAAGTGCGTAATGTAAACAAAGCAAATGTCCTTGGACACAAGAATGTTGTTTTCCCCCTAGTGGCAACAGCACATCTACAACCTTAGAGGTTTCTGTCACTCCCCCAGATTAAATAGAGGCATGAACCCAACTATCGAGCATAAATACTCCCTCTTGGAGTCACTAGCATCTACTCGGCCAAGATAGGTACTAGCAACCAAAACCATGCAAGATCATAAAGAACATAGAGATAACATAAGATATATAATTCAGCAGATCAACTTAACATAGTACCAATACTCATCGGATCCCAACAAACACAACATGTATGATTACATAAAGATGATTTGGATCATGTAGGGCAGCTCACAAGATCTAAACATGAAGCACATGGTGGAGAAGACAACCATGTAGCTACTGCTATGGACCCGTAGTCCAAGGTAGAATACTCAGACATCACTCAGGAGGCAACCATGGTGGTGTAGAAGGCCTCCGAAAGGGATTCCCCTCTCCGACAGGGTGCCGGGAAGAGCTCCTGGATCCTTCCAATCTCGTTTCGTTGATGGCGGCGGCTTGCAGTATGTTTCAAGGAAAAGCGATCGTCCCTTAGGTTTTTCCCGTTGAGGGGACTTTATAGGCGAAGGGGCAGCATCAGAGGTGGGACCAGGTGGTCTCACCATAGGTGGGCGCAGCCAGGGGCTGGGCCTCGCCCCCTGGTGGTGAGCCTGGCTCCTGGCCCCCCGTCTCATCTTCGGTCTTCGCGAAGCTTGGTAAAAATATGAGGTTCGGTTTTGGTTTTGTCCAATTCCGAGAATATTTCCTGTGTAACTTATCTGAAACACAAAAACAGTAGAAAACAGGGAACTGGCACTGTGGCATCTTGTTAATAGGTTAGTTCCGGAAAATGCATAAAAACGCTACGAAGTGTAACAAAACACAAAGCAAATGGTGTAAGAACAAGCATGGAGCATCAAAAATTATAGATACGTTTGAGACGTATCAAGCATCCCCAAGCTTAACTCCTGCTCGTCCTCGAGTAGGTAAGCGATAACAAAAGAATAATTTTTGAGGTGACATGCACCATCACAATCTTGATCATCTATGTAAGCATTGAGTGCTGGGATCAAAGAACTTAAAACATGGGCATAAAAGACATAATCTTGACAATAATAACTTAGCAACCATGTTATAACATGAAAAGAAACACAAACGAAAGATCATGAACAATGAAAGTCAAACGTGTTTTCAAATCATATGGAAAAACATAGCAAATGGTTTTCAGCTTGTCCTTCATGGAATAAGAAAACATAAATGCATAGGACACCTTCAAGTTTAAGAGGGCGACTAGATACAAATAATTTAAGAACAAATGAAACAATAATCATGAATCAATCAATGATAAACTTTGGGACTATGCACATAAAACTCAGAATGGCAACTATGCTCTCTTAGACGGTGCATAAAGGTAGAAGGTGGAGACTCAACATAAAAGTAAAAGAAAGGCCCTTCGCAGAGGGAAGTAGTGATTGCAAGTTTTATAAACCTTCAAAAATTATGGTACTTACTAGCTTTGAGCTCTCATTGCCCCCATCATAGGCATCTTGAATGGTTAAAATAAATGCAAGAACGTTTATGAGCATATGCTTGACAAATCATAAGTTGAAAACCTCGTGTCCCGTGAAGTACGAATACCCAAACCACATGCTACTCGACTTAGGGTCCCAAGCAAGCTCTTGTCATAGTAAGTATACACGTATCATCGAGAATCGCCAATGGGGTACCTCCTTGTCCGATGACATGGAACAAGCCCACATCAAAATGACAGGACAAACAGACAATGAACACCTCGGCATCTCTTTTATTTACCATTGGTATAGCTTTTTATTTTGAGATGCGTCGTCGAATGTCCACTATGGGCATGCTGTAAATTTCCACCATGAATGATGCATGGCTTAGATTAGCGGCCCAGGCGTTTCTCTAACACATATACAAAATCCATGATCTCGCAAGATTCCCAACTTGTTTCACATTGCGAGTATCCATAAACAAAAGATCATGATATCAACTCAAATAAGAGAAGTGCAATGTTGACAGCTTACCCCATGACGGCATGGTTTGGCTAATTTCCAACTTACAACTTGCAAGCATAACATCAACATAAAAGAGCCACAATGTCAAAATTTTAAAAGCGAGAAAAGTAAAGTGTGCCATCAGGTTCGTGAGAGCTTTACTGACTAATTTTCGCATAACACCAAAAGAGTTTAATTCGAAGGATAGATAAAAGCAAGTCAAATGTACTTTGGAATAGCAAATTGCTAATAGGTATGTATGGTGGACACATTGGAATAACTTGTTTTTTGGGAGTTGGATGCACGAGTAGAGCTCATACTCAGTACAAAATGAGGGCTAGCAAAAGACTGGGAGCGACCAACTAAGAGAGCAATAACGGCCATAATCATGCATAGCGACAAAACATCATTAAGAGAAGCATAAAATGGCATCACAAGTCAAAAACCAAATGATCATAGAGGCTTATGGCAACTTTGTATGAGTCAAACATGTTGTAAGCATGCGCCAAGTCAACCCAAATAAAGGATCAAGGAGAAAACCAAATAAATGCTTCCATAAAATAAAAACAACGCATGATTTTTGCAAAGGCTCATTAACCAATCTCAGTCATTTGAGACAAGTCATGCTACAGCAAAAATCACTAAGCATACTATCAAAACGACATCAAGCATGGCATGAAAAAGTCTAAGCCGCAGTCTAAACAAGCTCCTTTTTGTACCACTTTTTTGCATGAAACTTTTTCTCTTTTCCAACACCATTCAAACCTTTTTGAAACAACTCTTTTGATGAAAACCAACATAGACCAGAGGTCCAAATACACCTTGATGCAAAGATAAAACAAGATCTGAACAAAAATCAAGGCAAAAAATAAAAGCTAAACACAGTTCTAGAAAAAGAGATCACTAGTTGAACAAATAGAGTGAAAACTAGAGTGTTCTTGGCAATGAAAAGCAAAGTATATCTCCTCCAAAATAAATTTGTTGGGGTCCAACCATTTATTGCAGCAAACATAACAAAATAAAACTAAAAGCAAAAGTAAAGACGCTCTAAGAAAAACACATAGTGCATGAAGCAATAAAAATAAAGTGTGTTGAAAGGTGACCTGATTTTTGCTGATGAAGAAGGGGTGCCTCGAGGGCATCCCCAAGCTTGAGCTTTTGTCCATTCTTCATCTCATCTCATCATTCTCCAATCCCTACACTTGAAAAGTTCCTTCATACAAAACTTCACACAATTCTATTAGCAACATTAGCATAAACACAATAGTAGATCAACCCTTTTTGGTTCAGGTTTCAACTCAAAAACACCACATATAAAGCATATACTACTGTAGCAACTTCCTCAAAAGTTCCGTGATAAAAAGAACTAAAAAAGAAAGCGATGGAGAGGCAAACACAAATAGTGGCAGAAATCTGTCAAAACAGAACAACTGACAAAGGTCGATTTTTTTGAGGACCTTCTGTTGCTCAAATCAAAACGTGCAAAACTAATGAAAGTTTGGATATAACCTGGGGCATATGCACAAGAAATTGCAGGTCAAAAAGATATTCTGAGAATTTTCATGATTGTTTACGGTGCAGCACCGAAATCTGTTTCAGGACAGCAACTTCCCCAAATCTTACCTCCCTCAAATTAGAGGTTCTTCTTGGCACAACAACGAAATAAAAAGGATAAGGAGTGGTTATTATAGTAGTAATAACTTCCAAGACTCAAATAAAATAAAAAGTACTGAAAATAAAACAATGGGTTATCTCCCAAGAGTGCTTTTCTTTAACGCCTTTGAGCTAGGCGCAGAAAGTGGAAATCAAGTAATATAAAGCGATGAAGCATCAAGTTCATAATTTGCTCTAAGAATATAGTCAAAAAGTAATTTCTTCCTCCTTTTAGGGAAGTGTTCCATACCTTTCTTGAGTGGGAATTGATATTTGATGGTGCCTTCCTTCATATCAATGATGGCACCTACAGTTCGAAGAAAAGGTCTTTGCAAAATAATAGGACAGGAAGCATTGCATTCAACATCCATAACAAGAAAATCAACGGGAACAAGGTTATTGTTAACCATAATAAGAACATCATTAATCCTTCCCAAAGGTTTCTTCTTAGCAACATCAGCAAGAGGAACATCAAAATAACACTTTTCAAGTGGTGGTAAACCAAGCATGTCATAAATCTTTCTAGGCATAATAGAAATACTAGCACCTAGATCACATAAAGCCTGGCAATCAAAACCATTAACATGCATATCAATGATGGGCTCCCAACCATCTTCTAACTTCTTGGGAATAGAAGCCTTTTGTTTCAACTTTTCCTCCCTAATTTTCATGAGAGCATTTGTAATATGATTTGTAAAAGCAATATTCAAAGAACTAGCATTAGGACTCAAAGAAAGATTTTGCAAGAACAAAATAAATTCAGATATATTGCAGCCATCAACATCAAAATCATTAAAAGAAATAGAGCTGTCATCTCCCATACTCCAAAAAATTTCAGCACTTTTTG
The DNA here is from genome assembly GCA_007115705.1 of Dactylis glomerata. Taxonomy (NCBI): domain Eukaryota; kingdom Viridiplantae; phylum Streptophyta; class Magnoliopsida; order Poales; family Poaceae; genus Dactylis; species Dactylis glomerata. Next base: position 1,476,069 of record QXEO01002102.1, read on the forward strand.
TAGAAAAAGTTTTTGCAGTTTTGGGCTTTTTCTCACAAGGAGTAGGAGTTTTCTCTACACCAATCAAAGTAAGAGGATTGCTAGCATTTGAAACGACATCATTAGAGGTAGTAATAGTACATACCTTCATCTTTCTAGCCATCTCATCTTCTCTTTCTCACCTGGCATGCAATTCTGCTAACATCCTAACATTTTTATCAATTCTAACTTGAATGGCATTAGTAGCGGCAAAAGTATTGCTTTCTTTCACATCATTAGGCAACACTTTTAGTTTCATAAGTTCAACATCAAGAGCAAGGCTATCAACTTTAGAAGTAAGGATATCAATTTTACCCAACTTTTCCTCAACAGACTTGTTAAAAGCAGTTTGCTTACCGATGAAGTCCTTGAGCATGACTTCAAGCTCAGAGGGCGTGCCCCTAGTGTTGTTGGAGGAATTACCATAAGAGTTACCACAACCATTACCATTGGTAGAAGGATACGGCCTATAATTGTTGCTAGCAAAATTGTTCCTATAAGCACTATTGTTGAAATTATTATTTCTAATGAAGTTTACATCAACATGCTCTTCTTGAGCAACCAAAGAGGCCAAAGGAACATTATTAGGATCAACATGATTTCTATCATTAGAAAGCATAAGCATAATAGCATCAATCTTATCACTCAAGGAAGAAGTTTCCTCCACAGAATTTACCTTCTTACCTTGTGGAGCTCTCTCGGTGTGCCACTCAAAATAATTTACCATCATGTTGTCAAGAAGCTTTATTGCGGCGCCCAAGGTAAGAGACATAAAAGTGCCCCCATCAGCTGAATTTAATAGATTTCTTGAAGAAAAATTTAGTCTTGCATAAAAAGTTTGGACAATCATCCAAGTAGTCAGTCCATGAGTAGGGCAATTCTTTATCATAGATTTCATTCTTTCCCAAGCTTGAGCAACATGTTCATTATCAAACTATCTAAACTTCATGATATCACTATGCAAAGCTATAATTTTAGCAGGAGTGTAGTATTTTCCAATAAAAGCATCCTTACACTTATCCCAAGAATCAATACTATTTCTAGGCAAAGATAGCAACCAATCCTTAGCTCTTCCTCTTAAAGAGAAAGGAAACAACTTAAGCTTAATAATATTACCATCTACATCCTTATACTTTTGCATCTCACATAGCTCAACAAAATTGTTGAGATGAGCTGCAGCATCATCAGAACTGGCACCAGAAAATTGCTCTTTCATAACAAGATTCAACAAAGCAGGTTTGATCTCATAAAAATTTGCCTCAAGATCAGGTGGCGCAATAGGAGTGCAGATAAAATCATTCTTTTTGGTGCTACTAAAGTCACACAACTTGGTGTTTTCAGGAGTACCCATTCTAGCAAAACTAAAAGCAAGTAAATAAAAGCAACTATAAAGGAAACTAATTTTTTGTATTTTTGATAAAAAGATGCAAACAAAAATAAAATAAAGCAAAACAAAGACAAAGTAAAAGATTGTGCGTGAGAGACTCCCCTTGCAGAAGTCTTCTTCCTCCCCAGCAACAGCGCTAGAAAACTGCTTGATGGCGTGTAAGTACAGCCCGTTGGGAACCCCAAGAGGAAGGTATGATGAGCACAGTAGCAAGTCTTCCCTCAGTTGTGAAACCAAGGTTGAATCGAACCAGTAGGAGAAAGCCAAACTTCAGAAGGTGATGCTTGCTAGCTTCACGACACTCCGGACAAGGGCGCCAGATAAACTACTTGTCACTGCGTACCTTTTCACCAGCAGCAACGTGAAACTTGCACACAACACAACCAAGAACTTTGCTCCCAACTTACGATGAGGTTGTCAATCTCACCGGTTTGCTGTAAACAAAGGATTGAGCGTATCGAGTGGTAGAAGGATTATAGTAATGCAAGTAAAGTAAACAGAGCGGGTAATAGTAAAACGGTAAAACGATGTAAAGGAAATTGGACCAGGGTCCATAGTTCACTAGTGGCGTCTCTCCATAAGATAAATAATAACATGCTAGGTAAACAAATTACAGTTGGGCAATTGATAGAGTAATGATAACATACATATGTCACGAGGATCACTATGAGGTTCACTCTAGGCATTATGACAAAATAAATAGACCGTAATCCAACTGCATCTATGACTAATAATCCACTAGCGGGGAGTCGTCCGAGTACCCCTTGAGTATTAAGTTGCGAACAACAGATAATTGCATTAAGCAAAGTGCGTAATGTAAACAAATCAAATGTCCTTGGACACAAGAATGTTGTTTTCCCCCTAGTGGCAACATCACATCTACAACCTTAGAGGTTTCTGTCACTCCCCCAGATTAAATAGAGGCATGAACCCAACTATCGAGCATAAATATTCCCTCTTGGAGTCACTAGCATCTACTCGGCCAAGATAGGTACTAGCAACCAAAACCATGCAAGATCGTAAACAACATAGAGATAACATAAGATATATAATTCAGCACATCAACTTAACATAGTACCAATACTCATCGGATCCCAACAAACACAACATGTATGATTACATAAAGATGATCTTGATCATGTAGGGCAGCTCACAAGATCCAAACATGAAGCACATGGTGGAGAAGACAACCATCTAGCTACTGGTATGGACCCGTAATCCAAGGTAGACTACTCACACATCACTCTGGAGGCGACCATGGTAGTGTAGAAGGCCTCCGGCAGGGATTCCCCTCTCCGACAGGGTGCCGGGAAGAGCTCCTGGATCCTCCCGATCTCGTTTTGACGACGGCGGCGGCTTGCAGTATGTTTCGAGGAAAAGCGATCCGTCCCTCAGGTTTTTCCCGTTGAGGGGACTTTATAGGCGAAGGGGCAGCGTCAGAGGTGGGACCAGGCGGTCTCACCATAGGTGGGCGCGGCCAGGGGCTGGGTCGCGCCCCCTGGTGGTGAGCCTAGCTCCTGGCCCCCCTCCGTCTCATCTTCGGTCTTCGGAAAGCTTCGGTAAAAATAGGAGGTTCGGCTTTTGTTTCGTCCAATTCTGAGAATATTTCCCGTGTAACTTTTCTGAAACACAAAAAACTGCAGAAAACGGGGAACTGGCACTGTGGCATCTTGTTAATAGGTTAGTTCCGGAAAATGCATAAAAACGCCACAAAGTGTAACAAAACACAAAGAAATGGTGTAAGAACAAGCATGGAGCATAAAAATTATAGATACGTTTGAGACATATCAGTGATGCAGGGATCCTTGATGATTTCCTACTCCTTGTTGACAGGGTTGGATTGACTACATACATGCTTGATGAGAGTAATCAATATGCTATGCTCACAAATATTTTTGTTGAGAGTTTTAAATTTACTAACTCGCCTTTCAAGCCATCTATTGCATTTAAAATTTATGATAAGTCTATCACCATGTCTTTGGAGAAATTTTGCTGTATCTTAGGTATTCCCATGTTTGGGACAGCGAAGAGGATTCAGAACCAACCTGCTGATTTGCTAGAGCTCTACCGAGGGGTGACCAATGATGATGACCGCACAGCTCAACGTGGCAAGATAAGAAACATTCAACTCCCAGCTATTAGATACTTTGCTTACTATCTTGCAACTAGTATTCTTGGTAGGGGGAACACTAGCAATATTTCTAACTATCATTTAGCTTTTCTAGCTACTGTGCTCAATATTAGCAAAAAGTATAACCTCGGTGCTCTTATTGCTTGTCGCCTAGCTACTAGGGGACCTATTTTTGGAGGCATTATTGCTGCGCGCATTGTTGATGCTTTGGGCCTTTCTATTGCTCCTTATGATACTTTGTTGGCCCCACAGAGACTTGACCTTGCTGCCATGAAGCTCCATCAATTTGTTACTGCTAACTCATGTGCAGGGAAATTAGTTTATAGAATGTTATTCACTGATGGAGATGAAAGGGAAGTTCCCTTGCCGCAGCCCAGTTTGGTCAGTATTTACAGGAGACCATGGTCGCGCTCGAAGGAGGAGTTGGACGAGTAGCTTAGGTTGCTTGGCTTCCACATACAACAGGGCATCATGGACCAGGAGGAAGAGGAGGCGCCAGCCGACCACTACACCATGTACCATATCGGGACGCCCTCGAGTTCGTATTAGGACGAAGGTTCTTCTTCGTCATATTTTGGAGATGCCACCTCATGGCCGAGTTGGGATTGATCTCCACTTAGGCCAAAAGCCTAAGCTTGGGGGGAGGTACGCCGACGATTCACTCATCTATACATCATATTTTGTCGGTACTTTGTATATCCATGTTTCGCCTTCTTTCTTTTCTTTGTTGTTGTTCTTATTTCTACTTTCCAAAACACAAAAAGACCAAAAATATTTCCGTTGTTTCTCTTTGTTTGCCTCTTTAGTTTTCTAGTCTTGGTTTGCTTTGTTTTCTATTTTCGGTTTGGTATTCGAAAAATCCAAAAAGATTTTGCTTTGTTTGCTGTTTCCTTCTGTTATTGTTTCAAAATTTGAAAACCCAAAAATATTTGTTGTTCTTTTCCGGTTTTGTAAAATTTGTTGCAGAGTTCAGTCTCTCGTGACTCCATTGGAGCTTGGTTATTACTTCATATTATTCAAGCCACACAAGTGAAAGGCAATAATGACGACATATGACAATTCGAGATGTGGTGAGAGGCTGGTATGAACTCTGTTTGTTTTCATTTTTATACATATACTCATCTATATGGACGTGCTTTGTTTGTTCATGTAAGGTATATGTTATTTAATGGATGCTTAGTAGTTCTTGCTCTCATATGATTAGTTCCAATTTACTAATAGTTTGTAGCATGTCATGTAGATGCTTGCTTGCATTGTTTTATTCATAAAACGGTATGACTTTGTGGTATCCTCCTCTGATAAGTTTCATTTGAATCGACTTGGCACATGCTCAAGCATGCATATGACTGAACAAAAAGTCAATTAAGCCTCGATGATTTACTTTGCTTCAGAGCTCTTGTATCGTTTTTATGCCTATATTAATTTTTTTTATCGCAAGCATGATTATGATAGTTACTGCTCTCTCGATTGTCGCTTCCCAGTCTTTTGCTAGCCTTCACTTGTACTGAGAGGGAATACTTCTTGTGCATCCAACTCCTGAAAACCAAGTAATCCCAATGACGAGGTTCGACCCCGGCAATGCCCATGTTTAAGGGCTTTCGATCTATGGAGCGCATTGGGGATCCGGCGAACTCGACGGCGATCAGACGAAAACAGGAGAACACGAGGTTTTACCCAGGTTTGGCCCCCTTGGTAGGGTAATGACCTACGTCTTGCTTGTCTGACTTTTTATTGATGGGGTGGCTTTGATGGAAGTGTTACAATGGTGGGTAGATTGGATCTAGCTGGGACAGAGAGCTCTAATTACCGAGCGCTCCGGTGTGAGGTGGTGGTAAAGCGTCTCTCCTTTCGGGACCTCCCTCCCAGCCTTTTATATGCAAAGGCTGGGTCTCAGGATTGTCCCTCAAGAAAAGTACAGATCAGATCGGTTTTGAATAAACCCTAACCGAAGACTAATACAAGTTGGACTCCTCGAATCCTTGCTTGCACGCCAAGTTTAGTTCCTGGACCGCGTCCAACCGCTGCCCTTATGGGCCTTGCAGCTCCTTCGACAGTAACCTCCCCTGGGCCGAAAACCAGGTAGGCGAATATCGAGGGCCTATTTGTCATTCCTTCGTCAGTAGCCCCCGAGTGCCTGGGATAGTCAAAGACTATGGCAGGGACTCTAACTAGAGTCTCCTTTTAAGCGCACGAGATCATATTCGTCCCTCCTGAAAAGGCACAACAACATAACGAATACACAAATGATGCATCTGACTGATGCGGCCGATTCGAGTAGTACTCATGCTGAGCCTCAAAAAATGTTTAGCTTGGTTTGTAGGGGGATACGCATAACCGGCCTGAGACTCACATCGGGTCTCAGTTAATTGCATAGCCGCAAAGACATTCGGTTAGCTTACTTAGATTCGAGTCCCCCGACTCGAACCCGTGTGGGCTGGCGCTACCTCGACCCGAGCCGCGTTGGACTCACCGGGTCGACGCCCAGTTCAATGAGAGGCACCCGATGCGTCCATCGGTGCAGACTTCATACCGAAAGTATGGAAAGTTACTCGGCAGAGCGTGCTTGATACGAATACCGGGCCATCTGGTGTTGCAAACCGTAGACTTACCTTCGTATTTGACATACGACATCCGAACTGGTATATTGCCACCAAGATTCGGGCATTTTGAGTGGAGAGCATTGATAGCCCGAAGTAAAGATTTGAAGGACAGCGGCCTGCATCCGAATAAAGTGAAAGCGCGGATGGCCGAAAGATGCAATTCGAGGGGTCGAAAACCCAAACCTGAGTAATGTTGAGGCACTGCTGGCCTAAAGAGAGAGATTCGAGGGACCGGAGCCCACGCTCGAATAATACGGAAGCGCTACTGGCCCGAAGAGAGAGATTCGAGGGACCGGAGCCCGCACTCGAATAATACGGAGGCGCTACTGGCCCGAAGAGAGAGATTCGAGGGACCGGAGCCCGCTCTCGAATAATACGGAGGCGCTGCTGGCCCGTAATAACAATCCACGGTGCGAACACCCATGTAGATAATATCGAAGCAGTATCGATTAAGAACCAGAAACCTTTCTCGGATGAGAAGGCACTCCTTGCTTGAAAAGTTCGGACAAAACACCAAATGAAGAACGAATTCGCCCAGAAGGATATTACGTGCCCTCGGGCAATAAAGAGAACACAGAGATTTCGAAGAAAACTCAATACCGCAAGGGTCCTGATCGCAAAAGCACATACCTTCAAAATATGAGAACCCTTATCGACCTTGCCTTTTGGGTCGAAAAAGATCAGCTTTTCCAGGAAACAACGTCAGTGCTGACGCCAGATTCCCTCGAGTTGTCACGCCACCTTCTGCTGGGATAGCCTGATTTTGATAAGACTAGACACACGGTGGGCCCAACGGCTGCACGTACCGGCTGTTGACCGCGTTTGACCGCATGTCCCACGCGTGGGTGAAAAAGGGTTTGCCGCGCTTCCTCAATCACCGTGCGTAGTGGAGATCATAACTCCCATGGTGCTGACACGTGGACGAGTGGATTTATGCCACCGCTTCCGCTTCGCATCGTACGGCTGAGATTTCTCTGAGTAAAAATAAGTAGCTGGAGTGGAGCAACAATTTACCCCACTTGCGCTGCCGTCTTCTTCCTCCTCACACCGTACACCTGCGACGCATCTCTCTCCACCACCATTCTTGCGCAGCTTCGATCAAGCGCCGCCATAGTTAAGAGAGGCTCCACCGGCGCCGGTGCGACCGCCGGCACCGCCGCCAAGAAAGCCAAGACCGCTGAGGGTGAGACCTCCGCCGTCGGCAACTGGGTCCAGAGCAAGATCAGCGACAAGGAGCTGGACACTGCTGAGAAGAATGGCCTTCTGCGACATGATCCGGCGGAAGCTCTGGCCGCCGGGCCGGAGATTATTCCTCGGCCGCCCCCTGGCTTCTGGGTAATGTTTATTGCCTTCATCCTTCGGGGATTATCATTTCCCCCTCATCCTTTCCTCCGTGGCCTTCTTTATGTCTATGGGATTCAACTTCATGACTTGAACCCCAACACAATTCTCCATCTCGCGTGTTTCATCACGCTCTGCGAGTGTTTCCTGGGGATCGAACCCCACTGGGCGCTCTGGCGCCGAATCTTCATCATCCAGTGCCCTCTGCAATTCCAGACTGGCGGCTTTAGCTGTCAAGTGCGTCCAGACGTCCCCTACTTCAACCTCCAAACTCCGGAGAACAAGCCCGGATGGAGGACGAAGTGGTTCTACGCCAAGGACAAGTCTCCCGCTGGCGAGAATTTTGGGCTCGAAGAATTTCAAGCCATCACCGATCTTTGACCTCGGGCGTCGTGGAAACACGAGCTGTCTGATGAAGAATTGCGGATTACCGAGCCTCTCATGAAGAAGATCCAAGAGCTTCGGTCCACGCCCAAGAAGGAGCTGTCTGGCATTCAGCTTATTCGCACCTTCATCGAATGCCGGGTTCAGCCGCTCGCCGCTCGAGCCCACTGCATGTGGGAGTATACCGATCGCCGTGATCCGACAAGGATGACTTCCGACGAGCTGAAGGAGGTCGAAATTGACGATGGTGTTCGCGCTGTTACCAAGATAAAGAAGAAAGCGGTCGTGCCGAAGAATTTCGGAGCCGTGGCTTTTAGCAAGTCCTTCCCCCGCACCGAGGTATGGTCTTTACCCTAACTGAATGTCCTGAATTCGCTGCATCCAGGGTCGAAAAAGTGACACCCATGTTCTTTTTTCAGATTTTCGACATAGCTCGGTGTTTCCCGCCCCAGCCCAAAGAAGGGGAATGCCCTGGGCGCGAGTTCACCGAAGCTCTAGAAGATTTGGCCTCTGTCGCCCCCTCATCGTCACGGGCGTCGACGAAGAAGAAGCAGGCCGCAAGTGCTGATGTTGTTGAGGATTTGGAAGACGCTGCCGATGCCAGCTTGTCTTCCGGCGATAACGATGATGCCGCAATTTTCGCCAAGCCTCTGGACAGTCGACCTCCTCCTCGAACGGAGAAGAGAACTCTGCCCAACTTTGGTCGCAATGCTTCATGAGTCCTTACCGCCGAGCTTTTCTTTTTTCGCAAATAAACTCGCTTTCCATTTGACTTTGTTGCGTGCTTTAGATCTTCGACTGAGGAGGCTTCTGTGAGCCAGGGTGAGCGTGATCGATTCCAGCTTCGACCCCGCGACTCCACCCTCGAGGAAACCGCTGACTCGCAAGAGAAGGGCGCTAGAGATGCTGCAGTGAAAGCATCTCCTCCGAAGAAAAAGGCGGCCGAGCCCGACTTCATTCTGGTGTCTTCTTCTGGCGAACCATCTGGCTCCAAACATCATGTAAGCCTAGTAATTCCTTGTCGCCCGTATTTACCCATTAGTAGCCCCCGAGGGTGAGTTGAAGTGTTTACACTTGGGCTTGCCCTCTAAAACGGAACTCCCATTCTTACTTCTTTTATCTATCTGCTAGCCTGTTGTTCGGGACCTTTCAGAGATCTGCAAGAAGTACCTTGCCATGGAAGAAGAGAACCAGCAGCTGGCTGTCCAGCTAGAGGATATGCACCATAAGTTATTGCTCCTGCATTTAGCAGTATCATTTCTACAAGTTTTTCCACTTGATTACACCGTTGCTCTCGGATGACCAGGGATTGCTGCCCAAGCCGCCGCCGACAAGACCTTGCTGAAGACTCAAATAGACGACCTTTCGGCTGAGAACTCATCGCTGAAGCTGAAAACTGAGAGTTTGGCCGATGAGGTATCGAAACTGAAGGTCGAATCGTCGGCGGCTCAACAGCTCGCCAACAAGCAATGCACGGACACTGAGTCGAAGGAAAAGGGATTGCAACAGTGTCTGCTGGCTGCCCTCGATTCCTTGCGTGGTGAGTATCATCCTCTGCCTGACACGATTTTTAGTCTTGGTGCCTCCTTTTTCTAACTGGGTGTTCCTTTCCTTGGCAAAGATGCTGCCGAACTTGAAGCCGCGGCGATGAGGGATCCCGTTGGGATCGAAACTAGCATCGGCAACGCCGAACGCCTTTGCCAGGAAGTACGTGACCTTCTGGTGAAGATGCGGTCGACGCTCGAGCGTGTCCGTGACCTCTCCGTTCCAGAGTCGACGAGTAGCACCATATCCGGCATCCTTGAAGCCTTAGCGGTGAAGGAAGACGGCGAAGACCCCTTAGTTGCTGCGGTTCGCCGACAGGTAACTACCGACTCTGAGTCCGTGTTTTCTATGCTGATGATGCACGGGGTGGAGTTTGATGCCGACGAGGTCACGGGCACCTACCCGAAGGACAAGGACGGGCGTGACATTGCCCCCAAAGCTTTCCTTGAGCGCGCCCGAGACTTGTCCACCCGGATGGCGAGCTTCTTGGGTGATAGGAACGCTAGGAGGGCCACCGCGAAGGCCCGAAAGCGCAACACGGCGACTGCCCCTTCTAGCAATGCTGCTGGTAGCTCGAACTAGGGTAGTCGATGAGCTTCTTATGTTTGTAACAGCTGGTACTCTTTCCTATGGCTTTTGAGATGTACTTATGAATATTGCCCTCTGCTGGGGTGGAGTTGGCTCGTGCCTCAATCTTCCGGATCAATCTATGTTCAACTCTGCCGAATTTGTGAATGTCTTTGTATGACCGGGTGCCCTATTTGAAGGGTCCATCTACGGGATCTGATATCTGGCCGGTGTCGTACGAAACGGCCGGCAGTTCTTGTGCTGCCATCGAAAAACGGCCACCGTCCGCAGGTGAGCTATCGCTGATTCGGGCCTTGCGTGATCAGCTGAAATCCGCCCAGTACGAGCTAAAATGAGTCACCGCGAAAGTCGATGTTGCTTTGTCTAAGGCTTCACTGGCTGGCGATGCTGAGAAATTCATTCTTAGCGAGACCGAAAATCTGGGGAATGCCATGGAATGTAAATCTTCTTCTTGTAGATAGGGTAGTTCCTTAGATACCATGCTCTAATTCTTCGAATTGACCCTCTGCAGATGCCTGCCTTGACCGAGAGTCTGAAAATCGCCGTGTAGACACGTACCTCCGAGCTGCTTAGTCATATGCCAATTCGACAGCTGACAATTTCTGGGCCGATCGCTCGAAGGCTAAGAAACTAGCTGTGCTTCAGGATCGAGTCAGCCAAGCTTCCTCCCTAGCCGAATCAAGCCGTGCTGCCCTTGCGCTTGTTCACCAGGTCATGTTTCCTCTGAATAATCAGCCTGAGGGTCTGTCCGATTTGCTGAACCACTTCGAGAATGGAGAAGCCATCTACGGGTTTGTGCGCGAGCATCTTCGGTGTGGTGCGCTCGTGGCCCTTTCCTTCGTTCGCGTCCATTATCCGGAGGTCGATATGGAGCTCTTGAAAAGGTTGCCACCGACACCTAGTGGTCGCATTGATATGGTTGCGCATTACTCCACCTGCAAGAAGACCGCAGATCACATTGCATGGCAAATCATCATCAAAAGCGATCAGCAGAGGACTGGCGGCAATCCTGTGTTGGCTTGACTTGTGTAATACTTCTGAAACGCTTGATTGTGTTTCTGCAAATCTCCCTTCAGGCGACTTTTCCTTGTTTTGGCTTGCGTTCTTGTGTCATATTCATATCGTAGAAAAAGGCAGAGCCCCTGAGCATAGGTGGAGGGGGTAGCCCCCGAGCATAGGTCGAAGGGCGAAGTCCCCGAGCGTAGGTTAAAGGGCGAAGCCCCCGAGCGCAGGTTGGAGGGCGAAGCCCCCGAGCATAGGTCAAAAGGCAAAGCCCCCGAGCGCAGGTCGGAGGGCGAAACTCCCAAGCGCAGGTCGGAGGGCGAAGCCCTCGAGCACAGGTTGGAGGGCGAAGCCCCCGAGCGTAGGACAAAGGGCGAAGCCCCCGAGCGCAGGTCAGAGGGCGAAGCCCCTGAGCGCAGGTTGGAGGACGAAGCCCCCGAGCGTAGGTCAAAAGGCGAAGCCCCCGAGCGCAGGTCAGAGGGCGAAGGCCTCGAGCACAGGTCGGAGGGCGAAGCCCCGAGCGTAGGTTGGAGGGCGAAGCCCCCGAGCGTAGGTCAAAAGGCGAAGCCCCTGAGCGCAGGTCGGAGGGCAAAACCCCTGAGCGCAGGTCGGAGGGCGAAGCCCCCGAGCGTTTGAGCGATTTTTTAAGGCGAAGCCCCCAATTGTGGGTTAAACAATGATGTGAGGAGATAAACTTTATGGCTTGGCACCGAGGGCGCAATGGTTGAGCGTGGTCTGCTGCCGACGCTTAATTACATAGAGATGGGGGGGAGCGGAAGGTTGCTGATTCTAGGGATAGAACCGACACAACTGCTGTGCGTTCCACGGGTTGTCGATGTCCTTCCCAGTATTGGGATCGCGTAGCCGATACGCGCCTCCTAGGATTGCTTCGTGGACGAGGTATGGGCCTTCCCATGGCGGCTCCAGCTTTGACGTGCTTGCCTGCTTGAGGCGAAGTACGAGGTTGCCTGGTTCGAAGGACCGTCCGCGTACCCGTCTGCTGTGGTAATTGCGGAGGCTTTGCTGGTAAACTGCCGAACGGGCAAGGGCGACGTCCCGAGCCTCATCCAGCAGGTCTTGGGCATCTGCCAGTGCCTTTTCTGCGTCTTCTTCGACATAGGCCACTACACGGGGCGTGCAGTAGCGCACGTCCGTAGGTAGCACTGCTTCTGCCCCGAAAAGCAGGAAGAAAGGTGTGTAGCCGGTCGAAGAATTGGGCGTAGTCCGCAGGCTCCATAGGACTGAGGGCAGTTCCTCGACCCAAGCGCCTGCCACGTGTTTGAGAGGTCGAAGGAGTCGCTTCTTTAGGCCTGCGCAGACGAGCCCATTGGCCTTTTTGACTTGGCCGTTGGACTTGGGGTGCACTACCGAGGCGTACTTGATCTTGATGCCGAGGTTTTTGGCGAACTCTTGGAATTCGCCCGAGGTAAAGTTGGTGCCGTTGTCGGTGATGATGCTGTTCGGTACGCCGTACCGGTAGACGATGGACTCGAAGAACTTGACCGATGTGGTTTCCTCTTGGTTGGTGACCGGGACAGCTTCGATCCACTTGGAGAACTTGTCCACCGCGACTAGCAGGTATGTGTGATTTCCTCGAGATGACTTGGGAAGAGGCCCAACTTGATCGAGGCCCCATTGCGAGAAGGGCCAAGCGACAGGTATGGTGTGCAGCTCTGACGCGGGCGCGTGGGGCTTGGTGGCGAACAGCTGGCATGCTTCGCAGTGCTGGACGATGTTCCTGGCGTCGTAGAGGGCAGAAAGCCAGTAGAACCCTGACCAAAAGGCCTTAGCAACAAGGGTTCGACTGCTGGCATGATGCCTGCAGGTTCCTTCATGGATTTCTCGAAGGAGGGCGATTCCATCCTCTTGCGCTATGCACCGTTGGAGTACCCCTGTGGTGCTATGCTTGTAGAGTTCCCCGTTGATTATCGTGAAGGCCTTGGAACGCCTCATAACCTGTCGCCGATGGATGGGGTCTTCTGGGAGTTCGCCCCGCATCAGGTAGGCCAAGTATAGCTTTGTCCAAACTGCTTCGACGAGCATGATTACTGCTGCGTCTTTGGGGAGGTCTTCTGTTCCCGCTGCTGGGGTGGTGTTTGCCTGCTTAGCCCCCGAGCGTGTTGCTAACGCCGGGTCGGTTGCTGGCTTGATCTTGACAGAGCGCTCGAATATCACTTCGAAGAAAACTCCTGCCGGTATCGGCAGGCACCTGGAGCCCACGTTGGCCAGGTTGTCTGCTTCTTCGTTACTTTCTCTGCTGATGTGCGTCACCTCGCACCCTTCAAAGTCACCTTTGAGCTTGTCGTACATGGCGCGATATGCTATCATGTTTGCACAGGTCGCATTGCACTCCTTCATAACTTGCTGGGCGATGAGGTTCGAGTCTCCGTGGATCTTGATGCGGGTAGCCCTGCACGCTTTTGCCATGCGCATGCCATGCAGGACGGCTTCATATTCTGCTTCGTTGTTCGAGGGGTTCGAGAATCGCATGCGGAGGACGTAGCGCATCTTATCCCCTTGCGGTGATACAAGGACCACTCCTGCTCCTGCCCCCAAGACTCGCTTGGACCCATCGACGAATATGGTCCAACTATTCGACCCAGTCTGGGAGTTCGGGCATCTGAGCTTCCGTCCATTCGGCTATGAAATCTGGTAGGACTTGTGACTTGATTGCCGATTGGCGCTGGTACGTGATATCCCAGGGTCCTAGCGTGATTCCCCATAGCGACACACGTCCTGTGGTGTCTGGGTTATTGAGGATGCTAGAAACTGGGTTCGAAGCTACCACTATGATGGAATGGCATTCGAAGTAGTGCGGCAGTTTCTTCCCCGTCATTTAGATGGCGTATGCTAGCTTCTGGTAGTGGGGATACCGCTGCTTGGTCGGTGACAAGGGTATAGCTAATAGAGCCCGTTAGTTGAGTACCCCTGAGGCCCGTTAAGCTAAGGCCCAATTGTAATGGTAGTCGAGATACGAGTTCTTACCGTATGTCGATATTGTAATCTGTATTGGACCCTACCCGATCCTCGAGACATGGCCACCTATATATAGGGGCCAGGAGGGGACGGTGTAGGCCAGATTGAAAGCAAGCCAGGTTCAACACCCAAGTTTACTTTTGATATACACCTATTTCGACTAACCTTACCTTCGAGTTCATCCGACGCCTTATCTCCCCGATCCAAAGTCCTTCATCTAGGATATTTGTCGAGTTAACCCTCGTCAATTGGCGCCGAATGTGGGGACTCTGGGCGTTGGAATCATGAATTCGACGGCATTTTTGCTTTTAGCCAACAGTAGTACAGAAGTCGACGAAAATCAAGAGATGGAGTTGATAATCGGAAGTTTAAGCATCTTCATCGGGCCATCGGGTTCATCTTGCCTTTCATATCCAATGAAACAAGATCCGTCGGCAAGCGAGCCCGAAACAGTAGCAATGATGGAATATTCTGAAGGCTCTTCCAGCGAGGTAAACTCACCGGTCAGCTTAGAAGAAGTGCAAGAAGGAAAAATCGCAGAAGACAACGAAGCAATGGAAAATTTCGACGTAGGGATCCAACTCAAAGATCTCATGATCTGCCTCAACGATATCTCAGACAAGTCAACAGATACGTGGAAGACAGGGTTAAAGCTTTCTGAAGATGGTGACTCGGTCTTCTCAAGCTCTAATAGTAACATCGGCAAACAATGCCAGGTGCTCGCCATTGTAGGAGACAATTCAGAAGAATTCGACGAAAACAACAATCCAGTGCTAAACCCAGCAAATATCGAAAGGGGAGCAAATCACCTAGCAGAAGGGCAAACAGCAGAATCCCTCACAACCAGGGAAAAAAATCGACTATCAGTCGACGAATGGAGAATAATAAGAGCAGCCGTAGAACACGGCACACCAATACCATCAAATTCCAGCGAGGACATGCTTTTGGGGTATCATTATGCCCTAAGGCAGCAGGCAAAACAACTAGCAAAGGAGAAAATAGAGATACAACAAAGAAAAGAATCAGCCATTGCAGCTAGCAACGTCGCTCACAGAGCATGAAGCGACGCATCACACACTAACGCAAGGAGAAATCGTCGACATGGTTCAAGGTACAAAAACTTCGAGTACTCAGAAAGGCAAAGCATCTCCAAAAACCTCGACTCGTCCTTCCTATCGGTCGACGAGCAGGGGAACATCGTACCAAAAACCCCCGAAGCAGCACTAGTGGCAGCACAAGCGTATCTGCTTACAACTCGACCAAGTCCAGGGGATCCTAGGGAACATATGCACAGAGCAGCATTGAACGGACTAAATATGGTGGGCCACAAGCTATCAGCAAAAGGAGAGGAAGCATATCACCACAAGGAAGCACACAAGCCAAGATCACCTCGCCGTCACAATAGTCCTCGGCATAGAAATAGTAATCAACGATCTCGATCACCATCACCAAGACAACATGGAGGAACTCGAAGATCTCGATCTCCAAACGAAAAGCGCGACTATGAAGACGACGAAAAGGAGATGGGAGCATCGTGCTTTACCCGCAGGGTTCGCACTACACCAGTACCCAAGGGGTTCAAATTACCTCATGATCAACAAAAGTACGACGGATCGCAAGAACCACAATCATGGCTCTCAGACTATCTGCAAGCAGTACAAATATTGGGAGGAACTAAAGAAACAGCAATGCAAAGTTTGCAACTACACCTCACCGGCGCAGCAAGGTCATGGTTGAGCAAACTAGAGAAAGAAACTATTGGAAGCTGGGAAGACCTCACAAATCAATTTACAAGCAACTTCAGGTCGACATACAAGCGGTCGACATCAATAGAAGAAGTCAAAGCGTGTGTGCAACAACGCGACGAAATGTTACGGGCATACATCCAAAGATGGAGTCTTATAAAAATTCAGCAGTTGAAGTTTCAGACGAAAGAGCAATATACGCGTTCATAATTGGATTAAGGCGAAGAGACCTAGTCGAAGAGATGGGCAGAATTAAGCCAAAAATAGTGTCAGACCTCATGGACATAGCAAACAGATTTGCAGATGGAGAGGATGCATGCAACAACAAGCGGACGCGATCCCTAGAGGACGATAGAAGAAACAGATATGGAAGTCAAAGAAGATGGTCCCGCAATTACGACAACTACGGCTCCCATAGACAAGTAGCCGCGGGGTATAAGGACAACAGCTACCAAGGAAGTGATCGCAGAAGCTCGGGATATCGAAGCTATCGAAAAGAGGACTATAAAAAGTTTCCCACAAGAGAATCCAGAGAGTATAACCCGTCACCAGAAGACATGCTAAATGGACCTTGTCATATACACTCAGTGCTTGTCGATGGAAAGCGAGTATCCAGGCATGCAATGAAAGATTGCACAACATTCTTGAAGCTACAAGTGGCATCATTAAACAAACAAACCGAAGCGAGGCAACAAGGATACGAAGGAAGCAACAAACCTCCCACAAATCAGCAAGGGAACAATGGAGCCCCTCAAGGACAAGACCAGCCAAACCAGGGACACGATGACGACGAAGGGTACGTTCCATCTAAGGGATACATCACAACAATGATACAACCTGTGCCCAAGTCAAACAAAGAGGAAAAGAATATTACTCGACAAGTCAATTTAGCAGTCACTTCACCTCCAGCTACAACAGAATATCTACACTGGTCAGAACAACCAATCGAGTTCAACAGGGAAGATCACCCCATAATAGTGCCTCGGTCGGGAAACGCGCCTTTGGTACTCAAAGCTCAAATCGGCGAATATGATGTCGACATAATATTCATGGATGCAGGAAGTGGAATCAATTTGATATATGTGAAAACACTCAGAGCAATGCATATATCACTAGAGTTCCTGAAGCCAACAGACTGTTCCTTCCATGGGATCGTACCAGGGAGTGCCAATTATCCACTAGGTCGGATAGCACTCAACGTTTGCTTTGCCAACCGGCAAAACTACAGAAGAGAAAAGCTAGACTTCGAGGTCATGGACTGGCCATCTCAGTATCATGCGATCCTCGGGCGACCCGCGTTTTCGCGATTCATGGCAGTACCTCACTATACGTATCTAGTACTCAAGATGCCAGGACCAAAGGGAATAATCACAGTAAAGGGAAGCTTCGAAGTCTCAGATCTTTGCGACAAGGAGTTCCACAAGATGGCGCAAAACTTTGGCATGATAGCCAACTATGCAGAGAAGGTGAAAAGCATGACTACGGAAGGCGTCAAGCTACTCGAGGGACGCGTCGCGGAGCCAGAGATGAAGAAACCACGAGTAGAAGCATCAGGAGAAGACAAAGTTACAGAAGAAGAAGAGAAGGCCACGATGGCATAAGCATCAAGAACAACAAAGTAGAGTAGAAGAATAAGACTGTAAAAGCCACGAGTTATACTAGGGGCAATGCCCTCTAGATCCAGAACACAAGTCATAGGCCGGATCTCTTGGGTCACCCCATGTATCTTACATTACAAGTATAATAAAGACAAAATGTTCCTCATATTCGAGTTTACGAGTCTTTCAAAGAAAAAATGCGGCAAACGCACGAATCATACAAAAACACTCTGAGAACAAATTTCAGACATACAGTCGCGAAATAAGAAACTCTCGCGTTCCACAGATACACAAGTATTACAATAGCGGGTTGTCAGAGTCATCTACACCTAAAGGATCTAAATAGTGGTACTCGCGGAAAAACGTGGCATCTGCTTGCAATAGCTTAGCTATAAGCCTTCGAGCAGGTTGCAACGTATTCTCCACGTGTACTCGCAGACTAGCTCCACCCGGAGCCAAACTCAGGGACATAGAGCTATAATTGAGCCTTGGGTGCCACTTGCGTATCCACCCAAGAGCAAAATTTGCACCTGCAACTAAGTTCAGTTCTATCAGTCGATGAATACGCTGGCTGGATCTAAAAGTATCGAGAAGCAGTGGGAAAGTTGCAGGCAGAGGATTGCGAGGAAGCATAACAGAGTGCATAGTCACGAGAGCTCTTCTGCAACCATCAACTGACTCGCCAATGTGTTGGGCGCGATCCTGAAGCAGTACAATAGCACTCCGGTGTCGAGGATCAGACCACAAAGTTTCAACACTCGCGGACATTTTTTCTAGAGCCGCATTTCGCTCGGTAACCCGATGATCTTCAGCAGCGAAATCCAAACAAGTGCCTACGATGGCAAAGGATATCACAAAAACAGCAGTGGAGCAAGAAGGGAAAAAGATAAGTCGAAAGGAAGCTTACATCGCAACATCTCGCAGGCTGACTCAATAATGCCAAGGACAAAAGAATTGCATTCCTCGTGATGCAAAATCTTCATCGTCAAGCTAGACACCTTATCATCAAGAATAGATACCTGCTTTGTCAAGCCACAAGCTTTGCTAGCTTTGCCCACAGCCATCTGTGCTTGGCGTTTGGACAAAGTCAAGCGAGCCTCAAGATCAGAAATCCTTGAAGAATACTCCGCGCATTGGCTGCATCGGCGAGGAGGAAGGAGCATGGCCGTGACTCGAAGGATCATTGATATGCATAGACTGGAAGTCGAAGGAAAAGAAAGGAGAAACATTTCAGAAAGCTACCACAACATATCATAGAAAAGAAACATATTTACATAAGTGCAAACCCTTTGGCTAAGGTTCTCGGGTTGCATACGACTAAAGGTTTTTTACATCAGAAGTAGAAATTAAAAAACTACAGAGAAGCCGAGTCTACGCCATCTCAGCATTTTGCTCTGTGACAGCAGAAGGCATGGTGAATTCCTTGCCAACAGTTGATGGAGGAGCAGGTTCTTCCGCTGCTGGAGGTGGCGCAGTAGATGTCACGGAGGCCGCCGAAGGACAAATAATTGACGCCAGTGCAGGCGCCAACTTCTTCGCCTTCTCGAAGAAGACCTTCAACTCAGCGCGGGTGCGACCATGAGGAGAGCTCACCTTCTCCCAGTCGAAATCCGCACCATGTGCATATGAGAGTGCAATAGCACCCTCCGCACCACGCTTCAGAGAAAGCCCCTTCAGCTGGAGGATAGGGTCTTCAGTTGTATCGAAGGCTTTGGCGAGTTTTGTCAAGTCGTCTTTTGGAGCCTCCGCCTTTTTCTTCGGCCACAACCCGACGAACATCCGCGTTAGAACGCGGCTCACCAACTCAAGGATCTCGTGGATAGATATCCAGTTTGCTTCGAGTAGGTTAACCGCGGTCATCAGAGGATCGTCGCCAGGTTGCAAAGTCGATGAAGATACCCCGGTGAATCCTACACAGCAAAGGGGACAAGGAAGGAAAGGAAAATATTAGCAAACGCAAGAACACAGCAGAAGTCGAAGAAGAAGGATAAGGCGAATATTTACCTCCAGCAGCAGCAGACATCGTGTGAAGACGCTCTGCCACGGCTTGCTCTCGCTGAGAGTGCTCTTTGTTCGTGTCGGCCAATGCTTTTTTCCATTTTCTTCGCCTTAGCCAGCGCTGATTTCTGTGACTTCTCAGCGTTTGCTTTGGCGGCGGTAGCAACATCATAGGCCTTCTACGATGCGCTGAGCTCAGCTTCCAGCGATGCAATACGGGCATTGGCCGTTGCTAGATCAACTGCAGTCCAACAAAAGAAAGAAAGGAAGTCAAATAAAGAACATGAGATAAGCATAGAGGAAAAGTAAAGACAGGATGTCGAGCGTACCTTTGGAAGCTTTCGCAACCTTTAGGTACTCAGCACATTCAGTGCCCAAGGCGACGAATATCTTCAGCAATGCCTGGGAAAGAAGGCGCGTAAGAGCATAATTTTTGCAAGGAAAGCAAGTCAAAGAAAGTTACTCACATCATCGGGGGAAACCGCGGATTCATGGGCTTCAAGAGAAACATCGGTTTCTTTGGCCTTCTTCGAGCGTTTGAGGCTTCGGGTTGCAGGAATCTTCTTGACAGAAGCCCTGGTGACCCTAGGTGCAATTTCTTGCTTAGAGGGCTCATCAGCAGTTGCAGGAGGAGTTGAAGGAGCAGCCGTAGTACCTTTTGGTGGCTCCTCGTCATCACTACAAGAAGAAAACAAGTTATGTATAACACAACAGAAAGAAGGCAAGTACGGTGCAATTGTAGAACTCGAAGAAAAATTTACGACCTCAGAAGATCAAAGTATTCAATATCTTCTACGGGAACAGGGGCTTTATCAGCCGCCGTTCTCTGTAGAGAGGAACTCGAAGAAGCAAATTCGTCGACACGCTTCCTCTTCTTGTCCACACCAGTGTCTTCAGAGAGCGCAGGAGGAGGCGATGTCATCGAACTGGTGTCTTCTTCTGATTCTTCGGCATCATCTTCGTCCTGATTTTCTTCAGCCTCGGGGGCTTCAGATACAGAAGAGGCCAGATCAGCCGGAAGAGGCCCTGCCTCTGGAAGAGGAGGGCGCGAAACGAGGAATTGGTGTTCCTGCACACTCACAAGTCAGTAAAGTAACAAAGGCAAAGAAAAGCACAGCTCAAAATAAACGAAATTCGACAACAAGTGAACAAAAGCAAACAGATATGTACCTCGGGTAGGGGGTGCACGAAGTCGAAATAACTAGCAGCCAATTCAGCAACCGCATGGTCCTTAGTGAGCTTGGTGAGGCTCCTGACTTGCTTGTCGACATCTTGCTTCTCTATCTGATCTTCAGAGATGCGAGCAGGATCCTCCAAGCCAGAGTAGCTCCAAAGCTTGGTAAGGCGATGCTGCAAGGGTTGAACTCGATGTTGCACGAAGAACGCTATGAGTTGAATACCCGACAATGCGCCTCCTTTGCCTCCTTTAAGAGCTTGAATGCGAGATAGCAGAGGAGCAATCTGTTCTATTTCCGCATCTGAGGGAAGCGAATCCCACGATGCCAATTTCTTCACTTCCTTGGAGGCGTCGAAGGGAGCTAGACCATATTCGTCTTCAGGAGAGGCCTTGCGGTCTTTGACATAGAACCATTTTGTCCTCCACCCTTGGACAGATGCGGCCATGGAAAATTCGAGATATTGCGCCTCAGGACGCACAGAAACAACGGCTCCGCCCAGTTCGGGTTTTCTGGACAAAGCAAAATTGGGGCGGAGCCGGAAGATTGACCTCCAGAGAAGAAAATGGGGCTCAATGCCCGGGAATGACTCGCAAAGAGTCACGAAGCAAGCAATATGGAGGATGGAGTTAGGTGTGAGCTGGTGAAGCTGCACACCATAAACAAAGAGAAGCCCATGAAGAAATTCGTGGGCAGGAAGAGAAAGGCCGCAGAGGAGGAAGGCAAGGAACATTACCCGATAACCGCTCAGGGGCTACGGGATCCGCTCGGTGCTAGGGAATTTGACGGAGTCGCTGCCGGAGATGAGGCCGTCCGTCCTGGCCTTCTCCACCTCCTTCTTCGTGATGGCAGAGGTCACCCAGCTAGTCGCAGAGTTCGCCTTTCCCTTGGCCATGGTGTTCTTGGTTGCCAGGTGCTTCACGCGCATCTATCAATCCGCGCTTGGAGGCTATGCACGAGAGGAGAAGGAAGCAAAGATCGACAATGGTGGCGGTAGAGAGAAAGAGCTGGTAAACAGTAAAAATCCCCCACTATCCCCTTATATACCTTCTCAGAGAAGGAACGTGGGCTGAGACGTGGCGCAAAGAGCGGAAACGGCAGCCCACTAACAGGCAAAAAATTGCAAAATTACCGCGCTACCCACAAAACGGTTCGCACTCACACAGAGTGACGTATAGTCAAAATTGCCCACTGGTGTCATGAAGAAGGCGACATGAGAAAGATCAAATTCGACAGGTGCATATATTCGACGAGTATTGATATATGTTGATTTCTGAATAAAGGTCGACATCATGAAAGACATAAGGATTGGCGCCGACAATAAAAAAAATTAGTTGATGAGACTATACCCGAAAAACATTCGACTATAGCCTCGGGGGCTACTACCATCGGGAGCGCTGAACGCGCACCCGACGAAAGTTATCATTAAACTATTTCAAGTTGAAGTATGATGATGGACTACATTATATTTGAGCCTATACTCGAAAAATGTATTGTTCGACTATAGCCTCGGGGGGCTACTACCATCGGGAGCACTGAGCGCGCACCCGACGATATTTATTGACAAAACACTAAAGCATGGGAAGTGAAGGAGTGTGCACTGGAACATTGTTACTCCCATCGGGAGCGAGTTTTTTATGGTTGTATAACCCGAATATTTTTAGTCAAAATTTGACTGCGACATGAGATTCTCGAGTTGCGTTATCGCAATGAAACTCGAATGCCGTGATTTATCATGAAGGTAAGACCCTGGGATCCGTCCTGTGTTGCCTAGTATACGCACATGGATGCGCTCTGCTGGTATGTATCCGTGTCTACGACGCGAAGAAAATCCTGGTGGACGCACTGGGTACCCTGAGAGTCACTGGGATTCATTCTTTGTAAGTCCTAAATGCGGCAAAAGAGTGGGTTTGACCGGTATCCCGAATTCAAGTCCAAGGGGATTGAATTTGAAGTAGGTGACAAGTATCTGTTCCGGTAGTTAACTGACCTCTTGATCCGTCAGAGTTGTCAGGCTTGTTCATCAAAACCCCTTGCAAATATTATCATAAAAATAAGTCGAAAGACCAAGTCGAAGATTTGAAGATATGAAGAAGTCGAAGAATTAATCAAGTCGAAGATTTAAAGATTAGAGATTCAACCTGAATCTGCAATTCTGGTAGAATCTCAGGGGCTACTGACAAGGGTATAGCTAATAGAGCCCGTTAGTTGAGTACACCTGAGGCCCGTTAAGCTAAGGCCCAATGGTAATGATAGTCGAGATACGAGTTCTTATCGTATATCGATATTGTAATCTGTATCGGACCCTACCCGATCCTCGAGACCTGGCCACCTATATATAGGGGCCAGGAGGGGATGGTGTAGGCCAGATTGAAAGGAAGCCAGGTTCAACACCCAAGTTTACTTTCGATATACACCTATTTCGACTAACCTTACCTTCGAGTTCATCCGACGCCTTATCTCCCCGATCCTAAGTCCTTCATCTAGGACATTTGTCGAGTTAACCCTCGTCAGTCGGAGATAAGACCTTGCTGAGATGGTATAATGGCCTTTGGACTCCGTGCTCTTTGCCATCCTCCGCACGCTCGACCACCAGGACCGAACTGACAACTTGATTTGTGGCTGCTATGTACAGCAACATTGGCTCTTTCTCTCGGGGGGTGACTAGGACCGGTGACATCGAGAGACGACGCTTGAGATTGTCGAACGTAGCTTGCGCCTCTTCTATCCACTTGAAGTTGTCTATCTTCCAAAGTAGCCAATGGAAGGGGAGAGCCTTTTCGCCGAGCTTGCTTATAAAGCGGCTAAGTGCCGCTAATCGACCCATCAACTGCTGGATGTGTCGAAGCGTCTTTGGCGGCTGCATGTTGACAATGGCTTGGATCTTCTCTGTGTTGCCTTCGATCCCTCTCTCAGAGATGAGGTAGCCCAGCAGCTGGCCTGTAGGTACTCCGAAGGAGCATTTCTTCGGGTTAAGTTTGATGCTGTAGCGGTCGAGGTTGGCGAAGGTTTCTTGCAGGTCATCAAGCAAGCTGTCTGCTTTTGCCATTTTGATGACGATATCATCGACGTAGATCTTGATGTTGCGACCGATCTGTTCCTTCAAGCATGCCTGCATGCGCCGTTGATAGGTGGCTCCGGCGTTCTTGAGCCCGAAGGGCATCGTCATGTAGCAGTATACCCTGTGCGGAGTGATGAACGCCGTCTTGTCTTCGTCTTCTACCTTCAGTCGTATCTGGTTGTACCCGGAGAAGGCGTCGAGGAACGAAAGGCGCTCGCACCCTGCAGTAGAATCGATGATCTGGTCGATTCAGGGCAGAGGGAAGTAATCTTCCGGGCAATGCTTGTTCAATGCCGTGAAGTCGATGCACATCCTGTAGATCTTGGTGTCCTTCTTTTCCACCATGACCGGTGGCGAAAGCCATGTAGCTTCCTTGATCTCTCTGATGAACTTGGCCTCGAGGAGGCGATTGATTTCTTCGCCCATTGACTTGGCCTTCTCCGGATTATATCGGTGCATGGATTGCTTAACCGGCTTCGCGTTCGGAAAGATTTTGAGCTCGTGCTTGGCGAGTTCCCTGGGGATGCCTGGCATATCTGCTGGACACCAGGCAAACATCCTCCAGTGCTCACGGAGGAACCCGACGAGCGCGCTTTCCTATGTAGGAGAGAGGGAATTCGACACTCGCACCATCTTGGTTGGATCCATCGGGTGGATCTGATGCTCTCGAGTGTCTTTGCTGGCGTCGAATGAGAGTTCTGGGGCGTTCTGCTGCACCGGCGGGTCGATGTCCATGTTGGTGGCCTCCCTAATATGATGGAGCTCCTCGTGCACTCCAAATGCCTGGGACATGCTATTGAAGTCCTTGTCGCAATTTTCGGAGCGGGCAAAGCTACCGCTGATCGTTAATGGGCCTCGATTAGCGGACATCCGCAGCTTGAGGTATGCGTAATGCGGAACCGCCATGAATCGGGCGAACGCTGGTCGTCCGAGAATAACGTGATACTGCGAAGGCCAATCGATGACCTCGAACTCAATCTTCTCCTTCGTGAAGTTGGATGGAGTGCCGAAGATGACGTCCAAGTGTATTGCCCCCAATGGGTACATCGGCTTCCCTGGGATGATTCCGTGAAAAGATGTTTCTGTCGGCAAGAGATTGTCCATTGGGATCTTTATCTTCCGTAATGTGTCTGCATAAATGAGGTTCAGACTGCTCCCTCCATCCATGAACACTTTCTTCGAGGTGAAACCCCCTATCTGTGCCTCGAGGACCAGAGCGTGGTGTCCAGGTCGCGGGATCTTCGGTGGATGATCTGATCGGTCGAAGCCGATCGGGTATTCTGACCAGTTCAGATATTCGGGCGTCGCAGGTGGTACGTGTTCGGCATGGAAAACCTCTCTTGTGCGCTTCCGCTGGACCTTGTTTGTCGGGTGCCCTCTCTGAATCATGGGCACGAATCCTCGTGGTGGCGGAAATACCTCTTCTTCGGCAGCTGGCTGCCGTGGCTCGCCATGCTGGATTGTAGCAGCTTGGTGGCCTTGCTGCACCACGTTCGTTGGCGGATTAGGCGGCGGCGGTGGAGCATTGTAAGCTACCGCATCGGCCACTGGCTGCTCAGTTTGCATCCTTTCTTGAAGTGCTCGACTGAGACGAATGAATTCCCTGCACTCGATGAGGAGATGTGCGGGTCTTCGGATTCCGTCTTTATCGAGGTACGTGTGCCTTGTGCACCCTCCATCGAGCATCTCTTCTGCTGACAGTTGTGGCTGATCGCGTCGTCGGCGCCACTCCGTTCTTGGCTTCGAATCACGGCCAGCGCTCCTGCTACTACTGCCATAGTAGTTGTTTCCTCGTCGCGCACCGTCGCGATTATCATCACGGTCCTCGTTTATGTAGCCTGCCGCTACCATGTCAGTGGCATCTGCGTCGTCATAGCGGTTCCGACGACCTTTCTTTCGGGAGCTGTTGTGAAACTGATCCTTCGCATCGCCATCACGCTCCGCCGATCGTCGGCGGCTTCTAGGTGCCGAAATGGAGTCTTCACCATCAGCCCACTCGTTTGCCAAGCTCATGAGATGGTCGACGGTCTTCGGCTTGCAGCGCCCTAACTCCTTCTTGAAGTCCCATCGAATGACACCGTCCCGAAAGGCATCGATGGCCCTTTTGGGCGAAATATTCTCCGTCGTGTTGCAGAGACTGATCCATCGTGAGATGTATGACCTCAGGTTTTCTCCGGTCCTTTGTACGCGCAAGCGTAACTCTTCGAACGACGTGGGCCGCCGTGAGGTTCCCCGGAAGTTGGCGATAAAAGCCTGCCGAAATTCTTCCCAAGAGCGAATGCTGTCTGGAGCGAGGTTGTTAAGCCACGCCCTTGCATTATCCTTCAAGTGCAATGACAGCAACTGAAGAGCATTATCCCTGGATCCACCACTGATGGTGATGGCGGTCATGAAGTCATCGAGCTAAATTCGAGGGTCCTGCTGCCCATTGAACTTGACTACTCCGTCGCTGAGCTTGATCCCTTTCGGCAATGGCATAGAACGGATTAGGAGACTAAAGCACTCTGCTCCGCACGGCCCGTCGTGATTGCCGGCGAACGCCTCCAGATCGCATTCCTCCTCAAAGCGACGGGCCTCGCGTCACGCGCGCCCGAGGTTGACTCTACTTTGAGCCAGGCCATGTCGAAGTTCTCCGTTGATGGGTTCCACCACCTGAGTCCTAGGCGCGACTGCTGGCGCCGCTGCTGGGTGTCTAGATTGTTCGACCGGCGGTATGGCCCTTCTCGGCATTGTTTCGTGCTCTTGGTTAGCTATGCCCTGAAGTACCCTAACTCCTTCGAGCGCCAGGTTCCGCAAGTGCCTCATATGCTCATCGTCGTTTGCTGCATTCACGGCGATGTATGCTGCGGTTGCCATGATCGCGGCTTCCTTAGTCTTGGGCAGCAGATCTGCTTCATTAAAGTCTGCCTCCAGGTTTCGGGCGACATTGTGCATGTTGACCCTAGGTGAAATATGCGATCGTGTCCTATGTTGGACACTTGACGAATAGTGGGATGATAGTGCGGCCCGCCTTCTGCTGGACGTGTCGGCCTCATCTCTGCGTCGCTCCAAGAAGCCCCTATCGGCGCTGATCTGATCCTTCTGCTCCTGGACGATGAATCGGAGCGCAGCTAGCTCTTGCGGGCTTGGGTTGGGACCCATATCGGCTTCGCCTGCGTACACTCTTCTTGCGTACCGGATTTGTTCTTGCGTTATGAACTGCCGACCGGTGTTTGACCAGTTTCGACCGTCATTGGATCTGTGCTCGTTCCCATCTCCGTGCGACGCCATCATGCAGTGCCCTCCGAACGACGGGATCAAATCGTCGCTGATTTCGCCCAGCGCTGGAGGGTAGATGTCGTCGTCTCTAAGGTAAGATTCGACTTCGACCATAAGGTCAGAGTCGTAGTCGACCATGTTCTCATTGCTTGACATTGCAGATCCACTCGAATATGAGCTGTCTAAGTTGCCTATTTTCCCTTTAGCTTCGGGGTAGACATCGTCATCATCTGAGAATGTGTAATCTGAGTATAGCCCTTCGACATAATCAGGGTCGTAGGGCATGGTACGGAGTGTGAGGGCGTTGAGAGCCCGCTCACACTCGGATATCGTCAGGTAGACAGCTGCAGTGCCTCCCCGAGGGTCCTCACAGCCGGCGATCTCGTGCAACGAGAAATCTCCGGCACCCACAAAGTGGTATGCGTCGCAATCGGTGTAGTAGGCGGTGGTTGGGGATGGAGGTGGATCTTCGAAGTCATTCGACCCTACTGATGTGGTCGAATCTTTCGGCCTTGGTTTCTCCTCCCACGGCATCGGCAGTGCAGTTGCTGAGGGATTGCCCTCGGCTACTGGTGATGTGGTTGGAGCCGTCGCGGGCGGCATCGAGTTGCCGACGGAAATCAGCTTAGCGACCCCGTCGTTGTCCACATGGAAGTTGAACAGTCTGAAGGCCATGTCAAAGCCTCCAGTGATCGCCGAAACTGCTCCCGTCGTGCCTGAGGTTGGGCCGATGATAGTCGCGTCCGGAATGAGTTCGGTAGCGTTCGACGAGGCGATGTCGATGGCGATCGATTCCACGATGTCGACCTCTGGTTCTAGAGGGTTTGCGTCGATGATGGCCGGCACAGCGATGCCGACGGCGGCATCGATGCCGGAGTTGATGTCGATCTTGGCGTTGGTGTCGACGACGATCGGCATAGCGATGATGGCGGCGGCGTCGATGGCAGAGTTGATGTCAATCTTGGCGTTGGTGTCGACGACGGCCGGCACAGCGATGATGGCGGCGACGTCGATGGCGGAGTTGATGTCGATCTTGGCGTTGGTTGGTGATGGAGCCGGCGAATCCGTGGATCCAGATCCCATCGTCCCCACGGTCGGCGCCAATTGACGAGGTTAGACCCCGGCAATGCCCATGTTTAAGGGCTTTCGATCTATGGAGCGCATTGGGGATCCGGCGAACTCGACGGCAATCAGACGAAAACAGGAGAACACGAGGTTTTACCCAGGTTCGGCCCCCTTGGTAGGGTAATGACCTACGTCCTGCTTGTCTGACTTTTTATTGATGGGGTGGCTTTGATGGAAGTGTTACAATGGTGGCGTAGATTGGATCTAGCCGGGACAGAGAGCTCTAATTATCGAGCGCTTTGGCGTGAGGTGGTGGTAAAGCGTCTCTCCTTTCGAGACCTCCCTCCCAGCCTTTTATATGCGAAGGCTGGGTCTCAGGATTGTCTCTCAAGAAAAGTACAGATCAAATCGGTTTTGAATAAACCCTAACCGAAGACTAATACAAGTTGGACTCCTCGAATCCTTGCTTGCACGCCAAGTTTAGTTCCTGGACCGCATCCAACCGCTGCGCTTATGGGCCTTGCAGCTCCTTCGACAGTAACCTCCCCTGGGCCGGAAACCAGGTAGGCGAATATCGAGGGCCTATTTGTCATTCCTTCGTCACCCAAAGAGTCCACTATAAATTCCTATGCATGGTATTTGCAAGCCATTCCAAGTAAATTTTCATGTGCTACTTTTCAAAACCTTCAAATACTTCTCATTTTGTGCCACTGTTTTTAGCTCATGAGGACGTAGTGGTCGGAATTGCTATCTTCCATATTGAATTAAGTACCCCTCGACTTGCATGCTTCATCTGCTCGTCATTCATTTTGCAAGGGAGCTGGTCAGACCATTGTAATCTAAAAAAACGAAAAAAAAGAGGCACTCCTCCATGGTATGTGAAAGTTGGTGGGCACCCGATGGAATTGGTTAGCCATGGTTTGTGAAAGGAAAAGTGGGGAGGAGTGCCAAGCTTTATAAAAGAGCACCAATGTGCCAATTTTTCAAAGAACTCGGAACCGCTCTCACTTGTTTAGTATGGAAGATAGCAAGAACCCCATTGCCAGTCGTTGACATGAAACAACCACCTCTCAAAGCAAATTTTTATCTCTATTTTACAAATGAAAAGCTCTAGCACATGTTGAATCCCTGCTTCCATCTGCGAAGGGCCTTTCTTTTATTTTTATGTTGAGTCTTCATCTTCTTACTTTAGGCATTTTCTTGAGAGCATGGCTGTCGTTCTTAGTGTAATGTGCTTGTCCCAGAACACGGTTGATTGTGGTATAACTTTGATGCTTGTATCTTTGATATTTTTACTTCTAGTCTTCTCTTGAACTTCAGAGGTGACTTGGCATTTATGTTTTGCCCCACAAATAAAGGCACGGGAGATACCACTCTTTCATATCTTATTACGAGCATTACAATCTTGTAGCTTCTTATGTTTCATGTTGCTTGTTATTAGTGTATTGGCACCCTTTCATGGCTTGCATAACTATGAGATAACATCAGTTGCATATCTTTTATTATGAATTGCCTGAGTACTTGATCATATAGTGAGAATATATACATCTTATGAAGCAAATGTGTTCGTGAAAGTTTCTTTTATTGCTCTCAGTTGTTAACTGAATTGCTTGAGGACAAGCAATAAGCTAAGCTTGGGGGGAGTTGATACGTCCAAAACGTATCTACTTTCTCAAACACTTTTGCTGTTGTTTCTCCTCTAATTTGTGTGTTTTGAATACAACTAACATGGACTACCGCTGTTTTCAGCAGAATTGCCCAGGTGTCTTGTTTTTGTGCAGAAATCCAACTTTCAGGATAAATCCCGGAAAATACTGCAAAAATCCTATTTTACCAGAAGACCCACGGAGCCAGAATATGAGACGGAGAGGGGCCAGGAGTGCACCACACCACCTGGTGAAGCGGCCCAGGCCTGGCCGCGCCAGGGGGTGGTGTGGATGCCCCAGCCATCTCCTCGACCCCTCCTTCCGCCTACATATACCCTTTGACCTAAAAATATCGGGGGTTCGACGTTTTTCCCAGATAGAGTTCCGCTGTGCCGCCACCATCAGAAACCGCATTTCGGAACCAGAAAGTCCGTTCTGGCACCCTGCCGGGATAGGGATTTGGAGGAGATCTTCATTATCATCATCATCGATGTCTCTCCATCAACCATCCATGATTCCCCCATCCATGTGTGAGTAATTCCTGCCGTAAGCGAAGGGGATGGTAGGGATTGGATGAGATCATTCATGTAATTGCTATGAGATTGTTAGGACATGGTGCCTAGTATCTATTATTAGTGCTTATGACATTGTTGCAACTTGTTGTGCTTAATGCTTGTCACTTTGCGCCCGAGTGCCATGATCTCAAATCTAAACTTGTTATTGTTTTATGATGGTAATTGTTGTTTATGGTCTTACCTGCAAGTTGTATACACATATCGTTGTCCGGAACCAAAGGCTCCAAAGTGACAGTAATTGGGATAACCGGAGATGGCTATGATGTGAGGATCACATGAGTTCACTGAGTGTTAATGCTTTGCTCTAGTGCTCTATTAAAAGGAGTACCTTAATTACCAGTAGATTCCCTTGAGGCCCCGCTGCAAACGGGCTGGTAGGACAGAAGATATCATGCAAGTTTCTCATTGCGAGCACGTACAACTATTTACGGAACACATGCCTATGGTTGTTTAGTACTAGGATGCTTTATCATTATTTATCTGCAATTGCCCATGTCTTGATTATTACATGAATTATCTTGTCCATGCAATGCCCGTTCATCCATCCCTATGCCTACAGTATTTAATCCTACTGCTTGCTATTGATACCGTTACTATCTTTATTTTATTATTGCTGCTACTATTTCACTACTGCCACTGCTATAAAACTGTTGCTACTGATAAACCGCTGCGAGCAAGTCTGTTTCCAGGTGCAGCTGAATTGACAACTCATCTGTTAAGGCTTGTAAATATTCTTTGGCTCCCCTTGTGTCGAATCAATAAATTTGGGTTTTACTTCCCTCGAAGACTGTTGCGATCCCCTATACTTGTGGGTCATCAGTATGCAAGTCGTTGACATAACACCAATGAAACACCATCCCACTAGTATTACATCGATCAGAGTGGTACAACAGAAACATCGCAGGTCCAAGGTAGGTGCATAGGATTACAAATTTCATCATACAGAAGATCTTCAGAACCTCCTCAATAGGTAGAGGATTAGTTCTGGCGATTACAATCGAGAAAGAGTAAAACATGAAGAGTAAACTAGAGCTATGTTGATGGCGCGGTGATGGTGTATGAAAGTAATGAAGTAAATGACCGGCCAGTTGGAAAACCCCAAGAGCAAGGTGTGATGAATATAGCAGCAAGTTTTTCCCTCAGTAAGAAACCAAGGTTATCAATCCAGTAGGAGGCAGACAAACGACTGAAGGTCATGCCCGCTAGCTTTCGACAGCTCCGGACAATTTATAGGGCGCCTCGTCCGAGCTTTGCTTTGCGAGCGGCAATGTGGAACCTGCACACAACACAACCAAATACTTTGTTCCCAACTTACGATGAGGTTGTCAATCTCACCGGTTTGCTTGAAACAAAGGGTATGAGCGTATCAAGTGGAAAACAATAGTAATATGCGAGTAAAGTAAACAGTACGAGTAAAGTAAACAGGTGATAGCAATATAAAGGAAATAGGACCGGGGTCCACAGTTCACTAGCGGTGTCTCTCCATAAGATAAAATAATACATGCTGGGTAAAGAAATTACAGTTGGGCAATTGATAGAATAAAGACAACGTGCATATGATGAGAGGATCACTATGAGATTTACTCTAGGCATTACAACAAGATACATAGACCGCCATCCAACTGCATCTATGACTAATAATCCACTCACGGAGATATCGTCCGAACACCCCATGAGTATTAAGTTGCGAACAACAGATAATTGCATTAAACAAAGTGTGTAATGTAAACAAAGCATATGCCCTCGAGCATATGAATGTTGGTTTCCCCCTAGTAGCAACAGCACATCTATAACCTTAGAGGTTTCTGTCACTCCCCCAGATTAAATAGAGGCATGAACCCACTATCGAGCATAAATACCCCCTCTTGGAGTCACTAGCAACTACTCGGCCAAGATAGCTACTAACAACGGAGAGCATGCAAGATCATAAACAACAGAGATAACAAAAGATAAATTTCAGTACATCAACTCAAGCATAACACCAATATTCATCGGATCCCAACAAACCAAACATATAGAATTACATGACGGTGATCTCAATCATGTAGGGCAGCTCATGAGATCTAAACATGAAGCACATGGTGGAGAAGATAACCATCTAGCTACTGCTATGGACCCATAGTCCAAGGTAGACTACTCACTCATCGCTCCGGAGGTAAGCATGGCGATGAAGAAGACCTCCGGTGGCGATTCCCCTCTCCGGTAGGGTGCCGAGAAGAGCTTCTGGACCTTCCCGATCTTCGGGTCGACGGCGGCGGCGGATCGCGATGTGTTCTGGAAAACTGATTAGGCCCTTAGGTTTTTCTCGTCGGGGGGTCTTTATAGGCGAAGGGGCATCGTCAGGAGTGGACCGAGGCGGTCTCACGCATAGGGGGCACGGCCAGGGCCTGGGCCGCACCGCCCTGGTGTGTGGCCACCTCGTGGCCCCACTCCGTCTCCTCTTCGGTTCTCTAGAAGCTTCGGTAAAATTCTGGGCGACTGGCTTTGGTTTCGTCCAATTCCGAGAATATTTCCTGTGTAACTTTTCTGAAACACAAAAACAGCAGAAAACAGGGAACTAGCACTGTGGCGACTTGTTAGTAGGTTAGTTCCGGAAAATGCATAAAAGTGCCATGAAGTGTAACGAAACACTAAGCAAATGGTGTAAAAACAAACATGGAGAATCAAAAATTATGGATACGTTGGAGACGTATCAGCATCCCCAAGCTTAACTCATGCTCGTCCTCGAGTAGGTAAGTGATAACAAAAGAAATAATTTTTGAGGTGACATACACCTACACAATCTTGATCATGTATGTAAGCGTTGTGCGTTGGGATCAAAAGAACTTAAAACATGGGCATGAAAGACATAATCTTGATAGAAGAAACTTAGCAACCATGTTATAACATGAAAATGAACACAAACAAAAGATCATGAAAATGAAACAATGAAAGTCAAACTTGTGTTAAAATCATAAGGAAAAACATACACATGGTTTTCTGCTTGTCCTTCATGGAGAGCAAAACATAAATGCATAGGACACCTTCAAGTTTAAGAGGGCGACTAGATACAAATAATTTCAAAACAAGTGAAACCAACAATATGAATCAATCAATGAAAACTTTGGGACAATGCACATTATACTAAGAATGACAACTATGCTCTCTTAATGGTGCATAAAGATAGAAGGTGGTGACTCAACAAAAAAGTAAAAGAAAGGCCCTTCGCGGAGGGAAGCAGTGATTGCAAGTTTTATAAACCTTCAAAAATTATGGTACTTACCGGCTTTGAGCTCTCATTGCCCCCATCATAAGCATCTTGAATGGTTAAAGTTAATGCGAGAACACTTACGCTGCATATGCTTGACAAATCATAAGTTGAAAACCTCGTGTCCCGTGAATACGAGTACCCAAACCTCATGCTACTTTACTTAGAGTCCCAAGCAAGGCTCTTGTCATTGTAAGTATATACGTATCATCGAGAACCGCCAACGGGGTACCTCCATGCCCGATGACACGGAACAAGCCCACATCAAAATGACAGGACAAGCAGACAATGGACACCTCGACATCTCTTTTATTTACCATTTGTATAGCTTTTTATTTTGAGATGTGTCGTCGAATATCCACTATGGGCATGCTGCAAATTTCCACCATGAATTATGCATGGCTTAGATTGGCGGCCCAGGCGTTTCTCTAACACATATACAAACTCCATGATCCCGCAAGATTCCCAATTCATTTCACACCGCGAGTATCCATAAACAAAAGATCACGATATCAACTCAAATAAGAAGTGCAATGTTGAAAGCTTGCCCCATGACGGCATGGTTGGGCTAATCTCCAACTTACAACTTGCAAGCATAACAACTCAACATAAGAGACCACAATGTCAAAAAATTTAGAACGAGAAAAATAAAGTGTGCCTTCCGGTTCGTGAGAGCTTTACTGACCAATTTTCGCATAACACTGGTAAGAGTTTAATTTGAAGAGTAGATAAAAGCAAGTCAAATGTACTTTGGAATAGCAAATTGCTAATAGGTATGTATGGTGGACACTTTGGCAAACTTGGTTTTTAGGAGTTGGATGCACGAGTAGAGCTCATACTCAGTACAAGGCAAGGGCTAGCAAAAGACTAGGAGCGACCAACTAAGAGAGCAATAACGGCCATAATCATGCAAAGCGACATTAAAAGAAGCATAAGATGGCATAAAAAGTCAAAAACTAAATGATCAGAGGCTATTGGCGACTTTGCAAGAGTCTAACATGTGTGAGCATGCGCCAAGTCAACCCAAATAAAGCATCAAGGAGAAAACCAAAATAATGCTTCCAAACGATAAAAACAACGCATGATTTTTTCAAAGGCTCATTAAGCAATCTCAGTTATTTGAGACAAGTCATGCTACAGCAAAACCACTAAGCATACTATCAAAAATACATCAAGCACGACATGCAAAAGCCTAGGCCGCAGTCTACACAAGCTCCTTCTTGTACCACTTTTTTGCATAAAGCTTTTTCTCTTTTCCAACACCATTCAATAAATTTATAAACACCTCTTTTGATGAATACCGATAAAGATCAGAGGCAAAAATACACATTGATGAAAAGATATAACAAGATCTGAACACATATCAAGGCGAAAATCGAAAACTAAACGCAATTCTAGAAAAAGAAGAACACTCTTTGGAACGAATAGAGTGAAAAACGGAGTGTTCTTGGAAAATGAAAAGCAAGGCAACTTCTCCAAAGGAAATTTGTTAGGGTCCAACCATTTATTGCAGCAAACTAAACTGAAAACTAAAAACAACCGACGCTCTAAGAAAAACGCATAATGCATGAAGCAATAAAAATATAGTGTCTTGAAAGGTGACATGATTTTTGCCGATGAAGAAGGGGTGCCTCGGGGGCATCCCCAAGCTTTGACGCTTGTACTTCTTGGATATTTCTTGGGGTGATGCATGGTTATCCCCAAGCTTGAGCTTTTGTCCATTCTTCAACTCATCTCATCACTCTCCGATCCCTACACTTGAAAACTTCCTTCATACAAAACTAAACACAAATCTATTAGCAACATTAGTGTAAGCATAACATGGAATCAACCCTTTTTTTGCTTCAGGTTTCAACCTAAAACCACCACATATAAAGAATATACTACTGTAGCAACTTCCCCAAAAGTTCCGTGATCAAAAGAACTCAAAAAGAAAGCGATAAAGCGGCAACACAAATATTGGCAGAAATCTGTCAAAACAGAACAGCTGACAAAGGTCGAATTTTTGAGGGGTTTTCTATTGCTCAAATCAAAAAGTTTTCAACTAATGAAAGTTTGGATATAACCTGGGGCATATGCACAAGAAATTTTAGGTCCAAAAGATATACAGAGAATTTTCACGAATTTTTACGGTGCAGCACCGAAAACTGTTTTAGGACAGCAACATCCCCAAATCTTACCTCACTCAAATTAGAGGCTTCTCTTGGCACAAAAACGAAATAAAAAGGATAAGGAGAGGTCATTACAGTAGTAATAACTTCCAAGACTCAAATAAAAGAAAAACAACTGAATGTAAGAACATTGGGTTATCTCCCAAGAGTGCTTTTCTTTAACGCCTTTGAGGTAGGCGCAGAAAAGTGCGAATCAAGTAACATCAAGAGAGGAATTAAGATCCATTGAAGAGGTCTTCTCAATAAGGCATTGTATTTCATCCACATAAGTTTTTGAAGACCCTTTGTGATCATGCTTTGGTTCACTCAAATCACTAAAAAGATTTTTGGGACAAATCCAATCAAAATTATTTTCAAAAGCTTCATACAATCCCAAGAGTTTGCTAGGTATAGGTATCTCGGTTCCCTCATTGTTTGTACTAATAACTTTTATAGGCGAGCCCAGCTTATTAAAGCGCTTAAGAACTTTCCTAGCTTCAATGGCAACATCTCTAAATTCTAAGCGCAAAGTTTCCAAGACAAAAGCTTTCTTTTCAGGATAATCAATTTCATGAAGCTTAAGGAACATGTGTTGCATAAAAGGATTAAGGCTAGCAAACCTAGCTTCTAACATGTGAATTAAATAAGCAGAAGCAACTTCAATACTTGGAGCAAGCTCAACCAAAGACTTTTCCTCAACTTCCTTATGCATACTAATATGATTAAAGAACTCCTTAATGTTACTTTTGCCAATAATCGAACCACTACCTACTGAGAGGTCCTCCAAGACGTACTTAGGGAACAACATAATGAACTAAAAGTAAAGAAATAACAACTACCAAGGATTCTAATTTTTTTTGGTTTTTGATAAAACGATGCAAGTAAAAATAAAGTAAAGCAAAACAATAAACAAAGTAAAGGATGTGCATGCAAAAACTCCCCTCGCAGAAGTCTTCTTCCTCCCCGGCAACGGCGCCAGAAAAAACTTATTGATGGCGCGGTGATGGTGTGTGAAAGTAATGAAGTAAATGACCGGCCAGTTGGAAAACCCCAAGAGCAAGGTGTGATGAATATAGCAGCAAGTTTTTCCCTCAGTAAGAAACCAAGGTTATCAATCCAGTAGGAGGCAGACAAACAACTGAAGGTGATGCCCGCTAGCTTGCGACAGCTCCGGACAATTTATAGGGCGCCTCGTCCGACCTTTGCTTTGCAAGCGGCAACGTGGAACCTGCACACAACACAACCAAATACTTTGTTCCCAACTTACGATGAGGTTGTCAATCTCACCGGTTTGCTTGAAACAAAGGGTATGAGCGTATCGAGTGGAAAGCAATAGTAATATGCGAGTAAAGTAAACAGTACGAGTAAAGTAAACAGGTGATAGCAATATAAAGGAAATAGGACCGGGGTCCATAGTTCACTAGCGGTGTCTCTCCATAAGATAAAATAATACATGCTGGGTAAACAAATTACAGTTGGGCAATTGATAGAATAAAGACAACGTGCATATGATGAGAGGATCACTATGAGATTTACTCTGGGCATTACAACAAGATACATAGACCGCCATCCAACTGCATCTATGACTAATAATCCACTCACGGGGATATCGTCCGAACACCCCATGAGTAGTAAGTTGCGAACAACAGATAATTGCATTAAGCAAAGTGTGTAATGTAAACAAAGCATATGCCCTCGAGCATATGAATGTTGTTTTCCCCCTAGTAGCAACAACACATCTACAACCTTAGAGGTTTCTATCACTCCCCCAGATTAAATAGAGGCATGAACCCACTATCGAGCATAAATACCCCCTCTTGGAGTCACTAGCAACTACTCGGCCAAGATAGCTACTAACAACGGAGAGCATGCAAGATCATAAACAACATAGAGATAACAAAAGATAAATTTCAGTATATCAACTCAAGCATAACACCAATATTCATCGGATCCCAACAAACCAAACATGTAGAATTACATAACGGTGATCTCAATCATGTAGGGCAGCTCATGAGATCTAAACATGAAGCACATGGTGGAGAAGACAACCATCTAGCTACTGCTATGGACCCATAGTCCAAGGTAGACTACTCACTCATCGCTCCAGAGGCAAGCATGGCGACGAAGAAGACCTCTGGTGGCGATTCCCCTCTCCGGCAGGGTGCCGGGAAGAGCTTCTGGACCGTCCCGATCTTCGGGTCGACGGCGGCAGCGGATCGCGATGTGTTCTGGAAAACTGATCGGGCCCTTAGGTTTTTCTCATCGGGGGGTCTTTATAGGCGAAGGGGCATCGTCAGGAGTGGACCGAGGCGGTCTCACACATAGGGGGTGCGGCCAGGGCCTGGTTTTGGTTTCGTCCAATTCTGAGAATATTTCCTGGGTAACTTTTCTGAAACACAAAAACAGCAGAAAACAGGGAACTGGCACTGTGGCGACTTGTTAGTAGGTTAGTTCCGGAAAATGCATAAAAGTGCCACGAATTGTAACAAAACACTAAGCAAATGGTGTAAAAACAAGCATGGAGCATCAAAAATTATGGATACGTTGGAGACGTATCAAGCTATCGCTAATGTAGTTGGCTTACTACTCAAACTACAAAATTACCTTATCTATTTAGGTTCTAGGATTAGGGAATTGGGTCCCTTCTATTCCTATTCTAGTTTTTCACCAAGCTTGGTATAGTTTACGACTCCGCTGATAGTTCTATCATTGGTAGAAGGCTTCATCTTCAGTGTCTCGAGATCGCCTCCTTGAGCTGCCTCCAATCTAAGCAAGGGTTAAGAGGGAGTGGGGTGAGTACCGAGCGTTACCCAGCAAGTTCATATAGGGAAATAAGGTATTTTATGCACTAGCTACAGCCTTGGACCCAATAGTCCTTTGGCAATGCAGGTTTTTGTAAACATTTCTTCAAGAGGTTGCTTTTATTCTGAAAAACTATGTCCGTCAGCCTTCACAAGTTGATTAGAGCTTCCATGGGCTCCTTTCCTCCCGCATTCACAGCTCCTTCCCAGAACAGGGAGTATCCAGATACTTTCCTACACTCTGCAGAGGTGGTCACTTGTACCCATAAGAGATCAAAGCCTTGCTGCACATCCGAGTCACGAGCCTCGTCCATACTTCCTTGGTATGAGGCTCAGTCGATGATCCAAGCCAATCACTGTTCTTCTCCGCCGCAACCCTGTGGGGACCCCGGCTTACCTCCCGGGATTCCCGTTATGCATACAATTCACGATCCTAGGAAGACCGTCGTGAATCCACATAACAGAGTTGGCATTACAGAATACAGCATCCATTACATAATGAGTTCAAATAGTCTTACATGGCCACTTGGCAGAATTCAAATGCCACGCAGGGCAAGTTCTCTAACAGTTGCAACGGATACAAGGGTAGCGTCGGTAGCCCGTGTCATGCCTCTACCCTACAGGCGACTGACCAGGAGACGGATCCTAGTTTGCACCGGCATCGTCGAACTCCTCACCATCATCATCATAGTCTTCACCATAATCTGACCAAGTTAATAGCCAGGGACAAAGCCATGAGTACATTTTGAATTGTACTCGCAAACCACCTAAGAGAGATAGTGATTGACATGCAATTTAGCTGTAGCAAGGGAAATGGTTTCAGGCTAGTGCTTTATACTAATAATAGTTTCTTGTGTCGATATAGCATGTCATACGACATCTCTATATCATAGTTTCTCTTGTCGATATAACATGTCATACGACATCTCTATATCCTTATTAAAGAAGAAATTTTATAAAACCACTTTTGTAAATGCTCTAGGCAAGGGGGAACTCGCTTAGTTTCCAAGAGTATCGATGGTCAATCAAACATGACCCCCATCTTTCCTCGGCAGTGCCCTACAAGTACTCTGAACCACCATCGTGCTACGACAGTACCCTCCGAGTACTCCATCCGGCACCTTTCTCCTTTTCTTTCCAAAAACACTTTTATAAAACCAAAGCTTGACATTGGGCTAAGTAACGGTCGTCCCAACCGTCCATGACCGAGGACTCGGCTATTCGAATAGATTTATACTCTGCAGAGGTTGTACACTATACCCACAAGATTCGATAAATCCATCGGGATACCACCACGGACCGTCATACACAAGTATGCGGGGTTCAAATAATTAAATAGAGTCGTCCATATATCTACCTTAGTATGGGTGCCTGCCCTATGGAGTTAACCTCCCCGGCAAACCCTGGCAGCCTACCTCCATTTCGAGTGTAGCTCTAGTGCCACGGCGGGAGAACCCAAGTGTCTTCCGGCCGGATAAATCCCGAAGGATCCCGATTCACTATTGCCCATACTCTTATGGTAACCCGGATTCCGGGGTCCTACAAACCCTTATATAGTGTGACGCTCCCCGCACTAAAGCAAATAAACTTCGAACTGAGTCCCATCCCATACCGGGGTAATGTGGTTGCACGGATAAATTGTTCTGGGCGAACACTTAGTGATCACCAATGTCTTTTGAAAACCACCAACTCCTTTATCCTCCATGAATCATCTCCATTGGTCCAAAAACCATTTTCGAAAACATTTCAGTGGAGTAGATGCTACTCCAGGGTTTTCGAAGACATTTTTAAGAAATCCTTTGAGTGTTCCCATCCTAGAGTTTTTGGCTCCACTAGAAGGTTTCCAAAGGCTTTGTTGCTAATCAACAAGCCATTGCTACAAGGGTAGAGAGTGGGTGTTCAAAGGGTTCATCTCGAAGGATGATAATAATAGGCTTGTGGAGCTTGAGCCCATAATATAATTGCTACAAGAGCTATAGCAATATAAAAACATGCAGTTTAATAAACCTTTATGCAACCTGCAAAACAAGTGAATAGGATTCAGATATGCAACAAGTTTAGATGGCGTGCCTTGAGTGGCTTGTCCCTGGTCCTCCTCTTCCTGATATTCAAAGACTCCCCCCTCTTCGGTACACTCCTCGTTCGATTCTACCGCCGGAAAAATAATAGCACACAATGAATATACATGCATACACAAGTCACAACATTTTTCACTTGCTCAACACCACACAATCCAAGAGTATCAGAAACAAACATGTTTAGAAAACAAAACAATATTTTATAGATTTTAGTTATTAAGTTATTCCTATTAGAAACTAGGGTTTTTCAAATAAAGCAATCACCACACCAAATCATTCCCAACAAGCATGCAGGTGGTCTCATGGATCAAATAACACACTCAGTAAACTTACAGGTTGACAACAATCTTACGAATCTAACAAAATTGGATTTACACAAAAACAGTTTGTGGTTTAATTCCTATGAATTAAACAATAGGGAATAACACTAGGATACCAAAATAAATCTCAGATATTCTCTGAGCATCAGAAAAATATGAAATAAAATGTTCTGGAAAGCTCTTCCAGAGCACAACCCAAGGAAATTGGGTTCATATCAAAATTCCTATTCTACTACAGGTGGTAATTTTTCTAATATTAAATACACAAACAACCATATTAATTACTACTGCAAAAATAAAGATCCTAAAATAGTAAAACCAGTTGGTCAAGCAATCTAACATATCAAGCTGTCACTGAAAATTGGATCTACTCAATTTTAGTATATAGAACTTGAAAAGTGACCTAATTAACTTCACCATTTATCATTTCATCTGCAGAGGGTCTACAAACATGGGACCTATGTCATATGAAAGATCTTGCAGTAAGCTACACATAGAAACTTGAATCACTCAATTTGCACAAGATGAGAATTTTCTATGCATTTTTGAATCTTGTAGAGAATTGGAAATAGAGAAAATTATCTGAAAAAAATGTAGCAGGCCGGGTTTCGAGCGGATCTGGCCAGATCCGGCCTGGGCCGGCCAAGATCTGGCGGCCTGCCCGGGGCCTGCCGGGCGAATTGGTATGCCTCCATCCGATCTAGATCAGACGGTGCAGCATCCTTCTTCCTCGCGCAGACATGCATGCAGGGCGTCGCCGACGAGCTAGCTAGGGTTTGTGGCTGGCGATGCTCACCATGGGTCGTCGGCGGCTAGTCGGCGGCAGATCGGAGGCGGAGGCATTCAGGAGGTGGTCCGGCTCGAAGCGTGCTGCATGTAGGGGCTAGGGTGTTTGTGTCGAAGCTGAGGTCGTCGACGTCCTTCCTTGAAGAGATCGGCGATGGCGATGACTTGAGCTCGATCTGGACAAAACGAAAGGGTGCGTGAGATCGAGGGAAGCAAGGGGGTTTCAGAGATGCAGAGAAGAAGGCGGGAGAGGGTCTGCTGGTGACGGCAACCTGCCCCTTCTCCTCGGACTCCGGCGATGGCGTTCTCCCTCTGCAGAGAGAGAGAGCAGGGGCTAGCAAAGCAAGCTCTGGGAGGTGGGGAGAGGTGGATGGGGGCGAATGGCGTCGAACCGTTGGCTCAGACGCTCGGGATCGACTTAAGAAGGGTTGGGGTAGACGCGGTGTGTGGTGGTTTTCCTCGGACGCGATTGGCTGGGGTGGCGGTGCTCCGTGGACGGCGTCGTGGACTGATTCCATCTACGCAAGCGTGGAGTTCGAGCGTGTGCTGCATCGGCCAGGGCTTGGTCGGTTTTAGTGCGGGTGCAGGCGAAGTGGAGTGTGGCAGGGCTGGCTCGATCGGCTACGGTGCAACGCGGGGGTGGCGTGTCGACATGCACTCGATGCCGTGCACGTACATGTGCGGCATGAGGCATGAGCGAGCGCGTGCGTGCGGGAACGCGAGTGGTGCTCTCGTCGTCCATGGCGCGTGTACGATAGAGTCAGGGCAAGGGCTGCGGAGGGACCTACGGCTGGTCGGGGCGGCTGGCAACGATTGGGCTGTGTCAATGGTGGCCAGAGGACGCTGATGGCGAGGTAGCAACGGCTGGCTTGCCGCCGAAGCCTTTGTCTCCACGGGCTTGCTCCTGGTCGGCGTCGACGTGAGAGAGGGAGAAGGTGAGGTGCAGGGGGCTCGGTGGCTGGCGAGTGGGGTCGAGGGGCTCCTCCTGGGCGGCAGCTCGTCGCTGATTGGGGGTCTGGAGTGGAGAGGGTGAGAGAGAGGGAGTAGGGCAATCTTTGCAAGATTGCCTCGGGCTCCCCTCCTTCTTTGTGTCCAAGCACAAAAGGACAAAGGCCAGAGGTCGAAAATGAAGAGAGGGCAGAGAGAGTGAGAAGGGTTGGTCGGCTAGGGTGGCCTCTTGGTCGGTTTTGCAAAGAAGAAAGAAGAAAGGAGAGGAAAAGAAGAAGATGTGGTGAACTTGGCCGATATTCATTTAAATTTTGAAAAGCTCAAAATTTGATCCAAGTGGTGGTGATGATTGGCTAACAAGTGACTTTCAAATGGTAGAAGTCCATCTACCAAGTTTCAGAATTTTTGAACAAGTGGAAGTGGGATTTTGGTGAAGTTCCTATTTTCAAATAAGAGTGCAAAAATAAAAGAAATAGAAATTCTATATGGTGTGATCAAGCAAAGAAACTAAACTAGGATTTTTGTTTCACACAAGCAAGCATCAAGTCCAAAGATTTCTGCATAAAATCATAGCACCATGTTGTAGTCAAGAATAAAGGTGTTTGTTGTGTTGAAAATAAAATCAAGCAAAAATAATTAAGCACACACATGCACTCACATAAAATCATGCACACACACATGAAATCATACATGCTAGCACTCATGCACATATATGAATAAAAGTTTTTAATTTACCCCAATTAAAATGCTAAACCTAGGTCTCAAATGTTTACAAAAAGTGGGATGTTACAGACCTTCCCCCCTTAAAAGAATCTCATCCCGAGATTCGGTAGCTAAGCATTGAACAACTCGGGAAATTCCCGCTGAAGATAATCTTCGCGTTCCCAAGTGGCTTCGTCCTCGGTGTGGTTACTCCATTGGACTTTATACATGTTGATTTTTCTTCTACGAGTAAGGCGGACATCCTTCTCTAGAATACGGATTGGTCTCTCGCAGTAGGTCAAGTCGTGGTTGAGGTCAATGGAGTCTTGGTCAACCTCCTTGAAGGTTTCGGGCTTGTTGGGGGCTTGAAGGCATTTGCGTAATTGTGAAACGTGGAAGACGTCATGGAATTCAGACAGCTTCGGGGGTAGCTCCAGCTTGTAGGACATCTCTCTGTTGCATTCTAGAATTTTGTACGGGCCTATGTAGCGGGGTGCTAGTTTGCCTTTGACATGGAATCTTTGCATACCCTTGAGAGGAGTAACTCGGAGATAGACAAAATCTCCCACTTGGAATGAAATGGGCCTCCGTCGGGAATCTGCATAGCTCTTCTGCCTGGATTGGGTAGCCTTTAATCAGTTACGAATCAGTTGCACCTGCTCTTCAGCTTCCCCAATGATGTCGGGGCCAAACACTTGGCTTTCTCCGGTCTCGGGCCAGTTGAGAGGGGTACGGCACTTGCGACCGTATAGTGCTTCAAAGGGAGCCATTTGTAGGCTAGCTTGGTAACTATTGTTGTAGGAAAACTCGGCGAATGGCAAACAATCCTCCCATTTGGCTCCGTATGAGAGGATGCAGGCACGAAGCATATCTTCAAGAATCTGATTGACCCTCTTGGTTTGGCCTCCAGTTTGCGGGTGATAGGCTGTGCTAAAAGAAAGCTTGGTCCCTAAGGCT
Organism: Dactylis glomerata; assembly: GCA_007115705.1. Classification (NCBI taxonomy): domain Eukaryota; kingdom Viridiplantae; phylum Streptophyta; class Magnoliopsida; order Poales; family Poaceae; genus Dactylis; species Dactylis glomerata. The sequence goes on from QXEO01002102.1 coordinate 1,520,151, forward strand.
TCATAATGTTTTGCCCAAAAACGAGATGTGAATTGGGTACCACGATCGGAGACGATAGTTTTGGGTACCCCATGCAGACTCACAATTCTCGAGATATAGAGATCGGCAAGTTCCCTGCCATTATGGGTAGTCTTGACCGGAATAAAATGAGCGACCTTGGTTAAGCGGTCAACGATGACCCAAATGGAGTCATGTCCCCGATTTGACCTCGGAAGGCCAGTGATAAAATCCTTACCAACTGATAGGGTAAAGGTGCCCGATCTTTCGATGAGACGATAACTATCGATTATGGTGGAGGTCGACGTTGACGATCCGACTACAAACGTGCGAGACGTTGCGCCTTAGCAATCGATACACCAACTTCCGAGGCTATTGATCACGCCGGAGCTAGATCAACCTGATCACGAGGATCAATCCCTGCAAGCAATCGAAGAACAAGCAAGAATTATAGATGCAATCCAGATATTGCGAATATAGATGAAGGCTTTATTGAAGAGGTGGGATTCTGTCTGTGCGTAGTACAAAAGGTCGATCTGACACTTGTGCCTATGGCGAAGAGTAGCTCGTGGCTAAGTCTTTTAACTAAACAAAATCCAAGTTCTAATGACGGCTAGGAGGAGGTATATATGAGGGAAAGGGCAAGGATTTTCGTATAGCCCTAATGGGCCATCCGAAAATAACCCTAGATGGGCCGATTTCCACTCAAACAGTCTCCAGAAAATCCCTAAAATACCTATGACGAAAATACATGGGTTTAACCCATAAAATAAGGTGACGCAGCACCATATAAAGCCTTGGACGAATTTTATGATTGAGTAACTTGTGAATTTCGTCCAAGCATCCTTGCAGCATTATGGTGGCTTCAAAGTTCTGAAATCTTCACTTGCAGCGTCATCCTGAATCCTCACACGATTGCTGCCATCATCTCCATGCACGATCATGCTCCAATGCTTGTCCCTCTCATCCGTGCTAGGCCCATCATTCCTAAGTAACATAAACACATCTGATTTAGGCAGCATCATATTCTCATAAATATTAGGAATAGTTCCTAGAAACGAAAGTACCTGATAATTTAGTTGGCGTGCACGAGCTCTTGTGAGAGGTCCTTGGAATTGTGGAATGTGAGGAAGTGTGGCTGTAGGTGCAACGGTTGTATCAACCGTAGGGATGTCCTCATCATCCTCCCCTTCTTGAATTGAAGTCGTCCTCGACGCAATCTCATCTTCTTCTCCAAAGTATGGCTTCAAATCTGCAATGTTAAATGAAGGACTTACCATGCCCATCTCTGCAGGAAGCTCAAGTTTATATGCATTATCATTCATTTTCTCTAACACTTTAAAAGGACCAGCAACACGCGGCATTAAGTTAGACTTGCGCAAATCAGGAAAACGATCTTTGCGCAAATGCAACCAAACTAGATCTCCCACATCAAACACAATATGCTTTCGTCCTTTATCACCAGCAACTTTATATTTAGCATTCATACGTTCTATATTTTCCTTAGTAATCCTATGCAACGTAAGAATCTGTTCAGCACATTGTGTAGCATCAAAATTATGTTGCACCGAAGATGGAATAGGTAATAAATCAATAGGTGCATGAGGAACAAAACCATACACAATCTCAAAAGGACATAACTTAGTTGTAGAATGCACGGAACGATTGTAAGCAAATTCAATATGAGGTAAACAATCTTCCCACATTTTTAAGTTCTTCTTTAAAACAGCCCTTAACATGGTAGATAAAGTTCTATTTACTACTTCAGTTTGTCCATCAGTTTGGGGATGACAGGTAGTAACAGCAATTTAGTCCCCAACCTAGCCCATAAACATCTCCAAAAATGGCTAAGCAATTTAGTATCACGATCTGAAACAATAGTTTTAGGCACACCATGCAAGCGAACAACATCGTGAAAGAATAATTCAGCAACATGAGCAGCATCATCACTCTTATGACAAGGAATAAAGTGTGCCATCTTAGAAAATCTATCCACAACCACAAAAATACTATCCCTCCCCTTCTGTGTTCGAGGTAATCCTAACACAAAGTCCATAAAAATCTCCTCCCAAGGTACACTAGGAACAGGAAGAGGCATATATAAACCATGTGGATTAAGGCGGGACTTAGCTTTTTGACATGTTGTGCAGCGAGCAACAAACCTCTCAACATCCCTTCTCATGCGTGGCCAAAAGAAGTGTGTAGCAAGTACGTCTTTTGTCTTCTTTACTCCAAAGTGACCCATTAATCCTCCTCCATGCGCCTCCTGCAACAACAAAAGACGAATGGAACCTTCTGGAATGCATAGTTTGTTAGCACGGAACACAAACCCATCATTGAGGACGAATTTGTTCCAAGTTCTACCCTCTAAACAATGCTGCAAAACATCTTTAAAATTGGCATCGTTCACATATTGTTCTTTGATAGTTTCCAATCCAAAGATTTTGAAGTCAAGTTGAGATAACATGGCATAACGACATGACAAAGCATCAACAATAATATTATCTTTACCCTTTTGTGTTTAATAACATAAGGAAAAGATTCAATGAATTCAACCCACTTTGCATGACGTTTAATCAACTTAGCTTGACTACGAATATGCTTCAAAGATTCATGATCAGAATGTATAACAAATTCTTTAGGCCATAAATAATGTTGCCAAGTTTCTAATGTTCGAACAAGAGCATATAATTCCTTATCATAAGTAGAATAGTTCAAACTAGCTCCACTCAATTTCTCACTGAAATATGCAACAGGTTTACCCTCTTGTAACAACACTCCTCCTAAACCAATTCCACTAGCATCACATTCCAACTCAAAAGTCTTATTAAAATCAGGAAGTTGGAGTAAAGGAGCATGTGTAAGCTTATCTTTGAGTAACATGAAGGCGTCTTGTTGTGCATGGCCCCAAACAAAGGGCACATCTTTCTTAGTAAGCTCGTTCAGCGGCGCTGCAATGGAACCAAAATCTTTGACAAAGAGCCTATAAAATCCAGCGAGGCCAAGGAAGCTCCTCACTTGTGTGACTGTTTTGGGTTGTGGCCAACTCGAAATTGCTTCAATCTTGGTGGGATCAACTTCAATACCCTGTGCTGTAACAACATAGCCAAGGAAATCAACTCTATTCGTGCAAAAGGTGCACTTTGCAATGTTACCAAACAAACGTGCAGCACGTAAAGCATCCAAAACAGCACGTAAATGTTCCAAATGTTCTTCTATAGATTTGCTATATATCAATATATCATCAAAATATACCACCACAAAATGTCCAATAAAAGCACGTAAAACTTCATTCATTAATCTCATGAAAGTGCTGGGAGCATTAGTTAAACCAAAAGGCATCACTAACCACTCATATAGGCCAAATTTAATTTTAAATGCAGTTTTCCATTCATCTCCTAACTTCATACGAATTTGGTGGTAACCACTACGCAAATCAACCTTAGAAAACATGGAAGAGCCACTCAATTCATCAAGCATGTCATCTAAACGAGGAATAGGATGACGATAGCGAATAGTAATATTATTGATTGCTCTACAATCAGTACACATGCGCGAAGAACCATCTTTCTTTGGTACCAAAATAATAGGAACAGCACAAGGACTAAGAGACTCACGAATATGACCCTTGTCAATAAGTTCTTGAATTTGTCGCTGAATCTCTTTCGTCTCCTCCGGATTGGTACGATATGGCGCACGGTTGGGCAAAGATGCGCCAGGAATCAAATCAATTTGGTGCTCAATTCCACGAATAGGTGGCAGTCCTGGAGGTACATCTTGTGGAAAAACGTCCGCATACTCCTGCAAAATGTTAGCAACAGCAGGTGGCAAAGAAGAAGGCATCTCCTCAGCTGAAAACAACACTTCTTTGCAAATGATAGCATAACATGCAGTAGTACTCACATCAATTTCAGAAATATCAGATTTGCTAGCTAGCAAACAAGTACTTTTCAAACGAATTTCGTTAGCATGTTTTGGAGCAGATTTAGAAGTACTTGTAGAAGGCATAAGTTCCTTAGCAACAATCTGATTTTTGCTCAACTTTTTCCCCTCATTATGTGCTCTACTAGCTCTAGCAAGATCATCTTTTAAAATACTTTCAGGAGACATGGGAAGTAACACAATTTTCTTATCATTATGAACAAGAGAATACTGATTTGTGCTACTATAGTGTATAGAATTTGTATCAAATTGCCATGGTCTACCAAGTAAAAGAGCACATGCTTGCATAGGAACAACATCACACTCAACATAATCAACATATGCAGCAATAGTAAAATGCACACAAACTGTACGTGTTACCTTAACCTTGCTGCTGTTATTAAACCATTGAATGTGATATGGACGAGGATGGGGTCGTGTCGTAAGAGCAAGCTTTTCAACCATCTCCATGCTCGCCAAGTTGTTGCAGCTCCAGCCATCAATAATAATGCGAATACAGCGATCTTTAACCACGCCCTTGGTATGGAACAGATTATGGCGCTGGTCGGGCTCGGCCTTGGTAATTTGTGCACTCAAGACTCGCTGTGCAACTAAACTCGGGTATTTCTCCGCATGTTCTGCAGCCATATATTCAGAATCTTGCTCTGTGGGTGCGGCAGCACATTGCTCATCAGATGCAATAAGAGCCAAAGTATCTTCATCATAATCACTGGTGGAGTCGTATCCACCATCCTCAAGAGCAATCATCACGCGGGAGGAGGCACAATCACATGCAAAGTGACCAAGTCCACCACATTTGCGGCACTGAATTTGGCTGGACTTGCCCGTAGATGCCATGGAGGACACAGCGCTCGGGGCTGGTCCCGTAGTAGTCTTCCGTGCAGCAAACGGAGGTGGTGTAGATGCTGCAGATCGCGTGGATGTGGTCACTGGAGGTGTAGGTGCAGCAGCCCGTGATGCCGAATTCGGTGATCTCCAAGAAGAACGTCCTGCAGAAAAATTAGTTCGTGTTGCCTCGCGTTGATCCTGCACTTCACATTTAGAATTGCAAGCAAGATGGAACAAACGGGTAATAGTGTGATAAGATTTATATCTAAGAATGGTCTGAATTTCCTTATTTAACCCGCCTACAAAACGTGCCATTAATGCTTCATTATCCTCCTCTATACCACAACGTAGCATGCCAGTTTGCAACTCCTGATAATAATCCTCTACAGAATTTTTGCCTTGATCTAGACGTGCTAATTTTGTAAGCATGGAACGCTGATAATATGGTGGAACAAAACGAATATGCATAGCATGTTTTAAAGCATCCCATGTAGTGTTTGGATTAGCATGATTAGCACGACAATATTCAGACCACCATATGGAACCAAAACTAGTGAACTCACAAGTAGCAGCACTGACACGTCTATCCTCGGGATAATTTAAGCATGCAAAATGCTGGTCTAATTCTAATTCCCAAGAAAGGTATGCATCAGGATTATAGCGACCATCAAACGTAGGAACATTTAATTTCAGTTTAGCAACATGGTCATCATCACGTACCAACGGACGAGGAGGTGGACGGCGAATATAGGGCCGAGGACGACCAGGTGGCTGATCAACTGTGAAGTCGTCCACGTACTCGCCCTCATACTCATCTTCCCCGTAATAATCATCCAACGGTGCATCACGGGCCTGTGTAACACCCGTAGCTCCTGCAACGCCAGCAGCCGTAGTGCCCGCAGTAGCACCCGCAGCCGAAGTTTGTGCCGGTTGATGGAGAATGCGTTGTGCACGTCCCAAAAAGGTCGGTGGAGGAGCCACGCGAGTCGGCTGTGGAGGAGGCGCGTGAGCCGGCGGTGGAGGTGGTAAGCGTGCTAGCACCTCCTGGAATTTAGCGTCGAGTTTGGCGGTGAAGGTAGTCTCGAGTCCCTCGAGTTGCTCCATCGTGTCACTAAAATGCTTGTCCACATCCTGCATATGATCAGACAAAAGTTTGGTGACGTGAGCCTGCAAGGCTTCACCCTCCAGTGGCTGTGGCTGTGGCTGTGGCTCGGTGTTGTCTGGTGGCATGATTAGTACGCAAAAGCACAGTTATAGAGATGCAATAGGAACAGGGATGGAACACGCTTAATCTGTCAAGCAAACCAATACTCTTACCCGTTCTTACCCTGCAGCAGGTGGCGATTAGCAACCGTCGTGATCAAACTTCAGGAAGATTGAATAGAGCGATTGCCAGGTGGTGTCAACGCACGGTGTAGGAATATGTGGAGCTCTGGGTGGCTGCAATATCTGTAGCGAAAATTCAAGACAGCAATGCAAGGTTGAATAACAGCTCAACGACGGTACTGTGCTGGTCCTAGACTAGCCCAAGCTAGAGACGCGAGCCTAGAACACCACGAATCACGCTGCGACACCGAAACGCAACAGGCAGCAGTGCTCTGAACAGCGCGTGAATGAGGCGAAAATCACTATGATGGAAAGTGTCTCAAAACGATCAGCAAGGTGAAATATCAGGATAGGAACAAGATTTTTTTTTGAAATTTCCGAAAACTACACGAAACTGCTCCGGAAAGCATGCAGACGCCAATTTTTTTTCACTATAATAGCGTATAGCTCAAAACGATCCCAGAAGCCTAAAAACAGTATAGGCCGAAAAAAAATTCGGAGAAGTTTCCACTTGATAGGGTAAAGGAGCCCGATCTTTCGATGAGACGATAACTATCGATTATGGTGGAGGTCGACGTTGACGATCTGACTACAAACGTGCGAGACGTTGCGCCTTAGCAATCGATACACCAACTTCCGAGGCTATTGATCACGCCGGAGCTAGATCAACCTGATCACGAGGATCAATCCCTGCAAGCAATCGAAGAACAAGCAAGAATTATAGATGCAATCTAGATATTGCGAATATAGATGAAGGCTTTATTGAAGAGGTGGGATTCTATCTGTGCGTAGTACAAAAGGTCGATCTGACACTTGTGCCAATGGCGAAGAGGAGCTCGTGGCTAAGTCTTTTAACTAAACAAAATCCAAGTTCTAATGACGGCTAGGAGGAGGTATATATGAGGGAAAGGGCAGGGATTTTCGTATAGCCCTAATGGGCCATCTGAAAATAACCCTAGATGGGCCGATTTCCACTCAAACAGTCTCCAGAAAATCCCTAAAATACCTATGACAAAAATACATGGGTTTAACCCATAAAATAAAGTGACGCAGCACCATATAAAGCCTTGGACGAATTTTATGATTGAGTAACTTGTGAATTTCGTCCAAGCATCCTTGCAGCATTATGGTGGCTTCAAAGTTCTGAAATCTTCACTTGCAGCGTCATCCTGAATCCTCACACGATTGCTGCCATCATCTCCATGCACGATCATGCTCCAATGCTTGTCCCTCTCATCCGTGCTAGGCCCATCATTCCTAAGTAACATAAACACATCTGATTTAGGCAGCATCATATTCTCATGAATATTAGGAATAGTTCGTAGAAACGAAAGTACCTGATAATTTAGTTGGGGTGCACGAGCTCTTGTGAGAGGTCCTTGGAATTGTGGAATGTGAGGAAGTGTGGCTGTAGGTGCAACGGCTGTATCAACCGTAGGGATGTCCTCATCACCAACTTCTTCCCATTTCCACATGGGCACCTTTAACGGCTGCAGCAGACCCGCAGGTCTTTGGTGCTCGGCCTTAACACGACGTCACATCGTGCAATGAAAAAGGCTATCTCTCACTTCATGCCATGCCACCAAAACTGCTCTTTCAAGTCTTGGTACATCTTGGTGCCTCCTGGTGAATTAAATAAGGAGTATCATGGGCCTCATTTAAAATAAGCTGCTTCAACTCATCGATGTTGGGGATGCATAGGCGGCCATTATACCATAGCACACCTTGCTGGTCAATCATAAACCCAGGTACTTCCTCTCGTCCCATCCTACGCTTGATCCCTTCAATACTCTCGTGACCTTTTTGGGTTTTTTTAATTTGATCAAACAGAGTAGGCCGGACTTAAAGGTTGGCTAAGAACCCATGGCTCACAAGCCCAAGTCCAAACCTTTCAAACTCTTGGCATAGGGTGGGTTGGCTGGTTTTTAGAAGGCCATTTAGAGAGCAAGGCTCTCGGCTGAGGGCATCGGCAACAACATTCGCCTGACCCGGGTGATAGTGAATGCCTAGGTCATAGTCTTTAATAAGCTCAATCCATCTTCTTTGCCTCATATTCAACTCCTTCTGAGAGAAAATGTATTTCAAGCTTTTGTGGTCTGTGTAGATTTCACATCGGTTGCCCATAATATAGTGACGCCAAGTTTTGAGTGCATATACCCCGGTGGCAAGCTCTAGGTCATGAGTAGGGTAGTTTAGCTCATGCGGGCGTAATTGATGGGATAAATAAGCAATGACTTTGCCATCTTGCATCAAGACACTTCCAAGTCCAAGCCTGGATACGTCGCAATAGACGTCAAAGCTCTTGGTAATGTCGGGCATGGTTAAGATAGGGGCTGATACAAGTCTCTTCTTTAGTTCTTGGAAACTTTGCTCGCACTTTTTAGTCCACTCGAACTTTTTATCCTTCTTGAGGAGTTGGGTCAATGGGCGAGCGATGCTGGAAAACCCTTCAACAAACTTCCGGTAATAACCAGCTAGTCCAAGGAAGGCTCAAACCTCGGTGGGGTTAGTTGGGGCTTTTCTTTCCATGATGGAGGTGATTTTAGAGGGGTCAACGGAAACTCCAACGGCTGACATGACATGGCCTAGAAATCCAACTTCTTTCAGCCAAAACTCACATTTGCTGAATTTAGCATAAAGTTGGTGCTCACGCAGGGTTCCCAACACAAGTCGCAGATGTTCTGTGTGCTCTTCCTTGGTCTTGGAATAGACCAAGATGTCGTCAATGAACACCACTACAAATTTGTCGAGGAACTTCATGAACACCTTATTCATGAGATTCATGAAGTAGGCAGGGGCATTGGTCAGGCCAAATGACATCACGGTGTATTCAAACAAGCCGTAGCGGGTGGTGAAGGCGGTCTTGGGAATATCAGACTCACGAACCTTCAGCTAATGATATCCGGTATGGACATCAATCTTGGAGAACACTTTGGCCCCATTCAGCTGATCAAATAGGTCTTCAATCTTTGGGAGTGGATACTTGTTCTTAATGGTCACCTCATTCAGTTTACGGTAGTCCACACACAATCGAATGGTACCATCTTGCTTGTCCACAAAAAGAATAGGCGATCCCCAAGGTGACGCGCTGGGACGAATAAGACCCTTGTTGAGCATATCAGCGAGTTGCCTCTTTAACTCTTCTAGTTCTTGGGGGTTCATGCAGTAAGCTCTTTGCGCAATAGGGGCTATTCCGGGAACCAACTCAATAATGAACTCGATATCCCGGTCAGGGGGCATACCTGGCAACTCTTTGAGGAAAACATCCGGGTATTCACATACCACCGAAACTTGGTCGAGGGTTGGTCCAGACATGTACTTCTTGTAGTAGGCTTTGCGGCATGGCATGGTTGCAATGTGTTCAATTTGAATACCATCGTTGTTGGTTATTGTTATAGACTTCCTGGCGCAATCTATGTGTCCCTGGTACTTGGACATCCAATCCATTCCGAGTACCACATCCAACCCCTTTGTGCCTAAAATGATCAATTGGCTCAAAAATGTACCCCATGAATATCTACCGGCACATCTACACAATTATCCTTGGTCTTCACGACGGATCCGGGGATCTGAACTAGCATAGCTCTAGTCATCATGGTAGACTCTAACTTCCCCTTTTTCACAAACTGTTCGGTAACGAAAGAATGCGATGCACCAGAATCAAATAGTACTCTTGCAGGGATGGAGTTGACAAGAAACGTACCAAGCACAACATCAGGTGCCTCAGCAGCTTCTTCAGTAGTGACATGGTTCAGGCGGCCCCTTGCATTATGGGCTTGGGTCTTCGTGTTTCTACCAGAGGGTCCACGGCCTTGACCCTGGTTGGGTCACGGCGCACTGAGGCTCGGAGCAGAGGGCTTCTTCAGAGGGCACTCCTTAGAGAAGTGCCCAGGCTGACCACAAGTGTAACATCCACTACCCTGACTGCGATTTGCGGGGTTGAAGGTGTTGCGGTTGCTTCCAGAGAAATTTCCTCCTGCTGGGCGGTTGTTGGGGTACTGACGGTTGGGGTTGTTGGGCCTAGGGGCTTGAGAGGCGAACCTTTGTGATGGTGGCGCGGCTCTGGACGGGGGCATGCTGCAGGACCTATGACCACTAGGTCCTCCCTGGTTCATCATCCTCCTCTTGCGACTCTCACGGGCAGCTTTGTTCTTGTCTTCGACCATGATGGCAGCATCTACCATGGCCTCCAAATCGGGATAGTGAACAGCCATAAGGTAAGTCTGCAGCTCCTCCTGTAACCCATTGAGAAATCTCTCTCTCTTCTTCTCATCGGTATCAATATCATTTAGGGCATACCTTCCCCAGGTGGTGAACTTGTCGAGGTAGTCGGTGACACTAATACCTCCCTGCTTCAGATTGAGAAATTTATCCCTCATGACCTTAATAAGCCCTGAGGGCACGTGAGCCTTACGGAACTTGGTCTTGAAGGCATCCCAGGTCATAACTTGACCCTCGGGCTGCATGGCGCGGACATTCTCCCACCATGCTCCAGCTGGTCCAGCTAAGAAGTGAGTTGCATACAGGACCTTCTCGTTCGCTCCCACTCCCGCATACTCAAGCTTATTTTCGATAGTCCGGAGCCAATCATCTGCATCCAGAGGCTCAGTGGACTTGGTGAAAGTGGGTGGGTTGGAATTCTGGAAATCCCTGAGCTTGGTTTGTGGTTCATCATTGCCATTGCCACCATTATTATTGTTGTTATTGGTGGCTAGCTGGGCGAGGTGTTGGAGAGTGGCAAGGTTGGCTTGGCGTTCGGCACGTGTAGCTTCACATTCTTCTAACATGAGTCGCAGCACCTGCACCATGCTGGGCTCAGGTGGAGGGGGCGGAATGCTTCCAGCTTCGCCTCGTGTTTCCGGAGCCATTCTGGAAAAGGTGGTTGGGTGAGAAACCAAGGCGAAATATATATATATAGCCTAGCTATTCTACAACCGGTTGTAGATTAAGAATCTACAATGAATTCTGAACTTTCGAGAAAAAGCAGCTGAACTGCCTTATTTTCTCTTGTATGCGTGACTGAACTGCCTAAGATTCTATGTCCGATCTACTAGTATTTTTAACATAGTTTTTTAACTGTTTATCATAATTGTACAAAATGATATATCATTGGAAAGCTGTTTAAATTCCGCAACTTTTCTGTAGAGATACGCTTTTCCAAATTCGGAGCAGTTTAAGAGTAATTTAAAAAAACAAAAACTGGTAAAAAATCGCTAAATACGTGATTGTGCTTTATTTTTTCAGCCGTTTGTCGGAAATATGCAAACGATATAGCCTTGGAAAGCTAATAAAATTTCGCATCTTTTTCGTGTTATAAGTTTTTTCTAATTCTGCAAGGTTTTTGAATAATTTTAAAACTAACTTAAATCGGATCTACTCAAAAAAATGACGGACCGTATTTTCTCGATTATTTTTGAACCGTTGATCGGAATGATACAAATGATATGGCATTGGAAAGCTATGGATTAGGCGCATCTTATTGGTTCAGAAAGTTTTGGTAATTCCTTACAATTTAAGAGCAGATTTTAAAATATTGTCCGCCATTTTGAAGTAGGGGCAGCTAATGTTTTCTACCGGTGCATTCAAACGATAAATTGGAATGACACAAATAATGTCCCGTTGAAAAGGTATGAAAGAGACGAAACATTGAGGCATATTTTATATCGAACACTTTCGCTAAATTTTTACGGTTTGAAACCAATTTTAGAAGTTAAAAATTCATTTTTTGATGTTCTATGTAAGATTGCGGCATAAAATTGATAGGTAGAACATTTTTATTCATTGTAGAATGTAGTATGTAGTGAAATTAGACTCATATTTTACTTAGATGGCCTCGATATTATCGATTGAGGTGGTCGAAGCTCGAAACAATGAGATTAGTACAATGTATTTCCGCCCCGCAAAAAACAGAGTATTGAACTGCCCTCGACATGTACTTGAACTTTTTATAGCATGCACATGAACTGCCATAAAAGCACACCTGAATTGCCCATGGTGGTAAAATTAAATCTTATTTAAATAAAAATCTAGGATATTCAATAAAAATAGAGTATTGAACTGCCCTCATTATATAGTTGAACTTATCAGAGTATACAATTGAACTGCCGTAAAAGCTCAACTGAACTGCCCACACTTCTCTCGTAAGAGCAGCTGAAATGTCCGTGTACTTCATGAGCTGACGTGTAAGCGCACCTGAACTATCGCGTAAGGTCACCTGAACTATCACACAACCAGTGCATTTCCTGAACTTTCGCGTAAGCGCACCATAACTGCTTTTTTGTAAGCACTAGAACTATAATCACAACTTAACTACCGACGTAATCGCTCTTGAACTTCTTGCTATAGTACATGCGATCTAGGTGTTTTGATTATAGTTTTTGAATCATTTATCGGATTTACGCAAATAATATACCATTGGAAAGCTCATCAAATTTTGAAACTTTTCTGTTTTGGAAGTTTTCCAAAATTTTGTTCATTTTTGTAGTTATTTTAAAAACTAATAATCAGATTTTCGCGTCTATTTGTATTTTTGGAGAGCATTTTTGCCACGGTTTTCACACCGTTCATTGGATTGATGCATATGATATACAGTTGGATTCATGATGAAATTTCTCAAGTTATTCATTTTAAATGTTTTCTAAAACTCTAGATTATTTAAAATTAATTTTAAATATGCTAAACAATGATTTCGTGGTTTTTCCATTTGTGGACAGTATTTTGCTTGGCATTTTCAAATCGTTTATCCGATTGATGCAAAGTATATGGCATTAGAAAGCTATAGATTAGTCGCAACTTTTTTATGTTGATAATTTTTGCGAATTTCTTACTACTTAAGAGCAGTTTTGAATATAGGCGATTTGGATTTCCGGATTTCTCGATTTTGCATGCACTGTTTTTGCAATTATTTCTAAACGACTAATCAGAACGAAGTAAATGATATACCGTTTGGAATATATTCAAATTGCGCAACTATTTTGTCAAGGTGATGTTTTCAAATTTTGCACGGTTTAGGAATCATTTTCAAGAATAGTAAACAATAGGAGTGACGCACATATGCGAGCGATTTGAATTTGGCATGGCTATGGTGGTTGATTGGGAGCATGACACCATGTACAAGTGAAAGTAGACTCATATCATTGTATATTAAGTATTTATGTTGTTTACTTGTGCAACCGGGACATATAGAAACAATTTTAATGACTAGGATTTCCGCTCGGAAAAAAATAGAATACTTGAACTGCTTCTCACATGCAGTTGAACTTCTCGGGATGTTTAACTGAACTTTTGTTATAATTAAATTGAATTTTGACAAAATTTAACTTTTAATTTGTTGCAGTCGAACTTTCATCTTGTTCAAAGTAAACTTTTGCTTAGTATAAACAGATATTTCCACTGTGGTAAAAAAGAAATCCAACAAAAGTGAAAATTCTAGCGTGTTCTAGGTGAATTGATGCGATTAGTGCATCCGAACTTCCTAGAGTTGCGTACCTGAACTGCCTCGTTAGTGCGCCTAAACTACCGTAAGTCACGTTCTCTGAACTGCCACGTTAGTACACTTGAACTTCCCGAATCAAGTTGGTGAACAGCATCGTTAGTGCACCTGAACTTTCTGAAGGTCTGCCAGCCTATACTTCACTCGTTTGTGCGCTTGAACTTCCCAGAGTTGCGGACCTGAACTTCTCAAGGTAGTGCAATTGTACTTCTTGGAGTCGCGTACTACGGTTTGAGTTTTCTAAACTACCTTGTTAGTGACTTGAACTTTCCAAAGTTCCGCCCACCTATACTTCTCTCGTTAGTGCGCTTGAACTTTCCATAGTAGCGTTCCCGAACTTCCCGCGCTAATACACCTGAACTACTTTGATTCATGTATCGCGGTCACATTTTCTAAAATGCCTTGTTAGTACACCTGAACTACCTCACGCCACCACCTGTACTTCCCTCGTAAGCCCACCTGAACTGGCTCGTGTAGCGCACTTGAACTGCTTTGGTTAGCGCTCTTGAACTGCCCGTAGTGGTATAAAATAATTTTGATTTAATAAAAATTCTAGCATGTTCCAGGTGAACTGCCGTGCTTGGTGCACCTGAACTTTCCTTACTCGCACTCCTGAACTGCCCATGGTGGTAAAAGTTAACTCCAATTTTCAATAAAAATTCTAGCATGTTCGAGGTGAACTACCGCGTTTGGTGCGGCTGAACTTCTCCCATCCGCGCTCTTGAACTACCTGTAGTGGTAAAATTAAATATAATTTAATTAAAAATTCTAGCATGTTTGAGGTAAACTACCGCGTTTGGTGCGCCTGAACTTTCCCCACTCGCGCTCCTAAACTGCCGGTGGTGGTAAAAGTTAAGTCCGATGTTAAATAAAAATTCTACCATTACTTCACTAAATATAATTGCACATCATAGAAAAAATTCAAACAAACAAGTAGCGGTTTCAGACCGTCCATAAGTGATATCATTGCATATATGGAAACAAAATCAAATACACAAGCTACATATCACATCTTTCTACTGTCCAGCAAGTGCTACTGTTGCGTGTACAAAAACTGTCCCGATATGCACATTCAGGTTTAGAGAAGCATCATTTCTGCAGGAATTTGGGCCGCTGACTGTCGCTCGGAGGAAGTTCTGCAGTCAGCAGGGCTGGTCCACGATCTCGCGCAGCTCCTTCTAGCCCAGCGACGGGGATGCGGGATTGGGGCCAACCAAGGAAAGGCGCCAGGTCCTCTAGGCAGCCTAGCATCAGCGCATGGGCTGGCCGCCAACGGTATCCCTCCACGCGAGCTGCTCGATTGGAGACTTGGAGGATGTGCGGGAGGTCGGGCAGCCGAAGGGGCAAAGCCTCCTGGCAGTGCGGCTAGCAGAGGGGAGCGGCCTCCTGTCAGCGGCTAGGGAAGCAGGAGGCCGACGGCCTCCCGGTGGAGGTGCGGTGAGTAGAGGGGCGCATGCATCAGGAGGAGCGCGGCCTCCCATCGCCGTCGCGGGTGCATGACGGCGGAGCATCCCGGTGGCGGCAGCACGACGATCAGGTGGCCTGCAGCGGCGCAGCAAGCAGGTGGCCGACGGCAGCGCAGCGAGCAGGTGGCCGGCGGCGGCCCTGCGAGCAGGTGGCCGACGGCGGCGCATCGAGCAGTTGGCCGGTGGTGGGAGCCCGGTGAGCTCGGGAAGACGGTGGGGTGGGATCTATCGTGGGCAAAGAGGTCAGGGTGGGGTTCATGAACACATAAGGCCGGTTCGGATTTTTTTAAACTGAAATCGCCTCCTATATAGGGCCAGCCTGGTTGTAGATTGCTAACAATCAGAAATTTCCACCGTGGTAAAAAAGAAATCCAACAAAGGTGAAAATTCTAGCGTGTTCAAGGTGAATTGATGTGTTTAGTGCATCCGAACTTACCAGAGTTGTGTTCCTGAACTGCCTCGTTAGTGCACCTAAACTATCCTGACTCATGCCCATAAGTCACATTCTCTGAACTGCCGCGTTAGTGCACCTGAACTGCCCAAGTCAAGTTGCTGAACTGCATCATTGGTGCACCTGAACTTCCCGAAGGTCCGCCAGCCTGTACTTCCCTCATTTGTGTGCCTGAACTTTCTGGAGTTGCGGTCCTGAACTTCTCGAGCTAGTGCAACTGAACTTCTTAAAGTTGCGTACCGCGGTCGAGTTTTCTAAACTGCCTTATTAGGATACTTGAACTTTCCGAAGTTCCGCCCACCTATACTTCCCTTGTTAGTGCGCCTAAACTTTCCAAAGTAGCGCCTTTGAACTTCCCACGCTGGTGCACCTGAACTGCTTTGAGACGCATACCGTGGTCAAGTTTTCTGAACTGCCTCTAGATACCACCTGTACTTCCCTCGTAAACACACTTGAACTGCTTGGGTACTCCCCTTGATACCACATGAACTGCCTTGATTTTTTTGCTATTTTTTAACAAACATGAAAATTATTTTTTCTTGACTAAACTGCCATGGGTCGAATAATTGTACTTCCCATGAATTCAAGTTGTACTGTCCGTGTTTCTTCTTTTTCTTTAGGGATACTGCCCGTAATTCTTAATGTTACTGCATGTCCTATAGAAATCAGAAGAAAAGAAATACGAGTAGAAAAAGTGAGTTGCACGATGCCGTCCAGGTCCAAAGAAAAAAGATAATGGGCAAATCTCGTCCCGAAATAGATAGAGAGGAGAGAAGAAGGGTGAGCCGGGGCCCATTTCGCACATGGGGCGCCGTTCCAGTGTAGCAGTCGGGCGAGGTACCCGTGACCGACATTGAGCTCTCCAATTCAGACTACCTCCAGCGAAATTGATGGGTGGAGCAGGGCCAGGAGCTCATGATCGGGGTCAAGCAGAAGGGCTGGAGGCGGGGAGCCGATAGGCCGCCATGACCGGAGCTCCTTGGTTGCCTGCACGACTGTGGCACGAAGTGATCGGGTTCGAGAGCTCGACCTTGGATGGAGGAAGAAGTAGCGCGGATGCGCCTGGAATGGAAGGCCAACGCGGGGCAAACTGGTGGAGGTGGGAAGGGATCCCAATGGTGCCGCACGCCGGCTTCCCCAGTTGTGAAAATCTGGCTTTCCCGGTGGCGCGTGGGTGCCTTTCCGTCAGCGCGCAGGGGGCAGGGGCCGGCAACGCATGGATGCGTGGACGGCGGGGGCGGAGGGGTGTGAGCTGTTGGTGCGCAAGGTGCTGGGGCCAACAGCGCAGAGGGGTCTGGCCCGCGGCACGCGGATGCGTGGCCGGCGGCGCCCAGGTGCCTGGCTGATGGTGCGCAGGTCCGTGGTTGGCAGCGCACGGATGGGAAGCCGGTGGCACGTGGTCCGGCGCTGGGTGAGGTGTGCGTGAGGTAGACGATACGTGGGGATCAAACCGGTTGTGGTATTTGTTTTTCCAACGCAAATCGGTTCCTTATAGGGCGTTTGGTTGTAGATTATTAATCTACAACCGGTTTTAGAATAGATCTACCCTATATATATATATAGGGTGAGACTATTCTATCATTGATGACAGAATATTATTCTGTACATCTCTCTCGTATAGGGCCCGATCCGGTGGAAAAAAGCCCAACTAAGCTCCTCACATTCACATCCACTCGACCCTGACCCACCCCTCCCCTTCCTATCGCCGGCAGGGTTCCCTCACCGACCGAGCTCCGCCGCCACCGGCAGGGCCCCCGCGCGCTGCCCCAGCTTCCTGCCGCCCCAGTCTTCCCTCCCACGCAGTCCTACCTTCCATGTCGCTGGCAGGACACCGCGCCCCCCCTCCCCCCACCTTTCCCGCCACCGGCACGGCCCCGCACCGCCGGCAGGCACTGCTGCCTCGAGGGCACGCACGCCACCGCCTAGGGAAACCACCGCCACTTCCTCGAGGCCTCCCGCGCCACCGCCTGCAGGGAACCCGCGCCACCGCCTGGAGGTCTCCCGCGCAACCTCCAGACGCGCCCCCGCTGCGTGCAGGTTCTTCGACACCGGCATTCCTCCACGCCTGGAAGCCCCCCCTCCAGTGAATCCTCCCCACCACCACCGCCAATCTTGCAGGCCTGCGCCTCCTGCCGTCGGCCATCCCGCCCCTCCTACTGCCGACGTGCGCCTGCCTCCGTCTACTGGCGCAGCGAGTTTTCCACTGCCGCCGGACGACCACCAGTTCATGTTGACAGTAATCCTGCTGCTGTGCTGCACAACATAGTGTTTAGTCTGACAAGAGTGTAAGTCAGTTTGCACCTTGTCTTAGCTAGGTCCTTACCATTTTCAGTAGCTAGATAATCACTGCGACCAGATCTCGTGGGATGGCACGATGTGTTCCTGGTCGTGGGGATCATAGTGGGAATCACTCAACAAACACTATGGGATGGCATCGTCAATATGCTTGTAAGTGGGTTGCCGTTTTCTGTTAGCTAAAAGTGTGGATCTCTAAATTGATATAAATAAAAGAAAACCAGAAATGAAGTACAAATGACTAGTTTCGGAAGTATGAGTCTCTCGTAAATTACAAGGAAAAATAAAATAATCATCTGTAAAATGAAGGAAGTAGACGCAGTGATAATGAGAAGTAAGAGGTCTCAGTTTTAGAAGTACACGTGTTAAATTTTGAGAAGTACACAAACCCATAAATTGTGTTAGAAAATGATAATATCATATAAAGGAAAGTACGAAAATAGGAGAGTGGGAAGTACGACGGGAAGTACACAAATTCAGTTTGA
Source organism: Dactylis glomerata (assembly GCA_007115705.1). Lineage (NCBI taxonomy): Eukaryota > Viridiplantae > Streptophyta > Magnoliopsida > Poales > Poaceae > Dactylis > Dactylis glomerata. The sequence continues at coordinate 1,538,433 of QXEO01002102.1, forward strand.
GAAGTGCAAAGTCACGCATAAATTGCATGAAAAATAATGGAAACATCCGCAAAAAGTGAAGTAAGTACAAAAAGTGACAACGGGAAGTACAAGGTTTCAGTTAAGGATGTACACATGTTAAATTTCGAGAAGTACATTAACCCAAAAAAATTCATTTTTTCTTAGATATACCTTGACTTTATACCCAGGAAGTACACACAGAGACTATAGGAAGTATACCCGATGATGACAGGAAGTACGATGTTTATCTTTGGGAAGTACACACGATGACAATGGAAAGTAAACATACTGTCGACGAAAAGTACATAGCTTGAACTTTTTGAAGTGCAAAGTCCCAGCGAAGGATTGCAAAAATGTTTAAAAAACATTCACAAAATTAATGAAGTACAACAATTGATTCTAGGAAGTACACACGATGATGACAAGAAGTACAAATATTTAGTTTTCAGAAGTGCAAAAGTGCTATAATACAACATGATAACGGAGGGAAGTACAATATTGTGATTAAGGGAAGTACAATATGATAACAGCGGAAGTACAGCATGATAACGAAGGGAAGTACAATATTGTGACGGTGGAACCAAAAAGACACCGCATAATAAAGTTACCGTTGTTTTACTGAAAAATTCTTGAAACACCATCGGGAAGTACAAGCGCATATAACAAAGTAGTACGAGATACGTATCTTCAGAAGTACGAAAACTCTGTTTTCTCGGGATGGACATATATCATGCAAATCATATCGTTTAAAGCTTCGATCGCCTCTATAGTAGGAACAAATGATTTGCATGGTAGAACAAAACTTTAATTTCATTACTTATTGCTTTCCATGACGAATCAAATAGTAAAATTTCTCAATTTCAAATCGTTAACTTGCGAATAACACAAATCATATGAAGTTAAAACTATATAAATTAATCTTTAACTATAAGGAATTTGCGAAAATACTGTGAACAAAAAAGTTGGGCATTTTCCATAGCTATCCAATGGTATATCATTTGCATCATTCCAATAAGCCGTTAAAAAACTATAGTCAAATTAGTCTATATCTTTTTTGGATATCTCCGAATTCGTTATTTTTAAAATTATTCAAAAACTATGCAGAATTTGAAAAAACATAAAACATGAAAAAGTTGCGTCTGCTCCATATCTATCCAACGCCATATTATTTGCTTCATTCCGACAAATCGTTGAGAAAATCTGCTCAAATTATAGTCCGCCCGTTTTTGAATAGATCCGAATTTCAGTATTTTCAAAATTGTTCAAAAAGTGTGGCGAATTTGAAAAAACTTGCAGAGATAACAAAGTTGCGCAATTTCAATAGCTTTCCAATGGCGTATCATATGCGTTATTCCGATTTGTGGTTTGGAAAATAAGTTAAAAAATACGTTTCAGATGTGTTTTTGAATGCTTCCGATTTTCAAAATTAAACTTAAACCATTGAAAATTAGAAAAAAGTTTTAACATGAAAAAGTTGCGGATTTTTGGTAGCTTTCCAACGGTATATCATTTGCATAATTCCGAGAAACAGTTTACAAGTTCAAATAAATAGCTACATAAATACAAATAAGCAGTTCAAAATTTGCAAACGAGCAGTATGAATCTGTCATACAAAGCAGTACAAACGTGTGTCGTAAGCAGTATAGAATATGTACAGAATATTATTCTGTCATCGATGACAGAATAGTCTCCATGTATATATATATATAAAGGGGTCGAGTTGTGCATAAATACTTTGTAAAGAAGCATGCATGAGAAACATAAATACACCAAGCATCCACATCATATTAGCATCCAAAAGCATCCAAGTCCGGCACGTGCATAATACATAGATTCAAAAGTAGTGCCACACAAGTCTAGCACAAACCACTCATAGTCTCATACATCACCAACATCAATGGTTTCAGCTGAACCATACAACACATACGCAAAAGGGGTAAGTAGTCCTACTCAGTAGTCGTCATCCTAAGTGAGGGGGCAGTGTGCCGGACACCTACTAGTCGATGCTAACGTGGGGATCAACCTCCTCGGGGTCCTCCTCGCTCAGAGTCTCGGGCGCTTAGAAGTCTATGATAGCGTTGCGGTCATCACCGTCATCGCTACCACGGTCGTCGTCGTCGGTGCTCGCAGGCTCCTCGTTGTAGGCCTCCTGGTGGTCGTCGTCACGGCCAAGGACTGCCGCATTCTCCTTGCGGAGCTCGGCGGTCTCCTCCTCTAACTCTGACACATGACTCTCGAGAGAAGCTAGGTGGTCCTCCAAGTCGCGGACACGCTGCCTTAGAGTCCTATTCCTCTTCGCGATCCTCCTCTTGGCTGCGAGGAGGTGGTGGCGAGAGAGGATAGTCTCCTGAAGGTCCACACGAAGAATGGCTAGCTCCAAGCCCCTCTCGTCGGCGGTCATACAGACATGGTCCAGCTGCTCCTGAGTGTGGTGCAGCAGGGCCTCCGTGTGGCAAAGGTGGCGGCTGAACGGAGTGTGAGCGGCGGCCTGATAGGGAAGACCGTCGGAGTCGACCCGTCCGTAGTGCTCGTAGCAAGTGCCGAGTAGCTCATCATAGTGGAGGTGGACGAGGCGCGAGATGGCGTGCCGCAGAACACGCATCAGTCCATCTCCCCAAGTACGCTCAATCACCTCGAAGGTGAACCCCTGAGAAATCGGCGAAACCTCCTTCCCACGGACCTGGCAGACAACCTGGTAAGCTAGCTCCCAAGTACCCTCCTCGAAAAGACGGTAACCTCGAACCTCCGAATGCGGGCGTCCGAGACGCGCGGCCAGCTCCACCAAGTCGCACTAAAAAATGAGCACGTCCTCGTGGGTACCGACCTGACGGTGTGCAGTAGGAGTGTCCATCTACACAAAGTTTTAAGGTAGATTTAATTAATAACTTACCCAAGTGTGCAATATTTTAAGTACAGTAAAAACTTGAATTAAAATGCAAGTAGTCTATATGCTTAAAGGACGAGGGAAGAGATGAGAGCAATATATATTCACCTTATATATTAAGCCATCTCTTTTAGTTAAATAGTGAAAATAAGTTTTGGTTCGGCATAATGCCCATGCTATTCTAGGGTCTCCTAAGGTCAGGATGGCTCTAATACCAACTCTGTGGGGACCCCGGCTTACCTCCCGGGATTCCCGTTATGCATACAATTCATGATCTCAGGAAGACCATCGTGAATCCACATAACAGAGTTGGCATTACAGAATACATCATCCATTACATAACGAGTTCAAATAGTCTTACATGGCCACTTGGCTGAATTCAAATGCCACGCAGGGCAAGTTCTCTAACAGTTGCAGCGGATACAAGGGTAGCTTCGGTAGCCCGTGTCATGCCTCTACCCTACAGGCGACAGACCAGGAGACGGATCCTAGTTCGCACCGGCATCGTCAAACTCCTCACCATCGTCATCATAGTCTTCACCATAATCTGACCAAGTTAATAGCCAGGGACAAAGCCATGAGTACATTTTGAATTGTACTCGCAAACCACCTAAGAGAGATAGTGATTGACATGCAATTTGGATGTAGCAAGGGAAATGGTTTCAGGCTAGTGCTCTATACTAATAATAGTTTATCATGTCGATATAGCATGTCATACGACATCTCTATATCGTAGTTTCTCTTGTCGATATAACATGTCATACGACATCTCTATATCCTTATTAAAGAAGGAATTTTATGAAACCACTTTTGTAAAAGCTCTAGGGAAGGGGGAACTCGCTTAGTTTCCAAGAGTATCGATGGTCAATCAAACATGACCACCATCTTTCCTCGACAGTACCCTACAAGTACTCTAAACCACCATCGTGCTACGGTAGTACCCTCCGAGTACTCTGTCCGGCACCTTTCTCCTTTTCTTTCCAAAAACACTTTTATAAAACCAAAGCTTGACATTGAGCTAAGTAACGGTCGTCCCAACCGTCCATGACCGAGGACTCGGCTATTCGAATAGATTTACACTCTGCAGAGGTTGTACACTTCACCCACAAGATTCGATAAATCCGCCGGGATACCACCACGGACCGTCATACACAAGTATGTGGGGTTCGGATAATCAAACAGAGTCGTCCATCTATCTACCTTAGTACGGGTGCCTACCCTGTGGAGTTAACCTCCCCGGCAAACCCTGGCAGCCTACCTCCATTTTGAATGTAGCTCCAGTGCCACGGCGGGAGAACCCAAGTGTCTTCCGGCCGGATAAATCCCGAAGGATCCCGATTCACTATTGCCCATACTCTTGCAGCAACCCGGATTCTGGGGTCCTATAAACCCTTATATAGTGTGAGGCTCCCCGCACTAAAGCAAATAAACTTTGAACTGAGCCCCATCCCATACCGGGGTAATATGGTTGCACAGATAAATTGTTCTGAGCGAACACTTAGTGATCACCAATGTCTTTTGAAAACCACCAACTCCTTTATCCTCCATGAATCATCTCCATTGGTCCAAAAACCATTTTCGAAAACATTTCAGTGGAGTAGATGCTACTCCAAGGTTTTTGAAGACATTTTTAAGAAATCCTTTGAGTGTTCCCATCCTAGAGTTTTTGGCTCCACTAGAAGGTTTCCAAAGGCTTTGTTGCTAATCAACAAGCCATTGCTACAAGGGTAGAGAGTGGGTGTTCAAAGGGGTCATCTCGAAGGATGATAACAATAGGCTTGTGGAGCTTGAGCCCATAATATAATTGCTACAAGAGCTATAGCATTATAAAAACATGCAGTTTAATAAACCTTTATGCAACCTGCAAAACAAGTGAATAGGATTCAGATATGCAACAAGTTTAGATGGCTTGCCTTGAGTGGCTTGTCCCTGGTCCTCCTCTTCCTGATATTCAAAGACTTCCCCCTCTTCCGGAAAAATAATAGCACACAATGAATATACATGCATACACAAGTCACAACATTTTTCACTTGCTCAACACCACACAATCCAAGAGTATCAGAAACAAACATGTTTAATAAACAAATCAAGATTTTATAGATTTTAGTTATTAAGTTATTCCTATTAGAAACTAGGGTTTTTCAAATAAAGCAATCACCACACCAAATCATTCCCAACAAGCATGCAGGTGGTCTCATGGATCAAATAACACACTCAGTAAACTTACAGGTTGACAACAATCTTAAGAATCTAACAAAATTGGATTTACACAAAAACAGTTTGTGGTTTAATTCCTATGAATTAAACAATAGGGACTAACACTAGGATACCAAAATAAATCCCAGATATTCTCTGAGCATCAGAAAAAAATGAACTAAAATGTTCTGGAAAGCTCTTTCGGAGTACAACGCAAGGAAATTGGACTCATATCAAAATTCCTATTCTACTGCAGATGGTAATTTTTCTAATATTAAATACACAAACAACCATATTAATTACTACTGCAAAAATAAAGATCGTAAAATAGTAAAACCAGTTGGTCAAGCAATCTAACATATCAAGTTATCACTGAAAATTGGATCTACTCAATTTCAGTATATAGAACTTGAAAAGTGACCTAATTAACTTCACCATTTATCATTTCATCTGCAGAGGGTTTACAAACATGGGACCTATGCCATATGAAAGATCTTGCAGTAAGCTACACATAGAAACTTGAATCACTCAATTTGCACAATCTGAGAATTTTCTATGCATTTTTGAATCTTGCCGAGAATTGGAAATAGAGAAAATCATCTGAAAAAAATGTAGCAGGCCGAGTTTCGAGCGGATCTGGCCAGATCCGGCCTGGGCCGGCCCAGATCTGGCGGCCTGCCCGGGGCCTGCCGAGCGAATCGGTATGGCACCGTCTGATCTAGATCGGACGGCGCGACATCCTTCTTCCTCGCGCAGACATGCACGCAGGGCGTCGCCGGTGAGCTAGCTAGGGTTTGGGGCTGGCGATGCTCACTGTGGGTCATCGGTAGCTAGTCGGCGGCAGATCGGAGGCAGAGGCGTTCAAGAGGTGGTCCGGCTCGAAGCATGCTGCATGCAGGGGCTAGGGTGTCCGTGTCGAAGCCGAGGTCGTCGACGTCCTTCCTTGCAGAGATCGGCGATGGCAATGGCTCGAGCTCGATCTGGACAAAATGAAAGGGTGCATGAGATCGAGGGAAGCAAGGGGGTTTTAGAGATGCAGAGAAGAAGGCGAGAGAGGGTCTGCTGGTGATGGCAACCTCCCCCTTCTCCTCGGACTCCGGCGATACGTTCTCCCTCTGCAGAGAGAGAGGACGGGCTAGCAAAGCGAGCTCTGGGAGGTGGGGAGAGGTGGATGGGGGAGAATGGCGCTGAACTGGTGGCTCAGACGCTCGGGCTCGACTTAAGAAGGGTCAGGGTAGACGCGGTGTGTGGTGGTTTTTGTTAGACGCGATTGGCTAGGGTAGCGGTGCTCTGTGGATGACATCGTGGACTGATTCCATCTATGCAAGCGTGGAGTTCGAGCGTGTGCTGCATCGGCCGAGGCTTGGTCGGTTTTAGTGCGGGTGCAGGCGAAGTGGAGTGTGGCGGGGCTGGCTCGGTCGGCTACGGTGCAACACAGGGGTGGCATGTCGACATGCACTCGATGCCGTGCACGTACGTGTGCGGCACGAGGTCTGAGTGAGCGTGTGCGTGCAGGAATGCAGGTGGTGCTCTCTACGTCCACGGCGCGTGCACGACAGGGTCAGGGCGAGGGCTGCGGAGGGATCTACGGCTGGTCGGGGCGGCTGGCAATGATTGGGCTATGTCAACGGTGGCCAGAGGATGCTGATGGCGAGGCAGCAATGGCTGGCTTGCCGCCGAAGCCTCTGTCTCCACGGGCTTGCTCCTGGTCGGCATGAGAGAGGGAGAAGGTGAGGTGCAGGGGGCTCGGTGGCTGGCGAGTGGGGTCGAGGGGCTCCTCCTAGGTGGCATCTCGTCCCCTCCTTCTTTGTGTCCAAGCACAAAAGGACAAAGGCCAGAGGTCGAAAATGAAGAGAGGGCAGAGAGAGTGATAAGGGTTGGTCGGCTAGGGTGGCCTCTTGGTCGGTTTTGCAAAGAAGAAAGAAGAAAGGAGAGGAAAAGAAGAAGATGTGGTGAACTTGGCCGAAATTCATTTGAATTTTGAAAAGCTCAAAATTTGATCCAAGTGGTGGTGATGATTGGCTAAGAAGTGACTTTCAAATGGTAGAAGTCCATCTACCAAGTTTTAGAATTTTTGAACAAGTGGAAGTGGGGTTTTGGTGAAGTTCCTATTTTCAACTAAGAGTGCAAAAATAAAAGAAATAGAAATTCTATATGGTGTGATCAAGCAAAGAAACTAAACTAGGATTTTTGTTTCACACAAGCAAACATCAAGTCCAAAGATTTCTGCATAAAATCATAGCACCATGTTGTAGTCAAGAATAAAGGTGTTTGTTGTGTTGAAAATAAAATCAAGCAAAAATAATTAAGCACACACATGTACTCACATAAAATCATGCACACACACATGAAATCATACATGCTAGCACTCATACACATATATGAATACAAGTTTTTAATTTACCCCAATTAAAGTGCTAAACCTATGTCTCAAATGATTTACAAAAAGTGGGATGTTACAGACCCTGCAGACCCACCCTTTTGTAAGTCCACCCGCACCTATACCACATATGTAGACCGTTTGGTGCACCGGTCCGCACCTTTACACTATGGGTAGACCGTTCTGGGTGACCCTTACAATCCATCATAGATCAATTAGCTAGTCTATCCTCCTCTATACTATAGGTAGACCGGCAGGAAGCCCATCCCCCCTATACTCTATAGCAGCCCAGGCAGGACAACCCTCCGCTACCGATCCGTTGGTGTGTGAGAGGAAAAAGATATAGCTGGCTTCTCCGTCCCATTCCAGATCTTATGGTTGACTATTATTACGGCGCTAGAATCACTGGCGACATTGGTTATTAATCCTATGTGAACTTTCCAGTTGAAGTGGGACCTCCACCATACTCATACCATGGTCCCACTGCTCACCATCCTAGGGTAACAACCATCGTGGTTGCTAACCACTAATCAAATTGATTAAGAAAGCAGAACTTTTGCTTTTAAATGATGTAGTAATACCATAGGTATATTTGCAAGTAATTTGCTAAAGATAAACAAGAGATATGAGCAAGAGTGAACTTGCCTTTTTGACTGCAATATTATGCGAGTCAAGGTCTTCGATATGATAGAAATCCCAGTTCTGAAATAGCAATCATCATCCGGTAGGGATGATGTTAGAAACCTGCAGCATGATATGCATAATAGATGCTATGCATTGCTCTAAGCATAACCTAAACCCGATGATTTGTTAATAATGAGCTGTGGTGATTTATTTAGGATGTGTTGCACTTTTAAGTGTAATATACGCAAGGTTGTTAAGTCTTTAGGTTAATTTACCATGATTAATAAGTAAAAGAGTAAAGCTTAAAAGAAGATTACTATATTAGGGTTTAGCATCATTCCTTGCTACAAGAGAATAATGTGTCGATGGATTTCGTGTCGCAAGAACACGGGGTACCACGCGACGGACCCAAAGATTCGAACGCAGGGGGCTGAACGTGGGAGATCTTGGATCGCAACGAAACACGGTGACAGAAGCCTCGAGTCGTCGAACGCACAACACACTGCAGAGAGGGACGCCGAGCTTTACCCAGGTTCAGGGCCCTCGTGGTGAGGTAAAACCCCTACTTCCTGCCTTCTTGTATTACGACGCGATACCTCGCGAGGAGTACAAGGTCTTGGTTACAAAGCTCTAGCCGGCCGAAGGTAGAAGAACCAACTTAGCCTAGCTAGGAGCCCGAAGATGAAGATCCCATCCCCTCTAAGGGGTGGCCTCCCCTCCTTTTATAGCGCCGAGGTCCTCCTTCCCCTTATCTTCTTGGGGAAGGGGTTGCCACACACGGCCAAGGAGGGAGGACAGCTATAGACTTTATTCTTCCGTGGACGTAGTCTTCGTAGAGTAGTGGCGCCGGTCCACCGGAGTGGGTGGAGGAAGCTGACGTCTTCCTCTGGCGCCCTGCACCATCCACGCTATTTTTAGGGGGGTGGCCAACAACCACTGTTCTGCTTTATGCAAGCACAGCGAAAGTTGGTCTCCTCCCTGTCGGGGGTAGCGTAGGTGGTACGCGGTCTTCTGCCTTTGTCTTCTTGCTCTGCATGCAAACGTGTTGAGCTGACGTGGACGTGGTCCCTCCCCTCACCAGCGGAAGCTCGCGAGGAGGTCTTCTGGTCCTTAGCAGTTTTAGTCGTCGTTCTCCTCATGAGGGTCTTCTCCAACAGCTTCGGTCGTCGTTGCACCCTGGGCCGAAGCTGGGCCATTGAAGAGGCCCAGGAGCAGGTGGACCAGGATACCCTGGTATCCAAAACACCGACAGTAGCCCCCGGGAGCCCGGCCCACGAACGCACCCTCTTGAGGGGGCGAAGGGCCGGGGGCCCCCAGAAGCTGCTGGGCCCTCCAATGGCACGCGTCAACCGTGGTGTCAGAGGACCATGTGAAGATGCAGAGGCAGCGGACGCGTGGCACGACCGCAGCTGATGAGACGAAACGGCGGGCGACGCTGCAGTCCCCAAGGCGTCAACCGTCATGATGGTGCGTCGCTTCACTGCAGAGCGCTGCGCCAACGCTTCGGTTCCCGCGCTGAGATTTGGCACAACGGCACCGGCCGTGCCCCTTAAATACGGTCTCCTCGAGACCTCTGGCACATCTCCTTCTCCCTCCCATGCCACTTCTCCTTCGACGACCCCCAAGCCGATGGATCCTTCCGCTTCCTCCGCCGCTGCTGGAACAAGCTCAGGGGCGAAGCGCCACGGGCGCCTCTCGGGCAGCAGGAACAGGGAGAAAGTTCCCGCCCTATGGGCGCCCGGCGCCGGTGGTCCCTTGCGCCTTGGGGCGCCCATGCGGGGCACGGCGAATCGCGCCGCGCCGGGGACCTCCAGCGCCCTGACCCTTCGGGGTCTGGCGCCCGGGGGCGCCATGAACGCGCCATCGCCCCTGGCGGCGGCACCGGCTCCCCGCGCCTCGGGGAGCATCGATCGGGTGCTCAGGGAGGTGGAGGCCGCGCTGGGCCCCCTCCCCCCGCTTGCGGATGCTCCGGGGCCACAGGAGGTGGCCCCGCCAGCGAACGGGGTGGTCCCCACCCCTCGCCGCCGGGCGGCGGACCTGCTGGGCCCCCTAATTGCTCTGGGATCCCACTTCCTAGAGCTCCTCGTCGTCTTCCACGTCATGAGCTTCGACTCCCTCCGGCTGCCCAACGCAGTCCGGAGGGTGATTTACGCTCCCGGCGCTTCCTCCGGAGAGGTCGCGCTGGTGGAGCAGAGCAGGCGAGATCTCCTCTGGCCCGTGGATATCCTCATTGGAGCGGGCGGCAATGCCGTCCTCTCCGGGTGCTGGAGGGCCTTCGCCCTCGGCCATCACCTCCGCATCGGCGACCACCTCGTCTTCCGCTTCAGGCTGGGGACGCTGGAGGCCTCGGTGCGGATTTTCGACGCCGCCGGCGTCCGCCGCACCTACCTCCAGCCCGCGGCGGCGTAACGAGGTGGCCTCACCGCGGTAGTCTTCTGGGGAGGGGAGCTAGTCTCCTCCCCTCTTTTGTTATGTAGTTTGTGCCGGCGGGTTATGCCCCGCCATGCCTCTGTTTCCTCCCGTCCGGGGGTTTGTTAATGAATCTTCCTTTGCTTTTGTGATCTTTGTCGCTCGCCATTCGTCCTGGTCGTCCGTGCGCTCGAGAGCCCTTGCGAGTTGTTCACGCCGACGGGAGGCCTCCCTGCACCTCAGAGCTCATGTCGGGGTCGGCGCCGGTGACGACGTCAGGCGATTCCTGAGACAAGTAGTTGAAGAAAGAGTTGGAAAACAAAAAACCCCAAATCCCCAAAAACAAAAAAACAAATCGGGAAAACAAACAAAAAAAGAAAGCGAATAAGATGCCCCTGTGACCGGCACAGGGACCTTCTCCGTCGTGGAGGAGCGCGGCACTATCTGTGTCAGCAGCTAAGAGCAAATTGCCACGCGTGGCAATTCACGGGGCCTTCCTCGTTGCTGAGGGAAGCGGGACCCTCACGGACGTGAAAACGTCGACGCTTAAGAGAGCCCAGAGACCGTCGACACCTCGTTAAGGGTTGCTCACGAGGTGAAGGGCCTGGCGTGGACCTCCGGATCTGCGTCTCCTTCGCAAGATGATCAGAGCGGCCTTGGTCTTCAACAATCCTGCCACGTTTGGCCTTCCTCGGTAGAGGGAATCTTCCTGCGGATGCTTTGTGCATCGACACGTCCTTGCTCCCTCGTGAGGGTTGCCCACGAGGCTCATGAGGGTTGCTCACGAGACGCTGGTCCTTAGCGGGTGCCTTGGGCACACCTCGGACTTTCCTCGAAGATTTTTTATTTCCTGGTGTACTTCGCGAGGAACTAAGCACCATGGGTATGTGGAGGTGATCAATAACAGGCTGTCGCCCTTGATCAGAGCTTGTTCCCTTCGGGTTTTTCGGGCTTGCTGTTTTTCGGGCGAAGGCCCCAGCATAGACACTGTGCCTAGCCCCCTTCCGCGTGGAGTACAATAGAAAATAAATGGACTTCATGCCATTTTAATATCATGCCGAAGCAGAGGCGCTATATTGCGCAATAACTTTATATCAGTGCTGAAGAGCATTTTGAGCTGATACAAGTGCCGTGACAACGGTCTTAATCTTCTCGTGAGGAACCTACGGGTAGAACTTTCGCAGATGAGCTATGTTCCACGGGTTCCCCACTGGCACACCTTCTGCGGTCTCCAACCTTGAAGGGGCCTTCCCACATTGGAGACAGCTTGTGCAGGCCCTCGCGAGAGAGTATCCTCCTCAGCACCAGGTCGCCGACCTCCAGAGTCCTTGCCCGAACATGGCGGCTATGATAGCGGCGTAGTCCTTGTTGGTACCTCACGGCGTGGAGCGCGGCTTGGCACCGAGCTTCTTCGAGCTGGAGGAGGCGATCCTTGATGAGGTCCTCTTGGCGAATCTCATTGAAGGCGAGCACTCTTGGCGACCCGAACTTGATGTCGGTGGGAAGAACAGTCTCCGCCCCATAGACCAAGAAGAAAGGGGTCTCTCCGGTGGGTTTGGTGGCGGTAGTCCTAATGGACCACAAGATGGATTGGAGGTTGTCTAACCATTTTTTGCCGCAGGCTTCGAGCTTGGCGTTGAAGCTTCTCCTCTTGAGTCCTTTGAGGACTTCGGCGTTGGCGCGCTCAGCTTGTCCATTGCTCCTGGGATAGGCAACTGAGGCGAAACAGATCTTGATGCCGGCTGATGAGCAGTACTCCTGGAACAGCCCGCTGGTGAACTGGCTGCCGTTGTCGGTGATGATGCGGTTAGGCACACCAAAGCGACAGACCAGCCCATGAATGAACTTGATTACGGACCTGGCCGGGATTGTGCACACCGGTTCCACATCCACCCACTTGGTAAATTTGTCGATGGTGACATAGAGGTAGCGGTAGCCCCCTTGCGCTCTGGGGAATGGACCGAGGATGTCCAGCCCCCAGACTGCAAAGGGCCAAGTGAGTGGGATGATTTGCAGCTCCTGCGCCGGCTGATGAATCTGCTTGGCATGGAATTGGCATGCCTCGCACCTCTTGACCATCTCTGTCGCATCCCCGAGCGCTGAAGGCCAATAGAAGCCGCTTCGATATGCCTTTGCGGCAAGAGTTGAAGCAGAAGCATGATGCCCACACTCGCCGGCGTGGATGTCCCTGAGAAGCTCTTGGCCTTGGTGAGTAGATATGCACTTCAGAGCGACGCCGTTTGGGCGACGCCGGTACAAGTCACCATCTTTGACGCAGTAGCCTGAGGCTTGACGCACTATCCTTTCGGCCTCCGATTCATCCTCGGGAAGCCTGCTGCTGACGAGGAAGGCCTTGAGCTCCAGGATCCAATCCACTCCCTCTTGACGTGCCAATGCCAGAAGGACGCGGTCACCCGAAGGAGGCCCGCAGTCTGGAGCCCCCTGCTCCGGCGGCGGCGGCAGGGCAGGCGGAGGGTCAGATCCGGACGACGATGGAGAGGCGGACGGTTTGAATAGTCGCTCCTCAAAGACGCCGGCAGGTTGTGCTAGGCGATGTGAGGCATGCTTGGCGATTTCGTCCGCCTCCACATTTTCTCCTCTTGGGATGTGCTTCAGCTCCAAGCCCTGGAAGCGTTTTTCCATCTTTCGATGCTCCTCGAGATAAGCCGCCATGTGCTCATCCTTTGGAGTGTAGCTCTTGTTAGAGAAGTTCACAACCAGCTGTGAATCTCCCTTGATGACGAGGCGCTTGATTCCCAAAGCATTCGCTGCCCTTAGGCCAGTGAGTAGTCCTTCATATTCCACGATGTTGTTGGAGACCTTGTGCTCAGGCTTAAAGCAGAGCTGGACGGCGTAGAAGAGCTTGTCCTCGGAGGGAGAGGTAAGGACAGCGCCAGCCCCTGCTCCGGGAAGGTTGAAGGCGCCGTCGAAGTGCATGACCCAGAGGCCTGGGGCCTCCTCTCCTGGAAGCGTTGACTCCACCGCCGGAGGCTCGTCGGCGAATGGATCAGTCCATTTGGCGGTGAACTCAGCCAAAGCCTTGCTCTTGATTACCTTGGTAGTTTCGAAGGAGATCTCAAAGGGCTGAAGCTCCACGACCCATTCTGCCACCCGCCCGGTGACATTGGGATTGCGTAGAACGGTCTCCAGGGGACGGTCAGTGACCACCTTAGTCGGGTGACCCTGGAAGTAGTGACGTAGTTTCCTTGAAGCGATGAGCAGGGTGTAGAGCAGCTTTTGCTGCATGGTGTAGCGCTCCCGCGCGTCGCGTAGCACCGTGCTGACGAAGTACACGGGCTTTTGCACCTTGGTGATGCCCTCAGGAGTTTTCTCCTCGCGAGATTCAGGGGCATCGCTCTGAGAGAGCGGCTCGGTCGGCGAAGTTGCCGCGGGCGGCTCCTCTTGAGGGACATAAGGAATTTCTGCATCTACCTCGCGAGGAGCCCCCGGGCAGGGAGGATCAACTTCCTCTTTGGCGATTACTTTGGCGTCTCGTTCCGCAACGAGGACAGCGCTTGCATTTCTCGGAGTTGCTGCGATGTAGAGCAGCAAGGGCTCGCAGAATGTTGGGGCAACCATGATCTGCGGGCTCGTGAGGTACCTCTTCAACTCAGTGAAAGCCTTGTCGGCTTCCGGAGTCCACTCGAACTTCCCAGTGCGCTTCATGAGCTTGAAGAAGGGCAAGGCCTTCTCCCCACTCCTCGCGATGAAGCGTCCCAGGGCTGCCATGCACCCCGCGAGGCGCTGCATTTCCTTGAGATTGCACGGGGGACGCATTTCTTCGATGGCCTTGACTTTGTCAGGGTTCGCCTCTAGCCCGCGATGAGACACGAGGAACCCCAACAACTTTCCCGACGGTACGCCGAAGGCGCACTTGGCAGGGTTGAGCTTGATGTTTACCTTTCTCAGGTTGACGAATGTTTCCTCCAGATACTCGATGAAGGTGTGACTCTCGCGAGTCTTGACGACGATGTCGTCGACATAGGCTTCCGCATTCCTTCCGATCTGAGCCCCCAGGGCCTTACGCATGAGCCTTTGGAAGGTGGCGCCTGCGTTCTTTATGCCGAAGGGCATGCAGACGTAGCAGTACACATCATAGGGCGTGATGAAGGCGGTCTTCTCTTCGTCCTCCCTTGCCATCTGGATCTGATGATAGCCGGAGAAGGCATCCAAGAAGCAAAGGAGGTCGCAGCCGGCGGTGGAGTCGACGATTTGATCTATCCTTGGGAGCGGATAAGGATCCTTGGGGCAGGCCTTGTTGAGACTTGTGAAGTCCACGCAGAGGCGCCCACTGCCATTGGACTTTGGGACATCCACTGGATTGGCAATCCAGGTGGGGTGGGCTACCTCGCGTATCAGCTTGGCCTTCTTCAACTTCTCTATTTCTTGAACGATGAAGTCTTGCTTCTCTTGCGCTTGCTTCCTATTCTTCTGCTTCACGGGGTGTGCCTGAGGGCACACGGCTAAGTGGTGCTCAATCACCTCCCTGGGAACGTCGGGCATATCTGACAGAGTCCAAGCGAACATGTCAGAGTTTGCCCGCAGGAAGGTGACGAGCGCGCTTTCCTATTTGGGGGAAAGCCCTGCCCCGATGGTGACGAAGTTTTCGCAGCCCCCAGCCTGGAGCGGGACCTTCTTTGTCGCGAAGCGCTCTTGGGTGAACTGGGGCCTCCTTCCCGAGGGTACCGCGGCTTCACCAATGCTCATGTCCAGCATTGGATGGACCAGGTCCTCGCTCAGAGTAGACGATGTAGAGGCAGCAAATTTCTTCCCTGTCGAGCCCGGCAGGTGGGGCTCGAGAGAGGCCTTCTTCGCAGTAGCCCGCTCCTGAGATACGAGCTGCTTCTTCCTCGTGAGGTCGCCGGAGTGTTCCAGTAGATCTTCATCAGCGGGGAACATGGTGGTGGCCTCACGGTAGATGTGCTCCACAGATCGGAGAGCATCCTTTTCGTTGCAGCGCACGGTGATCGTGCTGTTGGCGCCCGGAATCTTGAGGACGTTCAAGCCATGATGCATTGCTGCCATGAACCTTGCCAGGGCTGGGTAGCCGAGGATGGTGTTGTACGGTAGCGCAATGTAGGCGATGTCGAAGTCGAGGCTTTCTGTCCTGTAGTTGTCCCGGGTGCCGAAGGTGACGGGCAGGCGTACCTGCCCAATTGGCGTTGTAGACCCTTCGGTTACCCCGAAGAACGGTCGGGTTGGCATGAGCCGATGGTACGACACCTGCATCTTCTCGAAGACCTCAACCGAGATGATGTTGAGGCCCGCCCCTCCGTTGATGAGAGTATGATTGACGGCGATGTTATTGATGGTTGGCGTGCACAAGAGGGGAATTGTGCCAACTCCCTTGGTGGAGGCCGGATGATCCTCCTCATCGAAGCCGATCTTGCTGGTTGACCACTTCATTAAGCGGTTGCCGACGTTGGGCTGTGCCACCGCGATCTCTCGCGACAGCTGCTTGAAGTGACGATTAGATAAAGGAGCTTGAGTTCCACCCAGGAGGCAAGCGGCGAAGCCTCGCGGCTCTTGATAGCCCCCCCTGGTTCTCTTCGTGATGATCATTCGCTGGTGGAGGTAGCGGCAGCGGCTCGGGATCTGCGCGAGACAGACCATCGCGGCAACAACCCTCGTCTCGGTCGTCGTCGCGGCGATCGCCCCGGGATCCACCCTTGCCGTTGCTGCGGCTACTCCCACGGCGCTTGGTGACACCATTTTCTTTGTGAAACTTTTGGACAATCCAACAATCATCGGTATTGTGGGTGTCCTTTTTATGGAGAATGCAGTAGCGGCGACGTCGACCCTTATCACGCTCGGAGCGGTCCCCGCGGCGTTGCTTATGCTCGGGCTCCGCCGCGAGGATGGCAGCCTCCTTGCGCTTTGGGTCCTTGGACTTCGGCTTCGGGGGAAGCGCCTCCGGCAGATTGTGCATGAAGAGCGTCCCCTCCTCGGCCTTGGCGCAGCGGTCGGTGATTTCGAAGAGCCTGGCGACAGAAATCAACTCATCATTCACGGACAGCTTCTCCCTCATCTTGATGTCGGAGACGCCCATGGAGAACGCAGAGATGACCTCCTCATTGGAGATCCTGGGAATCTTGTTCCTCATCTGGCTGAAGCGCTGGATGTACTGCCGAAGCATCTCGCCCTTGTACTGGCGCACCGCCTTAAGATCGTTCTTGGTGGTGGCCTGGCGGGGCGCTCGTACGTGGGCATGAAGTTGGCGACGAACTGACGGCACAAGTCCTTCCATGAGGTCACAGATTCGTGAGGAAGATTCATGAGCCAAGTTCGAGGAGCGTCTTTGAGGGCCATGGGGAACCAATTGGCCATCGCACGTTGATCTCCACGCGCGGCCTGGACGGCGACGACGTAGAGCTAGAGGAATTCGACGGGGTTTGTAAGTCCCATCGTAATGCACCCCGATGTCCGGCTTGAACTTGTCAGGCCAGAACACGTAGCGTTGCTGGCGAGTAAGGGCAAGGCACCCGGGGTTGTAAATGGGATCCCCGGGGGTCTTGACGTTCTTGCCAGCTTCACCGATGTCGTCGATGGCGCAGTCATGATTTTCGCAGCGGCGCTCAAGGGAGACGCGTGCGTCTTCCGGAGCGCGTTGGACGATTTGGCAGCTGGGCTCACCGCGCGGCGAAGATGCGGCACGGGAAGCCACTTTCTTGGCCTTGGCGGCCTTCCCATCTCCGGCGCCCGGGGCACGGCGCCCCGCTGCTGGATCTGGTTCTCCCGCGCCCTGGGCTCCTCCCTGGGCCGGTTCTTCGTTGGCGATGGCGACGAGCTCGGCGATTCGAGCGCGCCACCCCTCACGCCCGTCGTCAGTGGGCTAATAGCGTAGAAGCTCATGCGCCATGGCGAGAGCCTGCGCAGGAGACATCTGACTCCCGGAACGAGCGCGAGAAGTGGCGGTGGCGGTGAAGGAGAGCGAAGGCTCTGTACGCCCGGACAAGAGGTAGGAGGACTCCAGATCTTCCTCCTCTTCCTCCCCGGCCAAAGCCTCACGACGACGGAAGATGGGCTCGGTCTGTCCCCGGACAGCGTTATGGCGGCGAAAACGCTCGAGTCTTGCGTTGGCGTCGGCCATGTCGAAGCAGATCTGGAAGAAAACACACCACACCCCCTACCTGGCGCGCCAAATGTCAATGGATTTTGTGTCGCAAGAACACGGGGTACCACGCGACGGACCCAAAGATTCAAACGCAGGGGGCTGAACGTGGGAGATCTTGGATCGCAACGAAATACGGTGACGAAAGCCTCGAGTCATCGAACGCACAACACACTACAGAGAGGGACGCCGAGCTTTACCCAGGTTCAGGGCCCTCATGGTGAGGTAAAACCCATACTTCCTGCCTTCTTGTATTACGACGCGATACCTCGCGAGGAGTAGAAGGTCTTGGTTACAAAGCTCTAGCCGGCTGAAGGTAGAAGAACCAACTTAGCCTAGCTAGGGGCCCGAAGATGAAGATCCCATCCCCTCTAAGGGGTGGCCTCCCCTCCTTTTATAGCGCCGAGGTCCTCCTTCCCCTTATCTTCTTGGGGAAGGGGTTGCCACACACGGCCAAGGAGGAAGGACAACTGTAGACTTTATTCTTCCGTGAACGTAGTCTTCGTAGAGTAGTGGCGCCGGTCCACCGGAGTGGGTGGAGGAAGCTGACGTCTTCCTCTGGCGCCCTGCACCGTCCACGCTATTTTTAGGGGGGTGGCCAACAACCACTGTTCTGCTTTATGTAGGCACAGCGAAAGTTGGTCTCCTCCCTGTCGGGGGTAGCGTGGGCGGTACGCGGTCTTCTACCCTTGTCTTCTTGCTCTGCATGCAAACGTGCTGAGCTGACGTGGACGTGGTCCCTCCCCTCACTAGCGGAAGCTCGTGAGGAGGTCTTCTGGTCCTTAGCAGTTTTAGTCATCATTCTCCTCATGAGGCGCCTCCTCATGAGGGTCTTCTCCAACAGCTTCGGTCGTCGTTGCACCCTGGGCCGAAGCTGGGCCGTTGAAGAGGCCCATGAGCAGGTGGACCGGGATACCCCGGTATTCAGAACACCGACATAATGGTTACTGGTGAGGACATGTGAGTAACAATTTTAAGTTGCTTCGTATGATTAGCATTCAGTTAGTTGATCATAGACATGCAAAGCTGAAGTAATTCATACTAGCACAACAATACCCAATTGGTTATAGGGTTGACAACAATCTTAATAGAACTTAGAGTTTTACCTGATAACTAAAAGGAAAAGGGTTTGATGTTTGTTTCAAGGTATCTTGAAAGAATAACTTTTGAAGAATATACTTCATAATGGACATTAGTACAAAATTACCTTTTAGTGGTCATTTGCTTTATCGGAAGGTTGAAGTGATTAACAAAATACAAGTTCCATTATTATTAGATAGTAGGGTTTGAATCGCAATTTTAAATGATTCCTAAAATTGAATTAGCATTTATGAAACAACTGTCAGTCAATAGATTATAATTGAAAGTAGATTCTAATCACAATTAAATACTTACTTAAGATCTTTTCTAAACCTTAATATTTAAGAGAAATAGTTTTAGGATTTAAGTCAAATTTTAAGTAATTAAAATTGACTTAAGAGTTCTAATTAACGTTTAATGAAACAATTGATGAACAATAATTTAGAGTTAAGAGATAATTATAAATTATAGATTAATATCCATTTAGGATCTTTCCTTGATTTTAGCATTTCAAAATAATTTAGGAAAAGGAGTTTTTTAGAATTTTGAAATCTTAATAATAAAGTTTATACTAACATTTTAGAATAATGAAACGTTAATTGAAATAAGATTATTTAAGTGTAGAAACATTTATTTCATATTTAAAAAAATAATTTTATTTTCAAATCTGGTTCAAATTCATATTTGAAATTCTTACTTAGACATGTTTTAAAATTAATTTCAAAATTATTACACAAGTGTAAAAAAGGTTATGATACAATTAGACAGATATTATTTTTGTGATCATTTTGATATATTATTTGCATTTTTATGATTAAAATGAAATAGATATGAATTTTCTAAGTTTTCAGCATTTTCTAGAATTTTCAATTCAAAAGAGATACTTTTTATAGTGAAACTATACCTAGCTACTGCCACTGACCAGTGGGACCGTGTCCACCTCAGCTACCACATTGGCAGAACCAGTAAACAAAGTTGATTAGGTGCTTACCCTCACCGCCAACGAGCCAGTCGACGGAGGCGGCGCTCTAGGGTTCCTGGACACGATTGGGTTTGCGTTTCGGACTCAGCAGAACGAGGTGGATCTATTGGTGTTGTCGCTGCTACCAAAAGGTTATCGGAGCATCGTTGATGATGACGAACTGCGACAGCGCACTCCGGTCGACTACCGAACTCAAGCTACGGCTCACCATCTGATGCACAAAGTAGCTCTATAGGTTCGTATGCTCATCGTGATGGTCACTAGATAGTCGAAGAGGACGATGGCGGACGGCGGTGACGATATGACAAAGAACTCTGGCGAACTGCTGTGGGAAAGAATCCGTCGATTCGCTGTATTCCTGGCTCCCCTCGACAAACTGCTTCTCCCAGATGCTCACCACGACGAGGCGCTATTCCTAGTCTAGCCCATGGTCTCTTGGGTGGTCTCCATCGGCGGTGACATGAGTTGGCCGAAGCTAGGGTTGCTACCTGAGAGAGAAACTCGAGAGAGAGAAGGGGGTGTGATGGTTTTTAGAGTTTCCCCGGCGGCGCAGTCGACGACACTGGAGGGCGGCGGCGCGCATCTTGACGCGGGCAAATGCGGGGAGCTCGACAGCGACCTGTTTCCCCCAATCGGAGGTGGAAGACGACGGCTTCCCCCCAGTGGGTCCCGCCTATCGGCTTGATACCGAAGCTGTATCCAGGCCAGGCCCCGGATGGGCTGGCTAGCTGGGCCAGCTCGTCGGGCTTCGGCCAGGTAAGCCACTTATCTCTTTTTTCTGTCTCCTTTTCCTTTTCTTTTTCTGTTTTCAGTTTTGATTTTATTCTAATTTTAATTCCAATGTAATTTTACAGGTTTTAACTTGGTGCCTTTTAAGAAGAATTTTAGGATATATCTCAGCTCTTGATTTAATGGTTGAAACATGTGTTTGCATATTTTCTTATTTGTAGGTTAAAACATAACTAAGATTTTAATTAGGAATGCTAATAGGAACAATTCCAATTTCTCCTATTTGAATGTCTAATATACTTGATAAGGTCTTGAATGACTTACTAGTGATTACCTTTGTATTTCTTTTAGAATAAATTAAACATGTGAGGTTCAAATGATTATTTGCCTTTCTAGTGAAGAATTGATTAGAACACCTCATCTTAGGTTTATCACATTTTTTCTAGTGACATGGAGATGTCCCATGAATTTTTTTAAGGTTATCATTAGTTCCCTGATCAAAGGTATTGGTTATCTCTCTCTTACAAGGAAATTTTCATTTACCTTGGGTCAAGACATATAAGAAGATATGAGTTCATCACTAGGTAGAGAATTTGGTTGATCCTAAAATAATTGTTATTTGGACACCATTCTTGGATTAAAGGTTAGGATATCAAGAGAGTACTGCATAGGATCAATAAGTGATGCATAAGTTGAATATGAAATAGGTATGATAGGGATCCAAGGGATAGATAATAAGATATGTAGTTTGATGAGATCATATCATTTCCATTCAAAGATAGTGATCACCTAGGATGTGGTTGGTGTGCAAAGGTTCTAAGCTAAGCCATAGCTTATGTGATGGGCTTGTGATCTTCTCTACCTATAGCAAGTGGCTTTGCCTGCTGGAGTTCTTGTACATGCACCAAGGCCTTTCAGTTGCCTTCCATAAGAATGCTTCCCCCTTAACAAAAATAGGTTTTCTAAACTCTCCTACCCTCACCTTATGATGGATGATATCTGCTTATCAAACTAGGTTTCATAGATAACCTATTATATTTATCCAACAAGTATAATCATGTACTTGACATGATAATCTATTTCCTTCATTAACTCCCATAATGTATCTTCCTATTTCCTTCATCAACTCCCATAATGGATTCATTTTATTTTCTTCATCAACTTCCATAATGGATTCATTTTATTTTCTTCATCAACTCCCCCTCAAGGTTTTGTAATCAGTACTACCACCAATACTCCTTCTAAATCCATGCTCTGAGCTTGACACTAAAGCTCTTGCATAAGCTTCTGAGGGATAACCTTTGTATCACTTCTAATCCTAAGGTTATTCAACTCACTCCCTTTTAGTGCTTAACTAAACATACTTCATACTCCCTCTCAAGGTTTTATGGTTAAGATCATCATCAATACTTGCCCTTGAGATCTAGTTAATCCAATCAATGCATTACCCTAGATGTTGACTTCTAGGGACAGGATACTATACTACTAATAATCCAGACTCTACCTTGTAGTTGCTTCCTCTACCCCTTCTATCTAGGTATCAATACTTGCTTGTGAAAACTTCCAGAGATTAAGAATATAATCTCCACCATTGTGGTATTCCCATATAGGATTTATCTCCCACCACATGAATACTACTTCTCTTGTATCCATCTTCTATGGATCCTAGCTTGGCTATCTTTGATCCACTTACTTCAGATATGTCACTCTCTACCACTTCATGTGACATGGTAATGATCATTTTGATCCATTGATCATATAGCTTAGGTTTCTACTTGGTTAATCATGTGTTCCACACTCAATAGATTATGGGAATGATCATTACAATCTATTGATCATATGGTTTAGGTTCCATTTGGCTAACCAAGGTCCATGATTGACTAGTGCTAGACTATTCTCTTAGAACACCCATTTAGTTAAGAGAACTCCATATCACTTCTTACATCCATAAGACTACATTTTGGGTTTCCTTCCTTAGTAGTGGTCATAATCTCCTTATGGTATACACCTCACTTGTAGTTGAGATATCTCCACTACCTAACTTGGTATTAGGTTACTCTCTCCTACCCATGAGTTTCTGGATTATACCCTAAGGTTCAATCTCAAGAGATAGGAATAACACTAGCATGGCTATGGACTTTCTTTTCTTGTTTTGAAAATGAATTCATTTAGAGGTGAAAGAATAAGATAAATCAGGATATGAAGATATGATAGATCAAGATTCAAGGGTAAGACTTGTGTTGTCTTCCTTAATGCTAGATATGGTTTCAATGATTTAGGTTTATGAAATACCATGATAATCATGGTAGGATTGAATATAAGGTCCTAAAGTGATGTGTTGACATATTAATTCTATCTCACATTCATCTCTTTTAATTGTTGTAATTATTTCTACCTAAAACAAGGTTGTTAACAAAGGTCATGTTGGAGTTTATCGCACTTCAGTTGATGAGCTACTTCAATTCCATCAACTCAAGAGAAGCTTCAATCACTTTTACAAGTTTTATTTAAAAGCACGAAAATTTCCTAGATTTTCTATGCATGAATGCAATGCACACTTCTGTTTCCTCTCTATTTCTAGCCGCACATCCTAGGATGTTACAGTCCGCCACTGTGTGGTGGAGGTGAATCTTGCACCTATACGCAAGCTTACTTCTGATGTATGGCTCGACATGACGAAGACGTTGGTGTGTGGAGAATGGAAGGCCTACCGCAACTACTACAACAAGCCCCTTAGTGCAGGATCAAAGAGTGGCACTTCACATTTACGTGACCATCATAAGTGTAACGGCCTGGAAAAATCCCCTTTATTAGAATTGCTTGTTATTTTTCTTTTTTGCATCATTTTGATATCATGCATTTATCACCTTGCATGCTTTTGTCAAAAACAAAATTATTTTGCCAAACCCTATGTAACATCCAAGTTCTTCATACATCATGTCATTCATAAGCATATGCACCTCTGCATATTTCTCAAAACTAAAAAGAATTTTTTTGGACAAAAACTCGATTTGGTGTTGAATTGCATTTTCTAGCTTAGCGTGGATCTATTGCATCAAAATATATTTTTGTACAATTTGGTGGGTCTGTACAATGTTCCAATGTATCTAGGAACAAAGCCCTTGTATTTACAAATCCGTAGAAATTGGTTTTGCTCATTTTAGAGCTCTAAAACTGAATTTATAAAAGAAACGGTAAAACAGTTTCAGTTTCCCAAAAGAAAAAAAGATCTCGGGCCGCCGGACCGAACCAGGCGGGTTCGGCCCAGCCGGCCAGCAGCGCCCGCGCGCGTGCGTCGCCCCGCGCGGCGTATACTATCCGCCGCCGGCCCAGCACCAGCCCGCCCCACCTCTTCTTTTCTTTTCTTTTTTCTTTTTCTATATTTTTCTGACGCGTGGACCCCGCACGTCATCCCTAACCTCCAGGAAGTGTTTTGTTTACGTAAGTTTTCCGGATTCAATCCAATCTCCACCAAAATTGGCCGATTTTGTTGCGTTTTGACACGGTTTTAAGCCCCTATAAATACCCCAAGACCTCCTCCACCAATCCTCTTTGGAACCCTAAAACAATTACGCCGCCAGGCTAATGAATTCATCGCCGGAGTTCGGACCACCGCCGCCGCCATTGTCGGCCAGGAGGAGCTCGACCGACTGCCACCGTACCGCCTCCGCCCCGCCGCCGCCGACCGCCGCCCATCACCGTCGGAGCGCCGCTGCCGGTCATCCCCAGGAGACCGACCAGACCGTCCCTGGAACCCGACGGTGAGAAAAGGAATTTTTTTTTTCAGATCACCCTTTGACCACGGTTGACCGCTGACCAGTCAGCGGAATATTCCCGAATATTCTCTGTTATTTTCTAAATAGATGGAAAACGTGCAAATCTTAGAAAATTCATATCTCGAGTTTTGTAACTCGAAATTTTGGAAATGATATACCGTTGGATTCAGAAAAATGCAAGCTATTTTTCTGTGCCATTAGTTTTATTTGTTACAGAACGAAATTTTTATCAAATTTAAAACTCTTATAAATTGTATTTTGTGGATATTTTAATTTCTGTAACTTTTAAATTATGATTCCAACGGCATTTGAAAGCTAGTTAAATTTCCTATCCATATACTTCTGTTTCATAATTTTATAAACTATCTTCGTACGGAAAGTTTTCATAATGCTTTAATGCATGTTTATGTCTCTTTTCAATTATGGAAAATGATTCACAGAGGCTTTAATATTTATTTACACTTCGGTAAAGCATGCATATTGCATCGTTATATTTTGTACTGCTGTGTATTGATTGGAAATTGTTTGCCACAATAGATTGCCCGGACTGCGAACCCTGTGATTGTGAGGAGTGCTTTAGCGGGAACCACAATCAAGGCAAGTGTCACATCATAAATCTCCTACTTTTTCCTATGCATGTACTTGTTTTCAGGTGTTTGTATGTGTAGGAATGTTTTCAAGTTTATTTATATTGTTTTGTTGTAGACCCAATAGATGAGTCGTAGAACTCCTAGTTGATTCCTTGATAGACATCGTACTGTAGATTTGCTTAGCCATGCTATTAGTTGCGTGGGTGGTTTTCATGATATGAGTACTGAAAGTTGTTTTGCTGTAATGAAAACCACAAAAATCAATGAATCACCTGGGTGGAATGGCTTTGATTGGGTCATCGAGTGTGTTTTATGGTGGGGAAAGCCACCCAGGCTTAAAGAGATTGATAGACGTTCATGTTTAGTGGCTTCCGAGTACAACCACATGTCAATGGGCTCTGGCTTGACTCATTAAGTTATGAAACCGTGACCTACCGTGATCAGCTGATGTAGCTAAGATAGGTGGTATGGGTCCAGGGCTAGGCTCATTGTTTTGTTTCCCAAAGGTCTCGGCTTGGTCTTCGATCGAGCCATGTGGTGAAAGTGTACTAACCTCTGCAGAGTGTCAAAACTAAGTACTTAGCTGTGTCCCCGGTTACGGAAAATTTGAGCAACTTTGCATGAAGCAGTTGAAGGATGTCATCACTCTAATTTCTTTAATAAAACTTGATGGGTGAACAATGGGTTAGGAGCACTTGAGTGAATCAACGTGTCCTTAGAATTTAATAGGAGCACCTGAGCGATTCAATGTGTCCTTAGTTGTTTTTGAAGAAATAAAAGTGTTTTGAAAAGTAGGAGAAAATATATCGCTTTATGCAAAGAGCCTAACTCCACCAGCCAAATGTGCATGTATGATAGGTCGCCATTGATATCCACCATAGTGACATCTTGCCAATACAATTCCAAGTGTATTGACCCTCGTGGCTGCAACCTTTTCATGTTGCAGGTATTATTCTGAGGACAATTGAGTTATTTCGTTTAGGTCGCGAGTCTCCACCCAGCGGTGCCTGTGGAGTAATGGAGCTTTATTTATTTGTTATGTTGAACTTTTATTTGTGAGCTAGCCATCAATGCTAAGCCTTTTGTAATAATCATATTCTTGGATCATATGTTGTAATAAATTTGACGCATTGGTACTCTTTTATACATCTACTGTGTGTGCTAGCTATTGATCCAGGGACTAGCACTTGTATGCACAGGATTCAATCCGTTTTAACGGGTTGGATCGCCACAGATGGTATCAGAACCTATGTGTTGGCTGTAGGTTCATGACCTTAGGATTTTGGCTAGATGATAGGAAGCCCATAGAATTTAAAATTACCTATTTTAAATGTCTCTACTTCTTGCAATTTTGTTCTTATAGGATCCCGAAAAGATAGTCTTTGAGGTATCAACTGATGAAGACTCAGGGGAGGAGTACACATCTCCATGATACAACAACCGTGGCGGAAAGCGCGAGCACATGACATCATCAACCTTTTGCAAGCTGTTCAAGAAGATGGATTAGTTGCCCACCATTTTATATGTCGCTATTGTAATCGTTTAGGGTGTTGGCTATATCAAACTTGGGATATGTCAACTATATTATTGTGGTACTGTTACTTTCTAAACTCTAAAGTTCCAGGTTATTTTGTGACAATTTATATCAATTTAATGAAAGATTTTGGTTAAAAGTTACGTTTTGCGTTATCCAGCTTCTACAGAATTCTGTTTACTCCGTGATTTTTCATATTTTACTGGTAACTCCATTTGAGCTCATATTTTAGGATCTGGTGCGAAATTATATGTACTACTTGTAAAAACATTGGAAAACTTCTCTGATGAGTTTTGGTCGCCCAGAAAAATACGTTTCTGCTGCAGCAGTTTTGTCAGATTTCCTGTTTTGCTTTATAAACTGAATTTTTGATCCAAATTGTATTACCTATTGTTCGAAATTGTTTTGTGGATGTTAACCACTAAATATAAACCTCTGGAACTATATTTTGAAACCATATTGTGTATGTGCTGATTGTCATGGCTGTGGTTTGTTGATTGTTGTTTGCTGATTGCTATTTGTATGATCATGTTGCATGGGTAGATTTCGTTCCGTAGATCTTTCTATCTAAACTTACCTATGCTGAACCACAGATGTCACTTGTTCTATTTGATACTAGTGCATCGCATTCATTCATATCAAGGGTATTTGTGGATAGAAATAGCATACCTACTGAAAGCATCCCCACTCCTATAAAAATAAGCTCTCCTGGTGGAGAAGGTAGCAGCTTTTGGATGCCGTAATCTAAGTCTAGATATTGGTGCATACAGTTTTCCCACAAGTCTGATTGTATTGGAGTCGCAAGGCTTAGATGTAATTCTAGGCATGAATTGGATGACTGAGTATGAAGGTGTGATAGATTGCGCTAAAAGATCCATTACACTCACAACCCCAAAAAAGAAACACATTCATTTCAAGTCTACCATTGAGCTTAGAGGAACTAAGGTTAATTTTCTTAAGGGGGTTAGCCTAGAGGATGTACCTATAGTGAGGGAATACCCAGATGTGTTTCCAGAAGAGTTGCTAGGAATGCCACCGGACAGAGATGTTGAGTTTCTCATCGATTTGATGCCTGGAACTGGACTGATAGCCAAGAGGCCATATAAGATGGATGTGGATGAATTGAAGGAATTGAAGAAACAGCTTAGGGAGCAACTAGATAAAGGTTTTATTCAGCCAAGTTTGTCTTCATGGGGCGCACCTGTTTTGTTTGTGGAGAAGAAGGATACAAGCAAGAGATTAGTTGTGGACTATCGATCTCTTAATGAGGTGAAAATCAAGAACAAATACCCACTGCCTAACATTAATGATCTATTTGACCAATTGAAGGGAGAAAGAGTGTTCTCAAAAATTGATCTTTGATCCGGATACTTCCAATTGAAGATTAGATAGAAAGACAAACCTAAGACTGCATTTACTACTAGGTATGGTTTATATGAGTATACTGTTATGTTTTTTTGGACTAACCAATGCTCCTGCATACTTTATGACCATGATGAACAAGGTATTTATGGAGTACTTGGATAAGTTTGTGGTGGTATTCATCGATGACATATTGATATACTCAAAGGATGACAATGAGCATGAGAAGCATCTGCGCTTAATCATGGAGAAGCTTATAGAGCACAAGCTTTATGCCAAATTCAGAAAATGTGAGTTCTGGTTAAATAAAGTAGGATTTCTTGGACACATAGTTTCAGCAGAAGGAGTTGAAGTGGATCCCAGCAAGGTAGAGTCAGTGACTAAATGGGAATCACCTAAGAATCCGGGAGGGATTCAGAGTTTTTTTGGACTTGCTGGATATTATCGAAGGTTCATAGAGAATTTTTCCAAGATTGCAAAGCCCATGACTGAATTGCTAAAAAGGAGAAGAAATTTGAATGGACTGATGCATGTGACGATAGCTTTCAGGAATTGAAGCAACGCTTAGTGACCGCACCTGTTTTGTGTTTGCTGGATATTTTTAAGGACTTCCAAGTTTATTGCGATGCCTCTCGTCAGGGACTTAGTAGTGTGTTTTTGCAGGATGGGAGAGTGGTTTCCTATGCCTCATGGCAACTTAAACACCATGAGAGGAATTATCCAACGCATGATTTGGAATTAGCCTCAGTTGTGCATGCTCTCAAGGTGTGGAGACTGATACGTCTCAAACGTATCTATAATTTTTGATGCTCCATGCTTGTTTTTACACCATTTGCCTTGTGTTTCGTTACACTTCGTGGCGTTTTTATGCGATTTCCGGAACTAACCTATTGACAAGATGCCATAGTGTCAGTTCCCTGTTTTCTGCTATTTTTGTGTTTCAGAAAAGCTACACAGGAAATATTCTCGGAATTGGACGAAACAAGTTCCCAAACTCCTATTTTTCCCGAACAAAGGACGAGGACCGAAAGAGAGCCGGAGGGGGGCCAGGGGCCAACCGCACCATGAGGGGGTGCGGCCCAGCCCCTAGTCGCGCCCCCTGTGGTGAGACCCCCCTGGTCACCTCCTGACGATGCCCCTTCGCCTATAAAAAGCTTCCTGACGGAAAACCCTAAATCGATCGGCGTTTTTCCCATAACAGTTCCGTAGCTCCGCCGCCGCCATTGAAGACAAATTTCGGGGGATAGAAGTCTCTGTTCCGGCACCCTGTTGGGACGGGGAAGTGCCCCCAGAGCCATCTCCATCGGTCTCCCCGCCGTCTCCACCGTCTCCATCGACCTCACCGCCATCTCCACCAACCTTGCTGTCTCCTATGATGAGGAGGGAGTAGTTCTCCCCCGGGGCTGAGGGCTCTACCGGTAGCTATGTGGTTCACCTCTCTCTCCCATGATGTGATCTTTATGTGATCGTGAGCTTTGTATCTAGTTGAATTGGAAGATGTTATTATTCAGATATTATGCTACTTTCGTGCTTTATATTTGTAAACTCCGGAGATACCTTGTATCATGGTGTGACGGTGACAGTGTGCGCATCATGTGTGTCTTTTTGGTTAATGTCTCTATGAATTGTTGGTGTTTGTTGGAACCATCTAGTGCGTTCATGGTGGCAGTGTGGGACAATCTAGTTTGGGGAAATACGGACTTTGATGAGTGCTTCGTAGCCCTACGCATGATTAGTGTTCGTTTTCCATTGGAGAATTGTTTTGAGTTGCATATTGATGATAGTATCTATTGGTTCAATTATGTTATATTTGTTGGGAGTGTGTCCACTAGTGAAAGTATGATCCCTAGGCCTTGTTTCCATGCATTGCACACCGTTTCCTTTCAGTTTTGTGACATGTTTGCTTGCAGCGACATTTATTTCAGTTTACATTTACTACTTATAATCATCACTACCGCTTGTATTTCACTATCTCTTCGCCGAACTAGTGCACCTATACATCTGACAAGTGTATTGGGTGTGTTGGGGACACAAGAGACTTTCTGTATCGTAATTGCAGGGTTGCTTGAGAGGGATGGCTTTGACCTCTTCCTCCCTGAGTTCGATAAACCTTGGGTGATCCACTTAAGGGAAACTTGCTGCTGTTCTACAAACCTCTACACTTGGAGGCCCAACACTGTCTAAAAGAACAGATGCCTGCGTAGACATCAAGCTCTTTTCTGGCACCGTTGCCGGGGAGGTAAGGTAAAAGGTACTCGCATCCTCCTGTGTGAGTGCTCGGAGTTATTTGCTTTAGATTCTGCAATTATATCTTTTTGTTTCTTGTTTTTATTTTCACTAGTTAGGCTTAATGGAAAATAAAGAGTTATATAGTATTTTTCCCGAGTTAGGATATGGAGTGTTTGAAGAGAAGATTGAAAAACCTTTGGAGCTTAATTTGTATGCTAATAGTGTTGTTAGTATGAATGCTTTGAACACCGTTATTGCTAATGCTATAGGAAAGTCTAAGCTTGGGGAAGCTAGTTTTGTTAAGCATGATATTTTTAGTTCCCCAGCTTTAGTGGAGAAAGTTTGCTCTGATGATATTTTATCTCCCATATGTGATGTTTCTAATGATGCTTGTGCTCCTCATCTTTTTAAAATACCTATGAAAATTGTCGAACGTGCTATGAATAACTACTATTTAGGAGATGGAACTGTCCATCCTGGTGATCATTTGCTTTTTATACATGAATTATGCGAGTTGTTCAAGTGTGCAGGTATTTCAATGAACCAAGTTAAGAGGAAGCTATTCTCTTTATCACTGAAGGGCATATCTGCGGAATGGTATAAAACACTGAAGGATGGCTGACCTGTTGACTGGGAGGAAATTGTACCTCTCTTTTATTCTAAATTCTATCCTTCTAGTGAGGTTTATAAAGATAGGAATTATATTTATAATTTTCATCCGCATGAGGGAGAAAGCATTGCCCAAGCATGGGGAAGATTGAATTCACTAATGTTCAAATGTCCTATTCATGATCTTCCCTGTAATATTGTTATTAATAATTTTTATGCAAGGCTTTCAGGATATTACAAGGACTATCTAGATGCGTGCTTTGATGGGTCTTTCACAAGCAAGGATGTGGACGTCAAGTGGAATCTGCTTGAAACAATTCAAGACAATATTGAAGATTGGGATAGCGACAAAGGTAAAGGATTAGGTATAAATTATGAGTATGATTGCATTAAGTCTTTTGCTGAAACAGCTGATTTTCAAGAGCTTAGTGTTAAATATGGTCTTGATACCCTAATTATGGTTAATTGCTTTAGAGCCTTTGCTTCCCATATTAATGTTCCTAAGGGAAATGGGGATGTGCCTCATGAACCTTTTAAGGACACTTGCATAGAAAGTGATATTGTTATTGATGATTGCAATAAACATGCTCAAATTTCTGAAAGTCCTATTTCTTATAAGCATGTTAATTTTTGTGGAGTACATAGAACTTGTGAACAGAGTCACAACAAGGAAGATTATTGTATCCACCACGGGAATGAAGAAATCCGAATGTGGCACAAGGCTCAAGATGAGCTTGGTGAAAAGGTTTGTGAGCTTTATCCTTTTCTTTGTGAATTTTGCGATGACACGGGTCATTTTAATTTTCAATGCTCAAGCCCTAGTAGTCACCTTTCTAATTGAATGAGTACCGCAAGTTTGTATTGTGATGACAAGATTACTCTCAATCAGCATGATGAGCTTACTTTGTTTTTGGGGTTTGAAGAGATATCTAGAAAGACTTCTTTGGTAGATATGAGTGTTTTTGATATTAATAGCACCCTTCGTGGTTGTCGTCTCTATTGTGTTAAAGATTGCCTCGCAAATACTTACATACAAAATCTTATAAAACATGATGTTTTGCCAAGCTATGACAGGACTAATAGATGTTTCTATCTTATTAATAGAGAGGAGGAATCCTCCAAAGTTTCTTCTATTGTTCCTGTCAGCAAACCAGATTATGTGGAGAAGATGCCTTTCAAGCCTCTCCCTCCTAAAGGAGATAGTAAGAAGAGTAAGAAGAAGAAGAAGAGGAGTAAAAGGCAAGAGGAAACGGTATCTTCCCCTAAGCATGTTGCTCCTAGTATAGATTATGATAATTCTAGTTTTGATGATGTTCCTATGCCTGTTATCTATGTTCGTGATCATGATTGGGATAAGCACTCTAATTTTGATATTGAAAATCTTTTTGGTACCAATTCTAAGGTTAATAATTGTTGTACCATTAGTACTATCCATGTTCCCTCTTATGATGATATGTTTGATGAATATGCTTTGCGAAATAGCTGTTCTCTAGCTTGTGATGATATTAAACCTCTAGTTTATGATGGTTACAATGATGAGTATAATATTTTTAGTTCACCTAATTTTGAGGAGAAAATTAGTTATGATTACAATATGCATCCTGTTTTTGATGATTATGGTGATGAGAATGATTATTCTGCTAAATCTGCTCCTACTACGATTGTTCATGTGGGGAGTATTAATTCCTTTATGCATGTGGCTCATGATAGGGATGCTTATGTGATAGTTATATTGTTAGTTCTATTCATGATGCTACTGAAAGTTATTATGAGAGAGGAAAACATGGTTTGATGGATCTCAACAATATTGAGTTTCCCCTCTTTATGTTGCAATTCTTGAAGTTGTACTTGTTTTGCCTTCCTATGCTTTTTGCTTTGCGCTTTCATGACTTGTCTCTTTACAAGATTATTTTTCATAGGAAGTGGTTTAGATTTAAATGTGTTTCATATTTGCTTTTTAATGCTCTCTCTTGCTTCAAGTTCCTTTATGGCACCTTTGCCTTAAGTTCTTTTCGGGCGCCTATGTGAGCATTTTCTAAAATTACTGCGCCTAGCTCAAAGGCGTTAAAGAAAAGCACTCTTGGGAGATAACCCATTGTTTTCTTTTCAGTACTTTTTCTTTTATTTGAGTCTTGGAAGTTATTACTACTGTAACTTTGAAGTCGAGCTTCTCTCTTCTATAGTTTTGGCGATTCTC
Source organism: Dactylis glomerata (assembly GCA_007115705.1). Lineage (NCBI taxonomy): Eukaryota > Viridiplantae > Streptophyta > Magnoliopsida > Poales > Poaceae > Dactylis > Dactylis glomerata. Next base: position 1,571,125 of record QXEO01002102.1, read on the forward strand.
GAAGCAAACGTTGAGCGCTATTCGACCTAATCGATAGTTAGCACTACCTGGGATGATTCTGTGGAAGGAACAGTCTGTTGGTTTCAGGAACTCTAATGATATGTGCATTGCCCGGAGAGTCCTTGCGTATATAAGATTTATTCTGCTTCCTGCATCCATGAATACTCTATCGACGTCGTATGTCCCAATTTGAGCTTTAAGTACCAGAGGCGCGTTTCCCGGCCGAGGTATTGTTCTGGGGTGATCATCCCTGCTAAATTCTATGGGTTGTTCTGATCAGTGTAAATATTCCGTTGTTGCTAGAGGCGATGTTACTGCTAGGTTAACTTGGCCAGTTATGCTCTTTTCCTCTTTGTTTGACTTTGGCACTGGTTGTATCATTGCTGTGATGTGCCCTTTGGATGGGACATATCCTCCATCATTGTCGTGTCCCTGATTTGGCTGATCTTGACCTTGAGAGGCTCCATTGTTTGCTTGTTGATCTTTTGTAGGCGCATTGTTGGTGTTCCCTTCGTATCCTTATCTCTTTGCTTCGGCTTGTTTGCTTATTGCTGCCTCCTGGAGTTTCAAGAACGTTGTGCAATCTTTCATTGCATGTCTAGACACTTGTCTTCCATCGATGAACGCGGAGTGTATATGTCCGTTTAGCATATCCTCTGGTGATGGGTTGTATTCTCTAGGTTCTCTTGTTTGAAACCTTTTGCTGCTCCCGTAATCTTCTCTTCCATTGCTGCGGTATCCCAAATTTCTACGGTCATTTCCTTGATAAGTACTGTCTTTGTATCCCACGGCTACTTGGTTGTGGGAGCCGTGGTTGTCGTAATTGCGAGATCTCGTCCTTTGGCCACCGTATCTGTTTCCTCTATCGTCCTCTGGTAATCACGTTCGTTTGTTGTTGCACGCGTCTTCACCATCTCTAAATCTGTTCGCTATGTCCATTAAATCGGATATTGTCTTCGACTTGATTCTACCCATTTCTTTGACTAGGTCTCCTCGTTGCAACCCAAGCGTGAAAGCGTCTATTGCTCTTTCGTCTGAAACTTCGACTGCGGAATACCTTTGGATATACGACCTTAGTGTCTCATTGTATTGCTGTACGCAGGCTTTGACTTCCTCTATCGATGCTGGTCGCTTGTATGTTGACTTGAAGTTACTCGTGAATTGCTTTGTGAGCTCCTCCCAATTTCGAATTGTTCCTTTTTCTAACTTGCTCAACCATGACCTTGCTGCGCCGGTGAGGTGTAATTGCAAGCTTTGCATTGCTGTTTCCTTTGTTCCCCCCAATATTTTCACTGCCTGTAAGTAATCCGAGAGCCATGATTGGGGCTCCTGAGATCCATCGTATTTTTGCTGATCATGGGGTAATTTGAAACCCCTGGGTACTGGCGTGGTGCGAACCCTATGAGTAAAGCATGATGCCCCCATCTCTTTTTCATCGTCTTCATAGTCGTATGCTTTGGTGGGGATCCTAGATCTTTGGGTTCCTCCATGCTTCGGACTTTTGTGTCGCCTTGGTGATGGTGTTCTAGATCGTCGGCTGCCACTTCTGTGCCGAGGACTGTTGTGACAGCGTGGTGACCTTGGTTTATGCATTCCTTTGTTGCGATGTGCCTCCTCTTCTTTTGCTGTCAATTTATTGCCTACCATCCTTAGGCCTTGCAGTGCTGCTTGGTGCATATGTTCCCTTGGGTCTCCTTGACTTGGCCGTGTTGTGTATAGATATGTTTGTGCTGCCACGAGCGCTGCTTCTGGCGTCTTTGGTATGATGTTGCCTTGCTCGTCGACCGATAGGAAGGACGAGTCGAGATTTTTGGAAAGGCTTTGCCTTTCGGAGTACTCGAGGTTTTCAAACCTTGATCCATGTCGACGATGCCTTCTGCTATTTGTGTATGATGCGTCGCTGCGTGCTTTATGATAAGCTACGCTTGCTGCAATGGCTGAATCTTTTCTCTTCTGTATTTAAATTCTCTCTTTTGCTAGTTGCTTTGACTGCTGTCTTAAGGCGTAATGATACCCTAACAACATATTCTTGCTTGCATCTGCTGGTATTGGCGCGCCGTGTTCCACGGCTGTTTTGATTATCCTCCACTCTTCGACTGATAGTCGAACTTTCTCCCTGCTTGTAAGGGAATCTGCAGTTTCTCCTTCTGCTAAGTGATTTGCTCCTCTATTTATGTTTGCTGGGTTGAGCACTGGATTGTTGTTTTCATCGAATTCTTCTGAGTTGTCTCCTACAATGGAGAGTACTTGGTACCAATTGTTGAACTTGCTGTTGAAGCTTGAGAAGATTGAGTCATCATCCTCATGAAGCTCTAATCTTATCTTCCAGGTGTCTATTGACTTGTCTGAAGTATCATCATGGCAGATCATGAGGTCTTCGAGTTGATCCCCTAAGATGAAATTTTCCATGTTTTCATCGACTTATGCGATATTTCCTTCTACAATTTCTATTGTTGCGAAGCTGAGCGGCGAATTTGCTTTGCTGGAAGAGCCCACTGATGATTTTGATATTGTAACTGTATTGGCTTCGCTTGCCGACGGATTCGGTTTCGCCGGATCTGAAAGGCGAATCGAACCTAAAGATCCGACGCGAAAGTTTAAGCTTTCGAACGTCAGGTCCATATCTTGATCCATGCTCTCGAATATTGGAGTGAAGTTTGACGGGTGAGGCTGAAAATCGACGGTTCCGAAGGATATCTGCTTTTCGCCGACTTCTAAACTGATGTTGGCTAAAAGCAAAAAAGTCATCGAATTCATGATTCCAACGCCCAGAGTCCCCATGGTCGGCGTCAATTGACGAGGGTTAACTCGACAAATGTCCAATATGAAGGACTTAGGATTGGGGAATTAGGGCGTCGGATGAACTCGAAGGTAAAATCAGTCAAACAAGGTGTGTATCGAAAGTAAACGTGGTGGTTAACTTAGCTTGCTTTCAATCTGTCCCTCACCGTCCTCTCCTGGCTCCTATATATAGGTGGCCAGGTCTAAAGGAATGGGAGGGGTCCGATACATATTACAACATCGGTATATGACATAAACTCATATTTCGACTAGGATTACACTTGGGCCTAGCTTAACGGGCCTCAGGGGTACTTAAGTAACAGGCTCTATTATCTATACCCTTGTCAACAAGACTCCAAGAAAATTCCTACAGACCCAAACAAAACCACTTCAATAGCATTAAACCTGTAACCCGCATAGGAAAGCGCGCTCGTCGAGTTCCTTCATAAGCGCTAGGAAATCTTCACCTGGTGTCCTTGATGGCGTGTAAGTACAGCCCGTTGGGAACCCCAAGAGGAAGGTATGATGAGCACAGTAGCAAGTCTTCCCGTAGTTGTGAAACCAAGGTTTAATCGAACCAGTAGGAGAAAGCCAAACTTTAGAAGGTGATGCTTGCTAGCTTCGCGACACTCCGGAAAAGGGTGCCAGATAAACTGCTTGTGGGCGCTTAGCTTTTCACCAGCAGCAATGTGAAACCTGCACACAACACAACCAAGAACTTTGCTCCCAACTTACGATGAGGTTGTCAATCTCACCGGTTTGCTATAAACAAAGGATTGAGCGTATCGAGTGGTAAAAGGATAATAGTAATGCAAGTAAAGTAGACAGCGCGAGTAATAGTAAAATGGTAAAACAATGTAAAGGAAATTGGACCGGGGTCCATAGTTCACTAGTGGCGTCTCTCTATAAGATAAATAATAACATGCTGGGTAAACAAATTACAGTTGGGCAATCGATAGAGTAAAGATAACGTACATACGTCACGAGGATCACTATGAGGTTCACTCTGGGCATTACGACAAAATACATAGACCGTAATCCAACTGCATCTATGACTAATAATCCACTCGCGGGGAGTCGTCCGAGTACCCCTTGAGTATTAAGTTGCGAACAACAGATAATTGCATTAAGCAAAGTGCGTAATGTAAACAAAGCAAATGTCCTTGGACACAAGAATGTTGTTTTCTCCCTAGTGGCAACAACACATCTACAACCTTAGAGGTTTCTGTCACTCCCCTAGATTAAATAGAGGCATGAACCCAACTATCGAGCATAAATACTCCCTCTTGGAGTCACTAGCATCTACTCGACCAAGATAGCTACTAGCAACGGAAAGCATGGAAGATCATAAACAACATAGAGATAAAATAAGATATATAATTCAGCACATTAACTTAACATAGTACCAATACTCATCGGATCCCAACAAATACAACATGTATGATTACATAAAGATGATCTTGATCATGTAGGGCAGCTCACAAGATCTAAACATGAAGCACATGGGGGAGAAGACAACCGTCTAGTTACTGCTATGGACCCATAGTCCAAGGTAGACTACTCACACATCACTCTGGAGGCGACCACGGTGGTGAAGAAGGCCTCCGGCAGCGTTCCGTGAAGAGCTCCTAGATCCTCCCGATCTCGTTTCGACGACGGCGGCGGCTTGCAGTATGTTTCGAAGAAAAGCGATCCGTCCCTTAGGTTTTTCCCATCGAGGGGACTTCATAGGCGAAGGGGCAGCATCAGAAGTGGGACCAGGTGGTCTCACCATAGGTGGGTGCGGCCAGGTGCTGGGCCACGCCCCTGGTTGTGAGCCTGGCTCCTGGCCCCCCTCCGTCTCATCTTCGGTCTTCGCGAAGCTTCGGTAAAAATAGGAGGTTTGGCTTTTGTATCGTCCAATTCCGAGAATATTTCATGTGTAACTTTTCTGAAACACAAAAACAGCAGAAAATAGGGAACTGGCACTGTGGCATCTTGTTAATGGGTTAGTTCCGGAAAATGCATTAAAACGCCACGAAGTGTAACAAAACACAAAGCAAATTGTGTAAGAACAAGCATGGAGCATCAAAAATTATAGATACGTTTGAGACGTATCAAGCATCCCCAAGCTTAGCTCCTGCTCGTCCTCGAGTAGGTAAGTGATAACAAAAGAATAATTTTTGAGGTGACATGCACTATCACAATCTTGATCATCTAAGTAAGCATTGAGTGTTGGGATCAAAGAACTTAAAACATGGGCATAAAAGACATAATCTTGACAATAAGAACTTAGTAACCATGTTATAACATGAAAAGAAACACAAACAAAAGATCATGAACAATGAAACAATGAAAGTCAAACGTGTGTTCAAATCATATGGAAAAACATAGCAAATGGTTTTCAGCTTGTCCTTCATGGAATAACAAAACATAAATGCATAGGACACCTTCAAGTTTAAGAGGGCGACTTGATACAAATAATTTACGAACAAATGAAACCATAATCATGAATCAATCAATGATAAACTTTGGGACTATGCACATAAAACTCAGAATGGCAACTATGCTCTCTTCGACGGTGCATAAAGGTAGAAGGTGGAGACTCAACATAAAAGTAAAAGAAAGGCCCTTCGCAAAGGGAAGTAGTGATTGCAAGTTTTATAAACCTTCAAAAATTATGGTACTTACTAGCTTTGAGCTCTCATTGCCCCCATCATAGCCATCTTGAATGGTTAAAGTAAATGCAAGAACGTTTATGAGCATATGCTTGACAAATCATAAGTTGAAAACCTCGTGTCCCGTGAAGTACGAATACCCAAACCTCATGCTACTCGACTTAGGGTCCCAAGCAAGCTCTTGTCATAGTAAGTATACACATATCATCGAGAACCGCCAACGGGGTACCTCCTTGCCCGATGACATGGAACAAGCCCACATCAAAATGACAGGACAAACAGACAATGAACACCTCAGCATCTCTTTTATTTACCATTGGTATAGCTTTTTATTTTGAGATGCGTCGTCGAATGTCCACTAAGGGCATGCTGTAAATTTCCACCATGAATGATGCATGACTTAGATTAGCGGCCCAGGATTTTCTCTAACACATATACAAACTCCATGATCCCGCAAGATTCCCAACTTGTTTCACATCGCGAGTATCCATAACCAAAAGATCACGATATCAACTCAAATAAGAGAAGTGCAATGTTGAAAGTTTACCCCATGACGGCATGGTTTGGCTAATTTCCAACATACAACTTGCAAGCATAACGTCAACATAAAAGAGCCACAATGTCAAAATTTTAAAAGCGAGAAAAGTAAAGTTTGCCATCAGGTTTGTGAGAGCTTTACTGACTAATTTTCACATAACACCAAAAGAGTTTAATTCGAAGGATAGATAAAAGCAAGTCAAATGTACTTTGGAATAGCAAATTGCTAATAGGTATGTATGGTGGACACATTGGAATAACTTGGTTTTTGGGAGTTGGATGCACGAGTAGAGCTCATACTCAGTACAAAATTAGGGCTAGCAAAAGACTGGGAGCGACCAACTAAGAGAGCAATAACGGCCATAATCATGCATAGCGACAAAACATCATTAAAAGAAGCTTAAAATGGCATCACAAGTCAAAAACAAAATGATCATAAAGGCTTATGGCGACTTTGTAAGAGTCTAACATGTTGTAAGCATGCGCCAAGTCAACCCAAATAAAGCATCAAGGAGAAAACCAAATAAATGCTTCCATAAAATAAAAACAACGCATGCTTTTTTCAAAGGCTCATTAAGCAATCTCAGTCATTTGAGACAAGTCATGCTACAGCAAAAATCACTAAGCATACTATCAAAACAACATCGACGCTCAAGATCAGTACACTTATGCGAAAGGGTACGGGCAAATTCTCACCGCCCAGATTGCATAAAATCCGATGGACCATAATCACAATCCAACCGAACCGGTATCAGCGAATAGAATTACACCACGTGTCGACCCTCTGTTCAAATAGGATTTCTATTTAGAATTAATCACAGATTTGTGTCTAAACTTTGAAAATTCATATCTTTAGTTCTACAGGTCCAAAAATAGCAAATGGTATTTCCCTGGAATGCTACAAATGTGTAGAATCCAAATGTATTATAATAACACATGGTTACTGTACAAAATTTTGAAGTGAAATTCAAATGGTTTAAATAGCACTTTAATACCAACTAATTCACATCTTTTGCTCTGGGTAACCAAAAATAACAAATTTGTAGTCATTGGAATCCTATGAACTTGTAGAACACTTTAGAATCAAGAAACACCAAAGTTGATACGTGCACAAACTTGGTGCATTCAAATTTATTCAAATCACCACTTTGATCATAACTTGAATTCTAAAAATGATTTTAAAGTGAATCCAATTGCAGTAGCTTAGTGCACAAACTTGGTGCATTCAAATTTATTCAAATCACCACTTTGATCATAACTTGAATTATAAAAATGATTTTAAAGTGAATCCAATTGTAGTAGCTTAGTTTTTCAGTACTCTATCCAGTAGCATCACTGTACAAATTATTTGAAATCATTTGTAAATATTTAAATTCAAATATGAGAATTTGAGTACTTTCATTATAGATTTAATTATAAATTTCCTTTCAATATGATTCATACTACAAAAGTGAATCCTATGATCATATCTATCTGTCCAAATCATTTAGACCTTAACATGACCCATTATCATATTTAATCTTGCTGACCTATTTCACAAGACTGACCTCACACTTGAGTTGTTTAGTAAATAAAAATTTGCCTCAATTAGGGTTTCCTTTGATACTAGTGTATGACACACTTTAACCCATATCACATCTATCCTAAACCATTCTAATCCAATATAGTCCTTGATCAAGGCTACCATATTTCTAAATACCCTTCATACTTGTTTAACCCCAAGCCAACTTAACCCTTGGCATATATTGAACTCTTCAATTCACAAATGAGTTAATTGAGTAATTCAATGTATCACCAATACAAGACCAAACCTATGTGTAACATATACTATATTGAGTAAGTGTTATCGCACTTTATTCAGTAGTGCTCTGTTGCACTGTTCTATACTCATGTGAATCTATCCACATAAGTCATCTCTAAACTATATCCTTACTTATGCCAAGCACAAGGTTATTATCATTTCATTGTAATCTTGGAGGATCAATCCTTTCCAAATCTTTTGACCTTCCCATCGAAACTCTCAATCCATATCTTGTAAGCCAAGGTTCATGACATATCTCTCTCATCACAAAAATCATAAGAATTTTATATTGTTGAACCAACCCTTTTTAATTGTTTGCATTGCTTGATCTTGTTTGTCTTGGACTAGTGTGTTTGTGATTGTGAACTTCTATTGCTATAGATTGAAAGGAGAAACGTGTCTTGTTTAGAGAAGTGAAAGGGTTTGAACTCCAAAAAGGCAAGTGATACACATGCTTCTACCCACTTTTACTACTGCATTAGTGATTTTCAGTAGTATGCATGATAGGTGGAATATTCAACTATTTTATAAAATGCTTAGATCCTAGTAGTGTGTAGCTATCCTTTAAACCCACCTGTTAGGATGCTAAATACTTTAAAAAATATTGATGCCATGCTTTGATCACTTGTTAAAGGTGTTTTGTGAACAAATTAAGAACTTCAACTAAAATGAAACACTTGGGTGGATTGGTTTGTTGATGGAGGTGAAGTTGAGTGTCTCCTTGGGCCTCATACCTCGTAGAGGGTGGGGTGTACCTCAGGAGTACACTTGTGGAATGCCACTCAGGATTAAAGAGGTTACCATATCTTCCATGCTTTAGAGTACTTCCAGTGCAGCCTTATGACAATATGGGCTCTGTCTTGACTGATTAAGATGTGAGGGTTCAACTTGTGTGCATGATATGGGCTGGTAGCAGAATTATAGGATGGGAACGGATCTTGCCAGTATGGTTGCTCTCTCCTTCTGAAAGGTCTTGTCTCATTCTTCTCTCTGGGTAGAATGAGTCTTAAGGTGAAAGTGCACAACCCCTGAGGGTGCCAAACTAATCGATTAGCTGTGTCCTGGGTTATGGACAATTTGAGTCTCTAGACATGGAATGTACGGAAGAATCTCATCACCGTTTCTGAATGCTTTAATAACTTGACTAGAAACCCTTAGGCAGGAGCTCAGGGCCATACACTCCAAGGGGCCGGGTGGTGGTTTCTGATGTTCCAACTTTGTTGAGTTTCGCCCAGAACTACATACCGGCCAGTATGTAATGTATGTGGGTTGTCTTGACACTTATAAAATAAAATTTTGAAAAGGATTTTAGGATAAAATTGGCTTTATGCAAAGCAGCTTACGAGATCCACCAGCCAAATATCATGTAGCTAGTTCTTTCACAACAGCCACCAAATATGTGTCATTTGCCAGTACATAATTGTACTGACCCCCATTTATGGGGCTGCATATTCAAATGTGCAGGATTTTCTGAGGAGGAGTAAGTTGATAGGATCTCGAGTCTATATTCCAACATGACTGCCTGTGGCGCATGGTGAAGATGGAGGCTCATTGCTACCTCATTTCCGTTGTGTTTATGCTATGTTGAACTCTGTCAATTTGGCTAGTCCATGTGACTAAGCTAGTTTGTAAAGTTTAAAGACTTATGTATCTGGATCTGTGTTGTAATCTTTGATACTTTGCAATGAATACTATATTTTGTTCTGTGGTGCTATCGGTGATCCAGGGAATAGCACTTAACACAGGTGTTCCACCTTAATCCAAAGGTGGGGCGTTACAAAATGGTATCAGAGCATAGTGTTGCCTGTAGGATCGAGACCCTAGGTTTGGAATTAGAAACAGGAAGACCCTAGGATTAAAAAAAATCTATCTCATCTTGTTTCTGTTTACATAAAAAAAAGTTTGCATTTTGAACTCCTTGTATTCTCTCCTACTTCCTCTTCAAATGTTTCCTTTTGCTATAGATGACCCCAACCTGAAATCATCAACAAAGGATAGAAGATCACAATGTGCCAGAAGTGTGAGACTGAGACTCCATATATTTTCCTCGACTCAACATGAAGAACTACATTGAAGGCCAAACGAAGAACTTGGAGAAAGACTCAAATGCATCTTGCACAACTCTAGAAGATGAATCAAGGAATCTAGAGGAGAAACTTGAAGTACACAAGCAAGTAATAGACAAGACCACCTATAATTCTAGTTTATAGAACCAACGATGTTGTGATAATCTAATGATCATACCAAATTGGGGTATGACCATACAAGATTATTAGTGTTTGACCTAGTTTGCTTGATGTGATGAATGTTTGTTAGATGTTGTTTGTGAGATGAATTGCCTTGATCTAATGTGTTTGGGTAGGAATCTTCTTTAGATCCCTTCTATCTAATCTCATCTATGCTAAGACCTAAACCTGTCCTAAACCCCAAACAGATGCATCCTCAATGCCAGTACAAGCACAACAACCCACAGTTGGAGATAGCAATGCAACAGTTGGTTGAAGTTCATACAGGAATGATGCGGGTATTGACCCAGAATATGGTCAATTGCGGTAACAACAAGATACGTCCAGGACTGCAGCAAGTACTGGATGATCATTCTCGAATAGTACAAATGATGTCCCAGATTGTGGCTAGTACCAATAATAGCCTGCCACAAAATGGTCATGGTGGAAAGACAACAAGAGGTGATATTGAGATGACATTGCAATCCTGTAAGAGATGTGGAGAAATAGGACACACGTCTAAGGAATGTCATGAACAGTGCCCTTACTGTGATACGAGCCACCCAATTGGAGAATGTCCCATGACCCAGGTTACTTGTTTCCTATGCGAGGGAATCAATCATGTTCCTGCTGAATGCAAGTTTTATCACACGGTGCAACAAATGAATCAACAAGCCAAGGATGGATTGAGCCAGCTGCTAGGAAAGACCCCTGAAGATGGAAGATCCAAGATGGAGGTGGAAATGAAAGACATGAAAGTAGCACCTGAAATCACCACCAAGAGTTGCTTAACATGTAGTAGACAAGGGCACTTACCTAGAAACTGCTCAAAGAAACGAGAAAAGTTTTCCACCACGGTAGTAGAATATGAAGAAAATGAATTAAGAGATCTCCTAGCCTTAGAAGTACCCAAAAGGAAGAAGAAGAAGATAAACAAGAAAGACAATAGCAAGGTGCTGTGTTACAAGTGCAAGGAGCTAGGACATTATGCAGACAAATGTCCAGAAAGGGACAACAAAGCGAACAGACCAGGTGGTGTGAAGAAGGACCTCCGACTGATCACTTGTTATAAGTGCAAACAAAAAGGACACTCTGTAGATAAATGTTCAGAGAATGGTACTTCAAGACTTCAGTGAGCTGGGATAACTGAAGGATGCCACAAAATACAAGGAGAAGACACAGCAATGTGTAGCCAACTTGGAAGAAAGTGTATGCAACTACTTCTATGTAATAAATATTGTAAGGACATGTAAGAGCTAAGGGCAACCTTGTTGAATCGATTTTATTCTCCTATGAAATGACAAACGAAGGATATGTAAATCAAGAGTTAACGCCATATGACAGAGTTTACGCAAATCTTAGCTAAGGAATGATAGATTTTTTAAAAAAATTAGATTTGGATCATAAGTTTTCATTTCAAGAAGTTTTGTCAAGGCAAGTGAGGTTGACCAAGAGTTAGAATACGAGGTTTACAAACCATGTATGGAGTAATGATTTGGGTGCAGAATGGATTGATCACCATTCCTACTACTATTATTATTCACTCTCATAATGTTGGCTTTGCGAACCTAGAGAGACATACCTACAAGAGAGACGACATTGTTAAACCTTAACCCTAGGAGGATAAGATGTTACACCCTTTATAGTGAGCCAGTGTGGCCAAAACGTAGGACTATGGTGAGGATGAACCACAAGCTTACCATTGAAGAAGACTTGCCATGGAAGAAGTCTTACCAATCTTGAGAGCTCCGTTTGAACCAAGAGTTTTTTTTACAAAGGAATGCATCATAAGATGGAAGATTGCCAAGGATGTCAACAAAGAGGATGAAATGAAGATATGAGATCATCTTAACTTGGTCCTTTGATTGACCCAAAGAGTGACCCTTTAGTGTCCAAAGTAGTTCAACAAACTACCTTGTTGGATTGGAGCTCCACAATGGAACAAACTTATGCTCAAGCCATTGAGAAATACTGGAAACCCAAGATTGTGAATAGACACCCACCTATTGGAAATGAAGAGAGAATCTAACTATAGATTCAAAAGATGACCTAGTGCCAAGTCTAATCCCAGGTGTGCTTACTTTGAATCAAAGACCCTAGACTACCCACAGAAGTCTCTTTTAAGGGTGGTAGCCACCTAAGTACCCCAAACCCTTCTACCTTTCTAGCCAGACGAGATTTCTTTTAAGGGTGGTAGTCTGTAACATCCCAAGTTTTTATCAAAATTTGGAACAAATTTTTTTTTGTTTTGTTTGTATTGATTGAAAAATCACAGGAAATTAAAACTTTTTGAGTATAATTAAATGTTTTTCCCTAAGGTTTTATCAAACCTTCAAAATCTAACTATTTCACTTCCAAGGTTTCCAATTTATAAAATAGTTTCTTATCAATTTCCCAATTCAAATGTTAGTTAGAAAAACTATTTCAACTTTCTATTATTCCTTGAAGAACTCTTTGAGAAAATGGAAATTCCAAAATACTATTTTGCTTTCATACAAGTTCTATGCAAGTTTATTTGCTAAGGAAATATTCTCAAAATAATGTATAAGTTTGCAATACTAAAAATATGGTTGAAAATGAAGTTTGAAATGTTATTTTATGAGCACTTTTCCTGATTATAAAGGCTTATTTAGGAAACCCTAAAACTATATTTTGCATTATGCAAGTAAGTCCTTTGGCCAAAATTCATAAGGTTTTATGGAGAACCCTGTATTATTTTGAAAACTTGTTCCTAACTGTCTTGCTTTGACACTTTGAATTTTACAAAAAATTACAAATTTGTTTGAAGCGGTTTGGAGCCAAAATGCAAAAGTTATGAAGCAAAACAGAAAGAAAAAAGAATCAGAAAAAAAGGAGAAAGGCAGCCAGTGGGCCGACCCGGCAATCGGCCCAAGGCCCAGCAGGCCAAAACCAAACCGGTACCCACCCCTTTTCTCTCTCTCCCCCTGGCAGGTGGGACCCCACTATCAGGGTCATCCCTAACCTCCGACGGTTTCCTCTGGCCACGTCCCCGACCACGATCTCCCCAGTCCCGCTTCTCCTGAGCACCAGACGCCCCAGTGATCTCCCCTGTCAAGCCCGAGACCTGCCCCTCATCCATCTCCCCATTTTCCCACCCGAGTTGAACCATCAAACCGCCCAATTTCCACGCCGGAGTCCTCGGTTGCTGCGCCCATGCGGGCCTAATTCTGGCGCACCAAGGTGTCCTCGAGCTCTCTCTCTTGGCCTATTCTTCTTCCCTTGCTCTGGCGCATCACCCCGAAGGTCACCATCGTCCTCGCCTCCTCTAGCCGTGCTCCTCCACCGCTACTGGACGCCCGCGACCTCCTCAACCACGCCATCAACATCACCTAGCCCAGACAAATCTCGTCGACCCCTCCATCACCTCCGGGAGCGTCTGCATCGCCACCATCGACCACCACCAGTGCCGCCACCACGCCGGAACCCTAACCGCCGGTGAGGTAACTTCCCCTTTCTCTGTTGGCCGTTAGATCACGCATCGACGCTCAAGATCAGTTCACTTATGCGAAAGGGTACGGGAAAATCCTGACCGCGCAGATTCCATAAAATCCGATGGCCCATAATCACAATCCAACCGAACCGGTATCAACGAATAGAATTACACCATGTGTCGACCCTCTGTTCAAATAGGATTTGTATTTAGAATTAATCACAGATTTGTGTCTAAACTTTGAAAATTCATATCTTTTGTTCTACAGACCCAAAAATAGCAAATGATATGTCCCTGGAATGCTACAAATGTGTAGAATCCAAATGTACAATAATATCACATGGTTACTGTACAAAATTGTGAAGTGAAATTCAAATGGTTTAAATAGCACTTTAATACCAAATAATTCATATCTTTTGCTCTGGGTAACCAAAAATAACAAATTTGTAGTCATTGGAATCCTATGAACTTGCAGAACACTTTCGAATCAAGAAACACCAATGTTGATACGTGCACAAACTTGGTGCATTCAAATTTATTCAAATCACCACTTTGATCATAACTTGAATTCTAAAAATGATTTTAAAGTGAATCCAATTGCAGTAGCTTAGTTTTTCAGTACTCTATCCAGTAGCATCACTGTACAAATTATTTGAAATCATTTGTAAATATTCAAATTCAAATATGAGAATTTGAGTACTTTCATTATAGATTTAATTATAAATTTCCTTTCAATATGATTCATACTACAAAAGTGAATCCTATGGTCATATCTATCCATCCAAATCATTTAGACCTTAACATGACCCATTATCATATTTAATCTTGCTGACCTATTTCACAAGACTGACCTTACACTTGAGTTGTTGAGTAAATAATTTTTTTCCTCAATTAGGGTTTCCTTTGATACTAGTGTATGACACACTTTAACCCATATCACATCTATCCTAAACCATTCTAATCCAATATCATCCTTGATCCAAGCTACCATCTTTCCAAATACCCTTCATACTTGTTTAACCCCAAGCCAACTTAACCCTTGGCCTATATTGAACTATTCAATTCACAAATGAGTTAATTGAGTAATTCAATGTATCACCAATACAAGCCCAAACCTCTGTGTAACATATACTATATTGAGTAAGTGTTATCGCACTTTATTCAGTAGTGCTCTATTTCACTATTCTATACTCATGTGAATCTATCCACATAAGTCATCTCTAAACTCTATCCTTACTTATGCCAAGCACAAGGTTATTATCATTTCATTGTAATCTTGGAGGATCAATCCTTTGCAAATCTTTTGACCTTCCCATCCAAACTCTCAATCCCTATCTTGTAAGCCAAGGTTCATGACATATCTCTCTCATCACAAAAATCATAAGAATTTTATATTGTTGAACCAACCCTTTTCAATTGTTTGCATTGCTTGATCTTGTTTGTCTTGGACCAGTGTGTTTATGATTGTGAACTTCTATTGCTATAGATTGAAAGGAGAGAATGTGTCTTGTTGAGAGAAGTGAAAGGGTTTGAACTCCAAAAAGGCAAGTGACACACATGCTTCTACCCACTTTTACTACTGCATTAGTGATTTTTAGTAGTATGCATGATAGGTGGAATATTCAACTGTTTTATAAAATGCTTAGATCCTAGTAGTGTGTAGCTATCCTTTAAACCCACCTATTAGGATGCTAAATACTTTGAAAAATATTGATGCCATGCTTTGATCACTTGTTAAAGGTGTTTTGTGAACAAATTAAGAACTTCAACTAAAATGAAACACCTGGGTGGATTGGTTTGTTGATGGAGGCGAAGTTGAGTGTCTCATGGGGCCTCATACCTCGTAGAGGGTGGGGTGTACCTCAGGAGTACACTTGTGGAATGCCACTCAGGATTAAAGAGGTTACCATGTCTTCCATGCTTTAGTGTACTTCCAGTGCAGCCTTATGACAATATGGGCTCTGTCTTGACTGATTAGGATGTGAGGGTTCAACTTGTGTGCAAGACATGGGCTAGTAGCGGAATTATAGGATGGGAACGGATCTTGCCAGTATGGTTGCTCTCTACTTCTGAAAGATCTTGTCTCCTTCTTCTCTCTGGGTAGAATGGGTCTTAAGGTGAAAGTGCACAAACCCTACAGGGTGCCAAACTAATCGATTAGCCGTGTCCCCAGTTATGGACAATTTGAGTCTCTAGACATGGAATGTACGGAAGAATCTCATCACCGTTTCTGAATGCTTTAATAACTTGACTAGAAATCCTTAGGCGGGAGCTCAGGACCATACACTCCATGGGGTGGTGGTTTTTGATGTTCCAACTTTGTTGAGTTTCGCCCAGAACTACATACCGGCCAGTATGTAATGTATGGGGGTTGTCTTGACCCTTGTAAACTAAAATTTTGAAAGAAAGTTTTGAAAAGGATTTTAGGATAAAATTGGCGTTATGCAAAGCAGCTTATGAGATCCACCAGTCAAATATCATGTAGCTAGTTCTTTCACAACAGCCACCAAATATGTGTCATTTGCCAGTACATAATTGTACTGACCCCCATTTATGTGGCTGCATATTTAAATGTGTAGGATTTTCTGAGGAGGAGTAAGTTGATAGGATCTCGAGTCTACATTCCAACATGACTGCCTGTGGCGCATGGTGAAGATGGAGGCTCATTGCTACCTAGTTTCTGTTGTGTTTATGCTGTGTTGAACTCTGTCAGTTGGGCTAGTCCATGTGACTAAGCTAGTTTGTAAAGTTTAAAGACTTATGTATCTGGATCTGCGTTGTAATCTTTGATACTTTGCAATGAATACTGTATTTTATTCTGTGGTGCTATCAGTGATCCATGGAATAGCACTTAACACAGGTGTTCCACCTTAATCCAAAGGTGGGGCGTTACAAACAAGGTTATTGTTAATCGTAATAAGAACATCATTAATCCTTCCAAAAGGTTTCTTCTTAGCAACATCAGCAAGAGGAACATCAAAATAACATTTTTCAAGCGGTGGTAAACCAAGCATGTCATAAATCTTTCTAGGCATAATAGAAATACTAGCACCTAGATCACATAAAGCATGGCAATCAAAACCATTAACATGCATATCAATGATGGGCTCCCAACCATCTTCTAACTTCTTTGGAATAGAAGCCTTTTGTTTCAACTTTTCCTCCCTAATTTTCATGAGAGCATTTGTAATATGATTTGTAAAAGCAATATTAAAAAAATAGCATTAGGACTCAAAGCAAGCTTTTGTGTAACAACTCAGAAATTGTAATCCACTTCTTATTAATTAAAAGACCAAATTCTGGACCCAGATAAAACTTTGTATCTATTATTTCATGCATACATGTATTTGCTATTCTATGTCTTTTATGATTTCATGTGTGTTTCTTTTGGTTGTGCAATAGTTAGTTAATTCTAAGTTAACTAACAGAAGCAAATGAGAAAGATTATAAGAACCAAAGAGAGAAGAAACAAAGGAAAGGAAGAAAAAGATGATCTAGGAAATCTGTTTGACTACACTACCTTGAACCTTTGGATTAAGAAATCTGTAACTCACCTTCATGTTTGGCCAGTTAGTTGAGCTTAACCAAGTTACATACTAACTCAACCAACAAAAATCTACTCAAAATTCAAACTAGAGCATCACTCAAACTTGAACCAAAGTTTGAATCTGAAACAGAGACTATAACCAAATTTGAAATAAGATTTCTGCAAAACTCAACCTTTCTCCAAAACAAAAATATGACAGGACACCTTGGCCAATATGTTGATCACTCAAACTGGAAAATTTCAAAAATTCAAAATTCAAGTTCTTGCGGGCATTTCGTCGAACACTGGCAGAGAAAATCAAACCAAATCTGAGTTCACTGTGATGATCACTGTGCTCGCTCGCCCAAGCGCTGTAGCCATGCTCCTGGGAGATGCCACGGTCGATGCCAGCCCCCTCAGCCCCGACCCAAGCCATGGAAGAAGGAGGAGAAGAGGAGACAGCACCCCGGGACCCCCCCTCTCTTCTTCCCAGCAACCTGCACGTCGCCGACCACCCTGCCCTCGCGAGCACCGACCCACAGCATGCCGCAGTCGAGACCGAAGCCCCCCAGCATGCGAGCAAGGCCGCCGTGCCCAGTGTCGCTCGACGCACGCGCCCAGGGCCCCCGCTCCGGCAAGCTTCTGGACGCCTGCACCCTCGACGCTCCGCCCTATAAATACCCCCGCCGATCAAACGGAGAGCCTCGCCCAGTCCTCAGCTACCTCCCAGACACGCTCGTTTAGCCCCGCTTGCTCTAGCTCGCCGTCGCCAGCCCCGCCGGCGAGGTACTGGACGCAGAGCGCGCCGTCGCGTTCAACCACCTGGGAGCAAGCCGCCGCTGGGAATCGGAGGAGGAGTCACGCCGCAGCCGATCCCGCACGTCGCCGTCGAGTTCTGCATCCTCTACGTCACTCCCTCGCCGTCGAACACTCTTCACTGCAACGCCGGTGAGCTCCGCCCTGACTGAGGAAGACGACGCGTAGCAGCCGTTCGATCTTGATCCAACGCTAGCATACCGATTCGGGATTCTAATTAGATCTGACGCGTGGACCCCAGCTGTCAGGATTCGTTTTTATTCTTTCCCGCCGAAGCGAACCGTTTTCTGGGCCGGCCCGTTCGGGCTCTGTTCAGATTCGGCCCGGTGCGGTTGAGATTCGGTCCGTTTCGTTTTTATTATTTTCCCGCCTTTTCGAATTAGTTCAAAACTGTTTCAGATGTGATTTTCAAATTTAAATTCCAAGATATTTACAAATCCTTTTCCAGCAAATAAATATGCGTTGGAAAGCTTGTAAAATACTCTACACAGTAGAACTGGTTAGAATTCAAAATAAGTTAGGAATTTAATTAGATTTGAATAGTGTGACCATAGCTTGTTTAATCATAGAATATTCCTAGAAAATTATTTAAGCCATCAAAAATCATGAAAATTAAAATGTGAACTCACCAAGGACATACCTTACTGTTAGTCAACCCTAATCAACTCCAAACCCTATTAGTGTTATCAATTAGACCCTAACCCAACTCTAGTTAGTAACATGAAATGATAGATCCCTATCATATACTTAGAATTAAATTTGCCCTCTTTGCCAATTCACTTAGTGGATCCCTCCCACTTGAACTAGTACTAGTACCCCTAAACCAATACCAAGGTGAACAACATATGACACTTAGTAGAAACTTTAACTTGCACACTTGATGAAAACTTAGAAGCAAAACTTACAATCCAACCCCCTAAAATGCAACATGAATGCTATTGTTAGCAAACAAAGATGTGTGATTGGTGTGTTGTTAGCATTGTGTAGTGATGGTGTGCTTTGTGTTTATTCGTTATTAGACGCTAGTGTTGCCGAGGAGGATATTGGAGGGGATTATTATCAAGAAGAAGAAGAATATCCCGGACACTTTGCCAACCAAGGCAAGCCATCTTTTGATTCATACTCCCACTACCTAGTTTTAATATTGCATTCTACTTGTTTTAAGTAAATTGCATGATTGAATTGCTAGAGTAGAATGATAGAAGTATAGTGATACCTTGCTTAGCAAGAGCATCAAGCTGAGTTTATCCAATCATAGTTAGTAGTATCATCACTCAATGTAGTTGCTTAGTCGCTAATAATATTGAGGCCATCTATAAGGGGAACTCTATTTTGAAAAGTGGTGACTTGAACTTGAAACTTGAATTGGAGATTGCTCCTACATAATGGCTTTATGAAAGAAGTTAATCTTGACTAAGAACTATGAAATGTATTTCTCAATGACAACGAGTGATGTACTATGGGAGCCAACCATACCGTACGACCACATTACCCCTGAATGGGAAGGGGCTTATTCCTAGCTTGTTTATTTTAGTATGGGAGGTCTTGTTTCATCCTTTATAGAAGTATTCCATGCGTGGTTGCTTCTGAACCAAGTGGTTATTGGAAATTTTCCTTCCTGAAGATTTCCATCCGTCCGGCATCCCGGAGTGGGCAAAACTAGAGGCGCCGGAACGGGGAAATCCGTGTCTCGGGCTCTAGGGAAGGATCCCATACTAGAGTAGACAAGTGAAAGAGTTTGTTTGATTATCTGAACCCCGCATACTTTGTGTATGACGATCCGTGGATTTCTCCCGGCAGATGTATCGATTCTTGTGGGTAAAGTGTACCCCTCTGCAGAGGTTTTCAAACTATTCGAATAGCCGAGTCCGCGGTTATGGACGGTTGGCAAGCTGTACTTGACTTTTGTCAAGAATAAAAGTAACAAGGGTGATCATGGTGAATGACTCGACTTGACAATGATGTTGACACACTTGAAGTTCCTCTTTAGTTGAACTTAGAGAACTAAACCTCTTTTCTACCAAATGAACATTCTTGGGAAATAAAACTAGCTTTTGCAAAAATAAACTTAGTGCTTAGTCCACTATATCCAACTTGCATATCTACTTCATCCTTTCATTTATAAGGTGGTTTGCGAGTGCATCCAATGTACTCATGGCTGTGTCCCTGGCTATCAACTTGGCCAGACTATGGGGAAGAATACCAGGAGGAAGGGTATGAAGAAGAATGCCAGAACTAAGCTCGTCTCCATGAGTCGCCATTGCCTGTAGGGTGAAGGCATGGACCCGAAGACGTGATTTCCGCTGCTATATTGTGTTGTATTATGACTTGGTCTGTATGACCATTGTATTTCGAACCTTCGTATTGTAATGTCTATGGAACTGGTTACCAACTACGTTATGTATATCGCAACAATGGTTCTGGGATTGCGGTGGAATACATAACGGGCACTTCGAATTTGTATCAAATTTGAGGTCGTCACAAGTTGGTATCAGAGCCTAGGCTGACCATAGGAGACCTTAGTTAGAATGGGCGTTAAATGAAACCTTGATAAAAGCAAAGATATAAGTAATGGTTGCAAAATTGCTTAGTCTTTCCCCTCTATTTACAAAGCTTTATACATGAGTCAGTTTTTGTCTACTTAAAATTTTGCACACTTGAGTTGATCACTAACTTAATCTAATCTAAAATTTTGTAGATGGCCCCGGTATTCGTTGAGCACTACCAGTTGGGCCATGGTGGCAGCCTTTGTTTCGAGCGCGACCTCACCACCCTGACCTTGTTCCTGGATCGTTTGTATCCGGAGTTCAAGGGAGCCGTGCTCAATGAGCACCCGGATGGAGAGCTACGGTGGCTTATCAGGGCCAGTTGCCGTGGCAAGAAGGGGAATTTGGGTTCTCCAAGGATCAAGTTCGAGCTTGTGGAGAACACTTGGGCCGATGGTTTGGTCCGAGCGATGCAGGAGATGCACGCCCGCTTGTGCAGACTGCACGTTGAGGAGGTTCAGGGAGAGCACTTTAGGAACTTTGCTCGGCGTGATGTGGACGGGCGTCCCGCAAACATGCCCGGGCAGAATGAGCCGAGTACCTACATCGATCACATGGACTTCTTGCTGTACTCCACTCAGCAGGAGGCCGATCGTGCCCGTACCAAGGCCAACCTTGAGCACTTCGCACTGGTGGAGGCGAGGAGTACTATCAGGATCCTTGCGAAGGAGCACAAGAGCCTTCGTCGCCAGCGCGATGAGAAGGATCAGGACATTGAGGAGTTGAAGGCCAATGTGGCTGAGCTGACTGAGTACATTGAGAGTCTTGAGGATCACCTTGGTGAGGAGGAAGGCATTGATCTCCGCAAGGAGGATAATGCCCTCATTAGTGATGAGGATGACTTCATGGAGGACCTTGATGATTCGGAAGATGGTGGGCATAATGGATTCATTGTGAGTGATGAGGAGGAAGACCCCGAGGAGCCTGGTGTTTAGATTGGAGACTTCCGTGTTATCTAGTTATGAGTTCCACTTTATTTTCACTTCGTGTAGGTGTGAGTTGTATCCCCCTCTCTAGTAGACGAGTCGCAATGGTTTGATGTAAACCATTTGTAATGTGTGAACTCGTATGTATGATATGTTTGATGAGTGTTGAATGAAATATGAATTTGGCCCTTAAGGCCTTAGTAAAACACAAATTGCATCATCCATATTACCTTTAAATCTTAGCAAAAATTAGCTTTTCCCTCTTGTCTTACACACCTTATCTTCAGATGCCGCGAGCACCCCCACCCCCGAACCCGGAAATGGCCGAATTGCTAAGGTTGATCATGGAAGACCGGGAAGCAGCCCGAGCTGAGCGCCAAGCTAACTTGGCCACTCTTCAGCAGATAACCCAGATGGCAATGAACCACAACAATGGCAATGGCAATGGTGAAGGAGAAAACAATGGCAATGGTGATCACCGATCCAAGTTAAGGAATTTCCAAAACACCAACCCTCCTATGTTCACTAAGTCTGAAGAGCCCTTAGATGCCGATGACTGGCTTCGCACTATGGAAAACAATTTGGCAGTCGCCGAAGTTGGTGAAAATGAGAAGGTTTTGTACACCACCCACTACCTTGCGGGAGCCGCAAGAGCCTGGTGGGATAGCACCCGTGCAATGCAAGCCCCAGGGTATGTGATGCCTTGGGAGGAGTTCAAGAGCAAGTTTAGCAAGGCCCATGTTCCTTTGGGATTGGTTAAAAGGATGAGAGATGAGTTCAGAAATTTAAAGCAAGGTTCCCTATCTGTGGTGGATTACCGTGACAAGTTCCTTACCTTGTCTAGGTATGCCCCTAATGACACCGACACCACTGAGAAGAAGCAAGAAAGGTTTCTGGATGGACTTCATGATGAGATGCAATGTGGCTTGGTCAGCATTCACTTTGCCGACCTGGAGTCATTGGTTGACTCTGCCATTCAAATGGAAGGCAAACTCAAGCAAGCTGCAGAGAACCGCAAGCGCCGTATGATGTATCAAGGCAACTCGAGCAACTCGCAGAAGCCAAGGGGAAATGCACCTATGGGTTTCGCCCCAAGACCTTTGAGGCCGTCTGCACCTGCTCCACGTCCCAACTATCCCAACCGTCCGCCCGGCAACAACTTCAGCCGTGCACCTCCAAGACCTAGTGGCAACAACTTCAACACCAATACGCCAAGGCCAAATGGCACCCCTGTGTTACCCAAGCCTGGTGACAAGTCTGGAGTTACCTGTTATGAGTGCGGACTTAAAGGGCACTACTCCAATGAGTGCCCCAAGAAGCTGAATGATGCATCCAAGATCACTGCTCCTGCTCAGCAACAGCGCCATGTGGGAAATGGCAAGAACTATCCACCAAGGAACCAGCCTCACTCTCGAGGCCGTCTGAATCACATGAATGTTGAAGAAGCTCAGGAAGCAACCGACGTTGTGCTTGGTATGTTCCCTGTTAACTCAGTTCTTGCAAGAGTTCTGTTTGATTCGGGAGCTTTGCACTCATTTGTTACCCAATTATTCGTTGATAAAAGTGGACTTCAACCCACACCCTTGAAAGAGTTCATGTCTGTACAAATCCCAGGGTCGGTAACCAAAGCCAGTTGTACCTGCTTGGCAGTGCCCCTAGAAATCCATGGGATCTTATTCTTAGCCAGTTTGATTGTGTTAGGAACCAAAGGATTGGAAGTGGTCCTAGGTATGGATTGGATGTCTCAACACCAAGGAATTATAGATTGTGCCAAAAAGACCATCACCATGAGGAGTAGCCATGGAGTTTTAGTAAAACATGTGTCAGTTAAACCCACCCAAGGCCCCAGATGTCATAAGAGTATCTCAGGGCCAACCATAAAGGAAGTTCCCATCGTCTGTGAATACCCGGATGTTTTTCCCGATGAGCTACCCGGAATGCCACCAGATTGGGATATTGAGTTTATCATTGAGCTTATCCCCGGAACTGGATCTATAGCCCAACGACCCTATCGTATGAACCCAGCTGAACTAGTAGAATTGAAGAAGCAATTGGATGACCTTTTAAGTAAAGGATTGATTCAGCCAAGTTCTTCTGCTTGGAGATCACCCGTTCTGTTTGTGGATAAAAGTGACGGTTCTAGCCGACTGTGCACTGATTACCGCAAGCTAAACGATGTGACCATCAAGAACAAGTATCCTCTCCCAAAGATTGAAGATTTGTTTGACCAATTGACTGGAGCCAGAGTCTTCTCAAAGATAGATCTCAGAACTGGATACCACCAACTGAAGATCCGTGCAACGATTATTCCCAAAACAGCCTTCACTACCCGATACGGATTGTATGAGTACACCGTAATGTCGTTTGGATTAACCAATGCCCCTGCTTATTTCATGAACCTCATGAATAAGGTTTTTATGGAGTTCTTGGATAAGTTTGTTGTTGTATTCATTGATGACATTCTTATCTACTCCAAGTCCGAAGAAGAGCATGCAACCCATTTGAGATTAATCTTAGAAACCTTAAGAGAGCATCAGCTGTATGCCAAGTTCAGTAAATGTGAGTTCTGGTTGAAGGAAGTTGGATTCTTAGGCCATGTCTTATCAGCGGGAGGAATATCCGTAGACCCCAAGAAGATCAAATCAGTCATGGAATGGGAAGCTCCTACCACTCAAACTGAAGTTAGAGGTTTTCTCGGATTAGCCGGATATTACCGCAAATTCGTTGAAGGGTTTTCAAGCATTGCCCGGCCAATGACCCAATTGTTGAAGAAGGACAAGAAGTTTGAATGGACCCCTAAGTGTGAAGAAAGTTTTCAAGAGCTCAAGAAGCGACTGGTGACCGCCCCCGTCCTAACCATGCCCGATATCACCAAAAACTTTGATGTCTTTTGCGACGCCTCCAAACTTGGACTTGGTTGCGTATTGATGCAAGAAGGCAAGGTCATAGCTTACCTCTCTCGGCAGCTTCGACCTCATGAAGAAAATTATCCCACCCATGATCTAGAGTTAGCAGCTGTAGTTCTTGCTCTGAAGACCTGGAGGCACTATCTGATGGGCAACCGTTGCGAGATCTACACTGACCACAAGAGTTTGAAGTATATTTTCACCCAGAAGGAGTTGAACATGAGGCAAAGAAGATGGATAGAGTTGATTAAGGACTATGATCTAGAAATTCACTATCACCCCGGTAAGGCCAATGTAGTGGCCGATGCATTGAGTAGGAAGCCATGCTCATTAAATATGATGATCAAAGAAGAGCAACCCATGTTGCACAAAGAGTTTGAAAAATTTGGATTGGAACTAGTCAGTCAAGGATTCTTAGCCAACCTTGAGTTTCAACCCACCTTGATGAGCCAAATCAAAGAAGCCCAGAAGGGAAATGAGAGTATTGACGGAATCAAGCGCAGAATTAATTCAGGCAAGGTGCCAGGATTTGAAGAAGATGATCAAGGAGTTCTTTGGTATAAAGGACGTATTTGTGTGCCTGCTGATTCAGAATTAAAGGAAGTGATTATGAAGGAAGCCCATGAGACACCTTACTCCATCCACCCCGGTGGAACTAATATGTACCAAGATTTGAAGGAACAATTTTGGTGGCATGGGATGAAGCGGGAGATTGCATCGTTCATCTCCAAGTGTGATATTTGTCAAAGAGTCAAGGCTGAACACCAACGTCCTGCGGGATTGCTGCAACCTTTGCAAGTTCCGGAATGGAAGTGGGAATCTGTTGGAATGGATTTCATCACTGGATTTCCAAGGTCTAGCCGTGGAAATGACTCTATCTGGGTCATTGTGGATAGGCTGACCAAAGTTGCCCACTTTATTCCTGTCAAGACCACTTATAACTCGGGACAGCTAGCAGATTTGTATCTATCCAGAATTGTTAGTTTGCATGGAGTCCCTAAAACCATAGTTTTCGATCGAGGAACCCAATTCACCTCAAGATTCTGGAGAAGCTTACATCAAGCTTTGGGAACCAAATTAGCCTTCAGCACCGCTTACCACCCTCAGACTGATGGACAGACTGAAAGAGTGAACCAAATACTTGAAGATATGTTGAGAGCCTGTGTTCTAGCCTATGGAGCTAAGTGGGAAGACTGTCTGCCTTTCGCGGAGTTTTCCTACAACAACAGCTATCAAGCCCGTTTGCAAATGGCCCCCTTTGAAGCTTTGTATGGAAGAAAGTGTCGTACCCCTCTAAATTGGTCTGAAACCGGAGACAGTCAGATATTTGGACCTGACATTCTGCAAGAAGCCGAGGATAAAGTTCGCATGATTCGTGACTATCTCAAGGCAGCCCAGTCTAGACAAAAGAGTTATGCGGATAAGAGACGTAGAGAACTGACCTTCCAGATTGGAGATTTTGTTTATCTCAGAGTATCACCCCTCAAGGGAATGCAAAGATTCCAAGTAAAAGGAAAGCTTGCACCAAGATATATTGGACCCTTCAAGATACTAGACCGCAAAGGAGAAGTGTCTTATCAGTTGGAAATGCCCCCGGAATTGTCTGAAGTGCACGATGTCTCTCACATGTCTTTACTTCGGAAATGTCTTGAAGTACCGGAGCAGCCAGAAATTTTCAAGAATATTGATCACCGTTCTGTGGACATCAACAAGGATTTGACCTATCGTGAAGTGCCTATCCGTATCCTCGAGGAAGCCTATAGAACCACTCGAACCCGAAGCATCAAGTTTCTGAAAGTTCAGTGGAGTAATCACACTGAAGATGAAGCTACTTGGGAACGAGAAGATTACCTTCAGAAAGAGTTTCCCAATCTTTTCAGTTCTTAATTAGTGAATCTCGGGGACGAGATTCTTTTTAAGGGGGGAAGATTGTAACAACTCAGAAATTGTAATCCACTTCTTATTAATTAAAAGACCAAATTCTGGACCCAGATAAAACTTTTTATCTATTATTTCATGCATACATGTATTTGCTATTCTATGTCTTTTATGATTTCATGTGTGTTTCTTTTGGTTGTGCAATAGTTAGTTAATTCTAAGTTAACTAACAGAAGCAAATGAGAAAGATTATAAGAACCAAAGAGAGAAGAAACAAAGGAAAGGAAGAAAAAGAGAAGAATAAGATGATCTAGGAAATCTGTTTGACTACACTACCTTGAACCTTTGGATTAAGAAATCTGTAACTCACCTTCATGTTTGGCCAGTTAGTTGAGCTTAACCAAGTTACATACTAACTCAACCAACAAAAATCTACTCAAAATTCAAACTTGAACCAAAGTTTGAATCTGAAACAGAGACTATAACCAAATTTGAAATAAGATTTCTGCAAAACTCAACCTTTCTCCAAAACAAAAATATGACAGGACACCTTGGCCAATATGTTGATCACTCAAACTGGAAAATTTCAAAAATTCAAAATTCAAGTTCTTGCGGGCATTTCGTCGAACACTGGCAGAGAAAATCAAACCAAATCTGAGTTCACTGTGATGATCACTGTGCTCGCTCGCCCAAGCGCTGTAGCCATGCTCCTGGGAGATGCCACGGTCGATGCCAGCCCCCTCTGCCCCGACCCAAGCCATGGAAGAAGGAGGAGAAGAGGAGACAGCACCCCGGGACCCCCCTCTCTTCTTCCCAGCAACCTGCACGTCGCCGACCACCCTGCCCTCGCCAGCACCGACCCACAGCATGCCGCAGTCGAGACCGAAGCCCCCCAGCACGCGAGCAAGGCCGCCGTGCCCAGTGTCGCTCGACGCACGCGCCCAGGGCCCCCGCTCCGGCAAGCTTCTGGACGCCTGCACCCTCGACGCTCCGCCCTATAAATACCCCCGCCGATCAAACGGAGAGCCTCGCCCAGTCCTCAGCTACCTCCCAGACACGCTCGTTTAGCCCCGCTTGCTCTAGCTCGCCATCGCCAGCCCCGCCGGCGAGGTACTGGACGCAGAGCACGCCGTCGCGTTCGACCACCTGGGAGCAAGCCGCCGCTGGGAATCGGAGGAGGAGTCACGCCGCAGCCGATCCCGCACGTCGCCGTCGAGTTCTGCATCCTCTACGTCACTCCCTCGCCGTCGAACACTCTTCACTGCAACCCCGGTGAGCTCCGCCCTGACTGAGGAAGACGACACGTAGCAGCCGTTCGATCTTGATCCAACGCTAGCATACCGATTCGGGATTCTAATTAGATCTGACGCGTGGACCCCAGCTGTCAGGATTCGTTTTTATTCTTTCCCACCGAAGCGAACCATTTTCTGGGCCGGCCCGTTCGGGCTCTGTTCAGATTCGGCCCGGTGCGGTTGAGATTCGGTCCGTTTCGTTTTTATTATTTTCCCGCCTTTTCGAATTAGTTCAAAACTTTTCAGATGTGATTTTCAAATTTAAATTCCAAGAGATTTACAAATCCTTTTCCAGCAAATAAATATGCGTTGGAAAGCTTGTAAAATACTCTACACAGTAGAACTGGTTAGAATTCAAAATAAGTTAGGAATTTAATTAGATTTGAATAGTGTGACCATAGCTTGTTTAATCATAGAATATTCCTAGAAAATTATTTAAGCCATCAAAAATCATGAAAATTAAAATGTGAACTCACCAAGGACATACCTTACTGTTAGTCAACCCTAATCAACTCCAAACCCTATTAGTGTTATCAATTAGACCCTAACCCAACTCTAGTTAGTAACATGAAATGATAGATCCCTATCATATACTTAGAATTAAATTTGCCCTCTTTGCCAATTCACTTAGTGGATCCCTCCCACTTGAACTAGTACTAGTACCCCTAAACCAATACCAAGGTGAACAACATATGACACTTAGTAGAAACTTTAACTTGCACACTTGATGAAAACTTAGAAGCAAAACTTACAATCCAACCCCTAAATGCAACATGAATGCTATTGTTAGCAAACAAAGATGTGTGATTGGTGTGTTGTTAGCATTGTGTAGTGATGGTGTGCTTTGTGTTTATTCGTTATTAGACGCTAGTGTTGCCGAGGAGGATATTGGAGGGGATTATTATCAAGAAGAAGAAGAATATCCCGGACACTTTGCCAACCAAGGCAAGCCATCTTTTGATTCATACTCCCACTACCTAGTTTTAATATTGCATTCTACTTGTTTTAAGTAAATTGCATGATTGAATTGCTAGAGTAGAATGATAGAAGTATAGTGATACCTTGCTTAGCAAGAGCATCAAGCTGAGTTTATCCAATCATAGTTAGTAGTATCATCACTCAATGTAGTTGCTTAGTCGCTAATAATATTGAGGCCATCTATAAGGGGAACTCTATTTTGAAAAGTGGTGACTTGAACTTGAAACTTGAATTGGAGATTGCTCCTACATAATGGCTTTATGAAAGAAGTTAATCTTGACTAAGAACTATGAAATGTATTTCTCAATGACAACGAGTGATGTACTATGGGAGCCAACCATACCGTACGACCACATTACCCCTGAATGGGAAGGGGCTTATTCCTAGCTTGTTTATTTTAGTATGGGAGGTCTTGTTTCATCCTTTATAGAAGTATTCCATGCGTGGTTGCTTCCGAACCAAGTGGTTATTGGAAATTTTGCTTCTTGAAGATTTCCATCCGTCCGGCATCCCGGAGTGGGCAAAACTAGAGGCGCCGGAATGGGGAAATCCGTGTCTCGGGCTCTAGGGAAGGATCCCATACTAGAGTAGACAAGTGAAAGAGTTTGTTTGATTATCTGAACCCCACATACTTTGTGTATGACGATCCGTGGATTTCTCCCGACAGATGTATCGATTGTTGTGGGTAAAGTGTACCCCTCTGCAGAGGTTTTCAAACTATTCGAATAGCCGAGTCCGCGGTTATGGACGGTTGGCAAGCTGTACTTGACTTTTGTCAAGAATAAAAGTAACAAGGGTGATCATGGTGAATGACTCGACTTGACAATGATGTTGACACACTTGAAGTTCCTCTTTAGTTGAACTTAGAGAACTAAACCTCTTTTCTACCAAATGAACATTCTTGGGAAATAAAACTAGCTTTTGCAAAAATAAACTTAGTGCTTAGTCCACTATATCCAACTTGCATATCTACTTCATCCTTTCATTTATAAGGTGGTTTGCGAGTGCATCCAATGTACTCATGGCTGTGTCCCTGGCTATCAACTTGGCCAGACTATGGGGAAGAGTACCAGGAGGAAGGGTATGAAGAAGAATGCCAGAACTAAGCTCGTCTCCATGAGTCGCCATTGCCTGTAGGGTGAAGGCATGGACCCAAAGACGTGATTTCCGCTGCTATATTGTGTTGTATTATGACTTGGTCTGTATGACCATTGTATTTCGAACCTTCGTATTGTAATGTCTATGGAACTGGTTACCAACTACGTTATGTATATTGCAACAATGGTTCTGGGATTGCGGTGGAATACATAACGGGCACTTCGAATTTGTATCAAATTTGAGGTCGTCACAAAACCTGAAGCAAAAAGGGTTGATTCCATGTTATGCTTACACTAATGTTGCTAATAGATTTGTGTTTAGTTTTGTATGAAGGAAGTTTTCAAGTGTAGGGATCGTAGAGTGATGAGAAATAGCAGTTCTCTAGCTTGTGATGATACTAAACCTCTAGTTTATGATGGTTATGATGATGGGTATAATATTTTCAGTTCACCTACTTTTGAGGAGAAAATTAGTTATGATTACAATATGCCTCCTGTTTTTGATGATTATGGTGATGAGAATAATTATTCTGTTGAATCTGCTCCTACTACGATTGTTCATGTGGGGAGTATTAATTCTTTTATGCATGTGGCTCTTGATAGGGAAGCTTTATGTGATAGTTATATTGTTAATTCTATTCATGATGCTACTGAAAGTTATTATGAGAGAGGGAAACATGGTTTGATGGATCTCAACAATATTGAGTTTCCCCTCTTTATGTTGCAATTCTTGAAGTTGTACTTGTTTTGCCTTCCTATGCTTTTTGCTTTGCGCTTTCATGACTTGTCTCTTTACAAGACTATTTTTCATAGTAAGTGGTTTAGATTTAAATGTCTTTCACATTTGCTTGTTGATGCTCTCTATTGCTTTAAGTTCCTATATGGCTCCTTTACGTCAAGCTCTTATATGGCGCCCACATGAGCATCTTTGCAAATTACTACGCCTAGCTCAAAGGCGTTAAACAAAAGCACTCTTGGGAGATAACCCATTGTTTATTTTTAGTACTTTTTCTTTTATTTGAGTCTTGGAAGTTATTACTACTGTAATAACCGCTCCTTATCCTTTTTATTTCGTTGTTGTGCCAAGAGAAGCCTCTAATTTGAGTGAGGTAAGATTTGGGGATGTTGCTGTCCTGAAACAGTATTCGGTGCTGCACCGTAAAAATTTGTGAAAATTTTCTGTATATCTTTTGGACCTGCGATTTCTTGTGCATATGCCCCAGGTTATATCCAAACTTTCATTAGTTGAACACTTTTTGATTTGAGCAACAGAAAACCCCAAAAAAATTCGACCTTTATCAGCTGTTCTGTTTTGACAGATTTCTGCCAATATTTGTGTTTTCCGCTTTATCGCTTTCTTTTTGAGTTCTTTTGATCACGGAACTTTTGGGAAAGTTGCTACAGTATTATATGCTATATATGTGGTGGTTTTAAGTTGAAACCTGAAGCAAAAAGGGTTGATTCCATGTTATGCTTACACTAATGTTGCTAATAGATTTGTGTTTAGTTTTGTATGAAGGAAGTTTTCAAGTGTAGGGATCGTAGAGTGATGAGATGAGTTGAAGAAAGGACAAAAGCTCAAGCTTGGGGATGCCCATGTATCACCCCAAGAAATATCCAAGAAGTACAAGCGTCAAAGCTTGGGGATGCCCCCGAGGCACCCCTTCTTCATCGGCAAAAATCAGGTCACCTTTCAAGACACTATATTTTTATTGCTTCATGCATTATGCATTTTTCTTGGAGCATTAGTTGTTTTTAGTTTTCAGTTTAGTTTAGTTTTGTTTGCTGCAATAAATGGTTAGATCACATCATGTTTCTTTTGGAGGAGATAAACTTGCTTTTCATTTGCCAAGAACACTCTAGTTTTCACTCTTATCGTTCAATGAGTGTTCTCTTTTTCTGCTACTGCGTTTAGCTTGCATTTTTCGCCTTGATTTTTGTTCAAATCTTTTTTTATCTTTGCATCAAGGTGTATTTGGACCTCTGGTATATGTTGGTTTTCCTCAAAAAGGTTTTAATGGTGTTGGAAAAGAGAAAAAGTTTCATGCAAAAAAGTGGTACAAGAAGGAGCTTGTGTAGACTGCGGCCTATTCTTTTGCATGTCGTGCTTGATGTCTTTTTGATAGTATGCTTAGTGGTTTTGCTGTAGCATGACTTGTCTCAAATAACTGAGATTGCTTAATGAGCCTTTGAAAAAATCATGCGTTGTTTTTATCGTTTGAAGCATTATCTTGGTTTTCTCCTTGATGCTTTATTTGGGTTGACTTGGCGCATGTTCACACATGTTAGACTCTTACAAATTTGCCAATAGCCTCTATGATCATTTAGTTTTTGACTTTTGATGCCATGTTATGCTTCTTTTGATGTCGCTATGCATGATTATGGCCGTTATTGCTCTCTTAGTTGGTCGCTCCCAGTCTTTTGCTAGCCTTCATTTTGTACTGAGTATGAGCTCTACTCGTGCATCCAACTCCTAAAAACCAAGTTTGCCATTGTGTCCACCATACATACCTATTAGCAATTTGCTATTCCAAAGTACATTTGACTTGCTTTTATCTACTCTTCAAATTAAACTCTTACTAGTGTTATGCGAAAATTGGTCAGTAAAGCTCTCACGAACCGGAAGGCACACTTTACTTTTCTCGTTCTTAAAAATTTGACATCGTGGCCTCTTATGTTGAGTTGTTATGCTTGCAAGTTGTAAGTTGGGAATTAGTCCATCCATGCCGTCATGGGGCAAGCTTTCAACATTGCACTTCTTATTTGAGTTGATATCGTGATCTTTTGTTTATGGATACTCGCGGTGTGAAATGAATTGGGAATCTTGCGGGATCATGGAGTTTGTATATGTGTTAGAGAAATGCCTGGGCCGCCAATCTAAGCCATGCATAATTCATGGTGGAAATTTGTAGCATGCCCATAGTGGACATTCGACGACGCATCTCAAAATAAAAAGCTATACAAATGGTAAATAAAAGAGATGTCGAGGTGTTCATTGTCTACTTGTCCTGTCATTTTGATGTAGGCTTGTTCTATGTCATCGGGCACGGAGGTACCCCGTTGGCGGTTCTCGATGATACGTGTATACTTACAATGACAAGAGTTTGCTTGGGACTCTAAGTAAAGGAGCATGAGGTTTGGGTACTCGTATTCATGGGACACGAGGTTTTCAACTTATGATTTATCAAGCATATGCATCGTAAGTGTTCTCGCATTAACTTTAACCATTCAAGATGCTTATGATGGGGGCAATGAGAGCTCAAAGCCGGTAAGTACCATAATTTTTGAAGGTTTATAAAACTTGCAATCACTGCTTCCCTCCGCGAAGGGCCTTTCTTTTTACTTTTATGTTGAGTCACCACCTTCTACCTTTATGCACCATTAAGAGAGCATAGTTGTCATTCTGAGTATAATGTGCATTGTTCCAAAGTTTTCATTGATTGATTCATGACTATGGTTTCACTTGTTCTTAAATTGTTTGTATCTAGTCGCCCTCTTAAACTTGAAGGTGTCCTATGCATTTATGTTTTGCTCTCCATGAAGGACAAGCTGAAAACCATTTTTATGTTTTTCCTTATGATTTGAACACATGTTTGACTTTCATTGTTTCATTTTCATGATCTTTTGTTTGTGTTCATTTTCATGTTATAACATGGTTGCTAAGTTTCTATTATCAAGATTATATCTTTCATGCCCATGTTTTAAGTTCTTTGATCCCAGCACTCGATGCTTACTTCGTTGACCAAGATTGTGATGGTGCATGTCACCTCAAAAATTATTTCTTTTGTTATCACTTACCTACTCGAGGACGAGCAGGAGTTAAGCTTGGGGATGTTGATACGTCTCAAACGTATCTATAATTTTTGATGCTCCATGCTTGTTTTTACACCATTTGCCTTGTGTTTCGTTACACTTCATGGCGTTTTTATGCGATTTTTAGAACTAACCTATTGACAAGATGCCATAGTGCCAGTTCCCTATTTTCTGCTGGTTTTGTGTTTCAGAAAAGCTACACAGGAAATATTCTCAGAATTGGACAAAACAAGTTCCAGAACTCCTATTTTTCTCGGACGAAGGACGAGGACCGAAAGAGAGCCGGAGGGGGGCCAGGGGCCAGCCTCACATTGAGGGGGCGCGACCCAGCCCCTGGCCGCGCCCCCTATGTGTGAGGATGCCCTGGCAGCCCCTTGACGACGCCCACACCTATATGAAGCCTCGGGACAGAAAACCCTAGGGGAATCGGTAATTTTCCAGAAAGAGTTCCGCAGCTCCGCCGCCGCCGTCGACAAATTTTGGGGGACAGAAGTCTCTGTTCCGGCACCCTGCCGGGATGGGGATGTGCCCCCGGAGCCATCTCCATCGGTCTCCATCGCCATCTCCGCCATCTCCATCGACCTCACCGACATCTCCATCAACCTTGCTTGTCTCCTATGATGAGGAGGGAGTAGTTCTCCCCCGGGGATGAGGGCTCTACCAGTAGCTATGTGGTTCACCTCTCTCTCCCATGATGTGATCTTTATGTGATCGTGAGCTTTGTATCTAGTTGAATTGGTAGATGTTATTATTCATATATTATGCTACTCCTATGCTTAATTATTATACTCTCCGGAGATACCTCGTATCATGGTGTAAAGGTGACTAGTGTGTGCATCATGTGTATCTTTTTGGTTAATGTCTCTATGAATTGTTGGTGTTTGTTGGAACCATCTAGTGCGTTCATGGTGATAGTGTGGGACAATCTAGTTTGGGTATATACGGACTTTGAGGAGTGCTTCGTAGCCCTATGCATGATTAGTGTTCGTTTTCCATTGGAGAATTGTTTTGAGTTGCATATGGATGATAGTATCTATTGGTTCAATTATGCTATATTTGTTGGGAGTGTGTCCACTAGTGAAAGTATGATCCCTAGGCCTTGTTTCCAAGCATTGCACACCGTTTACTTCCTATTTTGTTACATGTTTGCTCGCAGCGATATTTATTTCAGATCACACTTGCTACTTATAATCATCACTACTACTTGTATTTCACTATCTCTTTGCCGAACTAGTGCACCTATACATCTGACAAGTGTATTGGGTGTGTTGGGGACACAAGAGACTTTCTGTATCGTAATTGTAGGGTTGCTTGAGAGGGATAGCTTTGACCTCTTCCTCCCTGAGTTCGATAAACCTTGGGTGATCCACTTAAGGGAAACTTGCTGCTGCTCTACAAACCACTGCACATGGAGGCCCAACACTGTCTACAAGAATAGACGCGTGTGTAGACATCAAGCTGCAGCATCATCAGAACTGGCACCAGAAAATTGCTCTTTCATAACAAGATTTAACAAAGCAGGTTTGATCTCATAAAAATTTGCCTCAGGAGCAGGTGGCGCAATAGGAGTGCAGATAAAATCATTGTTTTTGGTGCTAGTAAAGTGATGCGTGGTGAATGACCAGCCCGTTGGGAACCCCAAGAGGAAGGTGTGATGAGTATAGCAGCTGGTTTTCCCTCAGTTAAGAAACCAAGGTTTATC
The DNA here is from genome assembly GCA_007115705.1 of Dactylis glomerata. NCBI lineage: Eukaryota > Viridiplantae > Streptophyta > Magnoliopsida > Poales > Poaceae > Dactylis > Dactylis glomerata. Next base: position 1,606,057 of record QXEO01002102.1, read on the forward strand.
GTTCTTGGAGAGGAGAGACAAACGACTGAAGGTGATGCTTGCTAGTTTGCGACAGCTTCGGACAATTTATATATGGTGCCTCGTCCAAGCTTTGCTTGCTAGCTGCAACGCGGAACCTGCACACACACAACCAAGTACCTTGCTCCCAACTTATGACGAGGTTGTCAATCTCACCGGTTTGCTTGAAACAAAGGTTATGAGTGTATCGAGTGGAAAACAGTAAAAGTATGCGAGTAAAGTAAATAGTGCGAGTAAAGTAAATAGGTGATAGCAATATGATGGAAATAGGACCGGGGTCCACAGTTCACTAGTGGTGTCTCTCCATAAGATAAATAACACATGCTGGGTAAACAAATTACAGTTGGGCAATTGATAGAATAGAGATAAACGTGATATGTCAAGAAGATCACTATGAGATTTACTCTGGGCATTACAACAAAATACATAGACCGCCATCCAACTGCATCTATGACTAATAATCCACTTGTGGCGAATCAATCCGAGAACTCCACAAGTATTAAGTTGCGAACAACAGATAATTGCATTAAGCAAAGTGTGTAATGTAAACAAAGTATATGCCCTTGAGCATATGAATGTTGTTTTCTCCCTAGTAGCAACAGCACATCTACAACCTTAGAGGTTTCTGTCACTCCCCCAAGTTAAATAGAGGCATGAACCCACTATCGAGCATAAATACCCCCTCTTGGAGTCACTAGCAACTACTCAGCCAAGATAGCTACTAACAATGGAGAGCATGAAAGATCATAAACATCATAGAGATAACAAAAGATAATATTCAGTACAACAACTCAATCATAAACACCAATATTCATCGGATCCCAACAAACCAAACATGTAGAATTACATAACGGTGATCTCAATCATGTAGGGCAGCTCATGAGATCTAAACATGAAGCACATGGTGGAGAAGACAACCATCTAGCTACTGCTATGGACCCATAGTCCAAAGTAGACTACTCACTCATCGCTCCGGAGGCAAGCATGGCGATGAAGAAGACCTCCGGTGGCGATTCCCCTCTCCGGCAAGGTGCCGGGAAGAGCTTCTGGACCCTCCCGATCTTCGGGTCGACGGCGGCGGCGGATCGCGATGTGTTCTGGAAAAGTGATCGGGTACTTAGGTTTTTTCCGTCGGGGGGTCTTTATAGGCGAAGGGGCGATGTCAGAGGAGGGCCCAGGCGCCCTCACGCCAGGGTGGCGCGGCCCAGGCCCTGGCCGCGCCAGCCCTGCATGTGGGGCCCTGGTGGCCCCTCTCCTTCTCTCCTTTGGATCTCTAGAAGCTTCCGGGTAAAATAAGACTCCAGGAACTTGTTTTGTCCAATTCAGAGAATATTTCCTGTGTATCACTTCTGAAACACAAAAACAACAGAAAACAGGGAACTGGCACTGTGGCAACTTGTTAATAGGTTAGTTCTGGAAAATGCATAAAAGTGCCACGAAGTGTAACGAAACAGTAGGCAAATGGTGTAAAAACAAGCATGGAGCATCAAAAATTATAGATACGTTGGAGACGTGTCATAAAGTCACACAACTTGGTGTTTTCAGGAGTACCCATTCTAGCAAAACTAAAAGCAAGTAAATAAAAGCAACTATAAAGGAAACTAATTTTTTTTGTATTTTTGATAAAAAGATGCACGCAAAAATAAAATAAAGCAAAACAAAAACAAAGTAAAAGATTGTGCGTGCGAGACTCCCCTTGCAGAAGTCTTCTTCCTCCATGGCAACGGCGCTAGAAAACTGCTTGATGGCGTGTAAGTACAGCCTGTTGGGAACCCCAAGAGGAAGGTATGATGAGCACAGTAGCAAGTCTTCCCTCAGTTGTGAAACCAAGGTTTAATCGAACCAGTAGGAGAAAGCCAAACTTCAGAAGGTGATGCTTGCTAGCTTCGCGACACTCCGGACAAGGGCGCCATATAAACTGCTTGTCGGCGCATAGCTTTTCACCAGCAGCAATGTGAAACCCGCACACAACACAAACAAGAACTTTGCTCCCAACTTATGATGAGATTGTCAATCTCACCGGTTTGCTGTAAACAAAGGATTGAGCGTATCGAGTGGTAAAAGGATAATAGTAATGCAAGTAAAGTAAACAGAGCGAGTAATAGTAAAACGGTAATACAATGTAAAGGAAATTGGACCGGGGTCCACAGTTCACTAGTGGCGTCTCTCCATAAGATAAATAATAACATGTTGGGTAAACAAATTATAGTTGGGCAATTGATAGAGTAAAGATAATGTACATACGTCATGAGGATCACTATGAGGTTCACTCTGGGCATTACGACAAAATACATAGACCGTAATCCAACTGCATCTATGACTAATAATCCACTTGCGGGGAGTGGTCCGAGTACCCCTTGAGTATTAAGTTGCGAACAACAGATAATTGCATTAAGCAATGTGTGTAATGTAAACAAAGCAAATGTCCTTGTACACAAGAATGTTGTTTTCTCCCTAGTGGCAACAACACATCTACAACCTTAGAGGTTTCTGTCACTCCCCCAGATTAAATAGAGGCATGAACCCAACTATCGAGCATAAATACTCCCTCTTGGAGTCACTAGCATCTACTCGGCCAAGATAGCTACTAGCAACGGAAAGCATGCAAGATCATAAACAACATAGAGATAACATAAGATATATAATTCAGCACATCAACTTAACATAGTACCAATACTCATCGGATCCCAACAAACACAACATGTATGATTACATAAAGATGATCTTGATCATGTAGGGCAGCTCACAAGATCTAAACGTGAAGCACATGGTGGAGAAGACAACCATCTAGCTACTGCTATGGACCCATAGTCCAAGGTAGACTACTCACACATCACTCCGGAGGCGACCATGGTGGTGCAGAAGGCCTCCGGCAGGGATTCCCCTCTCTGGCAGGGTGCCGGGAAGAGCTCCTGGATCCTCCCGATCTCGTTTCGACGATGGCGGCGGCTTGTAGTATGTTTCGAGGAAAAGCGATCCATCCCTTAGGTTTTTCCCATCAAGGGGACTTTATAGGCGAAGGGGCAGCGTCAGAAGTGGGACCAAGTGGTCTCACCATAGGTGGGCGTGGCCAGGGGCTAGGCCGCGCCCCCTGGTGGTGAGCCTGGCTCCTGGCCCCCTCCGTCTCATCTTCGGTCTTCACAAAGCTTCGTTAAAAATAGGAGGTTCGGCTTTTGTTTCGTCCAATTCCGAGAATATTTCCTGTGTAACTTTTCTGAAACACAAAAACAGCAGAAAACAGGGAACTGGCACTGTGGCATCTTGTTAATAGGTTAGTTCCGGAAAATGCATAAAAACGCCACGAAGTGTAACAAAACACAAAGCAAATAGTGTAAGAACAAGCATGGGGCATCAAAAATTATAGATACGTTTGAGACGTATCAGTCCTTCAGACATGCCAGGGGTTCCCAGGGAACTCGTCGAGCACGCACTAAATATGGATCCAAAAGCAAAGCCAGTCAAGCAACCTCTGCAATGGTTCGATGAACCCAAAAGAAAAGCAATAGCGTCCGAGCTACACAGGCTAGAAAACGCAGGCTTCATCAGAGAAATCAAAGCATCAACTTGGGTGTCCAATCCAGTTATCATCCCTAAGAAAAACACGGATGTACAAAGAGTGTGTGTCGACTACACATCTCTCAACAAGCATTGCCCCAAGGATCCCTTTCCGTTACCTCGCATTGATCAGATAATCGACTCAACGGCGGGGTGCGCGAGGCTTTCCTTCTTGGACGCATATTCCGGCTACAACCAGATAAAGTTGAAGAAAGAAGACAAAGAAAAAATAGCTTTTATCACACCATACGGCATTTTCTGCTATCAAGTCATGCCCTTCGGCCTCAAAAACGCAGGAGCAACTTATCAACGGATGATGCAAAATTGTCTCGGAAGCCAAATAGGTCGCAACATTCAGGTCTACATCGACGACGTAGTCATCACAACAAGGAAAGAGGAGTCTTTAATCAGCAAGTTGCAGGAAACTTTCGTCAACCTCAACAGGTACAAGCTCAAGCTCAACCCGACAAAATGCTCTTTTGGCGTGTCAGCAGGGCAACTTCTAGGATTCATGGTATCAACAAGAGGCATAGAGGCAAACCCACAGAAAATCCAAGCCATACTAACAATGGGGAAACCAGCAAAACTACATGACGTACAGAAACTCACAGGACGCATGGCGGCATTAAGTCTATTTGTCGCATGATTAGGAGAAAAAGCTCTCCCCTTCTACGCACTCATGAAAAAAATCAGAGGACAAGTTCGAGTGGATAGAAGAGGCAGATACAGCTTTCGTGCAATTAAAAAAAGTGCTTTCCACACCATCGGTGTTGGTCGCACCGAAAGAAAAAGAGCCACTACTACTATATATCACAGCCACACATCAAGTGGTAAGCACGGTACTAGTAGTCGAGTGAAGTGAAGAAGGAAAGGTGCACGGAGTCCAGCGGCCAGTATATTTCCTTAGAGAAGTCCTATCTCCAACAAAGTAGAGGTACCCGCACTACCAAAAGCTCGCATACAGTGTATTCACAACATCACAAAAGTTACGGCAATATTTCGCGGTGCACCCAATCATAGTGGTTAACGAAGCCCCACTATCAAATATATTGAACAACCCTGCAGCAACAGGACATGTCTCCTTATGGGGAATCGAACTATCGCCCCTGGACATCACGTACGAGAAACAGAAAGCAATCAAATCTCAGGTACTACCAGATTTCACAGCAGAGTGGCTCGAACTACAAAACACATGACCACCTGATCTGTCGAGTCTGTGGACAATGTACTTCAACAGATCAAAAAGGGTCCAAGGCGCAGGAGCAGGAGTAGTCTTAATATCACCACAAGGCAATAAACTAAAGTATGTGTAAAGGAAGAGTTTTCCGCAAGCTTCCAACAACGAAGCCGAATACAAGGCTTTGCTCCATGGAATGAAAATGGCCAAAGCATGTGGAGCAACCTGACTGAAAATATTCGGGGACTCCAATCTTGTCGTCCAACAAGTGATGAATCGGTGCGACGCCATTAGCGACAACATGACGGCATATAGAAACTTGTATTACTACCTAGAAGGAACATTCGATGGATGCAAAGTTTCACACGTTAGCAGGGCCAGCAACGAGGATGCCGACAATCTAGTAAACATCGGGTCCCAATGCCTACCTATACTACCAGGAGTCTTTTGGGAAGAAATCATAGAGAGGTCAATAGAAAGTAGCAAGAGTTCGACTCCAGGAGAACCAAGCCAGCATCCGACGACAGGCTCGGGGCCTGGCAAGCCTGGCACAGGAAGCATAGCAGAACCAGAGGAAGTCATGATGGTCGAAGAAACCTGGATGCAGCCATACTTGGCGTACATGATAAACAAGACACTACCCAAAGATATAGTCGAAGCAAGAAGGATAATACAACGATCCAAGGCTTTTATCGTATTACAAGGGAAGTTGTACAAGAAAAGTATAACTGGCGTCTTACAGCGATGCGTCACCCCTCAAGAAGGACAAGATATATTAAAAGACATCCACGCAGGATTATGCGGACATCATGCTAGCAGCAGAGTTATTGCAGCCAAAGCTTTTCGCCCAGGATTCTACTGGTTAACGGCCATCGAAGACGCAAAAGATATAGTTCGAAGGTGTGAGGCCTGTCAACGATTCGCATCTTGACCACATGCACCAGCAGTAGAAATACAACCAATGCCACTGTCCTGGCCCTTTGCACAATGGAGTCTAGACATGGTAGGGAAACTGCACAAATCCTGGCCAGGAGGACATGTCTACATGTTGGTAGCAGTAGACAAATTCACCAAGTGGGTAGAAGCAGCCCCGGTAACAACTCAAGATTCCACAGCAGCAATCAACTTCATCAAGTCCATAGTATTTCTCTTCAGAGTACCGCATAGCATCATCACAAATAACGAAACAAATTTCACATCAAAGGAGTTCAAAAGCTACTGCGAGAGTATGGGAATCAAACTAAAATTCGCATCTGTAGCGCATCCAAAAACAAATGGTCAAGTTGAGAAAGCAAACGGCTTAATATGCAATGGAATAAAAAAGAGGCTATTAGCGCCCCTGGAGAAAGCCAAACACGCCTGGGTAGACGAGCTACCCTCCGTGCTCTAGAGTCTGAGAGCTACGCCCAACGCGGCTACCCAAGAAACACCTTTCTTCCTGGTCCATGGCGCAGAAGCCGTGCTTCCAGTTGAAATTACTCATGAAGCTCCAAGAATTGCGGCTTACGACGAAACAACTTCTACAGAAGCACTCCAAGATGACGCCGATGCACTCGACGAAGCAAGAGACATAGCACTAGCCAGAGCTAAGCAGTACCAACAAAGTCTATGAAACTACCATAGTAGTCGAGTTCGCCCCCGATCTTTTGTGGTAGGGGACCTAGTCTTACGACTCAAGCAGGACGACCATGGAAAATTAGAGTCCCCATGGGTGGGACCTTACATCATTACATAAGTCATCCCAGGAGGAGCTTATCGACTACAAGGCAAGAAGACAGGAAAAGATGAGAGCAACCTATGGAATGCAGAACAACTCCGGCATTTCTATGCGTAGAAGAAGCACGACGATAGAAAACTATGAGTTATGACCCTCTGAACCCAGAACATGAGGCCACAGGTCGGGTTCCTTGGGTCAACTCGACAATATGTATAATATATCACTATTTTCCACTCGGGGGCTCCGACCCTCGAGTCGTATAAAGAAATATAAAAATTATCGAGATCATATACCCACGTGTCTTCAAGAGTTACTGCAAGGTTGTTCACAACCCTATGTTTGACAAAAAGTAAATGTGGTTAAAAGAAACGCACAAGTAAATCAACATACCTCGGAACGCTGATAGTTCCTCTGGTCTATTACTAAAGCGCGATGGCATAACATAACGTTCATTACATATACTTATTACATAAAGCATGTTAAAAGGAGCACCAAATCCAAGGATTACATCAAAGGAAAATCTACTGAAAGTAAACTTCAGCTTCATATTTCCTCTGGCACTGTGTGTCGTCGTAGATGTTCACATCGAACTTCGACGTGCCACAATGGTAGTCAAAGAGCATGAAAAACCCTTTATGCAGCTCGTGGTCCTCTGCAAACTGGGGCCATCCGCCCCTGAAATACATCTCGCCGCGCCCATCATAGTACACCTCCACCTCATATGGAGTTCCGCTTCCAGATTGTTCGCGGAGGATAGCTTCCCGGAGCTCACGCCCGTCCATGAATTTTGTGAACTTCAGCGGAACACGTTGCTGCTCACGGCATTGAGAACCAGCGATGCAGAAGAAAAAATAAATCTTGGCAGGAGGAGGAGGAGAGGCGTTGCGAGGAGCAGCGCTAGAACCTGGAGCAGCAGCAGCAGATACCTTGGGCTTATTTTTACTCCCCAGGGGGCGGCCAGGGCGCCGCCTTGCAGATGCAGATGAAGAAGCCACCAGAGAGGCGTCCTTTGGTTTGTTTTTACTGCCGCGGGGACGGCCGCGTCCCAATTTCTCCATCTGCATGCCAATGTCAAGATTGGCATCACCAGCATCCGCAATCAGGAAGCTAAGCTTGGTGGTAAGGAAAAACCCTAGATGGGATTTGGAGGAAGAAGACGATGCGGCGGAGAAAACTGACAATGAAGGGATTAGGGTTTTTCCTGGCGAGACGGTGTACGTTATTTATAAGTAACCTTTCGTGGGTCTTTATGAATTACAGGTCCAATTAAAGTTACGGGCTTTAACATTTCGCTCGGAGCCGAGAAAGGAACACCGGAAACATATTTAAAGGAAGAAAAGAAAAACATCCAAAGATAAAAGGCGATGCAGAAGGAAGATTATTTGAGGCTCTAAAAAGATTTCAATGCACCCCCTCCTTATAGACTCGGGGGCTACAAACATTGGGAGCGCTTGATGCACAAACGGCGAATAGAAACAAGAATAAACATAGCTAGAAGATGGGAAGACAATATATTTTGAGCCTATACCCGAAAAATTTCGGCTATAGCCTCGGGGACTACTCCCATCGGGAGCACTGGTCATGCGCCCGATGATAATGGATAACGTTGAGTAAAATTCAAAGGTATAATCGACTACCTTTGTCGACAATAATCTTCGACTACATTGTCAACAAAATGACATCGATTACTCCCATCGGGAGCTATTCGCGATTATTTGAAGGAAGAACAACTCGAATATTTTGCACATCTCAACAGTCAAACAAGGCTTGCAACAAGAAGTTAAATGATTCTCAGGCTAAATCATCGCGACAAAGCTTGAATGCCGTGGTCATAAAAGGTCACGAAGGTAAGACCCCAGGATCCGTCATGTGTGGCCTAGTATACGCACCTAAATGCGTTCTGCTAGTAACTTTCCGTGTCTACGACGCGGAGAAAATCCTGGTGGATGCACTGGGTACCCTGAGAACTACTGGAACTCTTTCTTTTGTAAGTCCTAAATGCGGCAAAAGAATGGGTTAGACCAGGTCCCAGACTCAAGTCCAAGGGGATTGAGTTTGAAGTAGGTGACAAGTATCTGCTCCGACAGTTAACTGACCTCTTGATCCGTCAGAGCTGTCAGGCTTGTTAACCAAAACCCCTTGCGAGATGAATTAATGAAAGTTGTTTAATTGGGTACAGGGAGAAGAAGAAATCAAAGATTGACCAAGTCGAGGGTCTGAAGATTTGAGATTCAACCCGAATCTACAAATTCTGGTAGAATCTCGGGGGCTACTGACAAGGGTATAGATAATAGAGCCCGTTACTTGTGTACCCCTGAGGCCCATTAAGCTAGCCCCAAGTATAATCATAGTCGAAGTACGAGTCCATGTCGTATACAGAATTTGTAATGTGTATTGGACTCGACTGGTTCCTTGAGACCTGGCCACCTATACATAGGGGCCAGGAGAGGCCGGTCAGGGACAGATTGAGAGTAAGCCAAGTTTACCACCACATTTATTCTCGATACATGCCTTGTTTGACTGATCTTTACCTTCGAGTTGATCCGACGCCCTATTCCCCCGATCCTAAGTCCTTCATCTTAGACATTTGTCGAGTTAACCCTCGTCAGCAAGTGTCACATCATAAATCTCCTACTTTTTCCTATGCATGTACTTTTTTCAGTAGTTTGCATGTGTAGGAATGTTTTCAAGTTTATTTATATTGCTTTGCTGTAGACCCAATAGATGAGCCGTAGAACTCCTAGTTGATTCCTTGATAGACATCGTACTGTAGATTTGCTTAGCCATGCTATTAGTTGCGTGGGTGGTTTTCATGATATGATTACTGAAAGTTGTTTTGCTGTAATGAAAACCACAAAAAAATCAATGAATCACCTGGGTGGAATGGCTTTGATTGGGTCATCGAGTGTGTTTTATGGTGGGGAAAGCCACCCAGGCTTAAAGAGATTGATAGACGTTCATGTTTAGTGGCTTCCGAGTACAACCACATGTCAATGGGCTATGGCTTGACTGATTAAGTTATGAAATCGTGACCTACCGTGACCAGCTGATGTAGCTAAGATAGGTGGTATGGGTCCGGGGCTAGGCTCATTGTTTTGTTTCCCAAAGGTCTGGGCTTGGTATTCGATCGAGCCATGTGGTGAAAGTGTACTAACCTCTGCAGAGTGTCAAAACTAAGTACTTAGCCGTGTCCCCAGTTACGAACAATTTGAGCAACTTTTCATGAAGCAGTTGAAGGATCTCATCACTCTAATTTCTTTAATAAAACTTGATGGGTGAACAATGCGTTAGGAGCACTTGAGTGAATCAATGTGTCCTTAGAATTTAATAGGAGCACTTGAGTGATTTGATGTGTCCTTAGTTGTTTTTGAAGAAATAGAAGTGTTTTGAAAAGTAGGAGAAAATATATCGCTTTATGCAAAGAGCCTGAATTCCACCAGCCAAATGTACATGTATGATAGGTTGCCATTGATATCCACCATAGTGACATCTTGCCAATACCATTCCAAGTGTATTGACCCTCGTGGCTGCAACCTTTTCATGTTGCAGGTTATTATTCTGAGGACGATTGAGTTATTTCGTTTAGGTCGCGAGTCTCCATCCAGCGGTGCCTATGGAGTAATGGAGCTTTATTTATTTATTATGTTGAACTTTTATTTGTGAGCTAGCCATCGATGCTAAGCATTTTGTAATAATCATATTCTTGGATCATACGTTGTAATAAATTTGACGAATTGGTACTCTTTTATACATCTACTGTGTGTGCTAGCTATTGATCCAGGGACTAGCACTTGTATGCACAGGATTCAATCCGTTTTAACGGGTTGGGTCGCCACACCCTATCTTTATCTCGTATGGTTTTATAATAAATCCTCCTCTCTCTTTTCTTATTTTAAATAAAACTAAAACTATAATGGCTACAAACTTTGAAATTATTTTGAATCAAAATAACGTTTTGAAAAATGTTTGCAAACCCTTCCCTCTTCTAATCCTTTTTCTTTGATTCCCATCAATTCCTTTTCATCCAAATTCTTTTGAAATCTCTAATCTCTACTACTAATAAGAGAGCAAACTTAAATTATCCTAAAGCCACACCCTAAAACATACACGTGCCTATTACCACCGCCCGATTACGTCAACTAATCACGATCTAACAGCTATAATTACTCAGATCGTTGTTTGGGGTACACTTAACAATTTACATTGACTGACCATACTCTCCACCGGTAGAGGAAAACGTGAAACTCCACAGCTCGTGTGGGCAGCTCCTAAAATCACGCCTATCTGATCGGAAAAAAGAAATCCTCTCTGTATTTCCTCGCCACCACGCCAAAAGAAGCCCAGCAGCTTCGTCGCCTCTAGACTCTGGTACGCATCCATGCCTGCGCGAAGACCTCGGCTCGCCTCCATGCTGAGCTCCCTGGCCGCCTGCACCGCATCGTCGCCTCCATCGCCGCCCTGGACTGCATCCTCGCCTCATCCTCTTTTCGCCTCGGAGACCGCCGCTTCCCCTACCCTCCGTCTGTTGGCCTGTTTCTATCTCCGGGTGATCGAAAGCGAACAATAGGTGCATGCGTGGGGGACCTTCGAGGCCATCATCCAGCGCATCCATTGTCCTCAAGAAGATCGGCCTCATGCGCGCTCGCAAGTGCAGCCTCCACCAGGTGACACATATGAATACTGTACATGTTGCATGTATATTCGTTACATCTAAATGGATTTCTGGACAGGTTTCTTGGATGGGTGCACCGTCTAAACTTGAGCCGACCCCAACAATGAATGTTTCAAATATGTGATGCCCATTGTTTCTGCAGCTTATTTTATCTTGCAGGTATATTCGTTTCACCTGAATGGATTTCTGCAGTTCGTTGTATCTTGCGGGTACATCTATTTCAGCTAAATGTAGCCCCTTTGTTATTATATGTCATTATTTGGTAAATTTCTGAATTTAGAACACACCGTTGTTAGTAGCTCTTTTTTGGCAGGAACCTATAACACACCCGCATTTCTTGCCGCTCTGTCCTGCGCCGTGGCCTTGCTCCTACCTGTCCGTCCGAAGGCGCTATCGAGCGTTGGCTGCCGGAGCACGTCGGTACATGTCTTTTTTTCTATTAGGCGTTTATTTTGCTTATGAATACATGTGCTTCGTCTCTTCCTATGACAATGTTGTATAATGCATAAGTAAGATCATAGTAAACTGATAAATCGATTTTTGGTACAAATTTGAAGGAGGATGAGGGTGAAGCTAAAGACAATGTCCTGCCATAGAAGAAATTCTCTTTTGTTTGTTTGAGAATTAAGTCTGATATATTAATCAGACATTCTTGATCGCACACACAAGCTCTATTGCTTAGTACTAGCTGTATTTAGCTTTTCTTCAACTTAAGGTTGAATGATAATATGTTGCAATTAAATATATTAATCCATTTGTCCCACAATACAAGATGTTATTACATCCAATATAAGTTGTAATAACATCTTATATGTCACGAAGGAGGGAGTACTCTACATTTTAATGATAAATATATAGATGAAAAGAGGGGGTGATAAATCGATACACGAAGAGTGGGAGTCGTGCGTTGCACGTACAATTTTACTAGTTCCAAGGAAATAGAAAAAGACATCTCTTCTTCTTTTTGGTCCAAATAGAGCTAGCCCACTCTTTTTGGTCAAATCAGTAGCCCTAAGGATGCTTTTATTGGTAGATACTATCCTCCTGCTAAGATTATATCTTTGCGTAGCCATATTATGAAGTTTAGTCAGTTTGATAATGAACATATTGCTCAAGCTTGGGAAAGAATGAAATCTATGATAAAGAATTGTCCCACTCATGGACTGACTACTTGGATGATTGTTCAAACTTTTTATGCAGGACTGAATTTTTCTTTGAGGAACCTACTTGATTCAGCTGCTGAAGGCACTTTTATGTCCCTTACCTTGGGCGCTGCAACAAAGCTTCTCGACAATATGATGGTAAATTATTCTGAATGGCACACCGAGAGAGCTCCACGAGATAAGAAGGTAAATTCTATTGAGAAAATCTCTTCCTTCAGTGATAAGATTGATGCTATTATGCTTATGCTTTCTAATGATAGGACTCATGTTGATCCTAATAATGTTCCTTTGGCCTCTTTGGTTGCTCAAGAAGAGCATGTTGATGTAAACTTAATTAGAAATAATAATTTCAACAACAATACTTATAGGAACAATTTTGCTAGTAACAATTATAGGTCGTTTCCTTCTAATGGTGATAATAGCTATCTTGGTAGACCTAAAATGCCTAGTGAAGAAAGAATTTTTGAACTTGAAAAGGCTACCAAGAATTTTAAACAGGCGCAATATGAGCAGAACAGGGCTTTCACCAAGACTATGGAGGAGCAATCAGCTATGTTGAGGACTATTAGTCATCAACTTGAAAATTTAAACAAGGCTATTCCTGAGTTGCAAGCTAAGGTTTCCAAAGATGAAATCGATATTTCATCTTTGTCTAATGCGCAATCTTCTTTGATTAACAGAATGTTCGCTAAACCTGATCCTTTTGCTACTGCTAATGCTATCCAAGTTAGAATTGATGAAAATGTTAGGATGCTAGCAGAATTGCATGCCAGTTGGGAAAGAGAAGATGAGATGGCTAGAGAGATGAAGGTATGTATCATTACTACCTCTAATGATATTGCTCCTAGTGCTAGCAATCCTCTTACTTTGATTGGTATAGAGAAAACTCCTACTCCTAGTGTTAAAAAGCCTAAAACTGCTAAAACTTTTTCTCAAAAGAGTGCTGAAATTTTTCGGAGTGTAGGAGATGATAGCTCTATTTCCTTTAATGATTTTGATGTTGATGGCTGCAATATATCTGAAGTTATTTTGTTCTTGCAAAAGCTTGCTTTGACTCCCAATGCTAGTTCTTTAAATGTTGCTTTTACTAAGCATATTACCAATGCTCTTATGAAAATTAGGGATGAAAAGTTGAAGCAAAAAGCTTCTGTTCCCAAGAAGTTAGAAGATGGTTGGGAACCCATCATTGATATGCATGTTAATGGTTTTGATTGTCATACTTTATGTGATCTAGGTGCTAGTATTTCTATCATGCGTAGAAAGATTTATGACATGCTTGATTTACCACCGCTTGAAAAATGTTATTATGATGTTCCTATTGCTGATGTTGCTAAGAAGAAACCTTTGGGAAGGATTAATGATGTTCTTATTATGGTTAACAATAACCTTGTTCCCGTTGATTTTCTTGTCATGGATGTTGAATGCAATGCTTCATGTCCTATTATTTTGGGAAGACCCTTTCTTCGAACTGTAGGTGCCATCATTGATATGAGGGAAGAAGGCACCATCAAATACCAATTTCCACTCAAGAAAGGTATGGAACACTTCCCTAGAAAGAGAAATAAATTACTTTTTGACTCTATTCTTAGAGCAAATTATGAGCCTGATGCTTCATCGCTTGATATTACTTGATTCGCACTTTCTGCGCCTAGCTCAAAGGCGTTAAAGAAAAGCACTCTTGGGAAATAACCCAATGTTTTTACATTCAGTTCTTTTTCTTTTATTTGAGTCTTGGAAGTTATTACTACTGTAATTACCTCTCCTTATCATTTTTATTTCGTTTTTGTGCCAAGAGAAGCCTCTAATTTGAGTGAGGTAAGATTTGGGGATGTTGCTGTCCTGAAACAGTTTTCGGTGCTGCACCATAAAAATTTGTGAAAATTCTCTGTATATCTTTTGGACCTGCGATTTTTTGTGCATATGCCCCAGGTTATATCCAAACTTTCATTAGTTGAACACTTTTTGATTTGAGCAACAGAAAACCCTCTAAAAATTCGACCTTTGTCAGCTGTTCTGTTTTGACAGATTTCTGCCAATATTTGTGTTTGCCGCTTTATCGCTTTCTTCTTGAGTTCTTTTGATCACGGAACTTTTGGGGAAGTTGATACAGTAGTATATACTTTATATGTGGGGGTTTTGAGTTGAAACCTGAAGCAAAAATGGTTGATTCAATGTTATGCTTACACTAATGTTGCTAATAAATCTGTGTTTAGTTTTGTATGAAGGAAGTTTTCAAGTGTAGGGATTGGAGAATGATGAGATAAGTTGAAGAATGGACAAAAGCTCAAGCTTGGGGATGCCCATGTCACCCAAGAAATATCCAAGAAGTACAAGCGTCAAAGCTTGGGGATGCCCCCGAGGCACCCCTTCTTCATCGACAAAAATCAGGTCACCTTTCAAGACACTATATTTTTATTGCTTCATGCATTATGCGTTTTTCTTGGAGCGTCAATTGTTTTTAGTTTTTAGTTTTGTTTAGTTTTGTTTGCTGCAATAAATGGTTGGACCCCAACAAATTCCTTTTGGAGAAGTTGCCTTGCTTTTCATTTGCCAAGAACACTCCGTTTTTCACTTTATTCGTTTCCACGAGTGTTCTCTTTTTCTAGAATTGTGTTTAGTTTTCGATTTTCGCCTTGATTTATGTTCAGATCTTGTTATATCTTTTCATCAAGGTACATTTTTGCCTCTGGTCCATGTTGGTTTTAATCAAAAGAGAAAAAGCTTTATGCAAAAAAGTGGTACAAGAAGGAGCTTGTGTAGATTGCGGCCTAGGCTTTTGCATGTCATGCTTGATGTCTTTTTGATAGTATGCTTAGTGGTTTTGCTGTAGCATGACTTGTCTCAAATGACTGAGATTGCTTAATGAGCCTTTGAAAAAATCATGTGTTGTTTTAATTATTTGGAAGCATTATTTTGGTTTTCTCCTTTGATGCTTTATTTGGGTTGACTTGGCGCATGCTCACACATGTTAGACTCATACAAAGTCGACATTGCCTCTATGATCATTTAGTTTTTTACTTTTTATGCCATCTTATGCTTCTTTTAATGTCGCTTTGTCGCTATGCATGATTATGGCCATTATTGCTCTCTTAGTTGGTCGCTCACAGTCTTTTGCTAGCCCTCATTTTGTACTGAGTATGAGCTCTACTCGTGTATCCAACTCCTAAAAACCAAGTTTGCCATTGTGTCCACCATACATACCTATTAGCAATTTGCTATTCCAAAGTACATTTGACTTGCTTTTATCTGTCCTTCAAATTAAACTCTTTTTTGGTGTTATGCTTGCAAGTTGTAAGTTGGGAATTAGCCCAGCCATACCGTCATGGGGCAAGCTTTCAACATTGCACTATCTTTCATTTGAGTTGATATCGTGATCTTTTGTTTACGGATACTCGTGGTGTGAAATGAATTGGGAATCTTGCGGGATCATGGAGTTTGTATACATGTTAGAGAAACGCCTGGGCCGCTAATCTAAGCCATGCATAATTCATGGTGGAAATTTACAGCATGCCCATAGTGAACATTCGATGATGCATCTTGCAATAGAAAGCTATACCAATGGTAAATAAAAGAGATGCCGAGGTGTTCATTGTCTGTTTGTCCTGTCATTTTGATGTGGGCTTGTTCCATGTCATCGGGCACGGAGGTACCCCGTTGGCGGTTCTCGATGATACGTGTATACTTACAATGACAAGAGCTTGCTTGGGACTCTACGTAAAGTAGCATGAGGTTTGGGTATTCGTATTTTATGGGACACGAGGTTTTCAACTTATGATTTGTCAAGCATATGCAGCATAACTGTTCTCGCATTAACTTTAACCATTCAAGATGCTTATGATGGGGGCAATGAGAGCTCAAAGCCGGTAAGTACCATAATTTTTGAAGGTTTATAAAACTTGCAATCACTGCTTCCCTCCGCGAAGGGCCTTTCCTTTACTTTTATGTTGAGTCTCCACCTTCTATCTTTATGCACCATTAAGAGAGCATAGTTGTCATTCTGAGTATAATGTGCATTGTCCCAAAGTTTTCATTGATTGATTCATATTGTTGGTTTCACTTGTTCTTAAATTACTTGTATCTAGTCGCCCTCTTAAACTTGAAGGTGTCCTATGCATTTATGTTTTGCTACTCCATGAGGGACAAGCTGAAAACCATTTGTATGTTTTCCCTTATGATTTGAACACATGTTTGACTTTCATTGTTTCATTTTCATGATCTTTCATTTGTGTTCATTTTCATGTTATAACATGGTTGCTAAGTTTCTTCTATCAAGATTATATCTTTCATGCCCATGTTTTAAGTTCTTTTGATCCCAGCGCACAACGCTTACATAGTTGATCAAGATTGTGTAGGTGCATGTCACCTCAAAAATTATTTCTTTTGTTATCACTTATCTACTCGAGGACGAGCAGGAGTTAAGCTTGGGGATGCTGATAGTCTCTAACGTATCCATAATTTTTGATGCTCCATGCTTGTTTTTACACCATTTGTTTAGTGTTTCGTTACACTTCGTGGCATTTTTATGCATTTTCCGGAACTAACCTATTAACGAGATGCCACAGTGCCAGTTCCCTGTTTTATGCTGTTTTTATGTTTCAGAAAAGTTACACCAGAAATATTCTCGGAATTGGACGAAACCAAAGCCAGTCGTCCAGATATTTCACGGAGCTTCCAGAACACCGAAGAGGAGACGGAGCCGGACCAGAGGGCGGCGACACCACCAGGGGGCGCGGCCCACCCCTGGCCCGCGCTGGCTTGTGGTGTGGGCCCCCTGGTCCACTTCAGACGCTGCCTCTTCACCTATAAAGTCCCCCCGACGGGAAAAACCTAAAGACCCGATCACTTTTCCAGAACACATCGCGATCCATCGTCGCCGTCGACCCGAAGATCGGGAGGGTCCAGAAGCTCTTCCCGGCACCCTGCCGGAGAGGGGAATCGCCACCGGAGGTCTTCTTCATCGCCATGCTAGCCTCCGGCGTGATGAGTGAGTAGTCTACCTTGGACTATGGGTCCATAGCAGTAGCTAGATGGTTGTCTTCTCCACCATGTGCTTCATGTTTAGATCTCGTGAGCTGCCTTGCATGATCGAGATCACCGTTATGTAATTCTACATGTTGTGTTTGTTGGGATCCGATGAATATTGGTGTTATGATTGAGTTGATGTGCTGAATATTATCTTATGTTATCTCTATGTTGTTTATGATCTTGCATGCTCTTCATTGTTAGTAGCTATCTTGGCCGAGTAGTTGCTAGTGACTCCAAGAGGGGGTATTTATGCTCGATAGTGGGTTCATGCCTCTATTTAATCTGGGGGAGTGACAGAAACCTCTAAGGTTGTAGATGTGTTGTTGCTACTAGGGGGAAAACAACATTCATATGCTCAAGGGCATATGCTTTGTTTACATTACACACTTTGCTTAATGCAATTATCTGTTGTTCGCAACTTAATACTTGTGGAGTTCTCGGATTGATTCGCCACAAGTGGATTATTAGTCATAGATGCAGTTGGATGGCGGTCTATGTATCTTGTTGTAATGCCCAGAGTAAATCTCATAGTGATCCTCTTGACATATGCATGTTGTCTTTATTCTATCAATTGCCCAACTGTAATTTGTTTACCCAGTATATGTTATTTTATCTTATGGCGAGACACCACTAGTGAACTGTGGACCCCGGTCCTATTTCCTTTATATTACCATCACCTATTTACTTTACTCGCACTATTTACTTTACTCGCATACTATTACACTTTCCACTTGATACGCTCATACCCTTTATTTCAAACAAACCGGTGAGATTGACAACCTCATCGTAAGTTGGGAACAAAGTATTTGGTTGTGTTGTGTGCAGGTTCCACGTTGCCGCTCGCAAAGCAAAGCTTAGACGAGGCGCCCTATAAATTGTCCGGAGCTGTCGCGAAGCTAGCGGGCATCACCTTCGGTCGTTTGTCTCCCTCCTATTGGATTGACTACCTTGGTTTCATAACTGAGGGAAAACTTGCTGCTTTATTCATCAAACCTTCTCTTGGGGTTTCCAGCTGGCCGGTCATTTTTACTTCATCAACAAACGCCAACAAGTTTTCTGGCACCATCATCACCGCGCCATCACTGCCCGTTTTTGGGTGGCCAGAGTTTCCGTCCCAAGACGCAAAGTCTCCGGCCCAACTCCGGCTTGGCATCTATTTTGTCCATCCTAAGGCCTCAGAATGACCCCGGGGCACCGGAGACTTCGGCCAAAGGGCGGAGACTCCGGCCCGGACGAATTCTGGACATAACGGTTGGATTTTGGGGGACCTATTTGAGGGGCCCTTCTTCCCCAATGGATCCCCAACCATCCTTGCAAGTTTTCTCCTCCATTGTTGACCTTTCCAAGCTTGCTATCTCTCAATCCCTCCAATGGTTCTTGCATCTTCTTGAGAGAAAAGAGAGAGGAGATCTAGATCTACATTTTCGCCAATCAACTTCTCCTCTAAGTGAGGGGAACCATTTGTATCTAGATCTTGGAGTTCATTTGTTGATTTCCTCCTTGTTCTTCCTCTCATATCCCTCCATAGCATTTATTGCTTTGGTAGGATTTGTGAGAGAAGGATTTGAGCACTTTGTGTGCTCTTGCCATTGCATTTGGTGGATCGGTTTGAGTTCTCCTCGGAGATTTGGGTAAGTGGAAGTTGTGAGCTTATTACTCTTGGGTTCTTGGAACCCTAGATGGAGCATCACCCTTTTTCTATTAGGGCAATCACGCTTCAGGTGTTCTCGTCCTCCACAAGTAAAACACTCGATATTTGCTGTGGACTGCGTAGATGCAGTTTTGGACACTCCAGAATTTGGTGGGGCACTGTGAGAAATATTGTGGGAGCATGTTGAATGTGCTTGTGTACTAGGACCAGCAACCTCAGTGTGCGAACGGCTCCATGAATTTGTAGGTAATGCAGTTTGGCAGCGTTTGATTTGTTGCTCCGCACGCTCAGCTTGGTGCACAAGATCCTGAAGATCGTTATAGGAAACCATCTCCACATGATCACGCACCTCAAAATTCAGTCCATTCAAGAACTGAGACATCGTGGCCTCTATGTCCTCCCTTGTCCCTGTACGTATCATCAACAACTCCATCTCTTTATAATACTCATCCACAGATTTAGTACCTTGAGTGAGCTGCTGCAACTTATTATACATGTCTCTCTTGTAGTGTTCAGGAACAAAGCGATGTCGCATAAGATCTTTCATACCGCTCCATGATGTTGGGCGAGTACGCATACGCAGAATTTGGTTCCACCAAATCAGCACATAACCGGTGAATTCAACAGCAGCAAGTTGAAGTCTCTTCTCCTCAGTGTAATAATGAGTAGCAAAAATCTGGTCCGTGCGCATCTCCCACTCCAAATAATCTTCAGGTCCGCGATCACCAGAAAAAAGGAGGTATGGATAATTTGATGCATCCAAGACCACCGTCATCAAGCGGAACACGACCAGCATGGCCAACACGGTCATGATCATGTGGCCGTACAGGAGGAGCACCTGCAGGACGAGCAGCAAATGGTTGTTGTTGTGGTGCGTAATCAGCATCATCGACAAGTTCTCCATCATAAGTGGTGCCACGGGTCGATGACCATGATATTCAGCAGGGCGGCGTTGTACCACGCCGTGAGGTTGTGCAGCAGGAGGGGCTGCACGGGTGCATGGGCTGTAGCATCGCCCATTGCATCAATCCGGGTAGCTAGCTGTAATGCCCCACCTTTGGATTAAGGTGGAACACCTATGTTAAGTGCTATTCCCTGGATCACTGATAGCACCACAGAACAAAATAGAGTATTCATTGCATAGTATCAAATATTACAACGTTGATCCAGATACATAATTCTTCAAATCTTACAAACCAGCTTAGTCACATGGACTAGCTCAAATAACAGAGTTCAACATAACATAAACACAATGGAAACTAGGGTAGTAGTGAGCCTTCATCTTCACCATGTGCCACAGGCAGTTATGTTGGAATGTAGACTCGAGATCCTATCAACTCACTCCTCATCAGAATATCCTACACATTTGAATATGCAGCCCCATGGATGGGGGCCAGTACAATGATGTACTGGCAAATGACACATATTTGGTGGCTGTTGTGAAAGAGCTATCTACATGATATCTGGCTGGTGGATCTCTTGGGCTAATTTGCATAAAGCCAATTTTGTCCTACAATTCTTTCTCAAAACTTTCTTTCAAAGTTTTATATTTTCAAAGGGTCGAAATAACCCCCAAATACTACATACTAGCTAAGTATGTAGCACTAGGCGAAACTCAACAAAGTCGGAACAATAGAAACCACCACCCCTCGGAGTGTATGGTCCTGAGCCCCTAACCTAGGGGTTTCTAGTCAAATTTTAATCATTCAGAAATGGTGATGAGATTCTTCCGTACATTCCATGTCTAGAGACTCAAATTGTCCATAACCGGGGACACGGCTAATCGATTAGTTTGACACCCTGCAGGGGTTGTGCACTTTCACTTTAAGACTCATTCTACCCAGAGAGAAGAATGAGACAAGACCTTTTAGAAGGAGAGAGCAACCATACTGGCAAGATCTGTTCCCACCTATAATTCTGCTACCACCCAATATCTTGCACACAAGTTGAACCCTCACATCTTAATCAGTCAAGACAGAGCCCATATTATCATAAGGCTGCACTGGAAGTACTCTAAAGCACAGAAGACATATTAATCTCTTTGTTCCCGGGTGGCCATCCACAAGTGAACCCCCAGGCGAAGACAACTACACAAATCCTGGGTTGAAAGCCAAGTGTGTAGCCCTGGGTAGCCACTCAACATCGCCTCCATCAACAAACAAATCCACCCAGGTGATTCATTTTAGTTGAAGTTCTTAATTTGTTCGCAAAACACTTTTAACAAGTGATCATAGCATGGCATCAATATTTTTCAAAGTACTTAGCATCCTAACAGGTGGGGTTTAAAGGATAGCTACACACTACTAGGATCTAAGCATTTTATAAAACAGTTGAATACTTCACCTATCATGCATACTACTGAAAACACTAATGCAGTAGTAAAAATAGGTTGGGGATATGTGTGTCACTTGGCTTTGTAGCAACCAGCACACTCACAGCACTCACAATAGTTGTTCAACTCCTCTTCACAATCTAATCAAACACAGATGCACAGATATAAACACACTAGTTCTAAATGGCAACCATAGACATGTATGCATGTATGCAAATGTCAATTTAATTTCACACACTAAGTTAGTGTGTGAAAATGTTGCATTTAGTGAAATATATTGTTTAGAAAACAAGTGTGGTGTTGGAAAATCTTTTTAATTATTTTGCAAAGCAACAGACAATTTTGACTATTTAAAAATTGAGCAAATGCTTCCCAAAAATGTTTTTGGTTTGGCATTGCTCTGAGAAAATTAGGTTATGAACCTAATGGATAGAGGACAATAATACAAAGCTACTGCAAGTGGTTTCACTCCAAAATCATTTTCAGAATTCAAATGGTGACAAAATAGTGATTTGGTTAAATTTAACAGTAGCAAGTGTGTGCACGTTTCAAGTTTGAAAACTTCTGGTTCTAGAGTGTTCTACATGTTCTAAGGAATCCATAGACTACAAATTTGTAGCAATTAGATTTACAGAACAAAAGTTATTAAATAAATGGTATTTATAACTCATTTTTTCCATTTTATTTTCACTTCAAAATTTTGTACAGTACCTCTATGGTTTCTCTACATAGTTGTGTTCTAAACATTTCTAGGATTCCAAAGATACCAAGTTTGTAATTTTTAGCTAAGCAGATTATTTTCTATCGATTTTTCAAGTTCAGAACACTTTCTAAAATTTGAAAATCGATTTGAATTCGAGTTTGACTCAATCTGACCGGGGCAGGCTACGTGGCAGCATACCATTGGTTGATACCGTTTCGGTACGGGATATAACCCGGGCCGTCGGAGTAAAGGTCGATCGGATGATCCAGAATCGCTCATACCCCTTCGGTTACGAACTCTAATCTGGGCGCTAGATTGAGCATCCGACGGTTAGAGGTGAAGAGGGGAGATGGCCTCACTGGCGGGGAAGAATTTTTGGCGACGACGCACTGGTGCTTGTCCCCGGCGGCCTCCTGGTGATTAGTGGTGGCGAGGGAATATTGGACGAGGAGCGGAAGAAGACGGCAAGCTTGGGTGCTTGGTCGGCGACGGCGTTGGCTTTCCGAGGCGTACCCGTGAGGCGGCTGGAGTCGGCGGCGGTTTCGGTCCACCTTTTCGGCATCTCTGCGATGTGAATTGAACGGAAATAAATCAACGGGTGAAGCGGTGAGAGGAGGAG
The DNA here is from genome assembly GCA_007115705.1 of Dactylis glomerata. Lineage (NCBI taxonomy): Eukaryota > Viridiplantae > Streptophyta > Magnoliopsida > Poales > Poaceae > Dactylis > Dactylis glomerata. The sequence goes on from QXEO01002102.1 coordinate 1,628,689, forward strand.
AAGAACGGGGAAAAGGTTTGAGTGCCCGTGGCCCTCTGTACCCGACGAATTTCGACGTCGGTGACCGGATTTGTGGCGACTCTCCGGCGAGGAAATTGAGCAACTTGGCGTCGAGTTTCGAGGGAAAAAGAAGGGAAAATAGAGTGAAGTGGCTTGGGTTGCGGAGGGTGCCGATGGGGAAAACTTCTGGGCATGCGGAGTGAGTAGAGGGAGATGGTGCGGGGGCGGTTCCAGAAGAAGAGGGAGCAGTTAGAGGTAGGAGATGATACTGATGGGTGGGCCCGTTAGTCAGAGGGAGAAAGGGAAAAGGGGCTGCGGGGTGCTCTAGCTATTTTGCTGGGCCTTTCCTTCCCGGGTCGGCCCAGTTTGGGCTACTACTCCCTTTTTTTATTCTGTTCCTTTTCTTATATTTTCTAATTTCCTGTTTTGTTCTTTGTTTTGTTTGAAACAAAACTGTTTGGTTTTGGGTAAACTTTAATTTTGTAAACCTTTTGTAATTGTACCAAGGTGTTTGCCAAACCAATTGAGTGCTATTTGGTGAGGTTTGAAAATAAAAACATTTGTAAGAAGGTATAAAATTGTCCCCATAACTATTAGGGTTATTCCAAATAATAATTTTCTAGTTTTCAAATTGAATCTAAGGATTAAAGAAATGTTGCTAAAACAGTAGTATTTGGATAAAATAATATTTAAATACGTTGTAAAACCCCAAATAGTGAAGCTTTGTAAATAAAAATATTTGCTAGAAAAATATAAAATAGCTTCCATAAACAAATGGAGCTATTTGAAAATAAACTTTCTGATTTTTATTTTAGTTCAAATATTTATAGAAAAAGATTTTTAAAACAATAGGGTTTTGGTGTAAAAACATTTGAACTTATTATTTTGAGAAATTCAAATTGGCGCACATAAGCTTTGAAGCTTATTTTAGAAAAGGGTAACCTTCTATTTTTGAAATTTCGTTTAAAATTTTAATTCAAAAAATGCAGAGATGAGTATGAATGCATGCTAAGTTTGAATTTGAAAAACTTGGGATGTTACACTAGCTGTGCAAGTTGCGCTGTCAATGCGGCATGACTTCGAAGAATAAAGTCGCACGTGTTATCAAAACCAGCCCAAACATTAGGAGCTAAATCGACAGCAAAAATAGGCGGTACAAGCTCCTCTATCTTCTCTCCATCAGCAACGGAATTATCTCCCTCAACAGATTTTACCATCGCAAGCCTGAACTAAAGCGATCCCTCTAGACAGAGAAACAACTGCAGAAATCTCATGGCAGAGGACAGACGACGATCTCCAGGTGCAGGTAGAACGAGCCGGTGCAAGCGTGATCTTGCATCGTTAGGAAACACGCACACATCGGAGGGTGTGGAGAGGCTCGGACAGTGATCAAGGCGCGGTGCTGATCGCAGCTGGGCGCTCGTGCCGATCTCAGCTGGGCCAATCTCCGCTGGGCAGTTGTGCCAATCTCAGTTGGGAGTTGTGCGCGAGCCAGGTGTGGCAATCGATCCTAGATTCCGAGAGGCGCGGCAGAGCGAGGGCGCTACGAGGCTCCCAAGCGATAGCGACAGAAAACCCCCCGCTCGACCACAGAGACGGTCTGGGATCTAGTGATCTGGCGCTGTCCTCTTTTTTTAATTGGCTCGGTCGGCACTGGCAGGAAAACGTGGAGTGGGAGGACACTGGGTAGATTGACCCCGATCAGAAATCCCAATGTGGACTCAAAAAAAAAATTCCAGCGATCCAAAGGAATTGGAGATCGATCTGGACGAACCTGAGACCGACGGAAACTCCAATGAAGAACTGAAAATGAACGATCCAATCTGAAACTTCACGACTGGTGTGTTGGCAGATCGCCTCCGGCAGCAAGCTCCTCAGCAGAACAACCTCAAGCAAATAAATCTCAGCTAGAAAATCAATCTCAACAACAAATTTCACCATGAGAAACCCGACGAAACTGATACCAAGATGATACGGATCAACGTGATCCGAAAGGGGTTTGGCCCAATCTTTCACGGCGATCGATAGAATCAGCAAGATAGCAAAACAGAACTCAATCTGAAATAGATCAAATTGATCTCTCTTCAATTCCTCGCGTTAAAACTGACCGGAATCAATTCCCACGCATGGCATAACATCAGATCTCAAAGATCAGCAAGCAAACACACTGATATGCGCCCCCAAACATTGGGACTTTTCTGTTCTCTTCCTTAGCTCGAATATAACAAGTCTAATGATACAAGTGGATGCCATAACCCTATGTAGGGTGACTCTGAACGCTACTTTCGATGGGCTAGGCAACATACCAAACTAAGAGCACAAATGGGCAAAACATACTTGATTTTGGACAGGCCCAAAACCATCACACACAAATAAAACCAAACTGAAATAAAAACATGACGTGAACTTAATGAAAATAGAACACCTAAATATCTTTGGCCGCAGTCCCTTGTCGAACATGAAACATCATTGGAGGTGTCCGAAAGTTGGGCTTCACATCATCTTCAGGAGGCACTTCAAAGCAGGATTGTCCAAGCTTTAGAACATAAGGAGGTGGTAAAATATTAGGAGTAGTAGCTATGCTCCCCTTATCAACTTTATTGTTAATAATTAAAATTGAATTAAGCAGAGGCATTGGTGTGTAATTTTGCCTATTTTACGACGGCTCACTTGTGTCCCCTAGGACCCCGAGATCGCATGAACTGTTCTGAGACTGCGCTCTAACCATACGTGGGTACGCTTCTGGGCCTCCCCTTGATCACTGCCGGAATCTACATACTTCTCCAGTGGCCACAACTAGTTTGAGGTTTTCCATTTGTTTTTTGTTGGGCATGTAGCTTGTATCTTTTGGTCCGATTTACTTTGGGGGAAGCCGTGGGTGACTTGTAACCCCTTATTCTGCACGTCTGTATAGGTGCAGGACGTATTGTTAAGTGGTCATCCCCTAGTGGGATCTGATCCATCTTAACCTTGGTCGCTAACAACTAGGTCCGTCCCGGAGATTCGGCCGGACTCTCGATACGGGTTAAACTTAGTCAGGTGGCTTCCTGGACTTGTTTGTAGTGAAGGAGAGTGCGAGTCGTAATTATCCTAATGGCGCACCTGTTTTTATTAAGGGTGCGAGACTTGCCGAAAGGATTGATCGAACGTGTGGGTACATTTAGGCACCCCTACAGGGTTAAACCTTTTCAAAAAGCCGTGTCCGTGGTTATGGACGACTTGGAGCTGCACTACTCGATCATAGAATAACTTACACCTATTATTTCAATACTAATAAACTTGTGTAGTATGTTAGCGCAACTACAACAATAACCTGCCAATAAAATTTGTTAATTGTGTGAGTGCCTTTGCATGCTTCCTCGTTGTGTGCAAAGGGGGCGATGCATCGGCTGGGTTATGTTTGGTGTTAGTATCTAGTTGGTTACCTTTATGCGCTTGATACGTTGTAAACGTATCTATAATTTTTGATGCTCCATGCTTGTTTTACACCAATTGCTTTGTGTTTTGTTTACACTTAGTGGCATTTTATGCATTTTCCGGAACTAACCTATTAACAAGATGCCATTGTGTCAGTTCCCTGTTTTCTGCTGTTTTTGTGTTTTAGAAAAGTTACACAGGAAATATTCTTGGAATTGGATGAAACGAAAGCCGAAGTTCCTATTTACCTGACAAAAAGATGTAGTCCAAAGGAGAGACGGAGGGGGGCTAGAGGGCAACCGCACCATAGGGTGGTGCGGGCCACCCCCTGGCCACGCCACCAGGTAGTGTGGGCCCCTGGTCCACCCCCTGACATCGCCCTTCCGCCTATAAATTCCCTTCGACGGGAAAACCCTAAAGGGATGAATACTTTTCCACGAAACATACTGCAAGCCGCCGCCGTCGTCGTCCTGAGATCGGGAGGGTCCAGAAGCTCTTCTCGGCACCCTGCTTGACAAGGGTATAGATAATAGAGCCCGTCAGTTGAGTACCCCTGAGGCCCGTTATGCTAGGCCCAATTGTAATACTAGTCGAAATACGAGTTCATGTCGTATGTCGATATTGTAATCTGTGTCGGATCCCACCCAATCCTCGAGACCTGGCCACCTATATATAGGGGCCAGGAGGGGACGGTGTGGGACAGATTGAAAGCAAGCCAGGTTCTACACCCACGTTTACTTTCATAGCCACCTTGTTTGACTGAGTTTACCTTCGAGTTCATCTGACGCCCTGTCTCCCCGATCCTAAGTCCTTCATCTAGGACATTTGTCGAGTTTAACCCTCGTCAATTGGCGCCGACCGTGGGGACTCTGGGCGTTGCAATCATGAATTCGACGGCTTTTTTGCTTTTAGCCAATAGCAATCTAGAAGTCGACGAAAATCAAGAGACGGAATTGATGTTCGGAGTCTAAGCTTCTACATCGGACCTTCGGATTCAACTCGCCTTTCAGATCCGACGAAATCAGTTCCGTCGGCGGGCAAAACAGAGAGGATGACAGCATCTGGATCATCTGTAGGCTCTTCTAGCGAGGCAAACTCGCCAGTCAGCTTAACAGCAACATAAAATTTGCAGGAAAAATTAGAGGAACCCGACAAAACTGGGCAAAAGACCATTGTGGAAGTAGCAGTGGACAAATCAAGGGATATCGCCAGCAGAAGCAGCGGCGTCTCCAGGAGCATACACCAATTATGCATTATCATCACTGAAGCAGCAGAAGAAGAAAACAATCACGCTGGCAACAAAGAGGTCGACATGCAAGTCGACATGATAAGGAGCAATGGCAAGAAAGAGAAGGAGAAAGTTCATGTTTCGGCCGGAGAGTGGAGAATGATCATGACAGCTGTCAACCATGGGACTGATGTACCCGCAGATTCAAGAAGAGAAGTTTTAATGGGATACCAATACGCGCTACACCAGCGCAAAAAGAAGTTAAGGCAGGAAAGAGACATGATCATGAGAAGCCCAGATTACAACAGTACACCAAGTGAAGGATATTGGAGTGAATATAGCAATTCATCAGAGTCTAGCATGGAGAGACAAAGAGACCCAAAGCACAACAGGAGGACAACAACACAGATAAGAGAGGAGAGTTACACGAAAAGTCAAAGCCCACAGCAGTCAGAAGAAGAAGAAAATTTCGTTCAAGAAACACCAGAAGCAGTGTTGGTAGCAGCACATGCATACCTACTAACCACACAACTAGAGCCTGGGGACCCACGAGAGCACATGCATCAAGCCGCAATACGAAGTCTCGGGTTGGTAGAAGACAAACTAATGGGAAAACTTCCAGAGGAAAAAGCGAAACGTGGAAAAGAAAGGTGAAAAGAAGAATTCAAATGCAAATCCTCGCAAAACGAACCCAATGATTCATCAGAAGATGAGAAGCGACAAAAAAGGAGGGAGGACGCAAGGAACATAATAGCACAAACACGAGTAAACAACTCGCGCTATGCGTGGAGAGAGGAAAACTATGAAGACGATGAAAAAGAGATGGGCGCGTTATGTTTTACCCGTAGGGTTCGCAAAACGCGAGTACCCAAAGGTTTCAAATTGCCACATGATCAAGAAAAGTATGATGGGTCGCAGGAGCCTACTCTATGGCTGTCAGATTACCTGCAAGCAGTACAGATACTCAGAGGAACAAGAGCAACAGCCATGCAAAGTTTGCATTTACACCTCACCGGCGCAGCGCGGTCCTGGTTAAATACCTTACCCAACGATTCCATCGGAAGTTGGGGGGAGTTAGAGAGTCAATTCGCAAGAAATTTTCGCTCAACATATAAGCGACCAGCATCACTGGAGGAAGTCAAATCGTGCATACAGAAAAGAGACGAAACCCTACGCTCTTATATATAACGCTGGAGTGTAATCAAAAATTCAGCAGAAGACGTCTCCGATGAAAGAGCAATAGACGCTTTTTCGTGTGGCCTTCGTCGTTCAGACCTAGTAGAAGAAATAGGGAGAACGAGGCCAAGGACAGTGTCTGAGCTAATGGAAGTAGCAAACAGATTTGCCGATGGAGAAGACGCGTATAACAACAAAAGGGGGGCGTTCACCAGAAGTCGACAAAACAAGCAGACAAAGGCGACGATACCGCAACGGCGACAACCATGGAAGGAAAAATCAAATAGCCGCGGGATATGACGGAAGGAATGAGGAAGACTACGAAAGCAAAGAGTTTCAAGCAAGAGATAATAGGGGAAAGGAGAAATCAAGGTACTCGGGTCCCTCTGCAGAAGATATGCTGTATGGTCCTTGTCGCATCCATTATGCTTACCTGGACGGTAAAAGAGTCTCCAACCATCAGATGAAGGATTGCAGAACCTTCCTAAGATTGCAAAGCGCCATGGATTCAAGCCAAGGAACACGACAGGGAGGAAAAAGCACGAGTCAAGGATATCAAATGCAGCGACTCGCGAAACAACTGGAGTCAAAGGTATATATATCAGCAATGATTCAGCCAGTACCAAAGTCAAAGAAAGAAAGGAAGAGCACATCCAGACAGGTCAACCTGGCAATATCATCACCACCAGCTACTACAGAGTATCTAAGGTGGTCTGATCAACCGGTTAGATTTAGCAAAGCAGACCACCCAAGGAAAGTTCTCAGGTCAGGGCACGCACCAATGGTACTAAAGGCGCAAATAGGGGGATATGACATCGGGAGAGTATTCATGGATGCAGGAAGCGGCATAAACCTGATATATGCAAGAACTTTGAGGGCAATGTGCATCTCACTGGAAAGTCTAAAGCCAACAGATTGTTCTTTCCACAGAATAGTACCAGGAAGCGCAAATTACCCTCTCGGGAAAAAAGAACTCGACATTTGCTTCGGCAGTAGCAGCAATTACCGCAGAGAAAAGTTGGAGTTCGAAGTTATGGATTGGCCTTCACAATATCATGCAATCCTGGGACGCCCAGCATTTGCAAAATTCATGGTAGTACCTCATTACGCGTATCTTACACTCAAGATCCCAGGACCCAAAGGAACAATCACGGTGCAGGGCAGCTTTGAAGTATCCAACACTTGTGACAAAGAATTCAATAGACTGGCGCAAACCTTCGGCATGACAGCAGAATACGCGAGACTAAAAGGCAAAACCGACCACAACGTGCTATCCGACGTCGGGCGATCCCTGCCAGATCAGGCTTTCGATGCAACTCAAGACTCGAAGAAAATCCAGGTCCACCCTACGGACCCGAACAAGACTACCTCTATAGCAGTAAACCTGGATCCCGCATAGGAAAGCGCACTCGTTGAGTTCCTCCGTGAGTGCTGGGAAATCTTCGCCTGGTGTCCTTCGGGCATGCCAGGGGTTCCCAGGGAACTCGTCGAGCAAGCACTAAACATTGATCCAAAAGTGAAACCAGTCAAACAACCGTTGAGGAGATTCAACGAACCCAAAAGGAAAGCAATAGCATCCGAGCTACACAGACTTGAAAACGCAGGGTTCATCCGAGAAATCAAAGCATCGACTTGGGTATCTAATCCAGTTATAGTACCCAAGAAAAACACAGATGTGCAAAGAGTGTGTGTCGACTACACATCTCTCAACAAGCATTGTCCAAAGGATCTCTTCCCTCTACCTCGCATTGATCAGATTATTGACTCAACAACAGGGTGCGCAAGGCTTTCCTTCCTGGATGCATACTCTGGCTACAACCAGATAAAGTTGAAGAAAGAAGACGAGGAAAAAATAGATTTCATAACACCTTATAGCGTGTTCTGCTACCAAGTCATGCCTTTTGGCCTAAAAAACGCAGGAGCAACCTATTAGAGGATGGTGCAAAACTGCCTCGGAAGTCAAATAGGATGAAACATCCAAGTCTACATCGACGACGTGGTCATTACAACAAGAGAAGATGAGTCCTTAATCAGTGATTTAGCAGAAACCTTTGACAACTTAAATAGGTACAAACTCAAGCTCAACCTGACAAAATGTTCTTTTGGGGTATCTGCAGGACAACTCCTAGGATTCCTAGTATCTGCGAGAGGAATAGAAGCAAATCCAGAAAAGATCCAAGTGATATTAACAATGGGCAAGCCCACAAAGTTGCATGATGTACAGAAGCTCATAGGACGCGTTGCGGCACTAAGTCGATTCGTCGCAAGACTAGGGGAAAAAGCCCTTCCCTTCTATGCATTGATGAAAAAATCAGATGATAAATTCGAGTGGACAGAAGAAGCAGACATAGCTTTTGCACAACTGAAAAAAGTGCTTTCCACACCGCCGGTGTTGGTCGCACCAAAGGAAAAAGAGCCATTATTACTCTATATTGCAGCAACACATCGGGTGGTAAGCACAGTCTTGGTAGTCGAAAGAAGTGAAGAATGGAAAACCCATGGAGTTCAACGGCCAGTATATTTCGTCAGCAAGGTACTATCTCCAACAAAGCAAAGGTACCCGCACTACCAGAAACTTGCATACAGCGTATTCACAACAGCGCGGAAACTAGGGCAATATTTTGCGGTACACCCAATCATAGTAGTCAATGAAGCACCACTATCCAACATATTGAACAACCCTTCAGCAACAGGGCGTGTCTCCTTATGGGGAATTGAGTTATCACCCCTGGACATCACGTACGAAAAGCGAAAGGTGATCAAATCACAGGTTTTACCAGACTTTACAGCAGAGTGGCTAGAGTTACAAAATATAGGACCACCAGATCTATCGAATGTATGGACGATGTACTTTGATGGGTCAAAAAGGGTCCAAGGCGTAGGAGCAGGAGTAGTCCTGATATTGCCACAAGGCGACAAGTTGAAAAATGTGCTAAGGATGAGTTTTCCTCAAGCTTCTAATAATGAAGCCGAATACGAGGCACTGCTCCATGGGATGAAAATGGCCAAAGCATGTGGAGCAACTCGACTAAATTTTTTGGGAGATTCAAATCTTGTTGTCCAACAAGTGATGAACAAGTATGATGCTATCAGTGACAATATGACAGCATATAGGAATCTATATTATTATCTCGAAGGAACATTTGATGGATGCGAAGTTTCGCATGTCAGCAGAGCAAGCAACGAGGAAGCCGAAAATTTAGCAAATATCGGGTCCCAGTGTTTACCCGTACCACAAGGAGTTTTTTGGGAAGAAATCATAGAGAGATCAATAAAAAGCACCAAAGTTTTGACTACAGGAGAGCAAGCCCAGCACCAAGCAACAGGCTCGGGGGCTGGTAGTAGCGGGACAACTGAACCCGAAGAAGTCATGATGATCGAGGAAACTTGGATGCAACCATACTTGGCATATATGGTAAACAAAACACTACCCGAAGATATAGTACAGGCGAAAAGGATAATACAACGATCCAAGGCTTTTGTCGTGCTGCAAGGAAAATTATACAAAAGAAGTATAACATGCGTCTTACAACGGTGCGTCACCCCTCAAGAAGGGCAGGAGATCTTAAGAGACATCAACGCAGGAGTATGGGGCCATCACGCTAGCAGCAGATCCATTGCAGCTAAAGCTTTTCATGTAGTATTTTACTGGCTAACAGCCATTGAAGACGCGAAAGACATCGTAAGAAAGTGAGAGGCTTGCCAACGTTTCGCATCCCGACCGCACGCGCCAGAAGCAGAGTTGCAACCAATACCATTATCTTGGCCATTTGCACAAAGGGGCCTCGACATGGTAGGGAAACTACACAAATCTTGGCCAGGAGGGCATGTCTATATGCTGGTAGCAGTCGACAAATTCACCAAATGGGTAGAAGCAGCCCCAGTGACAACCAAAGATTCCACAGCTGTGATTAACTTCATCAAATCTATAGTCTTTCGCTTCGGAGTACACATAGCATAATCACAGACAATGGGACAAACTTCACATCGAAAGAGTTCAAGAATTACTGTGAAAGTCTGAGAATCAAATTGAAATTTGCATCTGTAGCGCATCCAAAGTCAAATGGGCAAGTCGAAAAAGCCAATGGCTTAATATGCAATGGGATAAAGAAAAGGCTGCTAGCACCCCTCGAAAAAGCCAAGCACGCTTGGGTAGATCAGCTACCCTCCGTACTCTGTAGTCTACGAACTACACCCAACGCAGCTACTTAGGAAACGCCATTTTTTCTAGTTCATGGCGCAGAAGCTGTGCTTCCAGTCGAAATAACTCATGAAGCTCCAAGAATCGCGGCATATGATGAGGCAACTTCTACGGAAGCACTTCAAGATGATGTCGATGCGCTTGACGAAGCAAGAGATATAGCGCTCGCCAGAGCTACTCAATATCAGCAAAATCTGCGAAACTACCATAGTAGTCGAGTTCGTCCACGGTCTTTCATGGTGGGAGATCTAGTTCTATGACTCAAGCAAGATGGCCATGAAAAACTCGAGTCCCCATGGGTGGGACCTTACATAGTCACAGAAGTGATACCAGGAGGAGCTTATCGACTACGAGACAAGAAAACGGGGAAAGACGAGAGTAACCCGTGGAATGCAGAGCAACTACGATGATTCTACGCATAGGCGACAAAGAGTTTTTCGAGTTATGACCCTCTGAACCTAGAACATGAGGCCACAGGTCGGGTTCCTTGGGCCAAGTCGACAATATGTGTAAATATTTTACTATACACTCGGGGGCTCAAACCCTCTAGTCGTACGAAATAATATTAATAAATTATCGAGATTTGTGATTCTTTGAGGCACACTACAAGGATGATTGCAACCCGATATTTCGTCTACGGCGTAAACGGTTCAAAGGAACCCGATAAATATTAATGAGCACACCTCGGAACCATGATTTGTTCCCATGGTCTATTAATAAAACACATAATTCCGATACAGATAAGCACGAGGAAGAACAACTGGATTACATAAAGGAGAATACTAATGAAACTACACTTCGGCTTCATACTCCTTCTGGCACTGGGTGCCGTCGTAGATTCTCACGTCAAACTTCGACGTGCCAACATGGAAATCAAAGGTCATGAAGAACCCCTGATGGAGGTCATGATCCTCCGCAAATCGCGACCAGCCGCCCTTGAAGAATTGATCACCGGCGCCGTCATACCACACCTCCACTTCGTATGGGGTTCCTCCACCAGATTGTTCATGGAGAACTGCTTCACGCAGTTCTCGCCCATCCATGAATTTGGTAAATTTCAGTGGCAGGCGCTGAATTTCGCGGCACTGCGCATTGCAGATGCAGAAGAAAGAATAGATTCTAGGCGAAGAAGAAGAAGCATCAGGGGAAGGAGCACTTGGACCTGGCGCAGCAGAGGGCACCTTGGGTTTATTCTTGCTTCTGGTCGGACGGCCGGGGCATCGTTTCCCCAAAGTAGAAGACGATGCTACCGTAGCTGCAGCGGTAGTCTTGTTCTTACTACCGTGAGGATGACTGCGGCCCCGTTTTTGCACCGGCGTGTCGATGTTCAAACGAGATTCACTGGCATCGGCCATGGGAGATAAGCGTCAGAGATGAAAACCCTAGATGGGGTGAGAAGACGATGCGGCGAAGAAAGATGGAGGAGTTAGGGTTTTCACCCTGGTCAAAGTGTGCTTTATTTATAAGCACACGCTAATGGGCCCCTGGAGCGGCAAGGCCCAAAGTAAACTTTGGGATTTTTTACAGTGCAAATAGCACAGAGAAATTAGCGTATCAAGAGAAGCGACGCGTATAAAAAAAAGAAAGAAAGAAGGGAGCAGGGAATAAGAAAATATCTGTCAAAACACACAAGTTCACCTCGTCTTCGATTCGGGGGCTTGCAACGTACAGAGGGGAAAAATCCAGACAAAGGTGATTAAAGTCGACAAATAATACAAGAAGAAGTATATGGAGCAAGTTTATCTATTCTCTTGAGCCTATACCCAAAAATTTCGGCTATAGCCTCGGGGGCTACTCCCATCGGGAGCGCTGTCGCGCACCCGATTGAAAGAAATCGATGAAAGGATGGAACTTTGGCTACATTTCTAGCAAAATAAACATTGAGTACTCCCATCGAGAGATATTCGTGAAAGTTAAAAAAGGTAACTCGAAAAATTACATATATTAAATCAGTCAAACAAGGCTGCGAAATATAATTCTCGAGTTGTGTCATCGTGATAAAACTTGAATGTCGTGGTTGAAATATATCACGAAGGTAAGACCCCAGGATCCGTCCTGTGTGGCCCGATATACGCACATGGATGCGCTCTGCTGGTATGTATCCGTGTCTACGACGCGAAGAAAAATCCTGGTGGACGCACTGGGTACCCTGAGAACCACTGGGATTCATTTTTTGTCAGTCCTAAATGCGGCAAAAGAATGGGTTTGACCGGTTTCCCGAATTCAAGTCCAAGGGGATTGAATTTGAAGTAGGTGGCAAGTATCTGTTCCGGCAGTTAACTGGCCTCTTGATCCGTCAGAGTTGTCAGGCTTGTTCATCAAAACCCCTTGCGAGATATCATAGTAAAAAGATAAGTCGAAAGACCAAGTCAAAGATTTCAAGATTTGAAGAAATCAAGTATTGATCAAGTCGAAAAATTGAAGATCTGAGATTCAACCCGAATCTGCAATTCTGGTGGAATCTCGGGGGCTACTGACAAGGGTATAGATAATAGAGCCCGTCGGTTGAGTACCCCTGAGGCCCGTTAAGCTAGGCCCAATTGTAATACTAGTCAAAATATGAGTTCATGTCGTATGTCGATATTGTAATCTGTGTCGGATCCCACCCGATCCTCGAGACCTGGCCACCTATATATAGGGGCCAGGAGGGGACGGTGTGGGACAGATTTAAAGCAAGCCAGGTTCTACACCCACATTTACTTTCATAGCCACCTTGTTTGACTGAGTTTACCTTCGAGTTCATCCGACGCCCTGTCTCCCCGATCCTATGTCCATCATCTAGGACATTTGTCGAGTTTAACCCTCGTCACTGCTAGAGAGGGGAATAATTACCGGAGGCCTTCTTCATCACCATGCCAGCCTCTGGAGTGATGCGTGAGTAGTCTACCTTGCAATATGGGTCCATAGCAGTAGCTAGATGGTTGTCTTCTCCTCCATGTGCTTCATGTTTAGATATTGTGAGCTGCCTATCATGATCAAGATCATCGTTATGTAATTCTACATATTTTGTTTGTTGGGATCCGATGAATATTGAGTACTATGTCAAGTTGATTATTGATTTATCATGTCTATGTTATTTATGATCTTGCATGCTCTCTGTTGCTAGTAGATATCTTGGCCGAGTAGATGCCAGTGACTCCAAGTGGGAGTATTTATGCTCGATAGTGGGTTCATGCCTCTAGTAATCTGGGAGAGTGACAATAACTCCTAAGGTTGTAGATGTGCTATTGCTACTAGGGAGAAAACAACAATCTCTTGTTCAAGGACATTTGTATTGTTTACATTACACACTTTGCGTAAGGCAATAATCTGTTGCTTACAACTTAATACCCAACGGTTGTTCGAATGATATCCGGCGGGTGGATTATTAGTCATAGATGCAGTTGGATTATGGTCTATGTATTATGTTGTAATGCCCAAGTGAATCTCATAGTGATCTTCATGACATGTACATGCATTGCTATGCATTCTTTATTTTGTCAATTTCCCAACTGTAATTTGTTTACCTAGCATGTTAGTTATCTTTATGGAGAGACACCTCTAGTGAACTATGGACCCCGGTCCATTGTTTTACATTGGTAATTGATACGACTCAAATGTATCTATAATTTTTGATGCTCCATGCTTGTTCTTACACCATTTGCTTAGTGTTTTGTTACAGTTTGTGGCATTTTTATGCATTTTCCGGAACTAACCTATTAACAAGATGCCACAGTGCCAGTTCCCTGTTTTCTACTGTTTTTGTGTTCCAGAAAAGTTACACAGGAAATATTCTCGGAATTGGACGAAACAAAAGCCGAACCTCCTAATATTTACCAAAGCTTCTAGAAGACCGAAGAGGAGACGGAGGGGGGCCATGGGCCAGCCACACCATGGGGCAGCGTGGCTAGCCCCTGGCCCGCGCCCCCTATGGGTGAGGCCACCCTGGTCCACTCCTGACGCCGCCCCTTTGCCTATAAAGACCCCCGACGGGAAAAACCTAAATACCCGATCAATTTTCTAGAAACATGTCGCGATCCGCCGCTGTCATCGACCTGAGATCGGGAGGGTCCAGAAGCTCTTCCTGACACCCTATCAGAGAGGGGAATCGCCACCGGAGGTCTTCTTCATCGCCATGCTTGCCTCTGGCGCGATGAGTGAGTAGTCTACCTTGGACTATGGGTCCATAGCAGTAGCTAGATGGTTGTCTTCTCCACCATGTGCTTCATGTTTAGATCTCGTGAGCTGCCTTACATGATCGAGATTATCTTTATGTAATTCTACATGTTGTGTTTGTTGGGATCCGATGAATATTGGTGTTATGTTAAGTTGATGTGCTGAATATTATCTTATGTTATCTCTATGTTGTTTATGATCTTGCATGCTCTCCGTGATAAGGGGTGGCCCGATCTTCTCGTGAGCGATGCGATGGTGATGATGGCAGCGGATGATTGTCGGGGATAACTTGGTGTCACCGATGAACTCTCCTCGCTTGAACCCTGATGCCAATGCAACAGCTCTCAAACCCTGTAGGATATTCACGACTCCACACACTTGCCCACGTAGCCGTCAACCACAAAACGGTAGTTTGCAATCTACTGATTCCCAATGGAACAATAGATCACACTAAACTTGCAGCAGTATGACACCAAATCCAGATGAATTGGTGCGGAGGAATTCAGATGAATGCTTACAGTAGTTCAACGAAGTAATCTTTAGTCTAAAACGTGGTCTAACCCTAATCTGGACACTCGCACATATCTCATCTAGTCAAAGTGGAAATTTTCATCTTGGACTCGTGTGCATCTTGGTGTCTGCGGCCGGGATTAGTGTTTTCTTCCCGAAACGGCTTGGTAGATCGATCCCTGAAAGGCCAGCTCCGATCAATCGCTGGGAACCATCAAAAATAAAAATAGGCCAGCGGCCTCGCCCCAGCGCGGAGAGCGTATGGGGTCGGGTGAGCGCCGAGGCGCCGAGACCGTTTGTGGTCAGGCGCCTGATCGGGCCGCTTCAGTTTAGGCCCAATTTTCGTACAGCAAAAAAAAAGAAAAAAGAGCAAAAAAAATAGAAAACAGGGGACGTGCACTGCACACGCCGCACCTATTTACAAAAAAAGAGACAAACTATTCCGGCCTGCCGCCCGTTTCGCGTCGCCGTCATGCTGCTGTGCGTTTCCGGCGTCGTATATCTCTGCCGCGCGGTCCGCGACAGCGTGTTACCACTATGTCCACATAGCATACCTTCTACACGATTTTGATCGCTTTAGCTACAGACTGTCTACAGCATCGTGTTAGGAGCTTACCCAGATGAGACTAGCTATTTCGTGTTCATCAGGCTGCTGCTGTGTGCGCAATCTTGTGCCTGTTTATCGAGCCAGTGCTAGCGTCTCTCTTGTGCATTGCAACACGAGCTATTGTGCGTTGTCACTTATATCGCTTGAGCTCTTTTTCAGAGTTGCTTTGCCTCATTTATCTCCACCATGACTTATTTGCGGTGTACTTAGGATACCATACCTACGGCTCCACCATATATTCCTAGTTTGTCGTGTGATCACTATTCTACCCTCGGTATTCACTTCTTCACATCAGTGCATTGGTCGTTTATCCGATTTGATAAGCATCGCTATTCACCTTGGAACGGTAAGATTCACTTTTTCTTGTTAGTTTTGAGTGAGTAGAGTGTGTCACCATATATACATATTTGTTGCTGCACTAATTATGGCAGATGACGTTATGGATACTGTGGAGGCTGGCAGATATCATTTTTTCTGCCACAGATATTGTAGTGCCACTTTTTGGGAGGAAGAACATGGCAACTTTGACGGTGATGGGCTCTTTCACCATGGTGTGATGATTGGAGATAGATGTGCTGCAACCACCATTGACCACATCTCTACCATCAATTTAATCAGCATTGAGGTCGTCGAGACGTTGCACCTAGCCACACGTGCTAGTACAGCACCATACCTCTTGCGTTCCTCATATGGCACCTTGCTGATTTCACACATAGTTGACATTCCTGTTACTTATGGAGGGCATACCGAGGTTGTTCATTGTGGTGTATCCCCGATGCCACTTGACTCTTGTCACATTCTTTTGGGGTAACCTTGGTTCCACAGCTATCAAGCTCAGCCTTGTCATAATAGGCCTACAGTTTCTTTCAAGTGGAATAAGCAGTGGTGTGCTTGGCTGCGTCTAACAGCTGAACAGTTTCATAAGAATCATCTTCTTCGCAAGGAGAGGACAAAGGAGTTCTGCTTGTCGCCTAAGCACAAGGTCATGATGGATAGTGGCATTCCCATTATTTGCCATCTTGACCATGGTGTGCTTCACAACCCATGTGAGAATGAGAGCCACATAGCCAAATTGAGTGAGAGTGTTATAAAAAGTGAGCTGTGTGATTCCACCAAACGTGAGGTTGAGAGTATATACTTTGAGAGTATGAGCAAAAATCAAAACACAAGAGTAGTCGACTATAGGATATGTGAGGATGTTTCAACTAATGTAACTTTGTCTACTCCTAGTGTTGTTTCTTGTGATATGCAGGTTGCTTTTGAAGAAAGGGAGCCGCCTATTTTACAACCTGCATCACCGTTTTCTGCATTATCACTTGAGGAGGATGTTCCAGTGCCTACTTCTTATGTGGAGCATGCCATTGACATAGGTACTGATTTGGAACCACAACCAGCAGCTATGGATAATATTTGTGAGTCTACTCCTTTGCTCGTTCCTTCGAGTGATTTATCTTGCACTAATGTTTCAACACCATGTGATCATTTTCATATTTCGAATTTTGATCATGTGGTAGTGCTGACACATAAGGAAGTACTGTCTAGAATACCATCGAATGACATTGTGTATTCCATCATGCTAAAAGAACCTCAAATTGGTTCAATTCATTGTGTTTGTTCCACAATTTGTTGCCTACGTGTGCTACTGATCCCTACTTCACTTATATTAGCACTTTGAGTTGCATGTTACCTACAGGACATAATGATCATGCACACATCACTGAATACTATTGTGTCCGTTCATCACTTGTTCATCATAATCCGAGTAGCACAGCTGAGTCATGGCATAAACCAATTTTGTTTTCACATTTTTTGGACTGGTTTGATCTTGTTCATCATAAATTTGATCATCGATCTTCTTTGAGAAAACTGAATTTAATATTGAACAACAAGACTATATATCTCTTTGTTTTTCACCATGATTATGATTCTTTGTACTTCACTTATACCTGCAATTTAAGTTGCTTGATGTGTAGTAGACATATTTTTCATGTGAACAAAAATCATACAACATGTTCTATATACATATACTCTGCGTACACGTTGTTCTTTTTGTTCCTACCACTTTCAGCTTACCCAAAGCCGAGGACGGCTTTTCTTGAAGAAAGGGAGGATGATGAGGATACAATCATGGATCATGCTAATTTTGAGTGTTTGAGCTGGAATGAAATATTGAGTCTAATTGATGATTATTATAAGGTGAATTCTTTCCTAGTTGAAAAGAATGTCTTGATATCTCCGAATTATATACTACCTAAAGCAATGTACTATGTTGTATTTAGGTATGTCATATGTCAAGATATCACCAGCGGGAGGAGAGGGAGGACGGCGATCGAGAGACAAGTGGAGATCAAGTCTGGATGAGCACGAGCACGTGATGGCGCACTAGGACTGCCTATGACACGATGTCTACATGACTAAGGCGCGCTACACACTTGGCATGCGTGCTAAAATTAGGCCGAACCCATATATGGGTCGGTATGTACCCGTTTGAGTCGAACCGAGTCAGTTTGGGCCCAAACCAGACATGTTTTGGGCCAGGTCTTTGCTGAGGACGCCCGGCCACCTATAAGTACCCCTGGGTGCCCCCTCAATTAGGGTTAGACCACGTTTAGACTAAAGATTACTTCGTTGAACTGCTGTAAGCATTCATCTGAATTCCTCCGCACCAATTCATCTGGATTTGGTGTTATACTGCTGCAAGTTTAGTGTGATCTGTTGTTCCATTGGGAATCAGTAGATTGCAAACTACCGTTTCGTGGTCCACGGCTACGTGCGCAAGTGTGTGGAGTCGTGAATATCCTATAGGGTTTGAGGGCTGTTGCATTGGCATCAGGGTTCAAGCGAGGAGAGTTCATCGGTGACACCAAGTTATCCCCGAAAATCATCCGCTGCCATCATCACCATCGTGTCGCTCACGAGAAGATCGGGCCACCCCTTATCACTCCGTTGTTAGTAGCTATTTTGGCCAAGTAGATACTAGTGACTCCAAGAGGGGATACTTAAGCTCGATAGTTGGGTTCATGCCTCTATTTAATCTGGGGGAGTGACAGAAACCTCTAAGGTTGTAGATATGCTATTGCCACTAGGGAGAAAACAACAATCTTGTGTCCACAGGACATTTGTTTTGTTTATATGACACACTTTGCTTAATGCAGTTATCTGTTGTTCGCAACTTAATACTCAAGGGGTCCTCGGATGATTCCCCGCATGTGGATTATTAGTCATAGATGCAGTTGGATGGCGGTCTATGTATTTTTTTGTAATGCCAGAGTAAATCTCATAGCAATCCTCGTGACATATGCACGTTATCTTTAATCTATCAATTGCCCAACTGTAATTTGTTTACCCAGCATGTCGTTATTTATCTTACGGAGAGACACCACTAGTGAACTGTGGACCCCGGTCCAATTTCCTTTACATTGCTATTGCTATTACTGTTTACTTTTACTCGCACTGTTTACTTTCTCACATATTACTATTGCTTTCCACTCGATACACTCAATCCTTTGTTTACAGCAAACCGGTGAGATCGACAACCTCATCGTAAGTTGGGGGCAAAGTTCTTGGTTGTGTTGTGTGCAGGTTCCATGTTGCTGCTGGTCCAAAGCAAAGCCCTGGACGAGGCACCTTATAAATTGTCCGAAGCTAGCAGGCATCACCTTCTGAAGTTTGCCTTTTTCCTACTGGTTCGATAAACCTCGGTTTCATACTGAGGGAAAACTTGCTACTGTGCTCATCATACCTTCCTCTTGGGGTTCCCAACTGGGTGGTTATCTGCCCGCATCAAGCAACTTTTTTTGGCGCTGTTGCGGGGGAAAAAGAAGATTTCGGCAAGGGGAGTTTCACACACACATCCTTTACTTTGTTTTAGTTTTGCTTTACTTTATTTTTGCTTGCATCTTTTATCAAAAATACAAAAAAATTAGTTTCCTTATAGTTGTTATTTTTACCTGTTTGCTTTTATCTTTGCTAGAATGGGTACTCATGAGAACACCAAGCTGTGTGATTTTACTAGCACTAATAATAGTGATTTTATCTGCACTCCTATTGCGCCACCTGCTCCTGCTGCAAATTTTTATGAGATTAAACCTGCTTTATTGAACCTTGTTATGAAAGAGCAATTTTCTGGTGCTAGTACTGATGATGCTACAGCTCATCTCAACAATTTTGTTGAGCTATGTGAGATGCAAAAATATAAGGATGTAGAAGGTGATATTATTAAGCTTAAGTTGTTTGCTTTTTCTTTGGGAGGAAAAGCTAAGGATTTGTTGCTATCTTTGCCTAGAAATAGTATTGATTCATGGGCTAAGTGTAAGGATGCTTTTATTGGAAAATACTATCCTCCTGCTAAGATTATAGCTTTGTGTAGTGATATTATGAAGTTTAGACAGTTTGATAATGAACATGTTGCTCAGGCTTGGGAAAGAATGAAATCTATGATAAAGAATTGCCCTACTCATGGACTGACTACTTGGATGATTGTCCAAACTTTTTATGTAGGACTGAATTTTTCTTCAAGAAACCTATTGGATTCAGCTACTGGAGGCACTTTTATGTCCCTTACTTTGGGCGCCACAACAAAGCTTCTCGACAACATGATGGTAAATTATTCTGAGTGGCACACCGGGAGAGCTCCACAAGGTAAGAAGGTAAATTATGTTGAGGAAACCTCTTCCTTGAGTGATGAGATTGATGCTATTATGCTTATGCTTGCTAATTATAAAACTCATGTTGATCCTAATAATGTTCCTTTAGCCTCTTTGGTTGCTCAAGAAGAGCATGTTGATGTAAACTTTATTAGAAATAATAATTTCAACAACAATGCTTATAGGAACAATTTTGCTAGTAACAATTATAGGCCGTATCCTTCTACCAATGGTAATGGTTATGGTAACTCTTATGGTAATTCCTCCAACAACACTAGGGCCGCACCGTCTAAGCTTGAAGTCATGCTCAAGGACTTCATCGGTAAGCAAACTGCTTTTAACAAGTCTGTTGAGGAAAAGTTAGGCAAAATTGATATTCTTACTTCTAAAGTTGATAGCCTTGCTCTTGATGTTGAATTTCTAAAACTAAAAGTGTTTCCTAATGAGGTGAAGGAAAGCAATACTTTTGCCACTTCTAATGCTATCCAAGTTAAAATTGATGAAAATATTAGGATGTTAGCAGAATTGCATGGAAAGAGAAGATGAGATGGCTAGAAAGATGAACGTATGTACCATTACTACCTCTAATGATGTTGTTCCAAATGCTAGCAATCCTCTTACTTTGATTTGTGTAGAGAAAACTCCCACTCCTTGTACTAAAAATCCCAAAAATGCAAAAACTTTTTCTCAAAAGAGTGCTGAAATTTTCCAGAGTGTAGGAGATGATAGCGCTATTTCTTTCAATGATTTTGATGTTGATGGCTGAAATATATATTAAGTTATTTTGTTATTGCAAAAGCTTGCTTTGAGTCCCAACGCTAGTTCTATAAATGTTGCTTTTACAAAGCATATTACCAATGCTCTCATGAAAATTAGGGATGAAAAGTTGAAGCAAAAAGCTTCTATTCCCAAGAAGTTAGAAGATGGTTGGGAACCCATCATTGATATGCATGTTAATGGTTTTGATTGTCATGCTTTATGTGATCTAGGTGCTAGTATTTCTATTATGCCTAGAAAAATTTATGACATGCTTGATTTACCACCGCTTGAAAAGTGTTATTATGATGTTCCTATTGCTGATGTTGCTAAGAAGAAACCTTTGGGAAGGATTAATGATGTTCTTATTATGGTTAACAATAACCTTGTTCCCGTTGATTTTCTTGTTATGGATGTTGAATGCAATGCTTCATGTCCTATTATTTTGGGAAGACCCTTTCTTCGAACTGTAGGTGCCATCATTTATATGAGGGAAGGCACCATCAAATATCAATTCCCTCTCAAGAAAGGTATGGAACACTTCCCTAAAAAGAGGAAGAAATTACTTTTTGACTCTATTCTTAGAGCAAATTATGAACTTGATGCTTCATCGCTTGATATTACTTGATTTGCACTTTCTGTGCCTAGCTCAAAGGCGTTAAAGAAAGGCACTCTTTGGAGAGAACCTATTATTTTATTTTCAGTTCTTTTTCTTTTATTTGAGTCTTGGAAGTTATTACTACTGTAATAACTGCTCCTTATCCTTTTTATTTCGTTTTTGCGCCAAGAGAAACCTCTAATTTCAGTGAGGTAAGATTTGGGGATGTTGCTGTCCTGAAACAGATTTTGGTGCTGCACCATAAAAATTCGTGAAAATTCTCAGAATATCTTTTTGACCTGCTATTTCTTGTGCATATGCCCCAGGTTATATACAAACTTTCATTAGTTTTACACTTTTTTATTTGAGCAACAGAAAACCCTCAAAAAAATCGACCTTTGTCAGCTGTTCTATTTTGACAGATTTCTGCCATTATTTGTGTTTGCCTCTCGATCGCTTTCTTTTTGAGTACTTTTGATCACGGAACTTTCGGGGAAGTTGCTACAGTAGTATATGCTTTATATGTGGTGCTTTTGGGTTGAAATCTGAACCAAAAAAGGATTGATCCATTATTATGCTTACACTAATGTTGCTAATAGAACTGTGTTGAGTTTTATATGAAGGAAGTTTTCAAGTGTAGGGATTAGAGAATGGTGAGATGAGTTGAAGAATGGACAAAAGCTCAAGCTTGGGGATGCCCACTGACTCCAAGAAATATCCAAGAGGTACAAGCGTCAAAGCATGGGGATACCCCCGAGGCACCCCTTCTTCATCGGCAAAAATTAGGTCACCTTTCAACACACTATATTTTTATTGCTTCATGCACTATGCGTTTTTCTTGGAACGTCTTTGTTTTCAGTTTTATTTTGTTTTGTTTGCTGCAATAAATGGTTGGAGCCCAACAAATTTCTTTTGGAGAAGATTTACGCGTTTTTCATTGCCAAGAACACTTTAGTTTTCACTCTTATCGTTCAACGAGTGTTCTCTTTTTCTACTACTGCGTTTAGCTTTCGTTTTTCGCCTTGATTTTTATTCAGATCTTGTTATATCTTTGCATCAAGGTGTATTTTGACCTCTGGTCCATGTTGGTATTCATCAAAAGAGTTGTTTCAAAAAGGTTTGAATGGTGTTGGAAAAGAGAAAAAGTTTTATGCAAAAAAGTGGTACAAAAAGGAGCTTGTTTAGACTGCGGCATAGACTTTTGCATGTCATGCTTGGTATCATTTTGATAGTATGCTTAGTGGTTTTGCTGTAGCATGACTTGTCTCAAATGACTGAGATTGCTTAATGAGCTTTTGAAAAAAATCATGCGTTGTTTTTATTATTTGGAAGCATTAATTTGGTTTTCTCCTTGATGCTTTATTTGTGTTGACTTGGCGCATGCTTCAACATGTTTGACTCATACAAAGTCGCCATAAGCCTTTATGATCATTTAGTTTTTGACTTTTGATGCCATTTTATGCTTCTCTTAATGATGTTTTGTCGCTATGCATGATTATGGCCGTTATTGCTCTCTTAGTTGGTCGCTCCCAGTCTTTTGCTAGCCCTCATTTTGTACTGAGTATGAGCTCTACTCGTGCATCCAACTCCCAAAAACCAAGTTATTCTAATGTGTCCACCATACATACCTATTAGCAATTTGCTATTCCAAAGTACATTTGACTTGCTTTTATCTATCCTTCAAATTAAACTCTTTTTGGTGTTATGCGAAAATTGGTCAGTAAAGCTCCGAACCTGATGGCTGATACGTCCAAAACATATCTACTTTCCCGAACACTTTTGCTATTGTTTCTCCTCTAATTTGTGTGTTTTGAATACAACTAACACGGACTGACGCTGTTTTCAGCAGAATTGCTCTGGTGTCTCGTTTTTGTGCAGAAATTCAACTTCCAGTAAAAATTCGGGAAAAATCATGAAAAATCCTATTTCACCAGAAGACCCACGGAGCCAGAAGACAGGAGGGAGAAGGGGCTCGAGGGGCCGTCACACAGTGGTGGCGCGGCCCAGCCCTGGCCGCGCCACCCCTGCATGAGGGGGCCCCAGCACCCCTCTCGACCTCCCCTCTCACGTACATATACCCCCTGACGACATAATATCGGGGAGACGGCGTTTTTCCCAGATAGACTTCCGCTGCGCCGCCGCCATCAGAAACCGCGATTCGGAACCAGGAACTCCGTTCTGGCACCCCGCCGGGACGGGGATTCGGAGGAGATCTTCATCACCATCACCACCGACTCTCCTCCATCAACCATCCATGACTCCCCCATCCATGTGTGAGTAATTCCCCCGCTGTAGGTGAGGGGATGGTAGGGATTGGATGAGATTGTTCATGTAATTTGATATGAGATTGATAGGGCATAGTGCCTAGTATCTTTATTTAGTGCCTATGACATTGTTGCAACTTGTTGTGCTTAATGCTTGTCACTTTGGGCCCGAGTGCCATGATTTCAGATCTGAACATGTTATTATTTCTATGATGATACTTGTTGCTTATGGTCTTACCTACAAGTTGTATACACATATTGTTGTCCGGAACCCGATGCCCCAAAGTGACAGAAATTGGGATAACCGGAGGGGATGGCTATGATGTGAGGATCACATGTGTTCACCGAGTGCTAATGCTTTGCTCTGGTACTCTATTAAAAGGAGTACCTTAATTACCAGTAGTTTCCCTTGAGGCCCTGCTGCAACAGGCTGGTAGGACAAAAGATGGCGTGCAAGTTTCTCCTTGTGAGCACGTACGACTATATACGGAACACATGCCTATGATTGTTTGTACTAGGATGCTTTATCTTTATTTATCTGCAATGCCCATGTCTCATTGATTTCATGAATTATCTTATCCATGCAACGCCCGTAATCCATCCCTATGCCTACAGTATTTGTTCCTACTGTTTACAACTGCTACTTTTACCGCTGCTATTTTACTACTGCTGTTACTGTTTCACTACTGTCACCACTATAAAACTGTTGCTACTAATAAACCACTATGAGCGAGACTGTTTCCAGGTGCAGCTGAATTGACAACTCATCTGTTAAGGCTTACATATATTCTTTGGCTCCCCTTGTGTCGAATCAATAAATTTGGGTAATACTTCCCTCGAAGACTGTTGCGATCCCCTATACTTGTGGGTCATCAAGACTATTTTCTGGCGCCGTTGCCGGGGAGCATAGCTTTATTTGTAAGTTCACTTGGTATTCATATTGTTCGCTGCAATCCTTTCATCATGGGTAAACCTCGTGATGGAAAAGTTCCTATATTGCCATCCACTACAAGAACAAGTACGACTCTCAACACCTCTGTTGCTCTTGATTCGCCATCTGTTATGAGTAAGTTGCTTACACCACCACACCCACACGCTACTGCTACTACTTCTGCTGAGGTTGAAAATGCCACTGATAATTTAGATGATGCTTCTACTGTGCTTGATGAGAGTGGTTCACTAGGTTCCTTTTTAGATGCTACTATTGCTAGAGCTAAGTTGGGAAACACCACTGTTACACCTATTAGTTCACCTGAGTCTAGGGAATGCCCTAGTGATGATTATGATGATGATGCTTACATTGAGCTTAATGATGATTTTATTGCAGAAGCACGTGCTGCTCATAATGCAGGTAATGTTAAAGAACTTCTTGCCAGACGTTCTGTTAGATATAATTTGTCTCCTGATCCTAAGTTTGCTGCTTCTCCCATAAATATTAGAGACAAGGATTATGATTTCTCTTTGGATTTATCTTACATATCTATTGTTGAGAAAACTCCTTTTTGTGGTACTAAAGATGAGAGTGCTATGGAGCACCTGAATGAGCTTTCTACTTTGAGTAATTTGTTTTCTGATGATATTAAGCTCCGCACCTATTTTGTTGCTAAGATTTTTCCTTTCTCATTGAAAGATGCTGCTAAAACTTGGTTTAATAGCTTGTCTCCTGGATCTCTTACTAGTCCTATTGCTTTGGTTAATGCTTTCTTTCAGAAATATTTTCCTGCTAGTGCTCAACATGCTGTTGTGCCGAAAATCTTTGATTTTGAACAGGGAAAAGGAGAGATACTGCCTGAATCATGGACAAGGTTTTGTTCTTTAATTAGAGCTTTGCCTAAAGAACCATTGCCTAAAAATGAACTCCTTGATATATTTTATAATGGACTAACGGATGAATCTAAGTCATACTTGGATAGTTGTGCTGGTTGTGTTTTCAGGGAAAGAACTCCGGCTGAAGCAGAAGAATTAATGGCTAAAATAAGCCGGAATCATGATGATTGGACCTTAGTTGAGCCAACACCAGCACCAACCCCTGCGCCATCTACAGAGCCTACGCCGAAGAAGAGAGGGATGATTGAATTAAATGATGAAGTTATGAAGGAGGCTAAGAAATCTCTTAAGGAGAAAGGTATTAAGGCCGAAGATGTGAAGAATTTACCTCCTATTGAAGAATTATGTAAGCCAATCCCTCACTCATCTACTATTGAGGTACACTCTCTCCAACGCTTTGATGAAAGAGATATTCCTTATACTAAACCCCCTGATCAATGCTTAGATGAGTTTGATAACTTTATTGTTAAGCAAGAAAATTTTAATAGAATGGTGCATAATCATTTGTTGGAGAATTCTAGAGCTATTAACAAGTTGCAGGATATTGTGGAGAGAACCGCCAATGATGTGAAGATACTTGCTAAACATTTTCAAATGGTTCAAACACAAATTGATCAGCTTACCAAGGTGCAAAAAGACTTGCTAGTTAATGCTGCAAGAGAGAAGCAAGCATGTGAAATACGCACAAGAAGTGGAGCTGCTACTCAAGACCCATTATATCCTGACGGACATCCTAAGAGGGTTGAGCAAGATTCTCAACGCACTTCAAGTGATGATATTCCTTCCAAGAAGAAGAAGAAGAAGCATAAAACAACCGCAGAATCCTCTGATGCAGGTAAAGATCCTAACAGTGTTTCTATTTCTGATGCTGAAACTGAACCAGGAGATGCTTCCGATAAAGAAGATAAAGAAGAAGTTGAAGAAGAACCGGAAAAGAGTGATAAGAATGCAAAGTACACCAAAGAAGACTTCATTGCCAACAAGCATGGTAAGGAAAGGGAACCTTGGGTACAAAAACCAATGCCTTTTCCTAGTAAGAAACACAAGTCCAAGGAAGAAGAACACTACAACAGGTTTTGTGAATGGATGAGACCTTTATTTTTGCAAATTCCTTTGACTAATGCTATTAGAATGCCTCCTTATGCAAAGTATATGAAAGATATTGTCACTAACAAAAGGAAAATTCCTAGTGAGGAAATTTCCACTTTACTTGCTAACTATTCTTTTGATGGTAAAGTTCTGGAGAAGCTTGGAGATCCAGGTATACCAACTATTCCTTGCTCCATTAAAAATAACTATGTTAGAACTGCTTTATGTGATTTGGGAGCTGGAGTTAGTGTCATGCCTTTTTCTCTTTATAAGAGACTTGATCTAGAAAAATTGGTATCAACTGATATATCCTTGCAGATGGCTAATAAGTCTACTACTATTCCTATTGGTATATGTGAGAATGTTCCTGTTCAAGTTGCTAACAGTTGTTTAATATTAACTGATTTTGTTGTGTTGGAAATGCCTGAAGATGATAATATGTCTATTATTCTTGGGAGACCTTTTCTAAACACTGCAGGTGCTGTTATCAATTGCAATCAAGGAAAAGTCACTTTCAATGTTAATGACAAAGAGTATACGGTCTATTTTCCCAAGAAGATTGATAGGAAGAATGCTCTAAGTTCAATCAAGAATGTTGAGACCATCAAAGTTGGTCAAATTATTTGTTCAGAGCGAAAGCCCAAGGAAGAATATCAAATTGTTATGGTTGGGGCTATACCTATCAAAGTTAAGGTAAGATAAGCATTTAGTGAAGTGCAAAGTTTTGCCTCATACAAAGTTAGTTTGGTAACAAGACTTGATCAACCTTGTTAACAAAGTGATTTTATATGAACGAAACTTCGTTTTCACCGCATCCACTCCATCTTACTTGTATTTACTTTCATCAAAATGTTATTCCTTTAGTTTAGTTGTATGATTAAGAGTATCTCAGAGCTGCTGCATGCTTAGTTTTGATTTGCTTGGAATCTTTTCATCCTCGTTTTTCTGAGTTTTATCGATATGCCAATTTCTGAAAAATCCTCGAAAATAAAGTTTCTCAAAAAATTCCAGAAAATTCTTTATAAATTTTTATGTAAAAAATGGGGCAGAGAGACACCTGGGAGGCACCAGGTGGGGCAGCCATGCCACCTCACACACAGGTGGCGCGGCCCAGCCCTGGCCGCGCCACCCAGGTGTGAGGGGGCCCCACCAGGCCCCTCACTCATCTCTTCTTCCCCTGCTCTTTCTCTCTCCCGAAAAACACCGCCCCATTTGCTCAAGCCCGAGTTCTTACTGTTCTTCACCTGGATTTTTCGATCTCCTTGTTCAGCCCAACATTTCTGCTGAAACTTGGATCATTTGCTCTCCGGTATGTGACTCCTCCACTTGTCCAAGTAGATTTTCTTTTGGTAAAGTATTTCTTGAGTATTTTAGCATTGTAGGTGACAGTATAAATGAGTATGCATGTTTGTTCTATTGCTTAGAATTGTTATTTTGATGCATGCTAGCTCTCTAGTAACTCACCATAGTAGTTTCCTACACTTGCTTGTCTTTAAATCATTTTTTATGAGGTGTGTCAAAAAAATTCAGAAATGGAGAGGAATGCATATCAACTCTCTCAACATGAACTAGAAGTGCAAGATGTTATGAAAGTTCACTGTGAAGAGAAGGTTTTCCCCTCACACTATCCATGCTCAGCATTCTTGAGTGCTGCTGGAATCCTCCAGGATTTTCAAACCTTGCTCTCTAATGCAGGATTAGAATATTTTGTTGAGGGTGAATCTCCCCAATATGTTAAACTAACAATGTCTGTGGTGCAGGATTTCAGATTTAGTTGGTCCTCTTCTAATCCCATGGTTCATTATAAAATTTATAACAAATCTATGGACTTGCCTCTTGATGTCTTCTGTACAGCTATTAGAGTACCACAGTGGGAATCTCTCGAGAAGATAAGGGGACAACCAAGGCAATTGTTAGAACTATACGAGGAGATTTGTCAAGGAAGAAGCTTCACAGGAGAGGGTGGTAAAACTCGAAATATTCATTTCCCATCCATTCGATATTTTGCCTTCTTCATTACCAAATGTGTTCTTGCTAGGAAATCTGCAAGTAAATTGTCTCTCCATGATCTAGCTTTCATTGCTGCTGCTTTAAGGCGTGATAGAACTTACAATTTGGGTGCCTTAATATCTTTCCGTCTTGATATTAATCGTGAGAAAGGGGGAATCAGTGGGGGGCTTATAGCTTCACGCCTGTTAGCTTTGCATGGTGTTGTACCTCATTTTCGAGATCTGCAGTTCCCCGAGGAGAAACTTGGTCTTGATGCTATGGTTCAACATAAGTTTATTTCTCCTCCTGCCAGTTTGATTAATTTAACATTTGAGCTAACCTTTTTCAAGAAGACTGCCTGGAGGGTAGTAAAGACTAAACGATCAATCCGTTTGCCTGCACCTCTTTTGTTTAACCTTGATCGCAGGAATGGATGGTCGCTTACAGAAGATGAGCTTGATGCGTACGTGGAGGAGCACCCGCCGCCTGTACACGATGAGGAGGGCGCCGAAGAGTCGGGGCAGCCCTCCAACACTATGAATTTCCCATACGAGCAGCCTTATTATGATTATGCGCCGTCAGCCTCATCTTCACGGGAACCGGGGTACGATTACACCTATGATGACCCACCAGCTTGGAGCAGCTACCAGAGTTGGGATTGATCTCCACTTAGGCTAAAAGCCTAAACTTGGGGGGAGTGTAACAACTCAGAATTTGTAACCCAACTCTTATTAAATAAAGAGTCAAAAATTGGACCCAAATAAAACTTTTTCTTCAATATTGCATGCACACATGCATTCTCTTTATTTGTATTTCTATGATTTTATGTGTGTTCTTTTGCTTGAGCATTGGTTAAACAATTCTAAGGGAACCAAGAGAAACAACTAAGAAAGACATTAGGAACCAAAAGAACCAAAAATAAGAATAGGTAAGAAAAAGATAAAGTTAATATGATCTAGAAACTATTAATGACTACACCACTTTGAGCCCTTATATTAAGAAATCTGCAGCTCACCTTCTTGTTTGGCCAACTAGTTGAGCTCAACCAAGTTATGGACTAACTCAACCAACAAAGAGCTACCAAAAATTCAAATTGGAACATCACTCAAACTTGAGCCAAAGTTTGAATCTGAAACAGCAACTATACTCAAATTTGAAATATAAATTTTTGCAAAACTCATTATTTCTCCAGAACAAAAATATGCCTGGGTACCTTATCCAATATGATGAGCACCCAAAGTGGCAAATTTGAAAAATTCGAATTTTTAGTTCTTGTAAGCATTTCGTCGAACACCTGCAGAAGAAAATCAAACCAAATCCAACTTCACTGTGCTGCACTGTGCTAGCTCGCTGCAGCCCTGTTGCCATGCCTCTGGACGGTGCCCTGGTCGAACCCAGTTCCCTCTGCCCCGACCCAAGCCATGGAAGAAGGAGGAGAAGAGGAGAAAACGCCCAGGACCCCCTCCCAGGAACCCACTGTCCCGCGCGATGCCGACCAACGTGAAGGCGCCAGAGGCGACCCACAGCGCCCCGCAGCCGAGTCGACACCAGCCCAGCACCACCCCGAGGCCGCCGTGACCGGAGCGAGCTTGCAACGCCGCCAGGACCCCCGCAGCGTCGAGCTTCTGGCCGCGCTTGTCCCGGCCACCTGGGCCTATATAAACCCCCGGCGATCAAACGAAGCAACGCACCGCACTCCCCTCTACCTCCCAGACATCGCCGCTTACTCCCTCGTGCCCTAGTTCGCCGTCGCCAACCCCGCCGGCGCAGTACTGGACGGGCGGAGCGCCGCCGCGTCCGACCACTTGGAGGCCAGCTTCTGCAGGGAATCGGAGGAGGAGGAGCACCGCAGCCGATCCCGAGCGTCGCCGTCGAGTTTCGTTTCCTCTACGCCTCGCCCTCGCCGTCGAACACTCACCTCTGCGCGCAGGTGAGCCCCCGCTGTGACTGAGGAAGAAGACGATCGTGAACCGTTAGATCGCGATCCGACGGTAACTTACCGATTCGGGTTTCGTAATTAGATCTGACATCGCGACCCCACCTGTCAGTCCCGTTTTTATTTCTCCCCAGCCGCGCGAAACGGTATCGGGCCGGCCCGTTCGGGTTTGTTCTGAATTGGGCCCAGCTCATTTCGAATACGGTCCGATTCGTTTTTAATTAATTCCCGCCCTTTTCTTTTATTTCAAAACTGTTTCAAATGATATTTTCAAATTCAATTTCCTAGAGTTTTATAAGTCCAAAGTTAGCAAATAAATATTCGTTGGAAAGCTTAGAAAATACTCTATCCAATAGTACTGGTTAGATTTCAATATCAGTTAAGAATAAAAATGGATATGAATAGTGTGACCATAGCTTGTGAATTAATGAAAGATTTCTAGAAAATTATTTAAGCCATCAATAATCATGAAAATTAAAATGTGAACTTACTAATGACCCCTCTTACTGTTAGCCAACACTAATCTACCCAAACCATATTAGTGTGACCATTTAGACCCTAACCCAAACCTATTTGTTAGCATAAAATGATAGAGCCCTAATGCACACTTAGAAGTAATTGCCCTCTTTACCCATTTCACTTAGTGGATCATTCCCACTTAAACTTGCCCTAGTAACCCTAAATCAACCCCAATGCTGCACCAGTGAACCACCTAGGCCACTTAGCAAAGAATCTAGTATGCACACTTGAAGAAAAACTTAGAAGAAGGACTTATCTACCAACACATAAAATGCAACATGACTCAAATTGCAACCGGAATTAAAATACAACCTAAAGAATATTGTTTGAAAGTAAGCATGAGTGCTTGGTGTGTTGTTAGCTTGGTGAAGTGATGGTGTGATTGTGTTTATTCGTTATTAGACGCTAGTGTTGCCGAGGAGGATATTGGAGGGGATTATTATTATCCAGAAGAAGAAGAGAACCCCGGACACTTTGCCAACCAAGGCAAGCCATCTTTTGATTCATACTCCCACTACCTAGTTTTAATACTGCATTCTACTTGTTTTAAGTAAATTGCATGATTGAATTGCTAGAGTAGAATGATAGAAGTAAATTGCATGATTGAATTGCTAGAGTAGAATGATAGAAGCATATTGATGTCTTGGTTATCAAGAGCATCAAGCTGAGCTTATCCAACCATAGTAGTAGTACTATCACTCAATGTAGTTGCTTAGTCGCTAATAAAAGTTGAGGTTATCTCTGGAGGAACCCCATTTGAAAGGTGGTGACTTGACATTGAGACTTGAAATGGGAGATTGCTCCTACATGATGGCTTTATGAAAGAAAATAATCTTGACTAAGAACTATGGAATGTATTTCTCAATTGACAACGAGTGATGTACATGGGTGCCAATTATACCGTACAACCACGTTACCCCTATATGGGAAGGGGCTTAATCCGTAGCTTGTTGATCTTAGTATGGGAGGTCTTGCATAAAATCTTCATGGAAGGACTCCACGGGCGGATACTTCTTGACCAAGTGGATTCCACTAACCCGGTCTCCGGGATGGGCATAACTAGAGGCGCCGGAGCGGGAAGTCCGTATCCCGGGCTCTAGGGAAGGATCCTATACTAGGATGAGCAAGTGAAAGAATTTGTTTGATTATCTGAAAGCCGCATACCTTTGTGTATAGCGAACCGTGGATTTCTCCCGGCAGATGTATCGAATCTTGTGGGTAAAGTGTACCCCTCTGCAGAGGTTTCAAACTATTCGAATAGCCGAGTCCTCGGTCATGGACGGTTGGCAAACTCTACCTGGCTTTTGTCAAGAATAAAAATAACAAGGGTGAACCTGGTGAATGACATGAACTGGAATTGACATGACTTGACCTTGATCTTGACACATTGAAGTTCCTCTTTAGAATGAACTTAGAGAACTAAACCTCTTTTCTACAAATGAGCATTCTTGGGAAATAAAACTAGCTTTTGCAAACCAACTTAGTGCTTAGTCCACTAGACCCAACCTTGCATATCTACTTCATCTCTTCATTTATAAGATGGTTTGCGAGTGCATCCAATGTACTCACGGCTGTGTCCCTGGCTATCAACTTGGCCAGACTATGGGGAGGAATACCAGGAGGAAGGGTATGAAGAAGAGTTCCAGAACTAAGCTCGTCTCCGTGAGTCGCCAATTGCCTGTAGGGAGAAGGCATGGGCCGAAGACGGTATTTCCGCTGCTATATTGTGTTGTAATATGACTTGGTCTATATGACCGTTGTATTTGAATCATCGTATTGTAATGTCTGTGGAACTGGTTACCAACTACGTTATGTATATCGCAACAATGATTCTGGGATTGCGGTGGAATACATAACGGGCACTTCGAATTTGTTATCAAATTTGAGGTCGTCACAAGTTGGTATCAGAGCCTAGGTTGACCATAGGAGACCTTAGTTAGAATGGGCGTTAAAACAAAACCTTGTTAAAAGAAAGATACAAGAACGGTTGCAAAAATTGCTTAGTCTTTCCTCTCTGGTTACAAAGTTTTATACATACTTCAGTTTTAGCTTACTTAAAATTTTGCACACTTGAGTTGATCACTAACTTGAACTAATTTAAAATTTTGTAGATGGCCCTGGTATTCACTGAGCAGTACCAGTTGGGCCAAGGTGGCAGCCTTTGTTTCGAGCGCGACCTCACCACTTTGACCTTGTTCCTGAACCGTTTGTACCCGGAGTTCAAGGGAGCCGTGCTCAATGAGCACCCGGATGGAGAGCTACGGTGGCTCATCCGAGCTAGTTGCCGTGGCAAGAAGGGGATGTTGGGTTCTCCAAGGGTCAAGTTTGAGCTTGTGGAGAACACTTGGGCCGATGGTTTGGTCCGAGCAATGCAGGAGATGCACGCCCGCTTATGCGGACTGCACGTTGAGGAGGTTCAGGGAGGACGCTTCAAGGACTTTGCTCGGCGTGATGCGGATGGGCGTCCCGCAAACATGCCCGGGCAGAATGAGCCGAGTACCTACATCGACCACATGGACTTCTTGCTGTACTCCACTCAGCAGGAGGCCGACCGTGCCCGTACTAGGGCCAACCTCGAGCACGTTGCACTGGTGGAAGCGAGAAGCACCATCAGGATTCTTGCGAAGGAACGCAAGAGCCTTCGTCGCCAGCGCGATGAGAAGGAACAGGACCTTGAGGAGTTGAAGGCCAATGTGGCGGAGTTGACTGCGTACATTGAGAGTCTTGAGGATCACCTTGGTGAGGAGGA
Organism: Dactylis glomerata; assembly: GCA_007115705.1. Taxonomy (NCBI): domain Eukaryota; kingdom Viridiplantae; phylum Streptophyta; class Magnoliopsida; order Poales; family Poaceae; genus Dactylis; species Dactylis glomerata. Next base: position 1,662,356 of record QXEO01002102.1, read on the forward strand.
AGGCATTGATCTCCGCAAGGAGGATAATGCCCTCATTAGTGATGAGGATGACTTCATGGAGGACCTCGATGATCCGGAGGATGGTGGTCACAATGGATTCATTGTGAGTGACGAGGAGGAAGACCCCGAGGAGCCCGCTGTTTAGATCCGAGATCCACGTGTTATCTAGCTATGAGTTCCAATTTATGAGCACTTCGTGTAGGTGTGAGTTGTATCCCCCTCTCTAGTAGACGAGTCGCAATGGTTTGAGGTAAACCATTTGTAATGTGTGAACTCGTATGTATGATATGTTTGATGAGTGATGAATGAAATTTGAATTTGGCCTCTAAGGCCTGAGTAAAACAAAATTGCATCATCCATGTACCTCTAAATCTTAGCAAATTAGCTTTTCCCTCTTATCTTACACACCTTATCTTCAGATGCCGCGAGCACCCCCACCCCCGAACCCGGAAATGGCCGAATTGCTAAGATTGATCATGGAAGACCGGGAAGCAGCCCGAGCTGAGCGCCAAGCCAACTTGGCCACTCTTCAGCAGTTAACCCAGATGGCAACGAACCACAACAATGGCAATGGCAATGGTGAAGGAGAAAACCATGGCAATGGAGAGCACCGATCCAAGTTAAGGAGTTTCCAGAACACCAACCCTCCTATATTCACTAAGTCTGAAGAGCCCTTAGATGCCGATGATTGGCTTCGTACTATGGAGAACAACTTGGCAGTCGCCGAAGTTGGGGAAAACGAGAAGGTCTTATACACCACCCACTATCTTGCTGGAGCGGCAAGAGCTTGGTGGGACAGTACCCGTGCAATGCAAGCCCCAGGGTATGTGATGCCTTGGGAGGAGTTCAAGAGCAAGTTTAGCAAAGCCCATGTTCCTATGGGATTGGTTAAAAGGATGAGAGATGAATTCAGAAATCTGAAGCAAGGTTCCATGTCTGTGGTGGATTACCGTGACAAGTTCCTTACCTTGTCTAGATATGCCCCAGATGACACCAGCACCACTGAGAAGAAGCAAGAAAGGTTTCTGGATGGACTTCATGATGAGATGCAATGTGTCCTGGTTAGTATTCCCTTTGCCGACCTGGAGTCATTGGTTGACTCTGCCATTCAGATGGAAGGCAAACTCAAGCAAGCTACCGAGAACCGCAAGCGCCGTATGATGTATCAAGGCAACCCGAGCAACTCGCAGAAGCCAAGGGGAAATGCACCAATGGGTTTCACCCCTAGACCAATGAGGCCGTCTGCACCTGCTCCGCGTCCCAACTATCCTAACCGCCCGCCCGGCAACAACTTCAACCGTGCACCCCCAAGACCTAGTGGCAACAACTTCAACACCAATACTCCAAGGCCAAATGGCGCCCCTATGTTACCCAAGCCTGGTGACAAGTCTGGTGTTACATGTTATGAGTGTGGACTAAAAGGGCATTACTCCAATGAGTGCCCCAAGAAGCTGAATGATGCATCCAAGACTGCTGCCCCTGCTCAGCAACAGCGTCGTGTGGGAAATGGCAAGAACTATCCACCAAGGAACCAGCCTCACTCTCGGGGCCGTCTGAATCACATGAATGTTGAAGAAGCTCAGGAAGCAACCGACGTGGTGCTTGGTATGTTCCCTGTTAACTCAGTTCTTGCAAGAGTCCTGTTTGATTCTGGAGCTTCACACTCATTTGTTACCCAATTATTCGTTGATAAAAGTGGACTTCAACCCACACCCTTGAAAGATGTCATGTCTGTGCAAATTCCCGGGTCAGTAACAAAAGCTAGTTGTACTTGCTTGGCAGTGCCCATAGAAATCCATGGGATAGCTTTCTTAGCCGATTTGATAGTGTTGGGAACCAAGGGTTTGGAAGTAGTTCTTGGTATGAATTGGATGTCTTTTCATCAAGGAGTGATAGATTGTGCCAAAAAGACCATCACCATGAAGAGTAGCAATGGAATCATAGTCAAGCATGTGTCCGTAAAACCACCCCAAACCACCAGATATCATAAGAGTATCTCAGGACCGACTTTGGAGCAAGTCCCCATCGTCTGTGAATACCCGGATGTCTTTCCCGATGAGTTACCCGGAATGCCACCGGATCGGGATATTGAGTTTATCATTGAGCTTATCCCCGGAACTGGATCAATAGCCCAACGACCCTATCGTATGAACCCAGCTGAATTAGTTGAGTTGAAGAAGCAATTGGATGACCTGTTGAGTAAAGGATTAATTCAACCAAGTTCTTCTGCTTGGAGATCACCCGTTCTGTTTGTGGATAAAAGTGACGGTTCTAGCCGACTGTGCACTGATTATCGCAAGCTTAACGATGTGACCATCAAGAACAAGTATCCTCTCCCGAAGATTGAAGATCTGTTTGACCAATTGACTGGAGCACGAGTATTCTCGAAGATAGATCTTAGAACTGGATACCACCAACTGAAGATCCGTGCAACGGATATCCCCAAAACAGCCTTCACTACCCGATACGGATTGTATGAGTACACCGTAATGTCATTTGGATTGACCAATGCCCCTGCTTATTTCATGAATCTCATGAATAAGGTTTTTATGGAGTTCTTGGATAAGTTTGTTGTGGTCTTCATTGACGACATTCTTATCTACTCCAAATCCGAAGAAGAGCATGCAACCCATTTGAGATTAATTCTAGAAACCCTAAGAGAGCATCAGCTGTATGCTAAGTTCAGTAAATGTGAGTTCTGGTTGAAGGAAGTTGGATTCTTAGGCCATGTGCTGTCAGCAGGAGGAATATCGGTAGATCCCAAGAAGATCAAATCAGTCCTGGAATGGGAAGCCCCTACCACTCCAACGGAAGTTAGAGGTTTTCTCGGATTAGCGGGCTATTACCGCAAGTTTGTCGAAGGATTTTCCAGTATTGCCCGTCCAATGACCCAATTGTTGAAGAAGGACAAGAAGTTTGAATGGACCCCTAAGTGTGAAGAGAGTTTTCAAGAGCTCAAGAAGCGATTGGTGACCGCCCCTGTCCTAACCATGCCCGATATCACCAAGAATTTTGATGTCTATTGCGACGCTTCCAAACTTGGACTTGGTTGCGTACTGATGCAAGAAGGAAAGGTCATAGCTTACCTCTCTAGGCAGCTTAAACCTCATGAAGAGAATTATCCAACCCATGATCTAGAGTTAGCAGCCGTGGTTCTAGCTCTGAAGACTTGGAGGCATTATTTGATGGGCAACCGTTGTGAGATCTATTCTGACCACAAGAGTTTGAAGTATATATTCACCCAGAAGGAGTTGAACATGAGGCAAAGGAGATGGATAGAGTTGATCAAGGATTATGATCTGGAAATTCACTATCACCCTGGTAAGGCCAATGTAGTGGCCGATGCGTTGAGTAGAAAGCCGTGTTCGTTGAATATGAGGATCAAGGAAGAGCAACCTATGTTGCACCAAGAGTTTGAAAGATTTGGATTGGAGCTAGTCAGTCAAGGATTCCTCGCCAACCTTGAGTTTCAACCCACCTTGATGAGCCAAATCAAAGAAGCCCAGAAGGGAAATGAGAGTATTGAAGGAATCAAGCGCAGAATTGGTTCCGGCAAGGTGCCAGGATTTGAAGAAGATGATCAAGGAGTTCTTTGGTACAAAGGCCGTATTTGTGTGCCCGCTGACTCAGAATTGAAGGAAGTAATTATGAAGGAAGCCCATGAGACACCTTACTCCATCCACCCTGGTGGAACTAAGATGTACCAAGATTTGAAGGAACAATTTTGGTGGCATGGAATGAAGCGCGAGATTGCATCGTTTATATCCAAGTGTGATATCTGTCAAAGAGTCAAGGCTGAACATCGACGTCCTGCTGGTTTGCTGCAACCTTTGCAAGTTCCGGAATGGAAGTGGGATTCTGTTGGAATGGATTTCATCACTGGATTTCCAAAGTCTAGCCGTGGAAATGACTCTATTTGGGTCATTGTGGATAGACTAACCAAAGTGGCCCACTTTATTCCTGTCAAGACCACTCATCGCTCAGATCAGCTAGCAGATCTGTATCTATCCAGAATTGTCAGTTTGCATGGAATCCCTAAAACCATAGTTTCCGATCGAGGAACCCAATTCACCTCGAGATTTTGGAAAAGCTTACATCAAGCTTTGGGAACCAAGTTAGCCTTCAGCACAGCTTACCACCCTCAGACTGATGGACAGACTGAAAGAGTAAATCAAATACTTGAAGATATGTTGAGAGCCTGTGTTCTAGCTTATGGAACGAAGTGGGAAGACTGTCTGCCTTTCGCGGAGTTTTCGTATAACAACAGTTATCAAGCCAGTTTGCAAATGGCCCCATTTGAAGCTTTGTACGGAAGAAAATGTCGTACCCCTCTGAATTGGTCAGAAACCGGAGACAGCCAGATTTTTGGACCGGATATTCTGCAAGAAGCCGAGGAGAAAGTTCGCATGATTCGTGAATACCTCAAGGCAGCCCAATCAAGACAAAAGAGTTATGCCGACAAGAGACGTCGAGAACTGACCTTCCAGATTGGAGACTTTGTTTATCTTAGAGTATCACCTCTCAAGGGAATGCAAAGATTCCAAGTAAAAGGAAAGCTTGCCCCAAGATATATTGGACCCTTCAAGATACTAGACCGCAGAGGAGAAGTGTCTTATCAGTTGGAAATGCCCCCTGAATTGTCTGAAGTACACGATGTCTTTCACGTGTCGTTACTTCGGAAATGTCTTGAAATTCCGGAGAAGCCCGAAGTCTTCAAGAATATTGATCACCGTTCTGTGGACATCAACAAGGACTTGACCTATCGTGAAATGCCGATCCGTATCCTTGAGGAAGCTTATCGAACCACTCGAACCCGAAGCATCAAATTTCTGAAAGTTCAGTGGAGTAATCACACCGAAGAGGAAGCCACTTGGGAACGAGAAGATTACCTTCAGAAAGAATTTCCCAATCTTTTCAGTTCTTAATTAGTGAATCTCGGGGACGAGATTCTTTTTAAGGGGGGAAGATTGTAACAACTCAGAATTTGTAACCCAACTCTTATTAAATAAAGAGTCAAAAATTGGACCCAAATAAAACTTTTTCTTCAATATTGCATGCACACATGCATTCTCTTTATTTGTATTTCTATGATTTTATGTGTGTTCTTTTGCTTGAGCATTGGTTAAACAATTCTAAGGGAACCAAGAGAAACAACTAAGAAAGACATTAGGAACCAAAAGAACCAAAAATAAGAATAGGTAAGAAAAAGATAAAGTTAATATGATCTAGAAACTATTAATGACTACACCACTTTGAGCCCTTATATTAAGAAATCTGCAGCTCACCTTCTTGTTTGGCCAACTAGTTGAGCTCAACCAAGTTATGGACTAACTCAACCAACAAAGAGCTACCAAAATTCAAATTGGAACATCACTCAAACTTGAGCCAAAGTTTGAATCTGAAACAGCAACTATACTCAAATTTGAAATATAAATTTTTGCAAAACTCATTATTTCTCCAGAACAAAAATATGCCTGGGTACCTTATCCAATATGATGAGCACCCAAAGTGGCAAATTTGAAAAATTCGAATTTTTAGTTCTTGTAAGCATTTCGTCGAACACCTGCAGAAGAAAATCAAACCAAATCCAACTTCACTGTGCTGCACTGTGCTAGCTCGCTGCAGCCCTGTTGCCATGCCTCTGGACGGTGCCCTGGTCGAACCCAGTTCCCTCTGCCCCGACCCAAGCCATGGAAGAAGGAGGAGAAGAGGAGAAAACGCCCAGGACCCCCTCCCAGGAACCCACTGTCCCGCGCGATGCCGACCAACGTGAAGGCGCCAGAGGCGACCCACAGCGCCCCGCAGCCGAGTCGACACCAGCCCAGCACCACCCCGAGGCCGCCGTGACCGGAGCGAGCTTGCAACGCCGCCAGGACCCCCGCAGCGTCGAGCTTCTGGCCGCGCTTGTCCCGGCCACCTGGGCCTATATAAACCCCCGGCGATCAAACGAAGCAACGCACCGCACTCCCCTCTACCTCCCAGACATCGCCGCTTACTCCCTCGTGCCCTAGTTCGCCGTCGCCAACCCCGCCGGCGCAGTACTGGACGGGCGGAGCGCCGCCGCGTCCGACCACTTGGAGGCCAGCTTCTGCAGGGAATCGGAGGAGGAGGAGCACCGCAGCCGATCCCGAGCGTCGCCGTCGAGTTTCGTTTCCTCTACGCCTCGCCCTCGCCGTCGAACACTCACCTCTGCGCGCAGGTGAGCCCCCGCTGTGACTGAGGAAGAAGACGATCGTGAACCGTTAGATCGCGATCCGACGGTAACTTACCGATTCGGGTTTCGTAATTAGATCTGACATCGCGACCCCACCTGTCAGTCCCGTTTTTATTTCTCCCCAGCCGCGCGAAACGGTATCGGGCCGGCCCGTTCGGGTTTGTTCTGAATTGGGCCCAGCTCATTTCGAATACGGTCCGATTCGTTTTTAATTAATTCCCGCCCTTTTCTTTTATTTCAAAACTGTTTCAAATGATATTTTCAAATTCAATTTCCTAGAGTTTTATAAGTCCAAAGTTAGCAAATAAATATTCGTTGGAAAGCTTAGAAAATACTCTATCCAATAGTACTGGTTAGATTTCAATATCAGTTAAGAATAAAAATGGATATGAATAGTGTGACCATAGCTTGTGAATTAATGAAAGATTTCTAGAAAATTATTTAAGCCATCAATAATCATGAAAATTAAAATGTGAACTTACTAATGACCCCTCTTACTGTTAGCCAACACTAATCTACCCAAACCATATTAGTGTGACCATTTAGACCCTAACCCAAACCTATTTGTTAGCATAAAATGATAGAGCCCTAATGCACACTTAGAAGTAATTGCCCTCTTTACCCATTTCACTTAGTGGATCATTCCCACTTAAACTTGCCCTAGTAACCCTAAATCAACCCCAATGCTGCACCAGTGAACCACCTAGGCCACTTAGCAAAGAATCTAGTATGCACACTTGAAGAAAAACTTAGAAGAAGGACTTATCTACCAACACATAAAATGCAACATGACTCAAATTGCAACCGGAATTAAAATACAACCTAAAGAATATTGTTTGAAAGTAAGCATGAGTGCTTGGTGTGTTGTTAGCTTGGTGAAGTGATGGTGTGATTGTGTTTATTCGTTATTAGACGCTAGTGTTGCCGAGGAGGATATTGGAGGGGATTATTATTATCCAGAAGAAGAAGAGAACCCCGGACACTTTGCCAACCAAGGCAAGCCATCTTTTGATTCATACTCCCACTACCTAGTTTTAATACTGCATTCTACTTGTTTTAAGTAAATTGCATGATTGAATTGCTAGAGTAGAATGATAGAAGTAAATTGCATGATTGAATTGCTAGAGTAGAATGATAGAAGCATATTGATGTCTTGGTTATCAAGAGCATCAAGCTGAGCTTATCCAACCATAGTAGTAGTACTATCACTCAATGTAGTTGCTTAGTCGCTAATAAAAGTTGAGGTTATCTCTGGAGGAACCCCATTTGAAAGGTGGTGACTTGACATTGAGACTTGAAATGGGAGATTGCTCCTACATGATGGCTTTATGAAAGAAAATAATCTTGACTAAGAACTATGGAATGTATTTCTCAATTGACAACGAGTGATGTACATGGGTGCCAATTATACCGTACAACCACGTTACCCCTATATGGGAAGGGGCTTAATCCGTAGCTTGTTGATCTTAGTATGGGAGGTCTTGCATAAAATCTTCATGGAAGGACTCCACGGGCGGATACTTCTTGACCAAGTGGATTCCACTAACCCGGTCTCCGGGATGGGCATAACTAGAGGCGCCGGAGCGGGAAGTCCGTATCCCGGGCTCTAGGGAAGGATCCTATACTAGGATGAGCAAGTGAAAGAATTTGTTTGATTATCTGAAAGCCGCATACCTTTGTGTATAGCGAACCGTGGATTTCTCCCGGCAGATGTATCGAATCTTGTGGGTAAAGTGTACCCCTCTGCAGAGGTTTCAAACTATTCGAATAGCCGAGTCCTCGGTCATGGACGGTTGGCAAACTCTACCTGGCTTTTGTCAAGAATAAAAATAACAAGGGTGAACCTGGTGAATGACATGAACTGGAATTGACATGACTTGACCTTGATCTTGACACATTGAAGTTCCTCTTTAGAATGAACTTAGAGAACTAAACCTCTTTTCTACAAATGAGCATTCTTGGGAAATAAAACTAGCTTTTGCAAACCAACTTAGTGCTTAGTCCACTAGACCCAACCTTGCATATCTACTTCATCTCTTCATTTATAAGATGGTTTGCGAGTGCATCCAATGTACTCACGGCTGTGTCCCTGGCTATCAACTTGGCCAGACTATGGGGAGGAATACCAGGAGGAAGGGTATGAAGAAGAGTTCCAGAACTAAGCTCGTCTCCGTGAGTCGCCAATTGCCTGTAGGGAGAAGGCATGGGCCGAAGACGGTATTTCCGCTGCTATATTGTGTTGTAATATGACTTGGTCTATATGACCGTTGTATTTGAATCATCGTATTGTAATGTCTGTGGAACTGGTTACCAACTACGTTATGTATATCGCAACAATGATTCTGGGATTGCGGTGGAATACATAACGGGCACTTCGAATTTGTTATCAAATTTGAGGTCGTCACAGGGAGGTACGCCGATGATTCACTCATCTATATATCATATTTTGTCGGACCTTTGTATATCCATGTTTCACCTTCTTTATTGTTCTAGTTCTTACTTCTGTTTTCCAAAACACAAAAAGACCAAAAATATTTCCGTTGTTTCTCTCTATTTGGTTCTTTAGTTTTCTACCTTTGGTTTGCTTTACTTGCTATTTTCGGTTTGCTACTTGAAAAATCCAAAAATATTTTGCTTTGTTTGCTATTTCCTTCCGTTTTTGTTTCAAAAATCGAAAACCCCAAAAAAAATATTTGTTGTTCTTCTTCGGTTTTGTAAAGTTTGTTGCAGAGTTCAGTCCCCATTACTCCATTGGAGCTTGGTATTCACTTTATATTATTCAAGCCACACAAGTGAAGAGCAATAATGACGACATATGACAATCCGAGATGTGGTAAGAGGCTGGTATGGACTCTATTTGTTTTCATTTTTGTACATATACTCATCTATGTGGACATGCTTAGTCGGTTCATGTAAGGTATATGTTATCTAATGGATGCTTTGTAGTTCTTGCTTTCATATGATTAGTTTCAATTTACCATTAGCCTATAGCATGTCATGTAGACGCTTGCATACATTGTTTTATTCATAATATGGTATGATATTGTGGTATCCACCTCTGAAAGCTTCATTTGAATCGACTTGGCACATGCTCAAGCATGCATATGACTGAACAAAAAGTCAATTAAGCCTCGATGATCTAAATTGCCTCAGAGTTCTTGTATCATTTTTATGCCTATATTAATTTTATTTTGTCGCAAGCATGATTATGACAGTTATTGCTCTCTCGATTGTCGCTTCCCAGTCTTTTGCTAGCCTTCACTTGTACTGAGTATGAGCTCTACTCGTGCATCCAATTACCAAAAACCAAGTCTTCCAAAGAGTACACTATAAATTCCCATGCATGGTATTTGTAAGCCATTCCAAGTAAATTTTCATGTGCTACCTTTCAAAACTTTCAACTACTTCTCATTTTGTGGCACTGTTTTTAGCTCATGGGGACGTAGTGGTCGGAATTACTATCTTCCATATTAAATTAAGTACCCCTCGACTAGGCAGCTTCATCTGCTCGTCATTAATTTTGCAAGGGAGCTGGTCAGACCATTATAATCTTAATTCTAAAAGAAAGAAAAAAGGCACTCCTCCAAAGGAATGTGAAAGTTGGTGGGCACCCGATGGAATCGGTTAGCCATGGTTTGAGAAAGGAAAAAGGTGGGGAGGAGTGCCAAAGCTTTATAAAAGAGCACCAATGTGCCAAATTTCAAAGAACTCGGAACCGCTCTCACTTGTTTATTATGGAAGATAGTAAGTCCCCATTGCTAGTCGTTGACATAGAACAATCACCTCTCAAAATAAACTTTTATCTCTGTTTTACAAATGAAAAGCTCTAGCACATGTTAAATCACTGCTTCCCTCTGCGAAGGGCCATTCGTTTACTTTTATGTTGAGTCACCATCTTCTAACTTTAAGCACTTCTTGAGAGCATAACTGTTATTCTTAGTGTAATGTGCTTGTCCCAGAACACGGTTAATTGTGGTATAACTTTGATGCTTGTATCTTTGATATTTCTACTTCTAGTCTTCCCTTGGACTTCAGAGGTGCCTCGGCATTTATGTTTTTCTCTACAAATAAAGGCAAGTGGGATACCACTCTTTCATATCATTTATGCATATTACAATCTTGTAGCTTCTCATGCACATGTTACTTGTTATTAGTGCATTGGCACTCTTTCATAGCTTGCTTGACTATGAGGTGACATTAGTTGCATATTTCTTATTATGAATTGCCTGAGTACCTGATTATATAGTTAGTATATATACGTCATATGAGCAAATGTGTTCATGAAAGTTTCTTTTATCGCTCTCAGTTGTTAACTGAATTGCTTAAGGACAAGCAAATAGCTAAGCTTGGGGGGAGTTGATACGTCCAAAACGTATCTACTTTCCCGAACACTTTTGCTATTGTTTCTCCTCTAATTTGTGTGTTTTGAATACAACTAACACGGACTGACGCTGTTTTCAGCAGAATTGCTCTGGTGTCTCGTTTTTGTGCAGAAATTCAACTTCCAGTAAAAATTCGGGAAAAATCATGAAAAATCCTATTTCACCAGAAGACCAACGGAGCCAGAAGACAGGAGGGAGAAGGGGCTCGAGGGGCCGTCACACAGTGGTGGCGCGGCCCAGCCCTGGCCGCGCCACCCCTGCGTGAGGGGGCCCCAGCACCCCTCTCGACCTCCCCTCTCGCGTACATATACCCCCTGACGACATAATATCGGGGAGACGGCGTTTTTCCCAGATAGACTTCCGCTGCGCCGAAGCCATCAGAAACCGCGATTCGGAACCAGGAACTCCGTTCTGGCACCCTGCCAGGATGGGGATTCGGAGGAGATCTTCATCACCATCACCACCGACGCTCCTCCATCAACCATCCATGACTCCCCCATCCATGTGTGAGTAATTCCCCCGTTGTAGGTGAGGGGATGGTAGGGATTGGATGAGATTGTTCATGTAATTTGATATGAGATTGATAGGGCATAGTGCCTAGTATCTTTATTTAGTGCCTATGACATTGTTGCAACTTGTTGTGCTTAATGCTTGTCACTTTGGGCCCGAGTGCCATGATTTCAGATCTGAACATGTTATTATTTCTATGATGATACTTGTTGCTTATGGTCTTACCTACAAGTTGTATACACATATTGTTGTCCGGAACCCGAGGCCCCAAAGTGACAGAAATTGGGATAACTGGAGGGGATGGCTATGATGTGAGGATCACATGTGTTCACCGAGTGCTAATGCTTTGCTCCGGTACTCTATTAAATGGAGTACCTTAATTACCAGTAGTTTCCCTTGAGGCCCTGCTTGTAACATCCCAAGATTTTATCAAATTTTGAGGGAAATTTTTTGCTTTTGTTTTGCTTGAGATGATTGGAAATTCACAAGGATTTAAAACTTTTTGAGTCTATTTGAAAACTTTATTATAAAACTATTTTAAACTTTCCATTATTTTTCTTGAAGAATGTCTTTGAGAAAGATCAAGTATCCAAATACTATTTCCTTTCCTTTATTCAAACCTATGCAAGCTTGCTTGCAAAGGAGTGAATCACAAATGTGTTTTATTTAGTAAAGATTGTATTTTAAAAACTAAGTTTGAAAGATAATTTCAAACATTATTTTATAAAGTTTATTCTCTGATTTTAAAAGGGTTACTTTAAAATCCTATTTCTACTTTGGTTTATGCAAATAAACCCTTTTTCTGAATTATAGAGTTTTTATTTGGAAATTAGATATATTTATGGAAACATGTTTCTTACTGTCTTAGAATGTTAAGTTGATTTTTTTAGAAAAATTTACAAATTGGTTTGAATCAAATTGGACCAATTTTGAAAAGGATATGAAATAAACAAGAAACAGAAAAAGAAAAGAAGAAAGAAGAAAAATAATATACAAAAGGGCCGAAGGGAACGGTTCGGCCCAGAAGAGGAAGCAGCCCACGGCCCGTCTAGCCTTACCCGAATCGGTACCCTTCTCCTTCTCTCATCTCGCTGATGGCCGGGACCCACCGGTCAGGTTCTTCAACCTCCCGCCGTTGAACCCGCCGTGACCGTTTCCTCCCAGTAACTCCCCTCCCCGATTTAATTCCCGTTTAATGCCGGCCCGTTTCGTCGCTCTCCCCTGCGCCTATAAAAGCCCTTCTCCTCCTCTCCTATTTCCCCCTCTTTCCCCTCTGTATAGTGCCCCTAGGCCGCCGCAATAGCTCGCCGGAGTTCAAGCTACGTGCCACTGTTTCCGTCGAAATCCGACGAAGTAAGGTGACGCCGCCACCAGATTTGGCACCCCTCATCTCCCCTTTGATCATGCGCATCCCCTAATGCCTCCGTTTGTCCTAAATACCCAGGGAATCATCGAAGCCACGGGCACCTGGACCTCGTCGACGCGCAGAGCACCTCCGGCCGCTCCTCGTTGCAGCTCCAGGAGGCTATCGGCCTCGCCGACCACGCACTCGAGCTCTCCTTGACCTCCCGAAGCCCGTCGTGGTATCGCCGCCATTCAGAAGTGGCCAGAACCTCGCCGGAGTCACCTACCTGGCCGCCTCGCCGGCGGACCTCACCGGAACCCTAACCTAGGTGAGACTTATTCCCCGATCTGCCTTTCGTCCGTTAGATCTCCATCCCACGGTCCACATCAGCTCACTTACCCGAATCGGTATCAACAGATCTGAGCCGCTCGGATCCACTTCGATCCGACGGCTGTAAACCGTGATCCACCTGAAAGGGTATCGACTTATCAGAATAGACCACGTGGCAGCCCTCTGTTGAAACAGAATTTCGAATTAGCTTTTCAAACCAGATTTGATCCAAATCTTTGGAAATTCATATCTTTTGATCTGTAGGTCCAAAATTAGAAAATAATATACCGTTGGAATCCTTTGAACATCTAGAATCCAGTGGTACCATAAAATATTATATTTTATGGGTTCAATTTGAAACTATTTTCAAATTGGAATCAAACCTTCTGTTAGCTTGATTAATTCATATCTTTTGTTCTGTTAATCCAAAAATTACAAATTTGTAGTCTTTGGAATCCTCTGATCATGTAGAACATCATAGGATCAAGAAAATCCAAAGTTAATACGTGCACACACTTTGTGCATTCAAATCTATCCAAATCACTAATTTGATCATAGTTTGAATTCTATAACTTATTTTAGAGTGATTCCAATTGCAGTGACTTTGTATTACTGCAAGGTATCCAGTAGCACCACTTCCTAATTTCATTGAGCCACTTCACAATTATTAAAATTCTAATATGAGAATTTGAGTATTCCTATATAGATAAATTCTATTTCTATTTCATTTAATAATTCCTTCTACCATAGCAAATCTTGTATTCATACCTAATCATCAATGTTATCTAAACAACATATTGATCAAGATCATATCTACTTAGACCTATCTTGTATAGATCACACATATTCAAATTACAATAGTGTTGTTTGAGTAAAGTGTGATGCATCTCAATCATAGGATTCTATTCTTACTATCTTAGGTGTTGATCTAATCAACATTTTGGCACCTATCCGACACTCCTTGTACCAAATAGGAACCTAAAACCATAATCACAAATGTTATCTACCCATACTCTATCCTCTGTCCACTTGATCCCGATTTCGTGTGTAGAACTATTCAATTAACAAATGAGTTAATTGAGTACTTCAATATTATAAGAATTCTAGCCTAAGCTTAAGTGTAATATATATACTATATAAGAATAATTGTTGTCACACTTATTCAATAGTATTGCTATTGCACTACTTTGTCTCTTATGTGATTTACCCACATGAGATACTCCAAGATTTAATATGCTTAAATAAAGCATAGAGATCTCACTCATTATATTTTGTCTAATTCATATATGTACTCAAATTGCAATTGTGCTACTTGAGTAGAATATGAGTTCATCTCAGACCTAGATTTTGTTAATGTGGTGTTGTTATAACCCGTACCATAGTATGTGTTATACACCATATTGATCAATGAACCATTTGAGCCATGTCCTCCAATATCAATCATTCATACCCAATCCAATGCCTACTTAGTTTTGTTCACATGTAATGAACTATTCATCTTGCAAATGTGCTAATTGAGTAGTTCAAGCATTCTTAAAACCTAGCCTAGTTCCTAAGTGCAATAGAAGCTATTCAAGAGTAATTGTTGTCACATTTACTCAATAGTGTTGTAGTTGCACAAATTGACTCTTGTGTAATTTATTTCACATGAACCATTCTAAAACTCATATATGCTTTAATAAAGCATAAAAACTTCATCAATTATATTATGCCTAGCCCAATTCTCTCTCAAATCATATTGATCTTTCCCAACTAAGCTCTCCGATTCATATCTCACAATTCATGATCCTTTACCATATCTTTCTTGTCATAACATCTCAATAAAACTAAATTGTTGAACCAACCCCTTTTCAATTGTTTGATTTATTTGATTGTGTTTGTATGGATTGTTTATGGTATGCTACTTCTTGTGCTATAGTTTGTGCGAAGAGCTACGTGCTTAGTTGAGAGAAGTGAAACGTCGTGATCTTCAAAAAGGCAAGTGACACACATGTCCCTTTACCCATTTTATTTATGCATTAGTGTATTCACCTCTTATAGTGTGCATGATAGGTGATTTATTCAACTGTTTTATCAAATGCTTAGATCCTAGTAGTGTGTAGCAATCCCTCAAACCCCACCTGTTAGGATGCTAAATACTTTGAAAAATATTGAGGCCATGCTATGATCACTTGCAAAAGGTGTTTTGTGAACAAATTAAGAACTTCAACTAAAATGAAACACCTGGGTGGATTGGTTTGATGATGGAGGCGATGTTGAGTGGCGACCTGGGGCTACACGTTGTGTAGTTGCTGCCTGGGCGTACACTTGTGGTTTGCCACCCAGGAACAAAGAGATGGCTATGTCTTCCATGCTTAGTGTACTTCCAGTGCAGCCTTATGACATTATGGGCTCTGTCTTGACTGATTAGATGTGGGAGTGCAACTTGTGTGCAAGAAGATGGTGGTAGCTGAATTATAGGTTGGGAACGGATCTTACCAGTTAGTTGTTCTCTCCTCTAAAAGGTCTCGTTTCATTTTATGTATGGGCATAAAATGAATCGTAAGGTGAAAGTGCACAACCCTTGCAAGGTGTTTTAAACTAATCGATTAGCCGTGTCCTCGGTTATGGACAATTGAGTCTCTAG
Organism: Dactylis glomerata; assembly: GCA_007115705.1. Classification (NCBI taxonomy): domain Eukaryota; kingdom Viridiplantae; phylum Streptophyta; class Magnoliopsida; order Poales; family Poaceae; genus Dactylis; species Dactylis glomerata. The sequence continues at coordinate 1,677,763 of QXEO01002102.1, forward strand.
ACATGGAATGTACGGAAGAATCTCATCACCGATTCTGAATTATTAAAATTCGTCTAGAAACCTCTAGGTAGGAACTAAGGACCATACACTCCGAGGGGTGGTGGTGCCTGAGGTTCCAAACTTTGTTGAGTTTCGCCCAGAACTACATACCGGCCAGTATGTAGTGTATGGGGGTTGTCTTGACCCTTGAAAAATAAAATTTGTTGAAAGAAAGTATTCAAATGGATTTATAGGATAAAAATTGGCTTTATGCAAATCAGCCTACGAGATCCACCAGCCAAATATCATGTAGTATAGGCTTTCCACAAAATGCCACCAAATATGTGTCATTTGCCAGTACATCATTGTACTGACCCCTTTGGGGCTGCATATTCAAACGTGCAGGTTTTATTTCGAGTAAGGAACCAGGAGTAGGATCTTGAGACTACATTCCAACATGTCTGCCTGTGGCACGTGATGAAGAATGGAGGCTCACTGCAACTATGCTTTATGCTGTGTACTCGTAAGGTTGAACACCTATGTAACTGGTTTTACATTGTAATATTGATGCTATTGCTATGATTTCTCATTTTGTACTGTGGTGCTATCTACTGATCCAGGGAATGGCACAGATACACAGGAGTTCTGTCTTTAGCAAAAGGCAGGGTGTTACACTGCTACAACAGGCTGGTAGGACAAAAGATGTCGTGCAAGTTTCTCCTTGTGAGCACGTACGACTATATACGGAACACATGCCTATGATTGTTTGTACTAGGATGCTTTATCTTTATTTATCTGCAATGCCCATGTCTCATTGATTTCATGAATTATCTTATCCATGCAACGCCCGTAATCCATCCCTATGCCTACAGTATTTGTTCCTACTGTTTACAACTGCTACTTTTACCGCTGCTATTTTACTACTGCTGTTACTGTTTCACTACTGTCACCACTATAAAACTGTTGCTACTGATAAACCACTGCGAGCGAGACTGTTTCCAGGTGCAGCTGAATTGACAACTCATTTGTTAAGGCTTACATATATTCTTTGGCTCCCTTGTGTCGAATCAATAAATTTGGGTAATACTTCCCTCGAAGACTGTTGCGATCCCCTATACTTGTGGGTCATCAATGGCACACTTTACTTTTCTCGTTCTTAAAATTTTTACATTGTGGCTCTCTTATGTTGAGTTGTTATGCTTCCAAGTTGTAAGTTGGAAATTAGCCAAACCATGCTGTCATGGGGTAAGCTTTCAACATTGCACATCTTATTTGAATTGATATCATGATCTTTTGTTTATGGATACTCGCTATGTGAAACAAGTTGGGAATCTTGCGGGATCATGGAGTTTTTATATGTGTTAGAGAAATGCCTGGGCCGCCAATCCAAGCCATGCATAATTCATGGTGGAAATTTACAGCATTCCCATTGTGAACATTCGATGAGGCATCTCAAAATAAAAAGCTATACCAATGGTAAATAAAAGAGATGTCAAGGTGTTCATTGTCTTTTTGTCCTGTCATTTTGATGTGGGCTTGTTCCATGTCATCGGGCACAGAGGTACCCCATTGGTGGTTCTAGATGATACGCATATACTTACAATGACAAGAGCTTGCTTGGGACTCTAAGTTGAGTAGCATGAGGTTTGGGTATTCGTACTTCACGGGACATGAGGTTTTCAACTTATGATTTGTCAAGCATATGCTTCATAATTGTACTCGCATTAACTTTAACCATTCAAGATGCCTATGATTGGGGCAATGAGAGCTCAAAGCTAGTAAGTACCATAATTTTTGAAGGTTTATAAAACTTGCAATCACTGCTTCCCTCTGCGAAGGGCCTTTCTTTTATTTTTATGTTGAGTCACCACCTTCTACCTTTATGCACCATCTAAGAGAGCATAGTTGTCATTCTGAGTTTAATGTGCATAGTCCCAAAATTTATCATTGATTGATTCATGATTTTGGTTTCACTTGTTCTTAAATTATTTGTATCTAGTCGCCCTCTTAAACTTGAAGGTGTCCTATGCATTTATGTTTTGCTATTACATGAAGGACAAGCTGAAAACCATTTGCTATGCTTTTCCATATGATTTGAACACACGTTTGACTTTCATTGTTTCATTTTTCCTGATCTTTCGTTTGTGTTCTTTTTCATGTTATAACATGGTTGCTAAGTTTCTTCTATCAAGATTATGTCTTTCATGCCCATGTTTTAAGTTCTTTTGATCCCAGCACTCAATACTTACATAGATGATCAAGATTGTGATGGTGCATGTCACCTCAAAAATTATTCTTTGTTACCACTTACCTACTCGAGGACGAGTAGGAGTGAAGCTTGGGGATGCTTGATACGTCTCAAACGTAACTATAATTTTTGATGCTCCATGCTTGTTCTTACACCATTTGCTTAGTGTTTTGTTACACTTTGTGGCATTTTTATGCATTTCCGGAACTAACCTATTAACAAGATGCCATAGTGCCAGTTCCATGTTTTCTGCTGTTTTTGTGTTTCAGAAAAGTTACATAGGAAATATTATCGGAATTGGACGAAACAAAAGCCGAACCTCCTAATATTTACCGAAGCTTCCAGAAGACCGAAGAGGAGACGGAGGGGGGCCATAGGCCGGCCACACCATGGGGTGGCGTGGCTAGCCCCTGGCCCACGCCCCCTATGGGTGAGGCCAGCCTGGTCCACTCCTGACGCCGCCCCTTCGCCTATAAAGACCCCCCGACGGCAAAAACCTAAATACCCGATCAATTTTCCAAAAACACATCACGATCCGCCGCCGTCGTCGACCCGAGATCGGGAGGGTCCAGAAGCTCTTCCCGGCACCCTGCCAGAGAGGGGAATTGCCATCGGAGGTCTTCTTCATCGCCATGCTTGCCTGCGGCGCGATGAGTGAGTAGTCTACCTTGGACTATGGGTCCATAGCAGTAGCTAGATGGTTGTCTTCCCCACCATGTGCTTCATGTTTAGATCTCATGAGCTGCCTTACATGATCGAGATTATATTTATGTAATTCTACATGTTGTGTTTGTTGGGATCCGATGAATATTGGTGTTATGTTAAGTTGATGTGCTGAATATTATCTTATGTTATCTCTATGTTGTTTATGATCTTGCATGCTCTCCATTGTTAGTAGCTATCTTGGCCAAGTAGATACTAGTGACTCCAAGAGGGGGTATTTATGCTCGATAGTTGGGTTCATGCCTCTATTTAATCTGGGGGAGTGACAGAAACCTCTAAGGTTGTAGATGTGTTGTTGCCACTAGGGAGAAAACAACAATCTTGTGTCCAAGGACATTTGTTTTGTTTACATTACACACTTTGCTTAATGCAATTATCTGTTGTTCACAACTTAATACTCAAGGGGTCCTCGGATGATTCCCCGCGAGTGGATTATTAGTCAGAGATGCAGTTGGATGGCGGGCTATGTATTTTGATGTAATGCCCAGAGTAAATCTCATAGTGATCCTCGTGACATATGCACGTTATCTTTATGCTATCAATTGCCCAACTGTAATTTGTTTACCCAGCATGTCGTTATTTATCTTATGGAGAGACACCACTAGTGAACTGTGGACCCCGGTCCTATTTCCTTTACATTGCTATTACTGTTTACTTTTACTCGCACTGTTTACTTTCTCGCATATTACTATTGCTTTCCACTCGATACACTCAATCCTTTGTTTACAGCAAACCGGTGAGATTGACAACCTCATCGTAAGTTGGGAGCAAAGTTCTTGGTTGTGTTGTGTGCAGGTTCCATGTTAATGCTGCTGCAAAGCAAAGCCCTGGACGAGGCGCCTTATAAATTGTCCGGAGCTGTTGCGAAGCTGGCAGGCATCACCTTCTGACGTTTGGCTTTTTCCTACTGGTTCGATAAACCTCGGTTTCTTACTGAGGGAAAACTTGCTATTATGCTCATCATACCTTCCTCTTGGGGTTCCCAACTGGGTGGTTATCTGCCCGCATCAGTAATACCATCTACTGCAAACAGTATTTACTTTCTACAAGTACTATTTTATTTCATTACAAACAAACATCTCTTTCCACACTATACGTTAATCCTTTGTTTTCAGCAAAACCAGTGAGATTGACAACCTCACTATAAGTTGGGGCAAAGTATTTTGGTTGTGTTGTGGGTAGGTTCCACGTTGTTGACTAACACCGGTAGTGCGCCCTACCAAAAGTCAGCTAGCAGCAACCTTCAGAAGTGATTTCTTTCTCCTACTAGTCGATTAAACTTTGGTTTCATACTGAGGGAAAACTTACTGTTGTGCTCATCATACCTTCCTCTTGGGTTTCCCAACGGGTCCTGTCAGACATCAAAGACTTTTTCTGGCGCCGTTGCCGGGGAGAAAGAGGATTTCTGCAAGGGGAGTCTCTCACTTCCAATGTTTTTTACTTTGTTATTGTTTTGCTTAGTTTCTTTATTTTATTTTGTTTGCATCTTTTTATCAAAAATACAAAAAATAGTTCCTTTTATAGTTGTTATTTTTGTTTATCTGTTTTAGTCTTGCTAGAGTACTCCTGAGAAGACCGCGTTGTGTGACTTTACTAGCACAAACAACAATGATTTCATCTGCACTCCTATTGCACCACCTGCTCCTGAGGCAATTTTTTATGAGATTAAACCTGCTTTGTTGAATCTTGTTATGAAAGATCAATTTTTTGGTGTTAGTACTGATGTTGCTGCTGCTCATCTCAACAATTTTGTTGAGCTATGTGAGATGCAAAAGTATAAAGATGTAGATGGAGATATTATTAAGCTAAAATTGTTTCCTTTCTCTTTGAGAGGAAGAGCTAAGGATTGGTTGCTAGCTTTGCCTAGTAATAGTATTGATTCTTGGGTTAAGTGAAAAGATGCTTTTATTGGAAAATATTATTCTCCTGCTAAGATTGTATCTTTGAGAAGTGATATTATGAAGTTTAAACAGTTTGATAATGAACATGTTGCTCAAGCTTGGGAAAGAATGAAATCTTTGATAAAGAATTGCCCACTCATGGACTGCTACTTGGATGATTATCCAAACCTCTTATGCAGGACTAAATTTTTCTTCAAGGAACCTTTTCAATTCAGCTGCTGGAGGCACTTTTATGTCCATCACCTTGGGCGCTGCAACAAATCTCCTTGATAATATGATGGTAAATTATTCGGAATGGCACACCGAGAGAGTTCCACAAGGTAAGAAGGTAAATTCTGTTGAAGAAACTTCTTCATTGAGTGATAAGATTGATACCATTATGTCTATGCTTGTTAGTAGTAGGGCGCACGTTTATCCTAATATTTACCGAAGCTTCCAGAAGACCGAAGAGGAGAAGGAGGGGGGCCACGGGCCTGCCACACCATGGGGCGGTGCGGCCAGCCCCTGGCCCGTGCCCCCCTATGGGTGAGGCCATCCTGGTCCACTCCTGACGCCGCCCCTTTGCCTATAAAGACCCCCCGATGGGAAAAACCTAAATACCCGATCAATTTTCTAGAAACACATCGCAATCCGCCGCCGTCGTCGACCCGAGATCGGGAGGGTCCAGAAGCTCTTCCCGGCACCCCGCCGGAGAGGGGAATCGCCACCGGAGGTCTTCTTCATCGCCATGCTTGCCTCCGGCGTGATGAGTGAGTAGTCTACCTTGGACTATGGGTCCATAGCAGTAGCTAGATGGTTGTCTTCTCCACCATGTGCTTCATGTTTAGATCTCATGAGCTGCCTTACATGATCGAGATTATCTTTATGTAATTCTACATGTTGTGTTTGTTGGGATCCGATGAATATTGGTGTTATGTTAAGTTGATGTGCTGAATATTATCTTATGTTATCTCTATGTTGTTTATGATCTTGCATGCTCTCCATTGCTAGTAGCTATCTTGGCCAAGTAGTTACTAGTGACTCCAAGAGGGGGTATTTATGCTCGATAGTTGGGTTCATGCCTCTATTTAATCTGGGGGAGTGACAGAAACCTCTAAGGTTGTAGATATGTTGTTGCCACTAGGGAGAAAACAACAATCTTGTGTCCAAGGACATTTGTTTTGTTTACATTACACACTTTGCTTAATGCAATTATCTGTTGTTCACAACTTAATACTCAAGGGGTCCTCGGATGATTCCCCGCGAGTGGATTATTAGTCAGATATACAGTTGGATGGCGGTCTATGTATTTTGTTGTAATGCCTAGAGTAAATCTCATAGTGATCCTCGTGACATATGCACGTTATCTTTATTCTATCAATTGCCCAACTGTAATTTGTTTACCCGGCATGTCGTTATTTATCTTATGGAGAGACACCACTAGTGAACTGTGGACCCCAGCCCTATTTCCTTTACATTGCTATTACTGTTTACTTTCACTCGCACTGTTTACTTTCTCGCATATTACTATTGCTTTCCACTCGATACACTCAATGCTCTGTTTACAACAAACCGGTGAGATTGACAACCTCATCGTAAGTTGGGAGAAAAGTTCTTGGTTGTGTTGTGTGCAGGTTCCACGTTGCTTCTGGTGCAAAGCAAAGCCCTGGACGAGGCGCCTTATAAATTATCCGGAGCAGTCGCGAAGCTGGCAGGCATCACCTTCTGAAGTTTGGCTTTTTCCTACTGGTTCGATAAACCTCGATTTCTTACTGAGGGAAAACTTGCTATTGTGCTCATCATACCTTCCTCTTGGGGTTCCCAACTGGGTGGTTATCTGCCCGCATCAGTAATACCATCTACTGCAAACAGTATTTACTTTCTACAAGTACTATTTTATTTCATTACAAACAAACATCTCTTTCCACACTATACGTTAATGCTTTGTTTTCAGCAAAACCAGTGAGATTGACAACCTCACTGTAAGTTGGGGCAAAGTATTTTGGTTGTGTTGTGGGGAGGTTCCACGTTGTTGACTGACACCGGTAGTGCGCCCTACCAGAAGTCAGCTAGCTGCAACCTTCAGAAGTGATTTCTTTCTCCTACTGGTCGATTAAACTTTGGTTTCATACTGAGGGAAAACTTACTGTTGTGCTCATCATACCTTCCTCTTGGGTTTCCCAACGGGTCCTGTGAGACATCAAAGACTTTTCTGGCGCCGTTGCCGGGGAGAAAGAGGATTTCTGCAAGGGGAGTCTCTCAATTCCAATGTTTTTTACTTTGTTATTGTTTTGCTTAGTTTCTTTATTTTATTTTGTTTGCATCTTTTTATCAAAAATATAAAAAATAGTTCCTTTTATAGTTTTTATTTTTGTTTATCTGTTTTAGTCTTGCTAGAGTACTCCTGAGAACACCGCGTTGTGTGACTTTACTAGCACAAACAACAATGATTTCATCTGCACTCCTATTGCGCCATATGCTCCTGAGGCAATTTTTTATGAGATTAAACCTGCTTTGTTGAATCTTGTTATGAAAGAGTAATTTTCTGGTGTTAGTACTGATGTTGCTGCTGCTCATCTCAACAATTTGTTGAGCTATGTGAGATGCAAAAGTATAAGGATGTAGATGGAGATATTATTAAGCTAAAATTGTTTCCTTTCTCTTTGAGAGGAAGAGCTAAGGATTGGTTGCTATCATTGCCTAGAAATAGTATTGATTCTTGGGTTAAGTGCAAAGATGCTTTTATTGGAAAATATTATCCTCCTGCTAAGATTATATCTTTGAGAAGTGATATTATTAAGTTTAAACAATTTGATAATGAACATGTTGCTCAAGCTTGGGAAAGAATGAAATCCTTGATAAAGAATTGCCCACTCATGGACTGCTACTTGGATGATTATCCAAACCTCTTATGCAGGACTAAATTTTTCTTCAATGAACCTTTTCGATTCAGCTGCTGGAGGCACTTTTATGTCCATCACCTTGGGCGCCACAACAAATCTCCTTGATAATATGATGGTAAATTATTCTGAATGGCACACCGAGAGAGTTCCACAAGGTAAGAAGGTAAATTCTGTTGAAGAAACCTCTTCATTGAGTGATAAGATTGATACCATTATGTCTATGCTTGTTAGTAGTAGGGCGCACATTTATCCTAATATTTACCTAAGCTTCCAGAAGATCGAAGAGGAGACGGAGGGGGGCCACGGGCCGGCCACACCATGGGGCGGTGCGGCCAGCCCCTGGCCCGCGCCCCCTATGGGTGAGGCCAGCCTGGTCCACTCCTGACGCCGCCCCTTCGCCTATAAAGACCCCCCGACGGGAAAAACCTAAATACCCAATCAATTTTCCAGAAACACATCGCAATCCGCCGCCGTCATCGACCCGAGATCGGGAGGGTCCAGAAGCTCTTCCCGGCACCCTGCCAGAGAGGGGAATCACCACCGGAGGTCTTCTTCATCGCCATGCTTGCCTCCAGCGCGATGAGTGAGTAGTCTACCTTGGACTATGGGTCCATAGCAGTAGCTAGATGGTTGTCTTCTCTACCATGTGCTTCATGTTTAGATCTCATGAGCTACCTGATACGTCTCCAACGTATCTATAATTTTTGATGCTCCATGCTTGTTTTTACACCATTTGCCTACTGTTTCGTTACACTTCGTGGCACTTTTATGCATTTTCCGGAACTAACCTATTAACAAGTTGCCACAGTGCCAGTTCCCTGTTTTCTGCTATTTTTGTGTTTCAGAAGTGATACACAGGAAATATTCTCGGAATTGGACGAAACAAGTTCCTGAAGTCTTATTTTGCCCGGAAGCTTCCAGAGATCCAAAGGAGAGAAGGAGAGGGGCCACCAGGGGCCCACACATAGGGCTGGTGCAGCCAGGGCCTGGGCCGCGCCACCCTGGCGTGAGGCCGCCTGGTCCCACCTCTGACATCGCCCCTTCGCCCATAAAGACCCCCCGACGGAAAAAACCTAAGTACCTGATCAATTTTCTAGAAACACATCGCGATCCGCCGCCGTCGTCGACCCGAGATCGGGAGGGTCCAGAAGCTCTTCCCGGCACCCTGCCGGAGAGGGGAATCGCCACCAGAGGTCTTCTTCATTGCCATGCTTGCCTCCGGAGCGATGAGTGAGTAGTCTACCTTGTACTATGGGTCCATAGCAGTAGCTAGATGGTTGTCTTCTCCACCATGTGCTTCATGTTTAGATCTCATGTGCTGCCCTACATGATTGAGATCACCGTTATGTAATTCTACATGTTTGGTTTGTTGGGATCCGATAAATATTGGTGTTTATGATTGAGTTGCTGTACTGAATATTATCTTTTGTTATCTCTATGTTGTTTATGATCTTGCATGCTCTCCGTTGTTAGTAGCTATCTTGGCCGAGTAGTTGCTAGTGACTCCAAGAGGGGGTATTTATGCTCGATAGTGGGTTCATGCCTCTATTTAACCTGGGGGAGTGACAGAAACCTCTAAGGTTGTAGATGTGCTGTTGCTACTAGGGAGAAAACAACATTCATATGCTCAAGGGCATATGCTTTGTTTACATTACACACTTTGCTTAATGCAATTATCTATTGTTCGCAACTTAATACTTGTGGAGTTCTCGGATTGATTCACCACAAGTGGATTATTAGTCATAGATGCAGTTGGATGGCGGTCTATGTATTTTGTTGTAATGCCCAGAGTAAATCTCATAGTGATCTTCTTGACATATCACGTTTATCTTTATTCTATCAATTGCCCAACTGTAATTTGTTTACCCAGCATGTGTTATTTATCTTATGGAGAGACACCACTAGTGAACTGTGGACCCAGGTCCTATTTCCATCATATTGCTATCACCTGTTTACTTTACTCGCACTGTTTACTTTACTCGCACTGTTTACTTTACTCGCATACTTTTACTGTTTTCCACTCGACACGCTCATAACCTTTGTTTCAAGCAAACCGGTGAGATTGACAACCTCATCGCAAGTTGGGAATAAAGTATTTGGTTGTGTTGTGTGCAGGTTCCGCGTTGCATCTAGCAAGCAAAGCTTGGGCGAGGCGCCATATATAAATTGTCCAAAGCTGTCGCAAACTAGCAAGCATCACCTTCAGTCGTTTGTCTCTCCTCTCCAAGAATGATAAACCTTGGTTTCTTAACTGAGGCAAAACCAGCTGTTATACTCATCACACCTTCCTCTTGGGGTTCCCAACGGGCTGGTCATTTACCACGCACAAGGACTGACTGTCAACTGGGCAATCAGCTGTTTTTCTGGCGCCGTTGCCGGGAGGAAGTAGAAGACTTCTGCGAGGGGAGTTTTTCGCACGCACATCCTTTACTTTGTTATTATTTTGCTTTACTTTATTTATTTTACCTGCATCGTTTTATATCAAAAACCCAAAAAAATTAGAATCCTTGGTAGTTGTTTTTACTTGTTTACTTTCGTTTTGCTGAAATGGCCAATCCTGAAAACACCAAGTTGTGTGACTTTACTAGCACAAACAATAGTGATTTTATCTGCACTCCTATTGCACCACCTGTTCCTACTGCAAACTTTTATGAGATTAAGCCTGCTTTGTTGAACCTTGTTATGAAAGAGCAATTCTCTGGTGCTAGTACTGAAGATGCTGCAGCTCATCTCAACAATTTCATTGAGCTATGTGAGATGCAAAAATATAAGGATGTAGAAAGTGATATTATTAAGCTCAAGTTGTTTCCTTTTTCTTTGAGAGGAAAAGCTAAAGATTGGTTGCTGTCTTTGACTAAGAATAGTATTGATTCATGGGCTAAGTGTAAGGATGCTTTTATTGGTAGATACTATCCTCCTGCTAAGATTATATCCTTGCGTAGCAATATTATGAAGTTTACTCAGTTTGATAATGAACATGTTGCTCAAGCTTGGGAAAGAATGAAATCTATGATAAAGAATTGCCCCACTCATGGACTGACTACTTGGATGATTGTCCAAACTTTTTATGCAGGACTGAATTTTTCTTCAAGGAACCTACTTGATTCAGCTGCTGGAGGCACTTTTATGTCCCTTACCTTGGGCGCCGCAACAAAGCTACTCGACAACATGATGGGAAATTATTCCGAATGGCACACCGAGAGAGCTCCACAAGGTAAGAAGGTAAATTCTGTTGAGGAAACCTCTTCCTTGAATGATAAGATTGATACCATTATGGCTATGCTTGCTAATGATAGGACTCATGTTGATCCTAATAATGTTCCTTTGGCCTCTTTGGTTGCTCAAGAAGAGCATGTTGATGTGAATTTCATTAGAAACAATAATTTTAACAACAATGCTTATAGGAACAATTTTGCTAGTAACAATTATAGGCCGTTTCCTTCTAATGGGGATAATAGCTATCTTGGTAGACCTAAAATGCCTAGTGAAGAAAGAATTTTTGAACTTGAAAAGGCTACCAAGAATTTTATGCAGGCGCAATATGAGCAGAACAGGGCTTTCACCAAGACTATGGAGGCGCAATCAGCTCTGTTGAGGACTATTAGTCATCAACTTGAAAATTTAAACAAGGCTATTCCTGAATTGCAAGCTAAGGTTTCCAAAGCTGAAACCGATATTTCATTATTGTCTAATGTGCAATCTTCTTTGGTTAATAGAATGTCCGCTAAGCCTGATCCTTTTGCTACCGCTAATGCTATTCAAGTTGGAATTGATGAAAATATTAGATTGTTAGCGGAATTGCATGCCAGGTGGGAAAGAGAAGATGAGATGGCTAGAGAGATGAAGGTATGTACCATTACTACCTCTAATGATGTTGCTCCTAATGCAATCCTCTTACTTTGATTGGTATAGAGAAAACTCCCACTCCTTGTGTTAAAAAGTCTAAAGATGCCAGAACTTTTTCTCAAAAGAGTGCTGAAATTTTTCGGAGTGTAGGAGATGATAGCTCTACTTCTTTTAATGATTTTGATGTTGATGGCTGCAATATATCTGAAGTTATTTTGTTCTTGCAAAAGCTTGCTTTGACTCCCAATGCTAGTTCTTTAAATATTGCTTTTACTAAGCATATTACCAATGCTCTCATGAAAATTAGGGATGAAAAGTTGAAGCAAAAAGCCTCTGTTCCCAAGAAGTTAGAAGATGGTTGGGAACCCATCATTGATATGCATGTTAATGGTTTTGATTGCCATGCTTTATGTGATCTAGGTGCTAGTATTTCTATCATGCCTAGAAAGATTTATGACACGCTTGATTTACCACCGCTCGAAAAGTGTTATTTTGATGTTCCTATTGCTGATGTTGCTAAGAAGAAACCTTTGGGAAGGATTAATGATGTTCTTATTGTGGTTAACAATAACCTTGTTCCCGTTGATTTTCTTGTTATGGACGTTGAATGCCATGCTTCATGTCCTATTATTTTGGGAAGACCCTTTCTTTGAACTGTAGGTGCCATCATTGATATGAGGGAAGGCACCATCAAATATCAATTTCCACTCAAGAAAGGTATGGAACACTTCCCTAGGAAAAGAAAGAAATTACTTTTTGACTCTATTCTTAGAGCAAATTATGAGCTTGATGCTTCATCACTTGATGTTACTTGATTCGCAATTTTCTGCGCCTAGCTCAAAGGCGTTAAAGAAAAGCACTCTTGGGAGATAACCCAATGTTTTTATTTTCAGTACTTTTTCTTTTATTTGAGTCTTGGAAGTCATTACTACTGTAATGACCGCTCCTTATCTTGTTTATTTTGTTTTTGTGCCAAGAGAAGCCTCTAATTCGAGTGAGGTAAAGATTTGGGGATGTTGCTGTCCTGAAACTGTTTTCGGTGCTGCACCGTAAAAATTCGTATAAATTCTCTGTATATCTTTTGGACCTGCGATTTCTTGTGCATATGCCCCAGGTTATATCCAAACTTTCGTTAGTTGAACAATTTTTGATTTGAGCAACAGAAAACCCCTCAAAAATTCGACCTTTGTCAGCTGTTCAGTTTTGACAGATTTCTGCCAATATTTGTGTTTGCCGCTTTATCGCTTTCTTTTGAGTTCTTTTGATCACGGAACTTTTGGGGAGGTTGCTACAGTAGTATTTGCTATATATGTGGTGGTTTTGATTTGAAACCTGAAGCAAAAAGAGGTTGATTATATGTTATGCTTACACTAATGTTGCTAATAGATTTGTGTTTAGTTTTGTATGAAGGAAGTTTTCAAGTGTAGGGATTGGAGAATGATGAGATGAGTTGAAGAATGGAAAAAAGCTCAAGCTTGGGGATGCCCATGCATCACCCCAAGAAATATTCAAGAAGTACAAGCGTCAAAGCTTGGGGATGCCCCCGAGGCACCCCTTCTTCATCGGCAAAAATCAGGTCACCTTTCAAGACACTATATTTTTGTTGCTTCATGCACTATGTGTTTTTCTTGGAGCGTCAGTTGTTTTAGTTTTCTTAGTTGGTTTTGTTTTGTTTGCTGCAATAAATGGTTGGACCCCAATAAATTTCTTTTGGAGAAGTTGCCTTGCTTTTCATTTGCCAAGAACACTCCGTTTTCACTCTTATCGTTCATCGAGTGTTCTTCTTTTTCTGCTACTGCTTTTGGTTTTCGTTTTCGCCTTGATTTGCGTTTAGATCTTGTCATATCTTTTCATCAAGGTGTATTTTTGCCTCTGATCTTTATTGGTTTTCATCAAAAGAGGTGTCTTTAAAAATTTCAAATGGTGTTGGAAAATAGAAAAAGCTTTATGCAAAAAAGTGGTACAAGAAGGAGCTTGTGTAGACTGCGGCTTAGGCTTTTTCATGTCACGCTTGATGTCTTTTTGATAGTATGCTTAGTGGTTTTTCTGTAGCATGACTTGTCTCAAATAACTGAGATTGCTTAATGAGCCTTTGAAAAAATCATGCGTTGTTTTTATTGTATGGAAGCATTATTTTGGTTTTCTCCTTGATGCTTTATTTGGGTTGACTTGGCGCATGCTCACATATGTTAGACTCTTACAAAGTCGCCAATAGCCTCTATGATCATTTAGTTTTTGACTTTTGATGCCATCTTATGCTTCTTTTAATGTTGTTTTGTCGCTTTGCATGATGGCCATTATTGCTCTCTTAGTTGGTCGCTCCCAGTCTTTTGCTAGCCCTCACCTTGTACTGAGTATGAGCTCTACTCGTGCATCCAACTCCTAAAAGCCAAAGTTTTCCAAAGTGTCCACCATACATACCTACTAGCAATTTGCTATTCCAAGTAAATTTGACTTGCTTTTATTTTCTCTTCAAATTAAACTCTCACCAGTGTTATGCGAAATTCGGTCAGTAAAGCTCTCACGAACCGGAAGGCACACTTTACTTTTTCCTGTTCTAAAATTTTTGACATTGTGGTCTCTTATGTTGAGTTGTTATGCTTGCAAGTTGTAAGTTGGAGACTAGCCCAGCCATGCTGTCATGGGCAAGCTTTCAACATTGCACTTCTTATTTGAGTTGATATCGTGATCTTTTGTTTATGGATGCCCGCAGTGTGAAATGAATTGGGAATCTTGTGGGGATCATGGAGTTTTTATATGTGTTAGGGAAACGCCGGGCCGCTAATCTAAGCCATGCATAATTCATGGTGGAAAGTTGCAGCATACCCATGGTGAACATTCGACGACGCATCTCACAATAAAAAGCTAAACAAATGGCAAATAAAAGAGATGTCGAGGTGTTCATTGTCTGCTTGTCCTGTCATTTTGGTGTGGGCTTGTTCCATGTCATCGGGCACGGAGGTACCCCGTTGGCGGTTCTCAATGATATGCATATATTTACAATGACAAGAGCCTTGCTTGGGACTCTAAGTAAAGTAGCATGAGGTTTGGGTACTCGTATTCACGGGACACGAGGTTTTCAACTTATGATTTGTCAAGCATATCCATCATAATTGTTCTCGCATTAACTTTAACCATTCAAGATGCTTATGATGGGGGCAATGAGAGCTCAAAGCCGGTAAGTACCATAATTTTTGAAGGTTATAGAACTTGCAATCACTACTTCCCTCCGCGAAGGGCCTTTCTTTTACTTTTATGTTGAGTCACCACCTTCTATCTTTATGCACCATAAGAGAGCAAAGTTGTAATTCTTAGTATAATGTGCATTGTCCCAAAGTTTTCATTGATTGATTCATATTGTTGTTTTCACTTGTTCTTAAATTATTTGTATCTAGTCGCCCTCTTAAACTTGAAGGTGTCCTATGCATTTATGTTTTGCTCTCTTTGAAGGACAAGCTGAAAACCATTTGTATGTTTTTCCTTATGATTTGAACACACGTTTGACTTTCATTGTTTCATTTTCATGATCTTTTGTTTGTGTTCATTTGCATGTTTACAACATGGTTGCTAAGTTTCTTATTGTCAAGATTATATTTTCATGCCCATGTTTTAAGTTCTTATGATCCCAGCTCACAAATGCTTACATATAAGATCAAGATTGTGTAGGTGCATGTCACCTCAAAAATTATTCTTTGTTATCACTTACCTACTCGAGGACGAGCAGGAGTTAAGCTTGGGGATGCTTGATACGTCTCCAATGTATCTATAATTTTTGATGCTCCATGCTTGTTTTTACACCATTTGCCTACTGTTTCGTTACACTTTGTGGCACTTTTATGCATTTTCCGGAACTAACCTATTAACAAGTTGCCACAGTGCCAGTTCCCTGTTTTCTGCTGTTTTTGTGTTTCAGAAGTGATACACAGGAAATATTCTCGGAATTGGACGAAACAAGTTCCTGAAGTCTTATTTTGCCCGGAAGCTTCCAGAGATCCGAAGGAGAGAAGGAGAGGGGCCACCAGGGGCCCACACACAGGGCTGGCGCGGCCAGGTCCTGGGCCGCGCCACCCTGGCGTGAGGCCGCCTGGTCCCACCTCTGACATCGCCCCTTCGCCTATAAAGACCCCCCGACGGAAAAAACCAAAGTACCCGATCAATTTTCAAGAAACACATCGCGATCCGCCGCCGTCGTCGACCCGAGATCGGGAGGGTCCAGAAGCTCTTCCCGGCACCCTGCCGGAGAGGGGAATCGCCACCGGAGGTCTTCTTCATCGCCATGCTTGCGTCCGGAGCGATGAGTGAGTAGTCTACCTTGGACTATGGGTCCATAGCAGTAGCTAGATGGTTGTCTTCTCCACCATGTGCTTCATGTTTAGATCTCATGAGCTGCCCTACATGATTGAGATCACCGTTATGTAATTCTACATGTTTGGTTTGTTGGGATCCGATGAATATTGGTGTTTATGATTGAGTTGTTGTGCTGAATATTTTCTTTTGTTATCTCTATGTTGTTTATGATCTTGCATGCTCTCCGTTGTTAGTAGCTATCTTGGCCGAGTAGTTGCCAGTGACTCCAAGAGGGGGTGTTTATGCTCGATAGTGGGTTCATGCCTCTATTTAACCTGGGGGAGTGACAGAAACCTCTAAGGTTGTAGATGTGCTGTTGCTACTAGGGAGAAAACAACATTCATATGCTCAAGGGCATATGCTTTGTTTACATTACACACTTTGCTTAATGCAATTATCTGTTGTTCGCAACTTAATACTTGTGGAGTTCTCGGATTGATTCACCACCAGTGGATTATTAGTCATAGATGCAGTTGGATGGCGGTCTATGTATTTTGTTGTAATGCCTAGAGTAAATCTCATAGTGATCTTCTTGACATATCACGTTTATCTTTATTCTATCAATTGCCCAAATGTAATTTGTTTACCCAGCATGTGTTATTTATCTTATGGAGAGACACCACTAGTGAACTGTGGACCCTGGTCCTATTTCCATCATATTGCTATCACCTGTTTACTTTACTCGCACTGTTTACTTTACTCGCACTGTTTACTTTACTCGCATACTTTTACTGTTTTCCACTCGATACGCTCATAACCTTTGTTTCAAGCAAACCGGTGAGATTGACAACCTCATCGCAAGTTGGGAACAAAGTATTTGGTTGTGTTGTGTGCAGGTTCCACGTTGCTGCTGGTGCAAAGCAAAGCCCTGGACGAGGCGCCTTATAAATTGTCCGGAGCTGTCGCGAAGCTGGCAGGCATCACCTTCTGAAGTTTGGCTTTTTCCTACTGGTTCGATAAACCTCGGTTTCTTACTGAGGGAAAACTTGCTATTGTGCTCATCATACCTTCCTCTTGGGGTTCCCAACTGGGTGGTTATCTGCCCGCATCAGTAATACCATCTACTGCAAACACTATTTACTTTCTGCAAGTACTATTTTATTTCATTACAAACAAACATCTCTTTCCACACTATACGTTAATCCTTTGTTTTCAGCAAAACCAGTGAGATTGACAACCTCATTGTAAGTTGGGGCAAAGTATTTTGGTTGTTTTGTGGGGAGGTTCCACGTTGTTGACTGACACCGGTAGTGCGCCCTACCAAAAGTCAGCTAGCAGCAACCTTCAGAAGTGATTCATTTCTCCTACTGGTCGATTAAACTTTGGTTTCATACTGAGGGAAAACTTACTGTTGTGCTCATCATACCTTCCTCTTGGGTTTCCCAACAGGCCCTGTGAGACATCAAAGACTTTTTCTGGCGCCGTTGCCGGGGAGAAAGAGGATTTCTGCAAGGGGAGTCTCTCACTTCCAATGTTTTTTTACTTTGTTATTGTTTTGCTTAGTTTGTTTATTTTATTTTGTTTGCATCTTTTTATCAAAAATACAAAAAAATAATTCCTTGTATAGTTGTTATTTTTGTTTATCTGTTTTATTCTTGCTAGAGTCTCCTGAGAACACCAAGTTGTGTGACTTTACTAGCACAAACAACAATGATTTCATCTGCACTCCTATTGCGCCACCTGCTCCTGAGGCAAATTTTTATGAGATTAAACCTGCTTTGTTGAATCTTGTTATGAAAAAGCAATTTTCTGGTGTTAGTACTGATGTTGCTGCTCTTCTCAACAATTTTGTTGAGGTATGTGAGATGCAAAAGTATAAGGATGTAGATGGAGATATTATTAAGCTAAAATTGTTTCCTTTCTCTTTGAGAGGAAGAGCTAAGGATTGGTTGCTATCTTTGCCTAGAAATAGTATTAATTCTTGGGTTAAGTGCAAAGATGCTTTTATTGGAAAATATTATCCTCCTGCTAAGATTATATCTTTGAGAAGTGATATTATGAAGTTTAAACAGTTTGATAATGAACATGTTGCTCAAGCTTGGGAAAGAATGAAATCTTTGATAAAGAATTGTCCCACTCATGGACTGCTACTTGGATGATTATCCAAACCTCTTATGCAGGACTAATTTTTTTTTTCAAGGAACCTTTTCGATTCAGCTGCTGGAGGCACTTTTATGTCCATCACCTTGGGCACCGCATCAAATCTCCTTGATAATATGATGGTAAATTATTCTGAATGGCACACCGAGAGAGTTCCACAAGGTAAGAAGGTAAATTCTGTTGAAGAAACCTCTTCATTGAGTGATAAGATTGATACCATTATGTCTATGCTTGTTAGTAGTAGGGCACATGTTTATCCTAATAATGTTCCTTTAGCCTCTTTGCTTGCTCAAGAAGAGCATGTTGATGTGAACTTCATTAGAAATACTAATTTCAACAACAGTGCTTATAGGATTAATTTTGGTAGCAACAATTATAGGTCGTATCCTTCTACCAATGGTAATGGTTATGGTAAGTCATGCTCAAGGACTTCATTAGTAAACAAACTGCTTTTAATAAGTCTATTGAGGAAAAGTTTGGTAAAATTGATGACCTTGCTTCTAAAGTTGATAGCCTTGCTCTTGATGTTGAACTTCTGAAACTAAAGGTTTTTCCTGATGATGCGAAAGAAAGCAAGACTTTGAATGCCATTCAAGTTAAGATTGATGATAATGTTAGGATGTTAGCAGAATTGCATGCTAGGTTGGAAAGAGAAGATGAGATTGCTAGGAATATGACTAAGGTTTGTACTATTACCACCACTAGTGATGTTGTTTCAAATGCTATCACACCTCCTACTTTGATTGGTGTAGAGAAAATCCCTACTCCTTGTGCTAAATTGCCTAAAATTACGGAAACATTTTTCTATTAAAAGTGCTGAAAATTTTCGGAGTATGGGAGACGATAGTTCTACTACTTTTGATAGTAATGATTTTGATGTTGATGGTTGCAATATTTCTGAAGTAATTTTGTTATTAAAAAAGCTTGCTATAAGTCCTAATTCTAGTTCTATGAATGTGGCTTTTACAAAGCATATTACTAATGCTCTCATGCAAATTAGAGAGGATAAGTTGAAACAAAAAGTTTCTATTCCTAAAAAGTTAGAAGATGGTTGGGAGCCCATCATTAAGATGAATGTGAATGATTTTGATTGTAATGCTTTATGTGATCTTGGTGCAAGTATTTCTGTTATGCCTACAAAAATTTATGATATGCTTGGTTTACCACCGCTTGAAAATTGTTATTTTGATGTTCGTCTTGCTGATATTGCTAAGAAGAAACCTTTGGGGTGGATTAATGATGTTCTTATTATGGTTAACAATAACCTTGTTCTCGTTGATTTCCTTGTTTTGGATATTGAATGCAATGCTTCTTGTCCTATTATTTTGGGAAGACCTATTCTTAGAATTGTTGGTGCTATTATTGATATGAAAGAAGGTACCATTAAATATCAATTCCCACTCAAGAAAGGTATGGAACACTTATCTAGAAACAGAAAGAAGTTACCTTTTGATTCTATTCTTAGAGCAAATTATGATGTTAATGCTTCTTCACTCGAAAATACTTGATTCTCACTTTCTGCGCCTAGCTCAAAGGCGTTAAAGAAAAGCACTCTTGGGAGATAACCCAATATTTTTCTTTCAGTACTTTTTCTTTTTATTGAGTCTTGGAAGTTATTACTACTTTAATGACCTCTCCTTATCATTTTTATTTTGTTTTTGTGCCAAGAGCAACCTCTAATTGGAAGAAGGTGAGATTTGGGGAAGTTGATGTCCTGAAACATATTTCTGCGCTTCACCGAAAAAATTCGTGAAAATTCCCAGAATGTCATTTTGATCTGCAATTTTTTGTACACACGCCCCAAGTTATTATCTATCTTTCATTAGTTTGCACTTTTCAATTTGAGCAACAAAAGATTTTCAAAAAAATTGATCTTTACCAACTGTTCTGTTTTGACAGATTTCTGCCATTATTTGCATTTGCCTCTTGATCTCTTTCTTTTTGTGTTCTTTGGGAACTTTTTTAGGAAGTTCCTACAGTAGCTTATGTGTTAATATATGTTATACTTGAGTTGAAACTGAACCAAAAGTGGATTTACTATCTTGCAGAAACTAATGTTGCTAATGAGAATTGTGTGAAGTTTTGTATGAAGGAAGTTTTGAAGTGTAGGGAAAGGAGAATGATGAGATGAGATGAAGTATGGACAAAAGCTCAAGCTTGGGGATGCCCATGTCACCCCAAGAAATATCCAAGAACTACAAGCGTCAAAGCTTGGGGATGCCCCATGGCATCCCTTCTTCATCAACAAAAATATCAGGTCATCTTTCAAGACACTATAGTTTTATTGCTTCATATGCTATGTGTTTTTCTTGGAGCGTCTTTATTTTTGCTTTCAGTTTTCTTTTGTTTTGTTTGCTGCAATAAATTGTAGCACCCTACCTTTTGAAAAAGGTAGAACTCCTGTGTTAAGTGCTACTCCCTGGATCACTGATAGCACCACAGTACAAAATATAGTAATCATTGCAATAGTATCAAAATTTACAACGTAAATCCAGTTACATAAGTCTTCAACCTTACGATACACAGCAGAAAGCATAGTAGCAATGAGCCTCCATCTTCATCACGTGCCACAGGTAGACATGTTGGAATGTAGACTCGAGATCCTACTACTCCTTCCTCATTTGAATAAAACCTGCACGTTTGAATATGCAGCCCCAATAAAAGGGGCTAGTACAACAACGTACTGGCAAATGACACATATTTGGTGGCTGTTGTGAAAGAACTATACTACATGACATTTGGCTGGTAGATCTCATAGGCTAATTTGCATAATGCCAATTTTATCCTACAATTCTTTGCAAAACTTTCTTTCAAAATTTTTGTTTATAAGGGTCAAGATTACTGGCCAATATGTAGTTTCTAGCGAAACTCAACAAAATTGGAACAACCAGGAAAACCACACCCTTTGGAGGGCATGATCCTGAGCTCCTACCTAGGGGTTACTAGTCAAATTTTAAAGCATTCAGAAACGGTGATGACATTCTTCCATACATTCCATGATTAGAGACTCAAATGTCCATAACCGAGGACACAGCTAAACGCTTAGATTTGACACCCTGCAGGGGTTGTGCACTTTCACCTTAAGACTCATTCTACCCAGAGAGAAGAATGCGACAAGACCTTTCAGAAGAAACATTCAACCAAATGAGTCTGTCCGTGCCCCCTATAATTTTGCTACCACCCTCTATCAGTACCCATGGCTGAACCCTTACATCCTACTTAATCAAGACAGAGCCCATAGTGTCATAAGGCTGCACTAAAAGTACTCTAAAACATGGAAGACATAGTAACCTCTTTAATCCCGAGTGGCAAACCCGAGCAGCATCCTGAGTAAACATCCTCAACGAGGCATGTGCCCCAGAACCCACCTACTTCGCCTCTTCTTATAAAACCAATCCACCCAGGTGTTTCATTTTAGTTGAAGTTCTTAATTTGTTCACAAAACAACTTTAACAAAGTGATCATAGAATGGCATCAATATTTTTCAAAGTATTTAGCATCCTAATAGGTGAGGTTCAAAGGTAGCTACACACTACTAGGATCTAGCATTTTATAAAACAGTTGAATATTCCACCTATCATGCATACTACTGAAAACACTAATGAAGTAGTAAAAAAGTAGGTAGAAGACATGTGTGTCACTTTCCTTTTTGAAGATCATGATCTTTTCACTTCTCTCAACTAAGCACGTAGCTCTTTGCACAAAACACGAAAAATAGCACAACATAAACACACCATACAATACAAACATAATCAAACAAGACAAACAATTGAAAATGATTGGTTTAACATTTTTGATTTATTAGGATTCTGTGATAAGAGAGATATGGCAAAAGGATTGTGGGTTGTAAGATATGAATTTGAGAGTTTGGTTGGAAAGGTCAAATGATTTGAGAGGAATTGGACCATCTAAGATAGAAGTGATGAATCTTTATGCTTTACAAAAGCATGAATAGAATTTGGAATGGCTCATGTGAATTGAATCACACACGTGTCGAATAGTGCAATAACAATACTATTGAATAAGTGTGACAACAATTACTCATAAATAGTATGACTTACACTTAGGCTTGGGTACGGATTTATGAAGCATTGCATTACTCAATTAACTCATTTGTAAAATGAATAGTGCAATACAAGTGAACACAATTAAGTGAGCAAAGGATTTGATATGAATGAGTGATATTTGAGAGTATGGCTCAAAGGATTTATTGGATAACATGGAGCATGATCATGTGCTTTGATGTTGATTAAATCAACACCATAATAGCAAGAGTAGAACCTATGATTGAGTATCACACTTTACTCAAATAAACACATTTGCAATTTAATATATGTGAACTAGACAAGCAAGATTTAGGTAGACATGATTTGGGTCAAAGTGATGTCAAGATGGGCTTTGGTAGCTAGATATGATCATAGGATTTACTTTTGTGGAAGGAAACAATATTGAAAAGAAATAGGGTTTTCTATAAAGGAAAATACTCAAATTCCCATATTTGAATTTGAATAATTTTGAAGTGGTTCAAGAAATTTGAGATGTGATACTACTAGTTAGAATATAGTAAAACAAATCTACTGCAATTGGAATCATTCTAAAATAAATTTTAGAACTCAAATTATGATCAGAACAAGGATTTGGACAAAATTGAATGCACAAAGTTTTTGCACGTATCAACTTTGATGTTTCTTGATTCTATAGTGTTCTACATGATTAGAGGATTCCAAGGACTACAAATTTGTATATTTTGGATGCATAGAACAGAAGATATGAATTAAATAGAGTAACAGATGGATTTGAATCAATTTGAAAATGAATTCAAATTAATTACTGAAACTATAGTATATTATTACACTTTTGGATTCTACTCTTCATTAGCTTTCCAGAGACATATTATTTGTAATTTTTGGATCTATGGTTTGAAAGATATCAATTTTACAAGTTTTCAGATATTTGAATTCTATTTGAATCAAACTAAACTGGGGCTTAACACGTGGCGAGTTCTGACTGGATGATACCGGTTTGGGCGGATTACAATTGTAAGCCGTTGGATTAAAAGAGGATCAGGCGATCCAGATTGCACCGTACCTGACGAGGGTTTAAGTCGACAAATGTCCAATATGAAGGACTTAGGATCGGGGGAGTAGGGCGTTGGATGAACTCGAAGGTAAATCAATCAAACAAGGTGTGTATCGAAAGTAAACGTAAGAATAGACTTGGCTCGCTTTCAATATGTCCCTCTCCATCCTCTCCTGGCCCCTATATATAGGTGGCCAGGTCTCAAGGTACGGGAGGGGTCTGATACAAATTATAATACTGATATACGACATGAACTCGTATTTCCACTAGGTTTACACTTGGGCCTAGCTTAACGGGCCTTAGGGGTACTCAACTATCGGGCTCTATTATCTATACCCTTGTCGGTAGCCCCCGAGATTCTACCAGAATTGCAGATTCGGGTTGAATCTCAAATCTTCAAATCTTCGACTTGATCAATCTTTGACTTCTTCAGATCTTCAAATCTTTGACTTGATCTTCAAATATCTTTCATTATATTATCTCGCAAGGGGTTTTGATGAACAAGCCTGACAACTCTGACGGATCAAGAGGTCAGTTAACTGCCGGAACAGATACTTGTCACCTACTTCAAATTCAATCCCCTTGGACTTGAATTCGGGAAACCGGTCAAACCCATTCTTTTGCCGCATTTAGGACTTACAAAGAATGAATCCCAGTGGTTCCTAGTGTACCCAGTGCGTCCACCAAGATTTTCTTCGCATCGTAGACATGGATAAGTACTAGCAGAGCGCATTCATGTGCGTATACCAGGCCACACAGGACGGATCCTGGGGTCTTACCTTCACGATATATTTCAATCATGGCATTCGAATTTTGTCGCGATGACGCAACTTGAGAATCATATGTTGCAGCCTTGTTTGACTGTTAGAATGTGCAAACTATTCGAGTTTGCTATTTTTCTTAGATTATCATAAATAACTCCCGATGGGAGTAATCGATCTTTATTTTTTCGACAATGAAATTGAAGTTCATTGTCGACTAAAGGTAGTCGATTGCGCCTGTATCAATTGTTAACCGGTTTGTTCTCTATTATTGGTTGCACCACCAGTGCATTGGAATGTAAGTAGCCCCTAAGGCTGTGGGCGGGTACTTGTAGTCGATCATAGGCTCCAATTTTTTCTCCTTACTTTTGTCGACTTCTTTTTATCGGGTGCGCGACCAGCGCTCCCGATGGGAGTAGCCCCCGAGGCTATAGCCGAAAGTTTTTTTTTCGGGTATAGGCTCAAAAAATATAATATTGTTGCCCAGTAGCTTGTCTCCTGCGATAATTTTGGCACATTTTGTGCTTGAAATATTCATTCTATTTTTTCTGATGATATGAGCCCCCGAGTCTACGACGAGTTGCGATTTGCTCCTTGACATATCTCTGTCCTTTACTCATTCGTACCGTAACTTTCTCCTTCTTGTTGTTGCCCTTACTATCGTTTTACCTTCTGCTCGGGGCTGAATATAAAAGCCCATAGATATAATTGGACCTTTAATTTGCAAAGGCCCATAAAGGTTTGTTTATAAATAAAGCGGGTTGGCTAGGGTAAAAAACCCTAATTCTCTCATTAGTATCTTCCTCCGCCGCATCATCTTCCTATTTCTCACCTCATCTAGGGCTTTTCCTCCCAGCCCTTGTCTTCATGGCCGATGCAGGTGGATCGCAGCTGAACATCGGTGCGCCGGTGGAAAAACGGGATCGCGGCCGCCCTCGCGGTAGTAAAAATAAATCCAAAGACCCTGCTCCGATAGCCTCGTCATCTGCACCTGTTAAGCGGCACCCTGGCCGCCCTTTGGGGAGCAAGAACAAGACCAAGATGTCTACTACTGCTTCAGGTCTGAGTGCTCCACCACATAATGTTTCTCCTTCTTCTTCAACCAAGATATACTCTTTCTTCTGCATCGCCGGCGCCCAATGCCACGAGATTCAGCGGGTGCCGCTGAAGTTTACCAAATTCATGGACGGGCAAGAGCTGCGAGAAGCAGTTCTTCATGAACACTCTGGGGGAGGAACTCCCTATGAAGTGGAGGTCTGGTATGACGGGGACGGCGAGATGTACTTCAAGGGCGGCTAGCCTCAATTTGCAGAAGACCATGACCTTCATCAGGGTTTCTTCATGATCTTCGACTACCATGTCGGTACGTCGAAGTTTGACGTGAAGATCTATGACTGTACTCAGTGCCAGAAAGAGTACGAAGCTGAAGTGCATTTTCATTAGACATCTCTTTATGTAATCTCTTGCTCTGGTCATCCTTTGGTTTGGTATCTGTAATATGTAGTTGTAATGAATTTTATCTTGTGCCTTCCTTATTAATAGACCATGGGAACGAATCGTCGTTCCGAGGTATTCTTTTGATATATTAGCGAGTTACTTTGAACCACGCCTCTTTTTGTCGGATATCAGGTTGCGAACAACCTAGTAATATATCTCAAATAATCGCAGATACCGAATCTCAATAATTTATTTATTTTATTTTCATACGACTCGAGGGTCTGAGGCCCCGAGTGGAAAGAAGAATATTCATACATATTGTCGAGTTGACCCAAAGAACCCGACCTGTGGCCTCGTGTTCTGGGTTCAGAGGGTCATAACTCGAAAGTTTCTTGTCACCATATTTCTTCTATGTGTAGAACCGTCGTAGTTGCTCTGCATTCCACGGGTTGCTTTCGTCTTTCCCTGTTTTCCTGTCTTGTAGTTGATAAGCTCCTCCTGGTATTACCTCTATCACAATGTAAGGTCCCACCCATGGGGACTCTAACTTGCCATGACTGTCTTGCTTTAATCGCAAGACTAAGTCTCCCACCACGAAAGATCGTGGACGAACTCGACTACTATGGTAGTTTCATAGATTTTGCTGGTACTGAGTAGCTCTGGCGAGTGCTATGTCTCTTGCTTCGTCAAGTGCATCGACATCATCTTGAAGTGCTTCTGTGGAGGTTGTCTCATCGTAAGTCGCGATTCTTGGGGCTTCATGGGTGATCCCGACTGGAAGCACGGCTTCTATGTCGTGCACCAGAAAGAAGGGCGTTTCTTGAGTAGCCGCGTTGGGTGTAGTTCTGAGACTCCATAGCACAGAGGGCAGTTCGTCTACCCAAGCGTGTTTGGCTTTCTCGAGAGGTGCTAACAGCCTCTTTTTTATTCCGTTGCATATTAAGCCATTAGCTTTTTCAACTTGTCCATTTGTCTTTGGATGCGCTATGGATGCGAATTTCAGTTTAATTCCCATACTTTCACAGTAGCTCTTGAATTCTTTTGACGTGAAGTTTGTTCCATTGTCTGTGATGATGCTGTGTGGTACTCCGAAGCGAAAAACTATAAACTTGATGAAGTTAATTGCGGCTGTAGAATCTTGGGTTGTCACGGGGGCTCCCTCTACCCATTTAGTAAATTTATCGACTGCCACCAGCATGTAGACATGTCCCCCTGGCCAAGATTTGTGCAATTTCCCTACCATATCGAGACCCCATTGCGCGAAAGGCCAGGACAGTGGTATCGGTTGCAATTCTGCTGCTGGTGCATGTGGTCAAGATGCAAAACGTTGACAAGCCTCGCATTTCCTCACTATATCTTTCGCGTCTTCAATGGCTGTTAACCAGTAAAACCCTGCGTGAAAAGCTTTGGCTGCAATGGTTCTGCTGCTAGCGTGATGTCCGCATACTCCTGCGTGGATGTCTTTTAATATCTCTTGTCCTTCTTGAGGAGTGACGCATCGTTGCAAAAATCCTGTTATACTTTTCTTGTATAGCTTCCCTTGTAACATGACGAAAGCCCTGGATCATCGTATTATCCTTTTTGCTTCTACTTTGTCTTCGGGTAGTGTTTTGTTGATCATGTAAGCCAAGTATTTCTGCATCCAAGTTTCTTCGATCATCATAACTTCTTTGGGTTCTGTTGTGCTTCCATTGCCAACCCCCAAGCCTGTTGCTTGGTGTTGTGCTTGCTCTTCTGTAGTTGAAGTTTTGTTGTTATTTATTGATCTTTCTATGATTTCTTCCCAAAAGACTCCTTGCGGTATGGGTAAGCATTGGGACCCGATATTTGCTAGATTGTCGGCTTCCTCGTTGCTGGCCCTACTGATGTGTGAAACTTCGCATCCATCAAATGTTCCCTCTAGATAATAGTATAAGTTTTTGTATGCTGTCATGTTGTTACTGATGGCGTGACACCTGTTCATCACTTGTTGCACGACGAGGTTCGAATCCCCAAATATTTTTAGTCGAGTCACCCCGCATGCTTTGGCCATTCTCGTTTCGTGGAACAGAGCCTCGTATTCGGCTTCATTATTAGAAGCTTGAGGAAAGCTCATCCTTAAGACATATTTCAACTTGTCGCCTTGTGGTGATATCAGGACTACTCCTGCTCCTGCGCCTTGGACCCTTTTTGATCCGTCGAAGTACATTGTCCATACGCTTGATAAATCCGGTGGTCCTGTGTTTTGTAGCTCTAGCCACTCTGCTATAAAATCCGGCAGAACTTGTGATTTGATCACCTTTTGATTTTCGTACGTGATGTCCAGGGGTGATAATTCGATTCCCCATAAGGAGACATGTCCTGTCGCTGAAGGGTTGTTCAATATGTTGGATAGTGGTGCTTTGTTAACCACTATAATTGAGTGCACCGCGAAATATTGTCGTAGTTTTCGTGTTGTTGTGAATACACTGTATGTGAGTTTCTGGTAGTGCGGGTACCTCTGTTTTGTTGGCGATAGTACTTCGCTGATGAAATATACTGGCTGTTGGACTCCATGAGCTTTTCCTTCTTCACTTCTTTCGACTACTAATACTGTGCTCACCACTTGATGTGTTGATGCAATATATAGTAGTAGCGGCTCCTTTTCCTTTGGTGCGACCAGCACCGGCGGTGTGGAAAGCACTTTTTTCAATTGTGCGAAAGCTGTATCCGCTTCTTCTGTCCACTCAAATTTGTCGTCTGATTTTTTCATCAGTGCATAGAAAGGAAGTGCTTTTTCTCCTAACCGTGCAACGGATCAACTTAGTGCCGCGACGCGCCCTACGAGCTTCTGTACATCGTGCAGCTTTGTTGGTTTCCCCATCGTTAGTATTGCTTGGATCTTCTCTAGGTTTGCTTCTATTCCCCATGCGGATACCAGGAATCCCAGAAGTTGTCCTGCGGATACCCCAAAAGAGCATTTTGTCGGGTTAAGCTTGAGCTTATACCTGTTTAAGTTGTCGAAGGTTTCTGCTAGATCACTGATTAGTGACTCTTCTTTTCTTGTGGTGATAACCACGTCATCGATGTAGACTTGAATGTTGCGTCCTATTTGACTTCCGAGGCAATTTTGCATCATCCGCTGGTAGGTTGCTCCTGCGTTTTTTAAACCGAAAGGCATGACTTTGTAGTAGAACATGCCATATGGTGTGATAAAAGCTGTTTTTTTCTCATTTTCTTTTTTCAACTTGATCTGGTTGTAGCCAGAGTATGCGTCCAGGAAGGAAAGCCTTGCACACCCTGCTGTTGAATCTATTATTTGATCAATGCGAGGTAGAGGAAAGGGATCCTTCGGACAGTGCTTGTTGAGAGACGTGTAGTCGACACATACTCTTTGTACGTCTGTGTTTTTCTTGGGGACAATAACTAGATTAGATACCCAAGTCGACGTTTTGATTTCTCGGATGAATCCTGCATTTTCTAGCATGTGTAGTTCGGATGCTATTGCTTTCTTTTTGGGTTCGTCAAATCGTCTCAATGGCTGCTTGACTGGTTTTGCTTTGGGATCCATGTTTAGTGCGTGCTCGACGAGTTCCCTGGGAACTCCTGGCATGTCTGAAGGACACCAAGCGAAGATTTCCTAGCGCTCACAGAGGAACTCGACGAGCGCGCTTTCCTATGCGGGGTCCAGATTTACCGCTATGGAGGTGGTCTTGTTCGGGTCCGTGGGGTGGACCTGGATTTTCTTCGAGTCTTGGGTTGCATCGAAGGCCTGATCTGGCAGGGATCGTCCAACGTCGGGTAGCACATTATGGTCAGTTTCGCCTTTCAACCTTCCATACTCTGCTATCATGCCGAAAGTTTGCACCAACCTGTTAAATTCTTTGTCACAAGTGTTAGATACATCGAAGCTACCTTGAACTGTAATTGTTCCTTTAGGTCCTGAGATTTTGAGTGTGAGATATGCATAGTGAGGTACTGCCATGAACTTTGCAAATGCTGGGCGCCCCAGGATTGCATGATACTGTGAAGGCCAGTCCATGACTTCAAATTCCAGCTTCTCTCTACGATAATTGTTTCTATTGCCGAAGCAAACATCGAGTTCTATTTTCCCGAGAGGGTAATTTGCGCCTCCTGGTACTATTCCGTGGAAAGAACAATCTGTTGGTTTTAGACTTTCCAGTGATATGCTCATTGCCTTCAGAGTTCTTGCGTATATTAAGTTTATGCCGCTTCCTGCGTCCATGAATACTCTCCCGACATCGTATCCCCCTATTTGCGCCTTTAACACCATCGGCGAGTGCCCCGGCCTGGGCACTTTCCTCGGGTGGTCTGCTCTGCTGAACCTGACTGGTTGATCGGACCACCACAGGTACTCTGTAGTAGCTGGTGGTGATGATATTGCTAGCTTTACTTGTCTTGATATGCTCTTCTGCTCTTTCTTGGATTTTGGCACCGGTTGGATCATTGCAGATATATATACTTTTGACTCTAGATGTTTTGCTAGACGATGTACTTGGTATCCCTGACTTATATTTTTTCCTCCCTGCCACGCTCCTTGGTTTGAGTCCATGGCATTTTGCAACCTCAGGAAGGTTCTGCAGTCCTTTATCTGGTGGTTAGAAACTCTCTTCCCATCTAGGTGTGCATAATGGATGCGACAAGGTCCATAGAGCATGTCCTCCGCCGACGGGCCGGAATACTTTGGTTTTTCTACTCCATGATTATCTCTTGCCTGAAACTCCCTGTTTTCATAGCCTTCCTCGTCCCTTCTTTCATATCCCGCGGCTATCTGGTTTCACCTTGCATGGCTATCTCCATTGCAGTATCTTCGCCTTTGCCTGCTTGATCTATCGACTTCTGGTGAACACCCCCTTTTATTGTTATATGCGTCCTCTCCATCGGCAAATCTGTTGGCTACTTCCATTAACTCCAACACTGTCCTTGGCCTTGTTCTCCCAACCTCTTCTACGAGGTCCGAACGATGCAGGCCAGCCGAAAAGGCATCTATTGCTCTCTCATCGGAGACGTCTTCTGCAGAATTTGTGATTACGCTCCAGCGTTGTATATAAGAGCGTAGGGTTTCGCCTTTCCTCTGCACGCACGACTTGATTTCTTCCAGAGACACTGGGCATTTGTATGTTGAGCGAAAATTCCTTGCGAATTGGCTTTCCAGTTCTCCCCAACTCCCAATGGAATCATTGGGTATGGTGTTCAGCCAGGACCGTGCTGTGTCGGTGAGGTGTAACTGCAAACTTTGCATGGCCGTTGCCCTTGTTCCTCCAAGTATTTGTACTGCTTGCAGGTAGTCTGATAACCATAGCGTGGGATATTGCGACCCATCATATTTTTGTTGATCGTGTGGCAACTTGAACCCTTTGGGTACCCGCGTTATGCAAACCCTGCGGGTAAAGCATAACGCGCCCTTCTCTTTTTCGTTGTCTTCGTAATTTTCTTCTTTCCACGCATAGTGTGCGTTGTTTACTCTTGCTTGTGCTATTATATTCCTCGCGTCCTCCTTTCGTTTTTGACGCTACTCGTCGTCTGATGACTCACTGGTTTCATTTTGCGAGGGTTGGCGCTTGAATTCTTCCTTTCGACTCTCCTTATGATGTATCGCCTTTTTCTCTGGGAGGTTTTTCCTTAGCTTGTCTTCTACCAACCGGAGGCTTCGTATTGCTGCTTGATGCATGTGCTCCCATGGATCTCCAGGCTTTGGTTGCATGGTTAGTAGGTACGCATGTGCTGCTACCAATGCTGCTTCTGGTGTTTCTTGCACAAAGTCCTCTTCCTCATCTAATGGGCGTGTGCTTATACTTTCCATATGGCTTTCTTCTCTTGTCCATGCTGTTGTCTTCCTGCTGTGCTTCGGATCTCTGTGCCTTTCTATGCTGGATTCTGATGCATCGCTGTACTCATTCCAATATCCTCCACTTGATGTGCTGATGTTGTCTCGGTTTCTCATAAATATGTCTCTTTCCTCCCTCAACTTCTTCCTGTGCTGGTGCAGTGCGTATTGATATCCCATAAGAACTTATCTTCTTAAATCTGCGGGTACTTCAGTGCTGTGATTGATGGCTGACATAATGATTTTCCACTCTCCGGTGGAGACATGAATTTTCTCCTTTTCCTTCTTGATGTTACTCCTTAGTTTGTCGACTTGCATGTCGATTTCTTCATTGCCTGCATGATTATTCTCTTCTGCTGCTTTAGTGATAATGACACATAACTGGTGTACGCTTCTGGAGACGCCGCTGCTTCCGGTGGCAAAATCCTTCGGACTATCGTGTGGCTCATCCACTTTGGTTTCCACGTCGGGCTCTCCCCGAGTTTCGTTGAATTCCTCGAGTTTCTTTTGCATATTTTCTGTTGCTGCGAGACTGACCGGCGAGTTTACCTCGCTAGAAGAGACCACAGATGATCCAGACATTGTGATTGTCTTGGTTTTGCTTGCCGACGGACCCGATTTTGCCGGATCTGAAGACGAGTTGAACCCGAAGGTCCGACATAGAAGCTCAGGCTTCCGATCGTCAACTCCATCTCTTGATTTTCGCTAGTAAAAGCAATATTTAAAGAACTAGCATTGGGAGTCAAAGCAAGCTTTTGCAAGAACAAAATAACTTCAGATATATTGCAGCTATCAACATCAAAATCATTAAAAGAAGTAGAGCTATCATCTCCCACACTCTGAAAAATTTCAGCACTCTTTTGAGAAAAAGTTTTGGCAGTTTTAGGTTTTTTAACACAAGGAGTGGGAGTTTTCTCTACACCAATCAAAGTAAGAGGATTGCTAGCATTAGGAGCAACATTATTAGAGGTAGTAATGGTACATACCTTCATATCTCTAGCCATCTCATCTTCTCTTTCCCACCTGGCATGCAATTCCGCTAACAATCTAATATTTTCATCAATTCCAACTTGAATAGCATTAGCGGTAGCAAAAACATTGTTCTCTTTCACATCATTAGGCAACACTTTTAATTTCAGAAGTTCAACATCATGAGCAAGGCTATCAACTTTAGAAGCAAGAATATCAATTTTGCCTAACTTTTCCTCAACAGACTTGTTAAAAGCAGTTTGCTTACCGATGAAGTCCTTGAGCATTACCTCAAGCTCGGAGGGCGCGGCCCTAGGGTTGTTGTAGGAATTACCATAAGAATTACCATAACCATTACCATTGGTAGAAGGATACGGCCTATAATTGTTACTAGCAAAATTGTTCCTACTAGCTAAATGCTCGTGCGTTGCTACGATCTCTTAAAATTTTAAAATATTATAAATTTATAATATATTATCTAGTTACAGGCCATGAACATCTCTATGTTAGTTTTTGAAATCAAGTTTGTCCCTCGCGCCTCCTCAATCAAGTGTCTCTTATAAATCGCTGTGTGCATCATCTGATGCAGAGGCGGGGGCTATGCTCCATTTCTTAAAAAAAAATCAAGTGTCTCTTATATTTTCTATTAGGATGACACTACCGCGATGTTCTTCCTTCTCTCTTTGCAAACCTCTCTCTAAGTGCCATGCTCGTTGTTATTGACCTCCCTCACCGACTTCATTATCACGCCTATCACCAAATATGCTCTACCATCTCCAAATTGTATGTTTAGGCCACTATCAACATTTATTATCACCTAATTCATAGTCACTGAACATCAAAGATTAGAAGGCGCATGTTTCGTGGAAGAAACTCTATTTTTCAGATTTGTCCATTTTTCTTTTATCCGATGGACCCTGCTAGCTATCTCATTTGGATTCATCTTTTGTTCCTCTTGTAATGTCGCACATTCCTTCATGGAATGTTGCCAGCGCTCGTAAAACACTATAATCAGGAGATAATTTTTATCTTCTCACAAAGAACTGAACAAACCGAGCATCCATATAGAAATCAAATTAGGTACACCAATCTGTTTAACTACACTACCAAGTTGCATCCGTTGCTGAAATCTAGCTGATCAAAGAATTGTTTCGACAACTCATGGGACAGTTTACAAAATTCAGAACTAACTGATCCATACAAACATACACCACACGATTTTATTGGCGCAGATGTCAAAGCGAGTCTCACAAGCAGATGTACGTGTACACACATACATTACAGATTAGTCATGCTTCCATTGCGCTCCCTCTCTCCTCTCTCTCTTGTCGGAATGGTCCAGAGCAGGCCGAAATCGCTGAGTGCAACGCATGTCCATGTCTTCGATTGCGATGTAATGTACCTGGGACGTGGCCTGTGTATACTGCTACTACTACTCCGTACTTTGTTACAGATACACATACAATTCAAATCTTGGAAAAACAGTACACCTGGCATAACACGGGTGGACGCAGCTACCATCCACACTATTCTCGCTCCTCCGCTCTGCCTCGATTCCGTTTCTCTCTCTTCGACCCCCAAGCCGCCGATTCAATCGTCCTGGGCAGTCTTTCCTCGCCGGCGCTCACCGTCTTTCGACGCTGTCCAACCTCCTAAGACCATCTCATGACCAGGACGGCAGGAGGTGCTTCCTTTCGTCTTCCCCAGCAACGAAACGGAACTCGCCCTCACCTTGCCGATAGGAACTCCTCGGCCACATGACCGCCGCCAGAAGGCCGACCGAAACATCCTATTGCAGTGGCTCACCGCGTAGGAAATCTCTGCACAACCACGTTCTACCACCTCCGACTTTCGAGCGGCGCCGCCGGAGCACCTCTCACTGCACCCGAAGCAATTCCCGCCGGTGTCGATATCTGTAGAATAGACCTAGGCGCGCTTGGCTAGCCACCGTATTGTCCAGGGAGAGAGTGGCGCCGGAGATCTCGAGGGACAGGGGGCGCCGGCCGGCAGGTGGTTCGGGAGAGATCTGCGCGCGCTTGGTTACCCACCGGACGGTCCAGGGAGAGAGGGGCGTCAGAGAGATCGAGAGAGAGTGAGGCGCCGGTCGCCGGATGTTCGGGAGAGATCTGGAAACGGACAGAATCGCGCGTAGTTCCCTGTACGCCTCGCCCAGATTGGCGCCGGCCGAGCCCTGCGGCAGCAGCCGGTGTCACTGAGGAAGAAATAGAGGGATTTCTGCTGGAAAACCGGGACAAACCGAGGGATTTCCGTGGGACAAAATCAAGGGGATTTTAACAGGAGGAAGAAGGTGCGGGAGGTATTCGTCATCTCCGGCGCTTGAGAACGGAGGAAGGTAGGGCAGGTGGTGGGGTGATTTTCGGTAGTGCCACCGTCCTCTTGCAGCCCTCGCCGCGCATAGGCAGAGCTCGGATTGGAGCGGACGAACACAGCAGAGGAGGAGAGGGGAAAGAAATAAATCGATAGCGACGCTGTTATGATGGCAACGTACGTACCAACGTACGGTCGCTTTGCCGTTTTATTAGTAGAGATAAGCATTGTTGTTAAAATTATTGTTTCTAATGAAATTCACATCAACATGCTCTTCTTGAGCAACCAAAGAGGCCAAAGGAACATTATTAGGATCAACATGAGTCCTATCATTAGCAAGCATAGCCATAATGGTATCAATCTTATCATTCAAGGAAGAGGTTTCCTCAATAGAATTTACCTTCTTACCTTGTGGAGCTCTCTCGGTGTGCCATTCGGAATAATTTACCATCATGTTGTCGAGTAGCTTTGTTGCGGCACCCAAGGTAAGGGACATAAAAGTGCCTCCAGCAGCAGAATCAAGTAGGTTCCTCGAAGAAAAATTCAGTCCTGCATAAAAAGTTGGGATAATCATCCAAGTAGTCAGTCCATGAGTGGGGCAATTCTTTATCATAGATTTCATTCTTTCCCAAGCTTGAGCAACATGTTCATTATCAAACTGAGTGAACTTTATAATATTGCTACGCAGAGATATAATCTTAGCAGGAGGATAGTATCTACCAATAAAAGCATCCTTACACTTAGCCCATGAATCAATACTATTCTTAGTCAAAGACAGCAACCAATCTTTAGCTTTTCCTCTCAAAGAAAAAGGAAACAACTTGAGCTTAATAATATCACTTTCTACATCCTTATATTTCTGCATCTCACATAACTCAACAAAATTGTTGAGATGAGCTGCAGCATCTTCAGTACTAGCACCGGAAAATTGCTCTTTCATAACAAGGTTCAATAAAGCAGGCTTAATCTCATAAAAGTTTGCAGCAGGAGCAGGTGGTGCAATAGGAGTGCAGATAAAATCACTATTGTTTGTGCTAGTAAAGTCACACAACTTGGTGTTTTCAGGATTGGCCATTTCAGCAAAACGAAAGTAAACAAGTAAAAACAACTACCAAGGATTCTATTTTTTTTGGGTTTTTGATATAAAATGATGCAGGTAAAATAAATAAAGTAAAGCAAAACAATAACAAAGTAAAGGATGTGCGTGCGAAAACTCCCCTCACAGAAGTCTTCTACTTCCTCCCCGGCAACGGCGCCAGAAAAAGAGCTGGTGCCTAGTTGACGAGGGAGCTTCTTCTTCTTCTTCAATCTCCGGCAACGGCGCCAGAAAAACAGCTTGATGCGTGGTGAATGACCAGCCCATTGGGAACCCCAAGAGGAAGGTGTGATGAGTATAGCAGCTGGTTTTCCCTCAGTTAAGAAACCAAGGTTTATCGTTCTTGGAGAGGAGAGACAAACGACTGAAGGTGATACTTGCTAGTTTGCGACAGCTTCGGACAATTTATATTTGGCGCCTCGTCCAAGCTTTGCTTGCTAGCTGCAACGTGGAACCTGCACACACACAACCAAGTACTTTGCTCCCAACTTACGATGAGGTTGTCAATCTCACCGGTTTGCTGGAAACAAAGGTTATGAGTGTATCGAGTGGAAAACAGTAAAAGTATGCGAGTAAAGTAAACAGTGCGAGTAAAGTAAACAGGTGATAGCAATATGATGGAAATAGGACCGGGGTCCACAGTTCACTAGTGGTGTCTCTCCATAAGATAAATAACACATGCTGGGTAAACAAATTACAGTTGGGCAATTGATAGAATAAAGATAAACGTGATATGTCAAGAAGATCACTATGAGATTTACTCTGGGCATTACAACAAAATACATAGACCGCCATCCAACTGCATCTATGACTAATAATCCACTTGTGGCGAATCAATCCGAGAACTGCACAAGTATTAAGTTGCGAACAACAGATAATTGCATTAAGCAAAGTGTGTAATGTAAACAAAGCATATGCCCTTGAGCATATGAATGTTGTTTTCTCCCTAGTAGCAACAGCACATCTACAACCTTAGAGGTTTCTGTCACTCCCCCAGGTTAAATAGAGGCATGAACCCACTATCGAGCATAAATACCCCCTCTTGGAGTCACTAGCAACTACTCGGCCAAGATAGCTACTAACAACGGAGAGCATGCAAGATCATAAACAACATAGAGATAACAAAAGATAATATTCAGTACAGCAACTCAATCATAAACACCAATATTCATCGGATCCCAACAAACCAAACATGTAGAATTACATAACGGTGATCTTAATCATGAAGGGCAGCTCATGAGATCTAAACATGAAGCACATGGTGGAGGAGACAACCATCTAGCTACTGCTATGGACCCATAGTCCAAGGTAGACTACTCACTCATCGCTCCGGAGGCAAGCATGGCGATGAAGAAGACTTCCGGTGGCGATTCCCCTCTCCGGCAGGGTGCCGGGAAGAGCTTCTGGACCCTCCCGATCTTCGGGTCAACGGCGGCGGCGGATCGCGATGTGTTCTGGAAAAGTGATCGGGTACTTAGGTTTTTTCCGTTGGGGGGTCTTTATAGGCGAAGGGGCGATGTCAGAGGAGGTACCAGGCGGCCTCACACCATGGTGGCGCGGGCCAGGGGCTGGCCGTGCCACCCTGGCGTGTGGGCCCCTAGTGGCCCCTCTCCTTCTCTCCTTCGGATCTCTGGAAGCTTCCGGGTAAAATAAGACTTCAGGAACTTGTTTCGTCCAATTCCGAGAATATTTCCTGTGTATCACTTCTGAAACACAAAAACAGCAGAAAACAGGGAACTGGCACTGTGGCAACTCGTTAGTAGGTTAGTTCCGGAAAATGCATAAAAGTGCCACTAAGTGTAACGAAACAGTAGGCAAATGGTGTAAAAACAAGCATGGAGCATCAAAAATTATAGATACGTTGGAGACGTATCACCAATCCGAGGGCCAATTTCCGCACGTCATTGCTTCCACGCCTAGGCCATGTTCGCTCGTGGTTCAAAGGCGCTGAAGCAGGAGAAGCACCAAGTGCGTCGGAGGAGGAGGCTAGATCAACTGCCCCTAGCCTCCCTGTCACGACGGAGAAAAACAAGAAGACCGTTGATGGTTCCCAGCATGGTTGGGACATATCCCTGATCCACTACACCGACATGGTCTTTATACTTCCTCAAGATCATGCCAAACTACGGCAAGTCGCAAGTCGTCCAGGAGCCAAAACTCGGCTAAGGGCCTTGGCGCTTCAAGGCATGGCAAGCGATGCCATAGGAGCAGAAGGGCCTTTTGAGGCTCAAAATGATGATGAGGAGGCTTCCGACGATGCCTCTTCCTCGTCTATGGAGATGCTCCCCGGTTTGCCTCCTTACGGCGACCTTGACCAGTCTATCCCTTCGGATGACGAGTCCTACCTCGAAGACCTCCACACCGCACCGGCACATATAGCGGTGGATGAGACCCCCGAAGACCTTGGGGCCGCGAAAGCGGCAGAACACGATGCGCAAAAGAGCGATAACTCAAAGGGGGATGCCGACAAACAAGCACCGGTCGAAGAAAACTTAGCCGACCAAGTGCGTGACCAAGGCCGTACAATCACTACAAAACTTGATAAGTTCATCGAGTTCATGATGAGCAATGCTCATGTGGCACCAGGAACACCACGATGAGTGGTGGACCCGCAAGAGGAGGAGATCCTAGCCGGCGCTGCGGCAAACGCGTCGGCCAACAATGGGCGTCAACAATGTGACCCGGGCCTGCGGGCACAACCATTGGTTATGCCCGCCACTTCTGCTAACGCAGAACCACGCCCGAGCACACTTAAGGACTACCACGACATCGTCGAAGACATGGTGGCCAAGAAGTTCAAGCAAATGGCCATCGAACAAGCTCCTCGCTCCTCAGAGAGTGAGCTTGAGAAGCCTTATGAAGCATGGCATGACCTAGTGTCATTCCCAGCTGGGTGGCACCCGCCAAAGTTCCGTCAGTTTGATGGGATAGGTGACGCTAGGGAGCACTT
The DNA here is from genome assembly GCA_007115705.1 of Dactylis glomerata. NCBI lineage: Eukaryota > Viridiplantae > Streptophyta > Magnoliopsida > Poales > Poaceae > Dactylis > Dactylis glomerata. The sequence goes on from QXEO01002102.1 coordinate 1,716,215, forward strand.
GGCGTACTTTGAGGCGGCTTGTGGCGATACAACCAATAGCTCGTCCCTTCTTCTTCGACAATTCTCGGGGTCACTAACTGGCCCTGCTCTCCACTGGTATAGTCGCCTACCAGTGGGATCCATCAGCAGCTGGGCGGGCATGAAGGAAGTCTTCAAAAGACACTTCGTGGCCATGAAGAAAGATTTCTTCATTGTCGAACTAGCACAAGTTCGTCAACGACGGGAAGAGTCCATTGACGACTACATCGTCCGCTTCTGCAACAGCTATGTGCGTCTTGTTAGAGAGATGCACCTCGAGGACGCCATTGAGATGTGTGTCCATGGCATGCAACAACATTGGTCGCTAGAGGTATCATGGCGTGAGCCTAGAAACTTTAGCGCTCTCAGCTCGGCTGTGGCAGCCTGATACGTCCAATTTGCATCACTATTTTGTATCATAATTTACTGTTATTCATTGATATATTTCATATTTAGATGAGTTACTTATGTTATTTCCTTTGTTTTCACATGTTTGATGATCTTCGGAGGAGTTGCTGCCGGAGTCAGGATTCTGTTGGAAAAATGACCGTCAAGAGACCATATTTTGAAGATCAGGAAAATTCCAGGAAAATACCCAGAAATTATATTTTCCCAGAAGACTCAGGAAGCCAGAAGGGGGAGTCGAGAGGAGCCAGGGGGCTCCACACGCCAGGCCGGCGTGGGCCCACCCCTGGCCGCGCCAGCCCTGCGTGGGGCCACCCTGGCCCACCTCTGGTCTCGCCCCTCCACGTACATCATCGTCCCTGAAAACCTAAGTCAGGGGGGGTTCAGAGTTAGACACAGCCGCCTCTGCGGGGCGGAGAACACCAGAGAGAGAAAGCTCTTCGGCAGGGAGAAATCTGCCGGGGAAATTCCTTCCCGGAGAGGGGAGATCGTCGCCATCATCATCACCATCGCACTGGACTTCATTGGGATCATCATCATCATCATCTCCATCACCAGCACCTTCATCTCCACCATCACCACGCCATCCCGCTATAACATCTTGAGTTGGATCTTGTTATATTCATAGGGGAAACTTTCCCGGTGTTGATTACTCTTGTAGTTGATGCTATTGAGTGGAACCGTTGAATTAAGGTTTATGTCCAGATTGTTATTTACCATTATTTCACCTCTGATCATGATCCATATGATGTCTTGTGAGTAGTTCGTTTAGTTCTTGAGGACATGGGAGAAGTCAAGATGTTAGTAGTGAATTATTGTTGAGAAATATTTAGTGGTTTGATATTGTTGTGGTGCTATTTCACTAGTGGTGTCATGTGAACGTCGACTACATGATACTTCACCATTTATGGGCCTAGTGAGATGCATTGTGTATTTGGCTACCGACTGTGTGGTTGCTGGAGTGACAGAAACCTAAACCTCCGTTGGGAGACCATTGCACCAGGGAGCGTAGGATCCTAGAGTTTAAGGCTGTGGTTAGATTTATCTTAATTACTTTCTTGTATTTGCGGATGCTTGCAAGGGGTATAATCACAAGTGTGTATTTATCCTAGTAAGGGTAGTGCGCTAGCACAGGTTCACCCCCATAACACTTACCAAACCAATGAATACTATTGGCTCTATGAAGCGAAAGCTCTTGACAGAAAACTCCCGTGTGTCCTCGAGAACGTTTGGTTATTATAAGTACACAACCGGCTTGTCCTTTGCTGAATAAAGGATTGGGCCACTTGCTGCAATTGTTACTACTGTCTTTTATTTACTCGCACTTTATTTACTCGTATTACCAAATACTCCTGAAAACCTGTTTGCTAGTATTTACAGTGATTCCTTGGTCAAAACTGCTCATCAACACCTTCTGCTCCTCGTTGGGTTCGACACTCTTATTTATCGAAAGTACTACGATACACCCCCTATACTTGTGGGTCATCAAGACTATTTTCTGGCGCCGTTGCCGGGGAGTGTAGCGCTATTGAAGAGTGGAATTGGTAAAGGTAACCGTCACTGTGAGTATCGTTTTTATTTTGACTTTTATTTTACTCTGCTATGGAGAACTCTCCATTTGGTTTCCTATTTGGAAACACATCTTCTACTACTGCTGCTGCTGCACATGCGGAGGAACCACCACCGCCACCGCCTGCTGAAATTGATCCTTTTAAAATACCTATGAAAATTGTTGGGCGTATTATGGATAACTGCTATTCAGGAGATGGAACTGTCCATCCGGGTGATCACTTATTATTTATACATGAATTATGCGAGTTGTTCAGATGTGCAGGTATTTCACCAAGCCAGGTTAAGAAGAAATTATTCTCATTATCATTGAAAGGCAGAGCTGAGGAGTGGTATCGACTACTCCCGGATGGTCCATCTATGGCATGGGAGGATATTGTGCCTCTCTTTTATTCCAAGTTTTATCCTCCAAGTGAAATTCATAAAGACCGTAACCGGATATATAATTTTTGGCCTCATGATGGAGAGAGTATTGCCCAAGCGTGGGGGAGATTGAAGTTACTAATGCTCAAATGCCCCATTCATGAGCTTCCCAATAATATTGTTATTAATAATTTTTATGCGCGGCTTACTCTTCCTGATAAGGATTATTTGGATGCTTCTTGCTTTGGATCATTTACTCATATGAAAGAAGATGCTAAGTGGAAACTTCTTGACCGTATACAAGAAAATGCTGAAGGTTGGGAAAACGACAAAGGTAGGAAGTCAGGTATAAACTATGATTATGAATGCATTAAATCTTTTATGGGAACCGATGACTTTCATAGTGTTAGCGCTGCTTATGGTCTTGATTCACAAATACTTGCTAATTGTCTTAAGGCTTTTGCCTCTTATATTGATGTTCCAAAGAAAGATTGGAACAAGTATCATGCGCCTTATAAAGATTCTATTAGTCATATTCCTGCTGCAACTACTGAAGTTTGTACTGTTGATAGCATTGTGCCTGAACCTTATTTTGAGAAGACACCTTTCCCTGCTAAGGTAAAGAAGTATTCTACTTTGGTAAGTGTGTCTAATAAAAGTACTAAGAAAGCTACAGAACCTGATGAGCAAATTACTATTAAGTCTCGTGTAGCTATATTGAAGGATCTTGTTACTAAAGATGTAGGGGATGAATATATTCTTTTTTGTGAAGATGCTTCTAACATTCTTTCACATCCAAAAAAGCACAGGAAAGCAAGTGTTCCTGATATTTCTGTCAGGATTGGAGATCATTGTTATTATGGTTTATGTGATATTGGTGCTAGTGCAAGTGCTATTCCCTTAGAGCTTTACAAAGAAATCATGCACGAGATTGGCGCTTGTGAACTTGAAGATATTGATGTGGTTGTTCAGCTTGCTAATAGAGAGACTGTGTGGCCTCTTGGTATTGTTCGAGATGTGGAAGTTCTATGCGGTAAGACTAAATACCCTACTGATTTTTTAGTACTTGGTAAGGAGGCTAGTAAAACTTGTCCTATTATTTTTGGTAGACCCTTTTTGAACACTTGTGGTGCCGTGATAGATTGTAAGAAGGAGAAAAATTTTACTAAGTTTAATGGAGAGTCTTATGAGTTTAATTTTTCCAAGTTTGCTAAGACTTCTTATGAAAATGACACGCCTAATGAAAATTTTCGAGTTGAACAGCTTGCTTCCATTGCTCTTGCTCCTAATAATGCCTTGCAGCAATTCATGGAAGATCACGAAAGTGATGTTTTTAGCAAGGAAAGAGAAGAGATTGACGATATTCTCCTTCGTCAACCACCATTACTCAAGCATAATCTACCTGTGGAGGATCTTGGTACCACTTTGCCGCCTAAAGAAGATCCTGTGTTTGAATTAAAGCCTTTGCCTGATGACCTCAAATATGCTTATATTGATGATAAGAAAATATATCCTGTTATTATTAGTTCTAAACTTTTAGGAAGGGAAGAAGAAAGATTATTGGAGATATTGAGGAAGCACCGAGGAGCTATGGGATATACTCTGGATGATTTAAAAGGGATTTCTCCCACTTTATGTCAGCATGCCATTAATATGGAGAAAGATGCGAAGCCAGTTGTGGAGCATCAGCGCCGCCTAATTCCCAAGATGAAGGATGTGGTAAGAAATGAGGTATTAAAGCTCCTTGATGCTGGTATTATTTATCCTATTGCTGATAGTAGATGGGTTAGTCCTGTTCATTGTGTTCCTAAGAAAGGAGGTATGACTGTTGTGCCTAATGAGAATAACGAGCTTATTCCTCAAAGGGTAGTTGTTGGTTATAGAATGTGCATTGATTATAGGAAGGTAAACAAAGTTACTAAGAAAGATCATTACCCTTTACCGTTTATAGATCAAATGCTAGAAAGGTTGTCTAAGAAGACTCATTTTTGTTTCCTTGATGGTTATTCTGGTTTTTCTCAAATTGCTGTTAAGAAGGATGATCAAGAGAAAACCACTTTTACTTGCCCTTATGGAACTTATGCTTATAGACGTATGCCATTTGGTTTATGCAATGCTCCTGCTACTTTTCAAAGATGTATGTCTGCTATTTTTCATGGATTTTGTGAAGAAATTGTGGAGGTCTTCATGGACGATTTCTCCGTCTATGGAACTTCTTTTGATAATTGTTTGCACAAACCTTGATAAAGTTTTGCAGAGGTGCGAAGAAACTAACCTTGTTCTTAATTGGGAGAAATGCCACTTTATGGTAAATGAAGGAATTGTCCTAGGACATAAAATTTCCGAAAGAGGTATTGAAGTTGACAGAGCAAAAGTGGAGGCAATTGAGAAAATGTCATGTCCAAGAGATGTTAAAGGTATTCATAGTATTCTTGGTCATGCTGGTTTCTATAGGAGGTTTATTAAAGATTTCTCTAAGATTTCAAAGCCTCTTACCAATCTTCTTCAAAAGGATGTACCATTTGTCTTTGATGCTGATTGTAAGGAAGCTTTTGAAACTCTTAAGAAGGCTTTAACTACTGCTCCTATTGTTCAACCACCTGATTGGAATTTACCTTTTGAAATTATGTGCGATGCTAGTGATTTTGCTGTTGGTGCTGTTCTTGGACAGCGCATTGATAATAAGTTTAATGTTATTCATTATGCTAGTAAGACTCTTGATGCTGCTCAGAAGAATTATGCTACTACTGAGAAAGAGTTTCTTGCTGTTGTTTTTGCTTGTGATAAGTTTAGATCTTACATTGTTGATTCTAAAGTTACTATTCATACTGATCACGCTGCTATTAGATATCTTATGACAAAGAAGCATGCTGAGCCTAGGCTTATTAGATGGGTGTTACTTTTACAAGAGTTTGATTTGCATATCGTAGATAGGAAAGGTGCTGAAAATCCTGTAGCTGACAACTTGTCTAGATTGGAAAACATTTCTTTTGATCCTATTCCTGTTAATGATAGTTTTCCAAATGAACAGTTGGCTGCAATTAATGTAACTTCACGAGACCTCCCTTGGTATGCTGATTATGCTAACTTTATTGTTTCCAAGTATTTGCCTCCGACCTTTACAGCTCAGCAAAGAAGAAAATTCTTCTATGATTTGAGGCATTATTTTTGGGATGACCCACATTTATATAAAGGAGTTGATGGTATCATGAGAAGATGCGTACCGGAATATGAACAACAAGAGATATTAAGGAAATGCCATAGCAGTGCTTATGGAGGGCATCATGCTGGAGATAGAACCGCGCAGAAGGTTCTATAATCAGGTTTTTATTGGCCAACCCTCTTTAAGGATGCCAGAAGGTATGTTTTATCTTGTGATGAATGTCAAAGAGTTGGAAATATTTCTAGACGCAATGAGATACCTATGAGTTACACTCTTGTTATTGAACCGTTTGATTGTTGGGGATTTGACTTTATGGGTCCTTTTCCTCCTTCAAAAGGCTATACCCATATACTTGTTGCTGTTGATTATGTTACTAAATGGGTAGAAGCCATACCTACAAAGAGTGCCGATGGTGAGACCTCGTTAAAAATGCTTAAGGATGTTATCTTTCCTAGGTTCGGAGTGCCTAGATATCTTATGACTGACGGAGGCTCTCATTTTATTCAGGGTAGTTTTAGGAAAACTCTTGCTAAGTATGATGTCAATCATAGAATTGCTTCTGCTTATCATCCCCAAACTAGTGGGCAAGTAGAGCTTTCAAATAGGGAGATTAAGTCTATCTTGCAGAAGACTGTTAATAAATCTAGGAAAAACTGGGCTAGTAAGTTAAACGACGCTTTATGGGCTTATAGAACTGCTTATAAGAATCCCATGGGTATGTCCCCTTATAAGATGGTTTACGGAAAAGCGTGTCACTTGCCCTTAGAATTAGAACACAAAGCTTTTTGGGCAGTGAGAGAGCTTAATAGAGATTTTAAACTAGCCGGTAAGAAGAGGTTGTTAGACTTGAGTTCTCTAGATGAGTGGAGAAACGAAGCGTATGAGAATGCCAGACTTTTCAAAGAGAAAGTCAAGCAATGGCATGATAAGAGAATTCTTAAGAGAGAGTTCCATGTTGGTGAGAAAGTTCTTTTGTATAGGTCTCGTCTCAGATTTTTTGCAGGAAAATTACTCTCTAAATGGGAAGGACCATATGTTATTGTGGAAGTGTACCGCTCAGGTGCTATTAAGATTGCTTCATTGAAAGATGATTCTACACAAGTGGTGAATGGGCAAAGACTCAAACATTATATTTCTAGAGATTCTTATAATGAAGATGTTGATGTTATTGAAACAGTTTCTCCGGAAGATTACATCCAAGACAAACTGTAGGAACCTGCAGAGTTCGCTTTCGAATAGGTAACAGTTCTAGTCAGAAAAGTTTCGCGAAAAGTTCTTCTTTTAATATTTTTGCTGTTTTTACTAAATATGAAAAATCACGAGATGAAAAAGGGCAGGAAAAAGAGTCCGTGTGTGTCTCACACACGGGTGGCGCGTGTCCACCCCTGGCCGCGCCACCCCTATGTGAGAACACACCGGAACTCGTTTCCGTCCCGTTTTCCTCCTGTGACTTTGTTTCGATGTATAATTTTCGCCTATTTAACCCCCCGGAGTCCCCGAGGTCTGTATATCGTTTTCTCGTCGTGTTTTGGTTCGAGCTGTTTCTGCCAGGAGTTGATCTTAAGCTTGGGGAAGTCATGGCCTCTTCAAGCGACGACAAGGGCAAAAGGCCCTATGTAGATGATCACCAGCGCCAGAAGTGGAAGGAGGCGCTAGGTTCTGGAAGAGCAAGGCCGACAAACCCTGCTTTTGAAGGACCAACGAAAGCTAGGCGTATCTTTTCTCATGATTTGCAGGGACCAACATATCATGTTTTGGATCTTGACTCCATGCCCGTGATAGAACACGGCATGCTGGTCACTTTTGAGTTTTGCACTCAATATCAAGCTTTGAAGAGGGAAGTAAAGATGCTTCAAGAAGAGAATCTCAGGCTTCGCTTGATGCAGGAATATTTCATTAATCCAAGGCTGCTTCCAATACCACCAAAGGAGTAATTCGTCATCGGTTTAGGCATCCCCTTGGCTTGTTCCAAGCTTGGGGGAGTGCCGCGGTATCACATCATTACCTTTTGTTCATTTACCTTTCAAGTAGAGTCATATCATGAATAGAGAAGTTATCATATAGAATAGTTTGCAGTTGGAAGTATCCTCCTTAGTTAGTTATCTATGTATCCCTTGGTGTGAGTTGCGGTAATGAAATATTAATGAGAAGTTTTATCGTTTACTTTTCGCACACTTTATGTTAGTCTGCAATCTCTCTTGTATGACTAGTCTTGTTGATTGGTATTGGTATCACATTGGGAGCATGAGTAGATTTAGTTGGTTTTGGCAAACCTAGCTTGGTCAGTAGCAACTTTACCTTGAAGTTTGAGTAGAAAATAATAAAGAAGTGCTTGCAGTTTCATCACTTCAGTTTTCCCTTATGTTTGGCTTATAAGCATTGTTATTCTTAAAGTTAAAATCATTGTACTTTCAAGGGAGTTTACATGATTGTTCTTATCATATGTATGTTTGTTTGTTTCATGCAACTCTTATGCTTGCTACCCAACCTTGCTAGCCAAAAACCTGTACTGAGAGGGAATACTTCTCGTGCATCCAAATCCCAAAAGCCAAGTTATTTCCAAAGAGTCCACTATAAATTCCTATGCATGGTATTTCAAGCCATTCCAAGTAAATTTTCATGTGCTACCTTTCAAAAACCTTCAAACACTTCTCATCTTGTGCCACTGTTTTTAGCTCATGAGGACGTAGTGGATGGGTTTGTTATCTTCCATACTAAATTAAGTACCCTTCGACTAGGCAGCTTCATCTGCTCGTCATTAATTTTGCAAGGGAGCTGGTCAGACCATTATAATCTCAAAAAGAAAAAGAAAGAAAAAGGCACTCCTCCAATGGAATGTGGAAGTTGGTCGGCACCCGATGGAATCGGTTAGCCATGGTTTGAGAAAGGAAAAAGGTGGGGAGGAGTGCAAAGCTATAAAAGAGCACTAAAGTGCCAATTAATCAAACATCTCGGAACCGCTCTCACTTGTGTAGTATGGAAGATATCAAGAACTCCGTTGCTAGTCGTTGACAAAAGCAATCACCTCTCAAAATAACTTTTACCTCTGTTTTACAAATGAAAAGCTCTAGCACATGTTTAATCCCTGCTTCCCTCTGCGAAGGGCCTATCTTTTACTTTTATGTTGAGTCAACCTATTTCCCTCTGTCTCAAGCAAGCATTTGAGTTGTTATGATTCACTCATCCATATGTTGATCCGTTTAATCATGTCTATTATCTTCCTTGTTTTGTATAATGCTTTTGTCTGAAGGAATATACCTTTGAAAGCTTTCTTTGAATGCAAAAGTTTACTTTGTTGAGCATATAGTCTTTGCTATATTAGCTCTGTTTTAAAAGGCTCCGTTTTAAAAGAGAGAATAGTTTGTTCTCCACCCTTCGACCAAGAACTAAGGTTTGCCATTGCTAATTATAATTTACCTTGTGCATCTTTATATGTGATTCCCTTTTACCTATTGCAAGTCTACATCTTATAAAGGGAAGTTGCTGTCTATTACAATTTGTGCCTTAGTGAATGTGATGCTTCTTGTCCGTATTTTGATTATCGACACTTCACTCCATAAACCTGTGGTCATGTTTACCGAGTTTAGTTTTCGCTTGGGGACAAGCGAAGTCTAAGCTTGGGGGGGTTGATACGTCCAATTTGCATCACTATTTTGTATCATAATTTACTGTTATTCATTGATATATTTCATATTTAGATGAGTTACTTATGTTATTTCCTTTGTTTTCATATGTTTGATGATCTTCGGAGGAGTTGCTGCCAGAGTCAGGATTCTGCTGGAAAAAGGACCGTCAAGAGACCATATTTTGAAGATCAGGAAAATTCCAGGAAAATACCCAGAAATTATATTTTCCCAGAAGACTCAGGAAGCCAGAAGGGGGAGTCGAGAGGAGCCAGGCGGGCTCCACACGCCAGGCGGCGCGGGCCCACCCCTGGCCGCGCCAGCCCTGCGTGGGGCCACCCTGGCCCACCTCTGGTCTCGCCCCTCCGCGTACATCATCGTCCCCGAAAACCTAAGTCAGGGGGGGTTCAGAGTTAGACACAGCCGCCTCTGCGGGGCGGAGAACACCAGAGAGAGAAAGCTCTCCGGCAGGGAGAAATCTGCTGGGGAAATTCCTTCCCGAAGAGGGGAGATCGTCGCCATCATCATCACCATCGCACTGGACTTCATTGGGATCATCATCATCATCTCCATCACCAGCACCTTCATCTCCACCATCACCACGCCATCCCGCTGTAACATCTTGAGTTGGATCTTGTTATACTCATAGGGGAAACTTTCCCGGTGTTGATTACTCTTGTAGTTGATGCTATTGAGTGGAACCGTTGAATTAAGGTTTATGTCCAGATTGTTATTTACCATTATGTCACCTCTGATCATGATCCATATGATGTCTTGTGAGTAGTTCGTTTAGTTCTTGAGGACATGGGAGAAGTCAAGATGTTAGTAGTGAATTATTGTTGAGAAATATTTAATGGTTTGATATTGTTGTGGTGCTATTTCACTAGTGGTGTCATGTGAACGTCGACTACATGATACTTCACCATTTATGGGCCTAGTGAGATGCATTGTGTATTTGGCTACCGACTGTGTGGTTGCTGGAGTGATAGAAACCTAAACCTCCGTTGGGAGACCATTGCACCAGGGAGCGTAGGATCCTAGAGTTTAAGGCTGTGGTTAGATTTATCTTAATTACTTTCTTGTATTTGCGGATGCTTGCAAGGGGTATAATCACAAGTGTGTATTTATCCTAGTAAGGGTAGTGCGCTAGCACAGGTTCACCCCCATAACACTTACCAAACCAATGAATACTATTGGCTCTATGAAGCGAAAGCTCTTGACAGAAAACTCCCGTGTGTCCTCGAGAACGTTTGGTTATTATAAGTACACAACCGGCTTGTCCTTTGCTGAATAAAGGATTGGGCCACTTGCTGCAATTGTTACTACTGTCTTTTATTTACTCGCACTTTATTTACTCGTATTACCAAATACTCCTGAAAACCTGTTTGCTAGTATTTACAGTGATTCCTTGGTCAAAACTGCTCATCAACACCTTCTGCTCCTCGTTGGGTTCGACACTCTTATTTATCGAAAGTACTACGATACACCCCCTATACTTGTGGGTCATCACAGCCACAAAGCTAGAGTTCGAGAAGTCTCCACAAATGATGGAGCTCTACAAGAACGCCAGCGCATATGACCCTGCCAAGAGATTCAACTCGACATCCAAGCCACCTACTAATGGTGGAAAGCAAAATGCGGTGGCGGAGACGAATGCCACTAGAGTATTCACTTCCGCACCATGAAACAATGTGCCTTTCTTAGGCGCAAAGGGTGATCAAGGAGGTGGAAGACAACGAACATCATTGCAAGAACTCCTAAGGAAGCAATATGTCTTCCGTCGGGACTTGGTGCATGACATGTTCAATCAATTGATGGAGAATCATGGATTGAACCTGCCGGATCCACGACGGCCCGGCCAAGTAAACATGGTTGACAATCCTCTCTCCTGTCCCTATCACAGGTATGTGGGCCATGCGATAGAAGACTGCATTGCCTTCAAGGAATGGCTCCAAAGAGCCGTTGATGAGAAGAGGATCAACTTGGACGCCGATGCCATCAACCTAGACTACCACACGGTGAACATGGTGAGCGTGGGGTCATCTTCTTCAACAACCCAACATCACAAGAGTGACCCATCATGGGTCCCACTTTCCCAAGTCGAGCACCAGCTATCTAGCCTGGTCTTGGCATCGGCTCCAAGACCCCCCATCAATCGGGGGGCACCTCCCGCTCTTGATCGCGAGGAACCATGGAGCACGGTGAGGCGGCGGTCAAACATGAGAGGCTTGTTGCCACGACCCCCCAGCGAGCACCTAGGGTTGATACCTTGGTGCCAATCCTACAATGCTTCAATCCAAGCCAGCGTCGCCCACCACCAAGATTCGTGCCCAAGTCGGAGGGTAACGAGTCATTCCCTCGACGGGGCCGAACATTGCCCAACTTGGGTCAGTTTTTTCCACACCGCTAGGGCCAGGCCCCAGAAAAGGAGGAAGGGGAGGCGAGCTCCTCTCAATCACGCAACATTGAAAGTTGCAATGTCGTCCTTGACTGCAGCGACACAACTAGCTCTGAGTCGGAAGACATGTTCACGACTCTAGAGCATGAGGTGCTCCATGCCGAGAGCTCCACGAAGGAGCTCCAACTTCAAGAAGTCAACATGAATCTGCGCAGCGGTAAGGTTCTACCAGAACCTCTAAAGGCGAAACCATCAAAGGCGGACAAGACAGCCGCCTCCAAAGAAGCGCCACTAGAAGGAGGTGCTCCAAGCACACAGGACAAGGAGAAATCGAAGTACCAAGATGTCGACTACAACATCGTCGCGCACCTCAAGCGAATTCCGGCACTACTAAGTGTCTATGATGCTCTCATGTTGGTGCCTGACCTACGTCAAGCGCATTCGAACCCGACTTGGTGTGGGGGCATTTGTTTGACGAGTTTTTGTACTAAAAATTCGTAATACACATATGGATTAATGCAGTCTTCTCTATGACGTGTGGGCCCCACCATGTGTTAAATTTTATGAAAGAATTCATATCCAATATTGGACTTATTTTGCAGAATGTGCCATGCATGTTCCAATGATGCAAACAGATCACAATTTCTGCAAACTGCTCAAAAGTTATGATTTTTTGAAAGTTGTATGTTCAAATGTGCTAGCAAGTCCTCACATCGATCAGGACTTATGCATGTGCATGCATCGTGTAAAGCCGGAATAGTTAAAGAAGAGTCCATGAGCTATACGATCAGGCCGTGTATACGATCGATCCGGGTGATGAAGCTCCTAGACATATACGGCTGCGTTACCTTGGAAGCTAAGTCACGTAGCCAAGTTTAAACGGAACACCTGATCAACGTGAGCCGCAAGATTGGCGGCTACGTCGAGCGCCTATATAAAGGTAAGGGGCAGACCTAGAGGCACCAGACACACGGGACCCCCACGCACAAACACCCCCTACGCACAAACACCTCCACGGAATCCTAAACAGACGCAAACGCCAACACCTAGCAACACCTCGTCCACGCATGCCTCACGCAGAAACAGCCCAAGGAAGAAGAAGCCGGCGGCTTGCTTGAGATCCAATCTCAGGCGAGACGCTACATGAAGTCTGTCTTTATCTCACGCAGGTAGCCGAGTGGAGGACAACCGGAGACGCATCACAAGCTAGCGAGCTTGTCCCGGAGATCGACGAGATCATGCCGGTCATCTACGCTAACGGTGAGATAATGATCTAATCCGTGTGTTTTCTTACATCTAGCATGGTGGTGCCATGTCGACCAAGGCGTGGCCGATGGTGGATGAGGGCGTGTCCATGGACGGCCCTCGTTTGCCTCATCTCCTCCCTTCGTCTCGAGGTGCGTTAGCGGACGGGCTAACCGAGGCGCGGCTGAACGCCGCCCTACCGTGTCGGCCGAGGCGTGGCTGACGCCATGGAGTGATCGCCGATATGTGGGAGTGTGCCAGTGCACGCTCTCGTGTGTCGTCTCTACCGCGCCGATGGAGGCGCCCACCGGAGACGCCGTTGGTGGGGTTTGCCGATGCTAACCCCTAATCTTCATCATCTTCTCGAACCTGTCACCGGCTCGTCAAGCATGTCGCCGGGATCGCCGACATACGGGAGTGTGCCAACGCACGCTCTCATGTGTCGTCTCTACAGCGCCTATGGAGGGTCTCACCGGAGACGCCATTGGCGGGGTTAGGGTTTGCCGATGCGAACTCCCAGTCTCTCTCGTCTATCTCGGACACATCATTGACTCGTCACGCTTGTCGCCGGGGGCAGTGACAATGTGCCCGGAGCACGCTAGCTGACGGAGGCGCCGTCGGTGCGTGATGGTTCGTCGATGCGAACCCACGACCGCATGCGTCTATACCGGACACCACCGCAAAAGCTCACTAAGTGCGCCGATGGAGATGTTCGTATGGCTCGAGGCTCGCCAACCATGAGGCTCTCGGCCACCGGAAGCATCGATGGGCTTCCTTTCATGTCTCCCTCGCCGAGGCGGAGGCGAGGTGCAGCATCGGAGATCGCCACCATAAGATGTACGGCTAAGCCTAGTCGTGCCGTCGCCTACCATGTTTGTGGTCGTCCACGACCGTACAAGAAGCCTAACAACATCGTCGTTATCGATGGCCAATCGGTGTCGTCGGTCTTTGACGGCACCCTGCTGGTTCTTCTGGGCGCGCTCGCACGACGTCCTCCATGCGCTAGAACTAGCTGGCTCACAACTCACGCAGGAGGCATGCATGTGCATGTGCTCACTTGCATATGCATGCGATGCTGATCGCCACGAGCTAGCAAGCCTAGCTGGTTGGAAATTCATGTAGACAACATCCAGCTGTGCATGCTTTTCTCGGCCGGCGATACGTACGTGCATGTATGATCGACCGCGGTCTTTGACGAGCAAGCAGCCGGGTACGTCCAGCGGCTCCGCCGTGGACATGGCATCTGCAATACGTGCCACGGTGGTACGTCGTGATGCACGTTGCCGTTTCTCCGCGATGACGGCAACACGCGGGTCGCCGGCGTACAGGTCGATCGCGGTCACGAGCTAAGCTATCCTTGGCCAGCAGTCTACGTACGTCTGGTTGGCACTCCTGTGGCGAGGGATAAGCCGACCGACGTCTCGCGCCCTCGAGTTATGTTACGGTGCGTGTTACCCAGCACCATCGCTGCCTTTACAAGCGGGTGCAACAGTGTGCGGGTCGTCGGCGCTGAAGTTATGGGCATGTCTCCTTCCTCACACAATGTCGTGGTTTTTGCTAGAGGCGCGAAGCTTGTCACCGCTGCCTCCGGCGATGTGCCGGCACACATCAAGCTAGCCTCCTGCCGTCGTGACGGCAGCGCGCTAGACGACCATTGGACGCGCGTGCTACAAAGCATGGCGTGTCCTCTCTCCCTCTTTTTCGTTCATCGACTACCTCTACTTCCGTGGGGCGTACCCCTCGCACTTGCGGCAAAGCGGCGAAGCCATCGACGATCCGTGCCAAGCGTAATCATGCTACATCGACACTCCAACCACTTCAACGACGTCAAGACCGACGAGGCAAGACGGCGAGGCGGGCATGGCCGGAGCAAAGGCCATGCTATCGACGGCGCGTGTACATGCTAGTACACGGACACTGCCGGCGTCCACACATCACCACCACCATGCATGAAGAATGTGAAGCGAAGACCAAAGACGACGACCAAGCAGCTTAATCGGAGGTGTCTCGTGGTTCTATCCGCGGGAGTAATTAACCGGGAGCTTTTCGAGGCCCCGGGAACCAGGAGACCACAATCGCTTAGTCATGCTGGCCGCGCCAGCAGGCCATTCGGAGCGCATACTTGGGAATAGTCTATTAGTCGTAATGATTAATATGTACCTTTTTCTCTTTTATTTTGTGTACTTGTACACTGGCACGCCCGCAATACATATATCCCCGGCGTATGAGAAATGCTTTTCTATTCCGCTAGAAAAAAAGTATTTCTCATGTCAAACAATGATTATGGCCGTTATTGCTCTCTTAGTTGGTCGCTTCCAGTCTTTTGCTAGCCTTCACCTGTACTGAGAGGGAATACTTCTCGTGCATCCAACTCCAAAAACCAAAGTTTTTCCAAAGTGTCCACTACAAATTTCTATGCATGGTATTTCAAACCATTCCAAGTAAATTTTCATGTGCTACCTTTCAAAAACCTTCAAATACTTCTCATTTTGTGACACTATTTTTAGCTCATGAGGATGTAGTGGACGGGTTTGCTATCTTCCATATTAAATTAAGTACCCCTTGACTTGCATGATTTCTCTGCTCGTCATTAATTTTGCAAGAGAGATAGTCAGACCATTGTAACCTCTAAAAAAATAAAAAAGGGACTCCTCCATGGTATGTGAAAGTTGGTGGGCACTCGAAGGATTCGGTTAGCCATGGTTTGTGGAAGGAAAGGTCGGGAGGAGTGCCAAATTTTATAAAAGAGCATGTATGTGCCAATTTTTCAAAGAACTCGGAACTGCTCTCAACTTGTTTATTATGGAAGATAGCAAGAATCCCATTGCCAGTCGTTGACAGGAACAACCACCTCTCAAAACAATTTTTATCTCTGTTTTACAAATGAAAAGCTCTAGACATGTTAAATCCCCCTTCCCTCTGCGAAGGGCCTTTATTTTACTTTTATGTTGAGTCTTCATCTTCTACCTTTATGCACTGATTAAGAGAGCATAGTTGTCATTCTGAGTATAATGTGCATGGTCCAAAAATTTATTATTGATTGATTCATGATTATGGTATTGCTTGTTCTCAAATTATTTGTATCTAGTCACTCTCTTGAACTTTGAAGGTGTCCTATGCATTTATGTTTTGCTACTCCACGAGGGACAAGCTGAATACCACTTTGTTATGTTTTCTATATGCTTCAAACAAACATACACCTTTCAATGCATTATTACTCATGATCTTTTGTTTGTGTTTAGTTGTAACATGGTTGCTAAGTTATATAGTTAGAATTATATCTCTTATGCCCATGTTTACAGTACTTTGATCTCAGCATGCAATGCTCTACCTTAAGTTGATCAAGATTGTGTTGGTGCATGTCACCTCAAAAATTATTGTTTTGTTATCACTTACCTACTCGAGGACGAGCAGGAGTTAAGCTTGGGGATGCTTGATACGTCGTAAAAGTATCTATAATTTTTGATGCTCCATGCTTGTTTTACACCAATTGCTTTGTGTTTTGTTTACACTTTGTGGCATTTTTATGCATTTTCCGAAACTAACCTATTAACGAGATGCCACAGTGCTAGTTCCCTGTTTTCTGTTGTTTTCGTGTTTTAGAAAAGTTACACAGGAAATATTCTCGGAATTGGACAAAACGAAAGCCGAAGTTCCTATTTACCTGACGCGAAGACGGAGTCCAAAGGAGAGACGGAGGGGGCCAAAGGGAGCCGCACCATAGGGTGGTGCGGGCCACCCCCTAGCCACGCCACCAGGTGGTGTGGGCCCCTGGTCCACCCCCTGACATCGCCCTTCCGCCTATAAATTCCCTTCGATGGGAAAACCCTAAAGGGACTAACACTTTTCCATGAAACATACTGCAAGCCGCCGTCGTTGTCGTCCCGAGATTGGGAGGGTCTAGAAGCTCTTCCCGGCACCCTGTCGGAGAGGGGAATCATCACCGGAGGCCTTCTTCATCACCATGCTAGCCTCCGGAGTGATGTGTGAGTAGTCTACCTTGGACTATGGGTCCATTGCAATAGCTAGATGGTTGTCTTCTCCTCCATGTGCTTCATATTTATATCTTGTGAGCTGCCTATCATGATCAAGATTATCGTTATGTAATTCTACGTGTTGTGTTTGTTGGGATCCGATGAATATTGAGTACTATGTCAAGTTTATTGTTGATTTATCATGTCTATGTTATTTATGATCTTGCATGCTCTCCGTTGTTAGTAGCTATCTTGGCCGATTAGATGCTAGTGACTCTAAGAAGGAGTATTTATGCTTGATAGTGGGTTCATGCATCTAGTAATCTGCGAGAGTGACAATAACTCCTAAGGTTGTAGATGTGTTGTCGCTACTAGGGAGAAAACAAAAATCTCTTGTTCAAGGACATTTGTATTGTTTATATTACACACTTTGCTTAAGGCGATAATCTGTTGCTTGCAACTTAATACCCAACAGTTGTTCGGATGATATCCGGTGGGTGGATAATTAGTCATAGATGCAGTTGGATTACGGTCTATGTATTATGTTGTAATGCCCAAGTGAATATCATAGTGATCTTCATGACATGTACATGAATTGCTATGCATTCTTTATTTTGTCAATTGCCCAACTGTAATTTGTTTACCCAGCATGTTATTTATCTTTATGGAGAGACACCTCTAGTGAACTGTGGACCCCGGTCCATTCTTTTATATTGGTAATACCATCTACTGCAAAAACTATTTACTTTCTGCAATTACTATTTCATCTCTTTCCACACTATAAGTTTAATCCTTTGTTTTCAACAAAACCAGTGAGATTGACAACGTCACTGTAAGTTGGGGCAAAGTATTTTGATTGTGTTGTGTGCAGGTTCCACGTTGTTGACTAACGCTGGTAGTGCGCCCTACCAAAAGTCAGCTAGCAGCAACCTTCAGAAGTGATTTCTTTCTCCTACTCGTCGATTAAACTTTGGTTTCATACTAAGGAAAAACTTACTGTTGTGCTCATCATACCTTCCTCTTGGGGTTTCCTAACGGGTCCTGTGAGACATCAGTGCTCTCTTACCTTCTCTAAATAGACGGAAGTTGTAGTGTGTCTCTGTAGTATACATCTTTTGTTGCCGCTAAGTCCACCATATAGCCCGGCGAGCACAGACTAGTTCTAGTCTCGCAAAGTATGTGCCACGGAGTTCGTTCCTCGGTATTCACCCTCGTTTTTTTCTCTTTCTCTTTCTCCCTCCTTGTTTAGCAACCGTTGGCCCTACGATCTTCACAGGTATGGGAGCGGAGATGTTAGCAAGGTTACCCTTCTGGCTTGGCCTGGGTAGGGTTATGGATGCCATCGTTTATCTTCAGGCCTCTTAGGCCCATTTGTATTCTTGTCCGTACTCGGATACTATTTTGCTTTATGTATGATTTGGATCTTTGTATGTATTTGTACTATTGACTCATTGGACTCTTTGTGGTTATATATATATATATTCTTTTGTGGGTTCCATCATAAACTTGTGTAACTATTGCTACTTGATTCCACCTGCATCACGTGCATGCTGCGACATGCACTGGGATCTTGGTGGTGCGTTTCCAAACCGACATCGTGCGGATTATGGCATGATCGCTATGATCCGCAAGGTGGCGATTTTGGGGCGTCACAAGTGGTATCATAGCCCAGGTTTTGTTGGTACCCACGGGTCTAGTCTGCCTGTAGGATAACCTTGCCAACGGACGTTGTTGTGTCTAGTGTCAAGACTATTTTGCTAAAAATGCGTTGGATAGATCTAAGTAGCTGAAATATGATGAGGACATCCCTACGGTTGATACAACCGTTGCACCTACAGCCACACATCCTCACGTTCCACAATTCCAAGGACCTCTCACAAGAGCTCATGCACACCAACTGAATTATCAGGTACTTTCGTTTCTAGGAACTATTCCTAATATTCATGAGAATATGATGCTGCCTAAATCAGATATGTTTATGTTACTTAGGAATGATGGGCCTAGCATGGATGATAGGGACAAGCATTGGAGCACGATCATGCATGGAGATGATGGCAGCAATCGTGTGAGGATTCAGGATGACGCTGCAAGTGAAGATTTCCGAACTTTGAAGCCACCATAATGATGCAAGGATGCTTGGACGAAATTCACAAGTTACCAAATCATAAAATTCGTCCAAGGCTTTATATGGTGTTGCGTCACCTTATTTTATGGGTAAACCCATGTATTTTCGTCCTAGGTATTTTAGGGATTTTCTGGAGGCTATTTGAGTGGAAAAAGGCCCATCTAGGGCTATTTCGGATGGCCCATTAGGGTTTATGAAAATACCTACCCTTTCCCTCATATATACCTCCTCCTAGCCTCATATATATCAATCCCTTCGCCATAGGCACAAGTGTCAAACCGACATTTTGTACTACGCACTTGCAGAATCCCACCTCTTCAATAAAGCCTTCATCTATATTCGCAATATCTTGATTGCATCTATAATTCTTGCTGGTTCTTCAATTGCTTGCAGGGATTGATCCTCGTGATCAGGATGATCTAGCTCCGGCGTGATCAATAGCCTTGGAAGTTGGTGTATCGATTGCTAAGGCGCAACGTCTCGCACGTTTGTAGTCGGATCGTCAACGTCGACCTCCACCATAATCAATAGTTATCGTCTCATCGAAAGATCGGGCACCTTTACCCTATCAAGTGGTATCAGATTTCGGGTTTCTCGGTGAGATCTTACTGTTTTCGTAGTTTAGATTGCATCTGTTCTTCTTCCTATAGACAATAAAAAGCCAAAAATTAGGGTTAGATTCGTATCCTAGAAACACTTTTGGGCCTTTTGCATCTTTTCTTTTCAGTATTTGCTTTGTTGAGTTCTAGTCTGCATCGTCATGTCCAGTGCTAGTTTTAGGTCTAGATTTTTAGAGTTTTGAGTTCTGGTCACAGTCATCACCCCCGCCACCACCGATTCCGCCATCACCACCGCCACCACTGTTTCCGCTATCACCACCGTCATACACTTGCTACAACCCTACGCCCACATACCGCCTCCGCCACCACATACCGTTTTCCTACTTTTGCTTTCCATCATTGTAGATCCGATCCGAGTGGTAACTTGATCCGAGTTCCAGACAGTTTCGGCTAGAAGGAAAGAGGAGGGGAGAGCAAAAAAAAGTCTGGAAACTTCTTCGGAAAAAAATTTGGCCTATACTGTTTTTAGGCTTCTGGGATCGTTTTGAGCTATACGCCATTATAGTGGAAAAAAATTGGCGTCTGCACGCTTTCCAGAGTAGTTTCGTGCAGTTTTCGGAATTTCAAAAAAAAAATCTTGATCCTATCCAGATATTCCACCTTGTTGATTGTTTTGAGACACTTTCCATCCTAGTGATTTTCGCCTCATTCGCGCGCTGTTTAGAACACTGTTGCCTATTACTTTTCGGTGTCACGACGTGACTCGTGGTGTTCTAGGCTCGCGTCTCTAGCTTGGGATAGTCTAGGACCAGCATAGTACCGTCGTTGAGCTATTATTCAACCTTGCATTGCTATTTTGAAATTGTTGCTACAGATATTGCAACCACCCAGAGCCCCACATATTCCTACTCTGTGCGTTGACACCACCTGGCAATCGCTCTATTCAATCTTCCTGAAGTTTGATCACGATGGTTGCTGATCACCACCTGTTGCAGGGTAAGAATGGGTAAGAGTATTGGTTTGCTTGATAGATTAAGCGTTTTCCACCCCTGTTCCTATTGTATCTCTATTCTATAACTATGCTTTTTGCGTACTAATCATGCCACCAGACAACACCGAGACACAGCCACTGGAGGGTGAAGCCTTGCAGGCTCACGTCACCAAACTTTTGGCTGACCATATGTAGGATGTGGACAAGCGTTTTAGTGACATGATGGAGCAACTCGAGGGACTCGAGACCACCTTCACCGCCAAACTCGACGCTAAATTCCAGGAGGTGCTAGCACGCTTACCACCACCACCGACGGCTCGCGCGCCTCCTCCACAGCTGACTCGCGTGGCTCCTCCACCGACCTTTTTGGGACGTGCACAGCGCATCCTCAAACCACTGGCACAAACTTGGGCTGTGGCCGATGCTACGGGTGCTACTGCTGCTGCGGGCACTGTTGCTGGTGTTGCAGGAGCTACAAGTGTTACACAGGTCCATGATGCATAGTTGGATGATTATTACGGGGAAGATGAGTACGAGGGCGAGTACGCGGACAACTTCACAGTTGATCAGCCAGCTGGTCGTCCTAGGCCCTACATTCGCCGTCCACCTCCTTTTCCGTTGGTACGTGATGATGACCATGTTGCTAAACTAAAATTAAATGTTCCTACGTTTGATGGTCGCTATAATCCTGATGCATACCTCTCTTGGGAATTAGAATCAGACCAACGTTTTGCATGCTTAAATTATCCCGAGGATAGACGTGTTAGTGCTACTACTTGTGAGTTCACTAGTTTTGCTTCCATATGGTGGTCTGAATACTATCGTGCTAATCATGCTAATCCATTCACTACGTGGGATGCTCTAAAACATGCTATGCGTGTTTGTTTTGTTCCACCATATTATCAGCATTCCATGCTTACCAAATTAGCACGTCTAGATCAAGGCAAAAATTCTGTAGAGGATTACTATCAGGAGTTGCAAACTGGCATGCTGCGTTGTGGTATAGAGGAGGATAATGAAGCATTAATGGCACGTTTCGTAGGTAGGTTAAATAAGGAAATTCAGACCATTCTTAGATATAAATCTTATCACACTATTACCCGTTTGTTCCATCTTGCTTGCAATGCTGAATGTGAAGTGCAGGATCGACGCGACGCGACACAAACTAATTATTCTACATGGTGTTCTACTTGGAGATCACCGACTTCGGCGTCATGGACTGCTGTACCTACACCTCTAGCGACCACATCCACGCGATCTGCAGCATCTACACCACCTCCGTTTGCTGCACGGAAGACTACTACGGGACCAGCCCCGAGTGCTGCATCCTCCATGGCATCTACGGGCAAGTCCAGCCAAATTCAGTGCCGCAAATGTGGTGGACTTGGTCACACGACACGTGATTGTGCCTCCTCCCGTGTGATGATTGCTCTTGAGGATGGTGGATACGACTCTGCCAGTGATTATGATGAAGATACTTTGGCTCTTATTGCATCTGATGAGCAATGTGCCGCAACACCCACGGAGCAAGATTCTGAATATATGGCTGCGGAACATGCAGAGAAATACCCGAGTTTAGTTGCATAGCAAGTCTTGAGTGCACAAATTACCAAGGCTGAGCCCGACCAGCGCCATAATCTGTTCCATACCAAAGGCGTGGTTAAAGATCGTTGTATTCGCATTATTATTGATGGAGGGAGCTGCAACAACTTGGCGAGCATGGAGATGGTTGAAAAGCTTTCTCTTATGACACGACCCCATCCTCGTCCATATCACATTCAATGGTTTAATAACAGCGGCAAGGTTAAGGTAACACGTACAGTTCATTTGCATTTTACTATTGCTGCATATGCTGATTATGCTGAGTGTGATGTTGTTCCTATGCAAGCATCTGCTCTTTTACTTGGTAGACCATGGCAATTTGATACAAATTCTATACACTATGGTAGCACAAATCAGTATTCTCTTGTTCATAATGATAAGAAAATTGTGTTACTTCCCATGTCTCCTGAAAGTATTTTAAAAGATGATCTTGCTAGAGCTAGTAGAGCACATAATGAGGGGGAAAAGCTGAGCGAAAATCAGATTGTTGCTAAGGAACTTATGCCTTCTACAAGTACTTCTAAATCTGCTCCAAATCATGCTAATGAAATTCGTTTGAAAAGTACTTATTTGCTAGCTAACAAATCTGATATTTCTAAAATTGATGTGAGTACTACTACATGTTATGCCATCATGTGCAAAGAAGTGTTGTTTTCGGCTGAGGAGATGCCTTCTTCTTTGCCACCTGCTGTTGCTAACATTTTATAGGAGTATGCGGACGTTTTCCCACAAGATGTACCTCTAGGACTGCCACCTATTCGTGGAATTAAGCACCAAATTGATTTGATTCATGGAGCATCTTTGCCCAACCGTGCGCCATATCGTACCAATCCGGAAGAGACGAAAGAGATTCAGCGACAAATTCAAGAACTTCTTGACAAGGGTCATATTCGAGAGTCTCTTAGTCCATGTGTTGTTCCTATTATTTTGGTACCAAAGAAAGATGGTTCTTCGCGCATGTGTACTGATTGTAGAGCAATCAATAACATTACTATTCGATATCGTCATCCTATTCCTCGTTTAGATGACATGCTTGATGAATTGAGTGGCTCTACCATGTTCTCTAAGGTTGATTTGCGTAGTGGTTATCACCGGATTCGTATGAAGTTAGGAGATGAATGGAAAACTGCATTTAAAACTAAATTTGGCCTATATGAGTGGTTAGTGATGCCCTTTGGTTTAACTAACGCTCCCAGCACTTTCATGAGATTAATGAATGAAGTTTTACGTGCTTTTATTGGACATTTTGTGGTGGTATATTTTGATGATATATTGATATATAGCAAATCTGTAGAAGAACATTTGGAACATTTACGTGTTGTTTTTGATGCTTTACATGCTGCACGTTTGTTTGGTAACATTGCGAAGTGTACCTTTTGCACGGATAGAGTTGCTTTTCTTGGCTATGTTGTTACAGCATGGGGTATTGAAGTTGATCCCACCAAGATTGTAGCAATTTCGAGTTGGCCACAACCCAAAACAGTCACACAAGTGAGGAGCTTCCTTGGCCTTGCTGGATTTTATAGTCGCTTTGTCAAAGATTTTGGTTCCATTGCAGCACCGTTGTACGAACTTACTAAGAAAGATGTGCCCTTTGTTTGGGGTAATGCACAACAAGACGCCTTCATGCTACTCAAAGATAAGCTTACACATGCTCCTTTACTCCAACTGCCTGATTTTAATAAGACCTTTGAGTTGGAATGTGATGCTAGTGGAATTGGTTTGGGAGGACTGTTGTTACAAGAGGGAAAACCTATTGCTTATTTCAGTGAGAAATTGAGTGGAGCTAGTTTGAACTATTCTACTTATGATAAGGAATTATATGCTCTTGTTCGGACATTAGAAACTTGGCAACGTTATTTATGGCCTAAAGAATTTGTTATACATTCTGATCATGAATCTTTGAAGCATATCCGTAGTCAAGCTAAGTTGAATAAACGTCATGCAAAGTGGGTTGAATTCATTGAATCTTTTCCTTATGTTATTAAACACAAAAAGGGTAAAGATAATATTATTGCTGATGCTTTGTCACGTTGTTATACCATGTTATCTCAACTTGACTTCAAAATCTTTGGATTGGAAACTATTAAAGAACAATATGTGAAAGATGCTGATTTTAAAGATGTTTTGCAGCATTGTCTAGAGGGTAGAACGGAACAAATTCGTCCTCAACGATGGGTTTGTCTTCCGTGCTAACAAACTATGCATTCCAGAAGGTTCCGTTCGTCTTTTTTTGTTGCAGGAGGCGCATGGAGGAGGATTGATGGGTCACTTTGGAGTAAAGAAGACAGAAGACGTACTTGCTACACACTTCTTTTGGCCACGCATGAGAAGGGATGTTGAGAGGTTTATTGCTCGCTGCACAACATGTCAAAAAGCTAAGTCACGCCTTAATCCATATGGTTTATATATGCCTCTTCCTGTTCCTAGTGTACCTTGGGAGGATATTTCTATGGACTTTGTTTTAGGATTACCTCGAACACAGAAGGGGAGGGATAGTATTTTTGTGGTTGTTGATAGATTTTCTAAGATGGCACACTTTATTCCTTGTCATAAGAGTGATGATGCTGCTCATGTTGCTGAATTATTCTTTTGCGATGTTGTTCGCTTGCATGGTGTGCCTAATACTATTTTTTCAGATCATGATACTAAATTTCTTAGCCATTTTTTGAGATGTTTATGGGCTAACT
Source organism: Dactylis glomerata (assembly GCA_007115705.1). Classification (NCBI taxonomy): domain Eukaryota; kingdom Viridiplantae; phylum Streptophyta; class Magnoliopsida; order Poales; family Poaceae; genus Dactylis; species Dactylis glomerata. The sequence goes on from QXEO01002102.1 coordinate 1,740,941, forward strand.
TGGGGACTAAGTTGTTGTTTAGTACTACATGTCATCCTCAAACTGATGGACAAACTGAAGTAGTTAATAGAACTTTGTCTACCATGTTACGGGTTGTTTTAAAGACAAACTTAAAAATGTGGGAAGATTGTTTACCTCATATTGAATTTGCTTACAATCGTTCCGTGCATTCTACAACTAAGTTATGCCCTTTTGAGATTGTGTATGGTTTTGTTCCTCGTGCACCTATTGATTTATTACCAATTCCATCTTCGGTGCAACATAATTTTGATGCTACACAACGTGCTGAACAGATTCTTACGTTGCATAGGATTACTAAGGAAAATATAGAACGTATGAATGCTAAATATAAAGTTGCTGGTAATAAAGGACGCAAGCATATTGTGTTTGATGTAGGAGATCTAGTTTGGTTGCATTTGCGCAAAGATCGTTTTCCTGATTTGCGCAAGTCTAAATTAATGCCACATGCTGCTGATCCTTTTAAAGTGTTAGAGAAAATGAATGATAATGCATATAAACTTGAGCTTCCTGCAGAGATGGGCACGGTAAGTCCCTCATTTAACATTGCAGATTTGAAACCATACTTTGGAGAAGAAGTTGAGATTGCGTCGAGGACGACTTCAATTCAAGAAGGGGAGGATGATGAGGACATCCTACGGTTGATACAACCGTTGCACCTACAGCCACACTTCCTCACATTCCACAATTCCAAGGACCTCTCACAAGAGCTCGTGCACGCCAACTGAATTATCAGGTACTTTCATTTCTAGGAACTATTCCTAATATTCATGAGAATATGATGATGCCTAAATCAGATGTGTTTATGTTACTTAGGAATGATGGGCCTAGCATGGATGAGAGGGACAAACATTGGAGCACGATCATGCATGGAGATGATGGCAGCAATCGTGTGAGGATTCAGGATGACGATGCAAGTGAAGATTTCCGAACTTTGAAGCCACCATAATGATGCAAGGATGCTTGGACAAAATTCACAAGTTACCAAATCATAAAATTCGTCCAAGGCTTTATATGGTGCTGCGTCACCTTATTTTATGGGGTAAACCCATGTATTTTCGTCCTAGGTATTTTAGGGATTTTCTGGAGGCTGTTTGAGTGGGAAAAGGCCCATCTAGGGCTATTTTCGGATGGCCCATTAGGATTGTACGAAAATCCCTGCCCTTTCCCTCATATATACCTCCTCCTAGCCGTCATTCAAACTTGGATTTTGTTTAGTTAAAGACTTAGCCACGAGCTACTCTTCGCCATAGGCACAAGTGTCAAACCGACCTATTGTACTACGCACTTGCAGAATCACACCTCTTCAATAAAGCCTTCATCTATATTCGCAATATCTTGATTGCATCTATAATTCTTATTGGTTCATCGATTGCTTGCAGGGATTGATCCTCGTGATCATGTTGATCTAGCTCCGGCGTGATCAATAGCCTCGGAAGTTGGTGTATCGATTGCTAAGGCGCAACGTCTCACACGTTTGTAGTCGGATCGTCAATGTCGACCTCCACCATAATCGATAGTTATCGTCTCATCGAAAGATCAGGCACCTTTACCCTATCAAAAGAGCATGGAGCCCCCATGTGTGGTTTTGGTAACTAATGACAATCTCTATGGACTAATGTTTGCATTAAGTTATATTTGTAGGACATGTCCATAGACAATGCTTGAACCATATTTTGGCTTCAAGGTTATAAGAAGGAGCAAATGAAGAACATTAAGTGATTACCAGTGTGTTACTCAAGGGAATATCCAAAGAATGGTCATATGAGAATTGAGCTTATTGCAACTATGTCTTGAAGAATATAATTGAGTGGACATTTGTGTTTACCTTCAAGACATCATCATCATGAATGAAGAAGGAATGATACAAGGTTGATCAAGTCAAAGTGCAAAGATGGGATTCAAGTTGATCAACTCTCAAAGCATACATAATGTATCGAGTGGGATCTTGTGATCTCAGGCAAGGATAATATTAAGTGGTGATCGTCTTCATGGATGAGAAGTCAAGTTCAAGATGAGCCATCTCAAGGAGATTATATGCTTAATGCATGTATTCTATTTGCTGGTAACGGCTATGTGAAGATATTCCTAAGAGAGTCATTCCCATATTTATTTATGGGGGAGCAATCCACAAGACTTCTTCAAGCTAGCGCATTCAAGAAAGGAATTCCATCTTGAGGTGGAGAAGATCGTCTTCATTAAGCTCAAGTGGAATACAAGGCAAAGGTTTGTTCTTGATAGGTTTTCTCTTCTACTGGTTTTGTGTGTTAGCTTGGAGACCGGGTTATAGGATTGGTAGCCGTACTATCAAGAGGGGCTCTCGAGTGAGTAACTTAATCGCATCATTTGAAGAGAGCTCAAACCTTTGCATATTTGGCATCATCTTTCTTGGTTCTTATTTGGCTTTTATCCATGTGAGGTTTTAGAGCTTCTGGTTATTTCCATGACAAGCTCTAACTAATCAAAAATGGATTTTGGATGAAATTCTTATTGAGTTTTTCATGTTGATGGTTTTAACGGTTCATATCTTATAGATAGGTCAAATCTTTCTTCATTTGGTTTTATCCTCCATTGTTGGACTATGATGTTTCTATGCAGATACTTGTAGAGCTCGTTGTTGTGATACCAACGAGCCCAAGATCACCAAAAATAGAGTCCGGATGCTCAAGTTATTGTCATTTTCGTGTTGGTGTTGCTGCTAGTTTTTGGGTGGCCGGAGTCTCTGGCCCGAGACGCAAAGTCTCTAGCCCAACTCCGGCCTGGCATCTAATTCTTCCACCCTAAGGCCCCCAAATGACCCTGGGGCAACAGAGACTCCGGCCCAAGGGCGGAGACTCCGGCCCGGACGAATTCTAGACATAACGGTTGGATTTTGGGGGACCTATTTAAGGGGGTCTTCTTTCCCAATGGATCCCCAACCTTTCTTGCAAAGTCTTGATCTCCATTGCTGACCTTCTTGAGTTTGCTATCTCTCAATCCTTCCAATGATTCTTGCATCTTTTTGAGGGAAAAGAGAGAGGAGATCTAGATCTATATTTCCACCAATCAATTTCTCCTCTAAGTGAGAGAACCATTTGGATCTAGATCTTGGAGTTCATTTGTTGATTTTCTCCTTGTTCTTCCTGTCATATCCCTCCATAGCATTTGTTGCTTTGGTAGGATTTGGGAGATAAGGATTTGAGCACTTCGTGTGCTCTTGCCATTACATTTGGTGCATCAGTTTGAGTTCTCCTCGGAGATGCGGGTAAGTGGAAGTTGTGTGCTTATTACTCTTGGGTTCTTGGAACCCTAGATGGCTTAGTGGCCTTTGTGGCATATACTTGGGGCCTCCAATTAAGTTGTGGAGATTCCCCAACCTTTGTGATGCCTTTGTGGCAATTCTTGGGAGCCTCCAATTAAGTTGTGGAGATTGCCCCAAGCTTGTATGGGTTCGGTGACCGCCCTCAAGTGCCCCATAGTGGATCGTGGCATCTTGCTTTGTGCGAGAGCGCGAGGAGAATAAGGTGAGCCTTTGTGGCATTTGGTGAGTAGCGTGCCTCCGCATCTTGAGGTGAGCAAAATACTTTGCCCCAACTTGCAACGTGAGGTTGTCAATCTCACAGGTTTGCTGAAAACAAAGGATTAAATGTATCGTGTAGAAAATGATATTTGTTTGTAGTACGTAAATAAATAATGCTTGCAGAAAGTAAAGGGTGCTTGCAGTAGAAAGTAATATATGTAAAAGAATGGACCGGGGTCCACAGTTCACTAGAAGTGTCCCTCCATAAAGATAAATAACATGCTGGGTAAACAAATTACAGTTGGGCAATTGACAAAATAAAGAATGCATAACAATGCATGTACATGTCATGAAGATCACTATGAGATTCACTTGGGAATTACAACATAATACATATGCCGTAATCCACCCGCAGGATATCATCCGAACAACCGTTGGGTATTAAGTTGCAAGCAACAGATTATCGCCTTAAGCAAAGTGTGTAATGTAAACAATACAAATGTCCTTGAACAAAAGATTGTTTTTCTCTCCCTAGTAGCAACAGCACATCTACAACCTTAGAAGTTATTGTCACTCTCCTAGATAACCCACTATCGAGCATAAATTCTCCCTCTTGGAGTCACTAGCATCTACTCGGCCAAGATATCTACTAGCAACGGAGAGCATGCAAGATAAATAACATAGACATGATAAATCAACAATCAACTTGACATAGTACTCAATATTCATCGGATCCCAAGAAACACAACATGTAGAATTACATAACGATAATCTTGATCATGATAGGCAGCTCACAAGATCTAGACATGAAGCACATGGAGGAGAAGACAACCATCTATCTACTGCTATGGACCCATAGTCCAAGGTAGACTACTCACGCATCACTCCGGAGGCTGGCATGGTGATGAAGAAGGCCTCCGGTGATGATTCCCCTCTCCGGCAGGGTGCCGGGAAGAGCTTATGGACCCTCCCGATCTCGGGACGATGACGGCAGCGGCTTGTAGTATGTTTCATGGAAAAGTGTTGGTCTCCTTAGGGTTTTCCCGTCGAAGGGAATTTATAGGCGGAAGGGCGATGTCAGGGGGTGGACCAGGGGTCCACACCACCTGGTGGGGCGGCCAGGGGGTGGCCTGGCCTATGCCACCCTATGGTGCGGCTGCCCTCTGGCCCCCCCTCCGTCTCTCCTTTGGACTCTGTCTTCGTGTCAGGTAAATAGGAACTTCGGCTTTCGTTTTGTCCAATTCTGAGAATATTTTCTGTAAATTTTCTGAAACACAAAAACAGCAGAAAATAGGGAACTGGCACTGTGGCATCTCGTTAATAGGTTAGTTCCAGAAAATGCATAAAAATGCCAGGAAGTGTAAACAAAACACAAAGCAATTGGTGTAAAACAAGCATGGAGCATCAAAAATTATAGATACATTTGCGACGTATCAAGCATCCCCAAGCTTAACTCCTGCTCATCCTCGAGTAGGTAAGTGATAACAAAACAATAATTTTTTAGGTGACATGCACCAACACAATCTTGATCAACTTAAGGTAAAGCATTGCATGCTGATATCATAGTACTCTAAACATGGGCATAAGAGATATAATTCTAACCATATAACTTAGCAACCATGTTACAACATGAAAAGAAACACAAACAAAAGATCATGAGTAATAATGCATTGAAAGGTGTATGTTTGTTTGAAGCATATAGAAAATATAGCAAAGTGGTATTCAGCTTGTCCCTCATCGAGTAGCAAAACATAAATGCATAGGACACCTTCAAAGTTCAAGAGGGTGACTAGATACAAATAATTTGAGAACAAGCAATACCATAATCATGAATCAATCAATAATAAATTTTGGGACCATGCACATTATACTCAGAATGACAACTATGCTCTCTTAATCGGTGCATAAAGGTAAAAGATGAAGACTCAACATAAAAGTAAAAGAAAGGCCCTTCGCAGAGGGAAGCAGGGATTTAGCATGTGCTAGAGCTTTTCATTTGTAAAATAGAGATAAAAATTGTTTTGAGAGGTGGTTGTTTTTGTCAACGACTGGTAATGGGGTTCTTGCTATCTTCCATACTAAACAAGTTGAGAGCGGTTCCGAGTTCTTTGAAAAATTGGCACATACATGCTCTTTTATAAAATTTGGCACTCCTCCCCACTTTTCCTTTCACAAACCATGGCTAACCGAATCCTTCGGGTGCCCACCAACTTTCACATACCATGGAGGAGTGCCTTTTTTTCTTTTCTTTTTTAGAGGTTACAATGGTCTAACTAGCTCTCTTGCAAAATTAATGACGAGCAGATGAAGCATGCAAGTCGAGGGGTACTTAATTCAATATGGAAGATAGCAATCCCGACCACTACGTCCTCATGAGCTAAAAACAGTGTCACAAAATGAGAAGTATTTGAAGGTTTTTGAAAGGTAGCACATGAAAATTTACTTGTAATGGTTTGAAATACCATGCATAGGAATTTGTAGTGGACTCTTTGGAAAAACTTTGGTTTTCGGGAGTTGGATGCATGAGAAGTATTCCCTCTCAGTATAAGTGAAGGCTAGCAAAAGACTAGGAGCGGCCAACTAAGAGAGCAATAATGGCCATAATCATGCATAGCGCAAAACATTATTAACCATGCATAAAGTGATATCACAAGTCAAAAACCAAATGATCATAGAGGCTTGAGGCGACTGGTTTAAAGTCAAACATGGTGTAAGCATGCGCCAAGTCAACCCAAATAAAGCATCAAAGGAGAATACCACAATATTATGATTCTATAAGATAAAAACAACGCATGATTCTTTCAAAGGCACATTAAGCACTCTCGGTTATTTGAGACACATCATGCTACAACAATAACTACTAAGCATATAATCAAAATAATATCTAGCCTGACATGATAAAGTCTAAGCAACAGTCTAAACAAGCTCCCTTTTGCATCACTATAAACATGAAACAATTTACTCTTTTCCAACACCAATCAACCTTTTTGAAACAAATCCCAAAGATGAAAAGCAACAAAGACCAGAGGTCTAAACACACCTAGCTACAAAGAACTAACAAGTTCTGAACAAAAACGAAGGCGAAAAATAAAAGCTAACCGCAGTACTAGAAAAAGAGAACACTCGTTGAACAATTAAAGTGAAAACTAGAGTGTTCTAGGCAATGAAAACGGAGTGTGTCTTATCTAAAAGAAACATGTTGGGGTCCAACCATTTATTGCAGCAAACAAAAAAAAAGAAAACTAAAAGCAAAAATAAAGACGCTCCAAGAAAAACACATAGCATATGAAGCAATAAAAATATAGTGTCTTGAAAGATGACATGATATTTTTGTTGATGAAGAAGGGGTGCCATGGGGCATCCCCAAGCTTTGACGCTTGTACTTCTTGTATATTTCTTGGGGTGACATGGTCATCCCCAAGCTTGAGCTTTTGTCCATACTTCATCTCATCTCATCATTCTCCTTTCCCTACACTTGAAAACTTCCTTCATACAAAACTTCACACAATTCTCATTAGCAACATTAGTTTATGCAAGATAGTAAATCCACTTTTGGTTCAGTTTCAACTCAAGTACAACACATATTAACACATAAGCTACTGTAGCAACTTCATAAAAAAGTTCCATGATCAAAAGAACTCAAAAAGAAAGAGATCAAGAGGCAAATGCAAATAGTGGCAGAAATCTGTCAAAACAGAACAGCTGGTAAAGATCAATTTTTTTGAAAATCTTCTGTTGCTCAAATCGAAAAGTGCAAAATAATAAAAGTTAGATAATAACCTGGGGCATGTGCACAAGAAATCGCAGATCAAAATCATTCTGGGAATTTTTACGGTGAAGCGCAGAAATCTGTTTCAGGGCAGCAACTTCCCCAAATCTTACCTTCTTCCAATAAGAATTTACTCTTGGCACAAAAATGAAAAAAAATGATAAGGAGAGGTCATTACAGTAGTAATAACTTCCAATACTCAACAAAAAGAAAAAGTACTGAAAAGAAAACATTGGGTTATCTCCCAAGAGTGCTTTTCTTTAACGCCTTTGAGCTAGGCACAGAAAGTGAGAATCAAGTATTTTCAAATGAAAGAGCGTCAACATCAGAATTTGCTCTAAGAATAGAATCAAAAGGTAACTTCTTTCTCTTTCTAGAGAAGTATACCATACCTTTCTTAAGTGGGAATTGATATTTAATGGTGCCTTCTTTCATATCAATAATAGCACCAACAGTTCTAAGAAAAGGTCTTCCCAAACTAATAGGACAAGAAGCATTGTATTCAATATCCAAAACAACGAAATCAACGGGAACAAGGTTATTGTTAACCATAATAAGAACATCATTAATCCTTCCCAAAGGTTTCTTCTTAGCAACATCAGCAAGAGGAACATCAAAATAACAATTTTCTAACGGTGGTAAAACCAAGCATATCATAAATCTTTCTAGGCATAACAGAAATACTTGCACCAAGATCACATAAAGCATTATAATCAAAAGCATTCACATTCATCTTAATGATGTTCTCCCAACCATCTTCTAACTTTCTAGGAATAGAAACTTTTGTTTTAACTTATCCTCTCTAATTTGCATGAGAGCATTAGTAATATGTTTTGTAAAAGCCACATTCATAGAACTAGCATTAGGACTTCTAGCAAGCTTTTGCAAGAACAAAATTACTTCCTAAATATTGCAACCATCAACATCAAAATCATTACTATCAAAGGTAGTAGAACCATCATCTCCCATACTCTGAAAAATTTCAGCACTTTTATTAGAAAAAGTTTCCGCAGTTTTAGGCAATTTCGCACAAGTAGTATTTTTCTACACCAATCAAAGTAGGAGGTGTGCTAGCATTTGAAACAACATCACTAGTGGTGGTAACAGTACAAACTTTAGTCATATTTCTAGCAATCTCATGTTCTCTTTCCCACCTAGCATGCAATTTTCTGCTAACATCCTAATATTATCATCAATTCTAACTTGAATGACATTCAAAGTCTTGCTTTCTTTCACATCATGAGGCAAAACCTTTAACTTCAAAAGTTCAACATCAAGAGCAAGGCTATCAACTTTAGAAGCAAGAACATCAATTTTACCAAACTTCTCCTCAATAGACTTATTAAAAGCAGTTTGTTTACTAATGAAGTCTTTAAGCATGACTTGAAGACCAGACGGCGTGCTCCTATTGTTGTTGGAGGAACTACCATAAGAATTGACATAACCATTACCATTAGTAGAAGGATACGGCCTATAATTGTTGCTACCAAATTTTTTTCTATAAGCACTGTTGTTGAAATTATTATTTCTAATGAAGTTCACATCAACATGCTCTTCTTGAGCAACTAAAGAGGCTAAAGGAACATTATTAGGATCAACATGAGCTCTATCATTAACAAGCATAGCCATAATGGTATCAATCTTATCACTCAAGGAAGAGGTTTCTTCAACAGAATTTACCTTCTTACCTTGTGGAGGCTGTGGAGCTCTCTCGGTGTGCTATTCAGAATAATTTACCATCATATTATCGAGGAGCTTCATTGCGGCGCCCAAGGTGATGGAAATAAAGGTACCTCCAGCAGCTGAATCCAGAAGGTTTCTTGAAGAAAAATTTAGTCCTCCATGAAAGGTTTGGATAATCATCCAAGTAGTCAGTCCATGAGTGGGACAATTCTTTATCAAAGATTTCATTCTTTCCCAAGCTTGAGCAACATGTTCATTATCAAACTGTTTAAACTTCATAGCTCAACAAAGATATAATCAATACTATTTTCATGCGGGAGGATAATATTAGTAGGAGGATATAATCTTAGCAGGAGGATAATATTTTCCAATAAAAGCATCTTTGCACTTAACCCAAGAATCAACACTATTTCTAGGCAAAGATAGCAACCAATCTTTAGCTCTTCCTCTCAAGGAGAAAAGAAACAACTTAAGCTTAATAATATCTCCATCTACATCTTTATACTTTTGCATCTCACATAGCTCAACAAAATTGTTGAGATGAGCAGCAGCAGCAGCATCATCATCAGTACTAGCACCAGAAAATTGCTCTTTCATAACAAGATTCAACAAAGCAGGTTTAATTTCATAAAAATTTGCCTCGGGAACAGGCGGTTTAATTTATCCTTGAACAAAAGATTGTTGTTTTCTCCCTAGTAGCAACGGCACATCTACAACCTTAGAAGTTATTGTCACTCTTCCAGTTTACTAGAGGCATGAACCCACTATCGAGCATAAATACTCCCTCTTGGAGTCACTAGCATCTACTCGGCCAAGATATCTACTAGCAACGGAGAGCATGCAAGATCATAAATAACATAGACATGATAAATCAACAATCAACTTGACATAGTACTCAATATTCATCGGATCCCAATAAACACAACATTTAGAATTACATAACGATGATCTTGATCATGATAGGAAGCTCACAAGATCTAGACATGAAGCACATGGAGGAGAAGACAACCATCTAGCTACTGCTATGGACCCATAGTCCAAGGTAGACTACTCACGCATCACTCCGGAGGCTAGCATGGTGATGAAGAAGGCCTCCGGTGATGATTCCCCTCTCCGACAGGGTGCCGGGAAGAGCTTCTGGACCCTCCCGATCTCGGGACGACGACAGCGGCGGCTTGCAGTATGTTTCATGGAAAAGTGTTTGTCTCCTTAGGGTTTTCCCGTCGAAGGGAATTTATAGGCGGAAGGGTGATGTCAGGGGGTGGACCAGGGGTCCACACCACCTGGTGGCGCGGCCAGGGGGTGGCCCGCGCCACCCTATGGTGTGGCTGCCGTCTGGCCCTCCTCTGTCTCTCCTTTGGACGCCGTCTTCATGTCAGGTAAATAGGAACTTTGGCTTTTGTTTCGTCCAATTCCAAGAATATTTCTTGTGGAACTTTTCTGAAACACAAAAATAGCAGAAAATAGGGAACTGGCACTGTGGCATCTCGTTAATGGGTTAGTTCCAGAAAATGCATGAAAATGTCACGAAGTGTAAACAAAATACAAAGCAATTGGTGTAAAACAAGCATGGAGCATCAAAAATTATAGATACATTTGTGACATATCAGTCGAGAATAAGCGTGGTACTCAACTGGCTCAATCTCAGTCTATCCCTGGCCGGCCTCTCCTGGCCCCTCTATATAGTTGGCTAGGTCTCGAGGAACCGGTCAGGTTCAATACATATTACAATGTCTGTATACGATGGCATCTCGTATTTCGACTACATCTATGCATAGACCTCCCTAATGGGCCCCAGGGGTACCAAGATAATGGGCCTTATTAGCTATACCCTTGTCACATACCTTAACAAATTTAGCACAATCTTTAAATAAAGTAGGCCAATAAAAACTAGATTGCAATACCTTTGCGGCAGTTCGCTGCCCAGCGTGATGTCCTCCATAGGGGTTAGCATGGCAGTCCCTTATAATATGCTATTGTTCAATTTCGGGAACACCACGCCTAATAATACCATCAACTCGTTTCTTATACAAAAAAGGATCATCCCAAAAGTAATGTCTAAGATCATAAAATAATTTATTTCTTTGTTGGGAATTAAATTGTGGTGGCATAACTTTTCCTACTAAGAAATTAGCATAATCTGTAAACCATGGTGAAGCAACTCGAATGCTTAACACATTTATGTTTGATAATTGTTCATTAGAAAAACTATCATTGATAGGTATTGGATCATTAGGAATATTTTCCATTCTAGACAAATGATCAACTACAGGGTTATCCTCTCCTTTCCTTTCAACAATATGTAAATCAAATTCTTGGAGCAATAAAACCCATCTAATTAATCTAGGCTTAGCATCTTTTTTATTCATAAGATATTTAATAGTTCAATGATCAGTATGCATGGTGATTTTTTAATCAACTATGTAAGATCTAAACTTATCACATGCAAATATCACAGCGAAAAATTCCTTTTCACTTGTAGCATAATTCTTTTGAGCTCCATCTAGTGTTTTGCTAGCATAATAAATAACATTTAGTTTCTTATCAACTCGTTGTCCTAACATGGTGCCAACGGCATAATCACTAGCATCACACATAATTTCGAAAGGTAAATTCCAATTAGGTGGTTGAATTATAGGAGCACCTATCAAAGCGTTCTTTAAAACATTAAAGGACTCTATGCAATCACCATTAAAAGAAAATGGAACATCCTTTTGCAGAAGATTGGATAGGGGCTCCGATATTTTAGAGAAATCTTTTATAAACCTTCTATAAAAACGAGCATGTCCAAGGAAACTTCTTATACCTCTCATATCTCTGGGATATGGTAGCTTTTCAATAGCTTCAATCTTTGCTCGGTCCACTTCAATCCCTCGTCCAAAAACACGATTTTCCAAGACAATACCTTCGGAGACCATGAAGTAACAATTCTCCCTGTTTAGAACTAAATATTGGTCCTCACAATGCTGCAAAACTTTGTTAAGATTGTACAGTCAATTATCGAAAGAGGTACCATACACAGAAAAATCATCCATGAATACTTCTGTAATCTTTTTAGTATAATCAGCAAATATAGCATTCACGCATCTTTGAAAAGTAGCAGGCGCATTACACAAACCAAAAGGCATTCTTCTATGAGCAAAAGTACCAAAAGGACATGTAAAAGTAGTCTTCTCTTGATCATCTTGATGAACAAGAATTTGAGAAAAACCTGAATATCCATGAAGATAACAAAAATGTGAATGCTTTGACAACCTTTCTAACATTTTATCCATAAAAGGTAAAGGATAATGATCTTTATTTGTTACCTTATTTACTTTTCTAAAGTCAATGCACATTCTATAACCAGTAACAGTACGTTGAGCTACTAATTCATTTTCATCATTTGGGACAATAGTAATTCCTCCTTTCTTTGGAACACAATGAACATGACTCACCCACTTACTATCAGCAATGGGATAAATAATACTAGCTTCCAAGAGTTTAATTACCTCTTTTCTTACCACTTCCTTAAGCTTTGAATTTAGACGACGTTGATAATCAACAACAGGCTTGGCATCTTCTTCAAAATTAATTTTATGCATACATAAAGTAGGACTTATACCTTTCAAATCATTAAGAGAGTACCCAATAGCTGGCCTATGCGCCCTGAGTACTTCAAGCAATCATTATTCTTCTTCAACTGAAAGGTTAGCACTAATAATATCATGATATATATTTTTCTCATCAAGATATACATATTTTATATCATCAGGTAAAGGTTTTAGTTCAAAACTAGGATCTTCTTTGGGAGGTGGTAATTTTCCCAAATTATTAGGTGGAATTTGTAGCTACAATAAAGGTGGTTGTTGTGCTAATTCTTTTTCTAAGGCTTCTTTTTCTTCATGAGTAAATGGTTCTTCTTGATTTAATAAGTACTGTTCCACCACATCTGATGAAGAGACAGCTATACTAGCAAGAGTTTCTATCTGATCTTTCCCATGAAATTTTCTATCAATATGTTTAATAGTAAATTTAGAGAAATTAAATGAAAGTACTTCACTAGCACATTTAATATGAACTCTTTCTTTACGCAAATCAATTCTAGCTCCAATAGTGTGCAAAAATGGTATCCCAAATATAATAGTACAGAATGAATCTTGAGAGCAACCAAGCACAATAAAATCAGCAGGATATTTAATCTTTCCAACAAGTACTCCAACATCTCTAACCATACCGAGAGGAGAAATATATTCTTTATTAGCTAGTTGGATTGTCATACCTGTTTCTTCCATCTCAATGGGATCAGTATCAGCCTTGATTTCAAGATATAATGTATAAGGTATAATGCTAATACTTGTGCCAATATCACAAAGTCCATGATAAATGACATCCCAATAGCACATGATATAATATGCTTACCCACTCTTGCAATGTTTCCGTTAATAACTTTTTTAGCATCATCACAAAGATAAACCTCATGTGTGTTCTCTTCATTCAATTCTTAAATAATAGAGACTTTAGGCTTCATCTCAATTTGCTCATAAGGTGTGCATTTCCTTTTTGCACTCTTGTTTGAAATATATGTTAGTAAATTTTCCTGCACTTTGTTAGGAAATGGAGGAGTTTCAACAAAATCATTAGTTTCAGCAGCTTTAATAGCAAGAGCAGGGCTTACTTCAGGCGCCTTAACATGTGCAGGCATAATAGCAGGATATTTCATGGATTTGACATATTCAATAAATCCTACTTTAGGTAATGAAATATGTTTAGCAAAGGCTTTAACTACGTCCAATAAGACATGAGAATTAATACTATATGACTTACTTAATTCTCCAAAAATATTAAAAGCGTAAAAAATCTTAACACAATCATATCCATAATCTATAGTAATAACCTTACATTTATCAAGATCCCAATAATCTGTGTTTTCACTTGTCAGATCCATCAGTTCCCATGCATCATCAGCTCTTCTACCAGTAAAACTCCCTCCAGATGAATTATCCAAGAAGTCCTTATGAAATGAAAGAAGTCTCACATAGAAGTTTATCAATATTATGCTTTTAGATATACCATGACAAGGAGTCTTGTGAAGGTACTTTTTCAACCTCCCCCAAGCTTGAGCAATGCTTTCATCTGGACGCGGCCAAAAATTATAAATCAATCCTTGATCACGATAAGCTTCAATTGGAGGATAATATTAGATAGAAAGCCTTCATCATATCCTCCTAGTCCAGATCAGTTTCTTCATTAATAGAGAGCATCCATGCTCGCACTTCATCATCAAGAGATAAATATAATAGTTTCTTCTTCGCTTCTTCTTTAGAAACTTCTGCCAATTTAAATAATGTGCACCTGTCTTCAACAAGCTGCAAATGGTCCAGGGCAGACGTGCTTCCATCTGGAAAACTCTTCAAAATATTGAAAACAGTATGTATAGGAATTTGATATTCTTTAGGTGACGCAACAGTTTTAGTTCTCACTTTAACAGCAGTATACATGGAACTTACGAGAGCAGTGTTCATAGGATCCCTTCCAAACGTATCCATATTTTTAGTAGTAATCATAACAGTAAAGTAGCAAAAACAGTTTTCTTACCAAACAAACTTACCAATAGCGCAGAGCTCCCTGGCAACGGCGCTAGAAAAGTATCTTGATGACTCCTAGTGGAGAAAATCAATTGTAGTACCTTTCAAATAGAGAAAAGGTTGTCGAACCCACGAGGAGCTAGGGTATTGGTTAGCAAGTTTAACAGGAAATAATAAATAACCATGTTTTGGGATTTTGTTATGTGAAGGTGCAAATGAAACAATACGGAAAATGTAATAGCAGTAATGTAAATGCTCTTTTCAGAGAAAGTCCAGTCCTATATGCAGCAATAGGACAAACTCAAGTGTAATCAATAAGCGACAAATGTTCCCAGGGGCGGCATGGATTTATTCGGCAGACAGATTTCTAAGCATATATGATCTAGTATTTTGTCAAGTTTTATTCTCATCGGACGGAGCCAAAAATAGGTGTAGACATATAACACTATGCTACAAACCCCAATTGTACCTAAAATCACTCTCATGAACTTTAGGAGTTATTAAGACATAAACTATCCAACCATTGCATAAAGCTCTAAGGTCCCCGATCTAGAACCCCCCTAACAATAATATAGATTCTAAGAAACTGGTTTTTGTCTCTCCCACATTCCTCATCCTCACAATTACTCTAAGGTGCAATTCTATGAGCCCATAAAGGTGAAGTATTATACAGTCGACATTCGCACATTACTATCATAGAATCACATAAAAGATCAAAACTTAACCAAATACTTGATGCATACTATATAGAAATCATAGCCAATTCATCCTATGCCCCCAGGAACAACGGGAACTACTCACAAGTGTCAAACATGATCATAACCAGTAGCATATGTGGTACAACACAATCTGAAAGTATAACTTCACCATAAAATAATGACAAGTTGTCAAGCACAAACATGCACACAACACTTAAACAATATTCGGGGTTCAATCTACCACAAACCATGAGGGGGATGCCGTTGAATTCGAAGTGGAGACGGTGCTGATGTTGAGGATGATGATGATAGTGATGTGATGTGATGTGATGGAGATGCTCCCCCCTATGCCAAGGAGGAGTCGGTCGTGTCGATGGTGGCGATTTCCCTCCAGCGGCTACATCAAATTAGCCCCTCTGGAGGAGGAAGAAGGGTTCCACCTCCATCGCCGCCTCAGAAAATTACATGAAACTTAGGGCGTCCCTTTTTTCTCGATACGGAGTCGTCCATAAGAAGACGAACGCGAGGCGACCACCGAGGGCCAAACGGGCATGGGTGGCACAGCCTGCTAGTGTGGCCGTGCCACCTAGTCTCGTTTGAGCCCCGTGGCTCCTCTCGTATCATACTGCCTCTCCAGGTGCTTCTCGTGACAAAATATTAAGGCTATAAAAATCCCCGATCAAATTGAGGTCCAGAAGGCCCCTGAAACATCAAAATACGAAAACAGGAGATTTTTTGTCTCCCGGAAATTAAATACCAAAAAGAGGACTTTGTAAGAAAGTCTCGGAAATCATCTAAAAATGCATGAATAATGAATGGTTGATTCAAATAACATTATAAACTAGTCCTATATGATGCAAATATAATGATGCAAAATGCACGTATCACTTGCTGCCCACTCTAATTCTTCTATGCATGCATGATTCATATTGCTTGCTACCCAGTCTAATTCTTCTATGCATGCATGATTCGTATTGCTTGTTGGCCACTATAATACCTCTATGCATTATAGGTTTATATATGTGCAAGCACCACATACCGGAGATGTTATAGCCGAAGAACTCCATGATACCTTGATGCAATGGAACTTGGATGAGAAGCTCTTCACTATGATGGTTGACAATTACACATCAAATTACAAGGCACTTGAAACATTGGTGACCAAGATAGGAAAGTCTAAGATGCTCTTAGAAGGTACAATGCTTCACATGCGCTGTTGTGCCCATATCTTAAATTTGATAGTAAAAGATGGCTTGGATGTAATGAAATCTGCTATACACAATATTAGAGAAATTGTTGCATATTGGACTGCCACACCTAAGAGGGTTGAAAAGTTTGAAGAGATGGCTAAATATAACAAAGTAAAAAATCACAAAGAAGTTGAGATTGGACTGTAAGACTAGGTGGAATTCAGTTTTCATTATGCTTGACGTAGCACTGCCTTACATAGCTGTCTTTGAACGAGCCAAAATAGTAGACAAGCAATATGAAAAATCTGCCTAGTTCGGAGGAATGGGACTTTGCCGCTGAGATTGTACCTAGGCTTAGATTATTCTATGAGTGATGAGGGTTAACTCGACAAATGTCCTAGATGAAGGACTTAGGATCGGGGAGATAGGGCGTCAGATTAACTCGAAGGTAAAGTTAGTCGAAATAGGTGTATATCGAAAGTAAACTTGGGTGTTGAACCTGGCTTGCTTTCAATCTGCCCTACACCGTCCCCTCCTGGCCCCTATATATAGGTGGCCAGGTCTCGAGGATCGGGTAGGGTCCGATACAGATTACAATATCGACATACGGTAAGAACTCATATCTCGACTATCATTACAATTGGGCCTAGCTTAACGGGCCTCAGGGGTACTCAACTAGCAGGCTCTACTAGATATACCCTTGTCAGTAGCCCCTGAGATTCTACAAGAATTGCAGATTCGGGTTGAATCTCTAATCCTTTAAATCTTCGACTTGATCAATTCTTCGATTTCTTCATATCTTCAAATCTTCGACTTGGTCTTTCGACTTATTTTCACGATAATATCTCGCAAGGGGTTTTGATGAACAAGCCTGACAACTCTGATGGATCAAGAGGTCAGTTAACTACCGGAACAGATGCTTGCCACCTACTTCGAATTCAATCCCCTTGGACTTGAATTCGGGAGAACAGTCAAACCCACTCTTTTGCCACATTTAGGACTTACAAAGAATGAATCCCAGTAATTCTCAGGGTACCCAGTGCGTCCACCAGGATTTTCTTCGCGTCGTAGACACGGATACACACCAGCAGAGCGCATCCATGTGTGTATACCAGGCCACACAGGACGGATCCCGGGGTCTTACCTTCATGATAAATCATGGCATTCGAGTTTCGTTGCGATAACGCAACTCGAGAATCTCATGTCGCAGTCTCATTTGACTGAAAATATTTGGGTTATACAACCATAAAAACTCGCTCTCGATGGTAGTAACGATGTTTCACCGCATATTCCTTCGCTTTCCATGCTCCAGTGCTCGTTAATAAACATCGTCGGGTGCGCGCTCAGTGCTCCCGATGGGAGTAGCCCCCGAGGCTATAGTCGAATAAAACTGTGTTTCGAGTATAGGCTCAAATATAATGTTCTCCATCATCATACTTTAACTTTGACATAATTTAGCGATAATTTCGTCGGGTGCGCGCTCAGCGCTCCCGATGGTAGTAGCCCCCGAGGCTATAGTCAAATATTTTCGGGTATAGTCTCATCAATTGATTTTTGCATTGTCGGCGCCAACCTTGTGTCTTCTTTGATGTCGTCCTTTATTCGGAAATCGCCATATTTCAATACTCATCGAGTATATACATCTGTCGAATTTGATCTCTTTTCGTCTCCTTCGTGACGTCAGTGGCCAATTTTAGCTATACGTCACTGTGGGTAGCGCGGTAATTTTGTATTTTCCTGCCCGTTAGTGGGCTGCCGCTTCCGCTCCTTTCGCCACGTTTCAGCCCACATTCCTTCACCGAGAAGGTATATAAAGGGATAGTGGGGATTTGTACTGTTTACCAGCTCTTTCTCTCCGCCGCCGCCATTGTCGATCTATGCTTCCTACTCTCCTCGTGCATAGCCCCCAGGCGCAGTTTTGTAGATGCGCGTGAAGCACCTCGTGGCTAAGAACACCATGCCAAGGGAAAGACAACGAACTCTGCGACTAGCTGGGTGCCCTCTGCCATTGTGCAGAAGGAGGTGGAGAAGGCCAGGATGGACGGCCTCATCTCCAGCAGTGACTCCATCAAGTTCCCAAGCACCGAGCGGATCCCTCGGCCCCCGAGCGGTTATCGGGTGATGTTCCTCTCCTTCCTCTTCCGCGGACTGTTTCTTCCTGCCCACGAGTTTCTTCGTGGGCTTCTTTTTGTTTATGGTGTGCAGCTTCATCAGCTCACACATAACTCCATCCTCCATATCGCTTGCTTCGTGACTCTTTGCGAGTCATTCTTGGGGATTGAGCCCCACTTTCTTCTTTGGAGATCTATCTTCCGGCTCCGCCCCAGCGTTGCTTTAGCCAAAAAAAACCCGAATTGGGCGGTGCTGTCATCTCTGTGCGCCTTGAGGCGCAGTATCTGGAATTTTCCATGTCTGCATCAGTCCAAGGTTGGAGGACCAAATGGTTTTACATCAAAGACCGTAAGGCCTCCTCTGAAGACGAGTATGGCCTAGCCCCCTTTGATGCCTCCAAGGAGCTGAAGAAATTGGCATCATGGGATTCGCCTCCCACAGATGCTGAGATGGAGCAAATTGCTCCTCTATTGACCCGCATCCAAGCTCTGAAAGGACGTAAAGGAGGCGCTTTGTCGGGTATTCAACTCATGGCGTTCTTTGTGCAACGTCGAGTTCAACCCCTACAGCATCGCCTTTCCAAACTTTGGAGCTACTCTGGCTTGGTGGATCCTTCTCGCATTTCTGGAGATCTAATGGAGAAGCAAGAAGTCGACAAGCGAGTTAGGAGCCTCACCAAGCTCACCAAGGATCATGCGGTTGAAGATTTGGCCGCTAATTATTTCGACTCTGTGCACCCCCTACCCGAGGTATGTACTTGTTTGCTTTGTACACTTGTTGTCGAATTCATCGGTTTCCAGCTGTGTTTATCTTTGCATCGGTTACTTTTCTGACCTATTCGTTTGTAGGACCACCAATTCCTCGTTTCATGCCCTCCTCTTCCGGAGGAAGGGCCTCTTCCGGTTGATCTGGCCTCTACTGTATCTAAAGCCCCCGAGGCTGAAGAAAATCAGGATGGAGATGAAGCCGAAGAATCGGAAGAAGATACCAGCTCGACGACATCGCCTCCCCCAGCGCTTTCTGAAGACACTGGTGCGGACAAGAAGAGAAAGTGTGTCGACGAGTTTACTTCTTCGAGTACCTCTGTGTAGAGAACAGCGGCTAATAAAGCCCCTATTCTAGAAGAAGATGTTGAATTCTTCGACCTCATGGCATCGTAAGTGTTCTGCGATTGCACTGTACTTGCTCTCTTTCTTTTGGGTTGTATATAACCTGTTTCCTCTTGCAGTGATGATGAAGAACCGCAAAGGGCTGCTACGGCTGCTCCTTCTACTCAAGCTGTAATTGCTGATGAGCCTTCCGCACAAGAAAGTGAGCCGGCTGTGCAGGCGCCGAGGGCCACCAGAGCCTCTGTCAAGAAGGTTCCTGTGACCCGAAGCATCAAGCGGTCGAAAAAATCCAAGGAAACCGATGTTTCTCTTGAAGCCCACAAATCCGCGGTCTCCCCTGATGATGTGAGTAAATGTCTCTGACTTACTTTCCTTGTGTAATCTATACTCTTACTCGTCCTTTTTTTCCCAGGCATTGATGAAGAAATTTGTCTCCTTGGGCACCGAATGTGCTGAGTACCTAAAGGTTGCTAAAGCTTCCGAAGGTGAATTCTTTATCCTATCTTTGCTTGTCCTGTATGCTCCTCTTTGCTGTTTGTTTGACATCTCCTTTCCTTTCTTTGCTGGACTGCAGATGCTCTAGCATCAGCCAATGCTCGCATTGCATCGCTAGAAGCCGAGCTCAGTGCTTTGCGGAAAGCCTTTGATGTTGCGATCGCTGCCAAAGCAAGTGCTGAGAAGTCGCATAAGTCGGCACTAGCTAAGGCGAAGAAAGTGGAGAAAGCTTTGGCCGATGCTAACAAAGAGCATCTCCAGCGAGAGCAAGCCGTCGCTGAGCGGCTTCAGACGATGTCTGCTGCTGCTAGAGGTACACACTCGCCTTGTCCTCTTCTTTGACTGCTGTTGCTTTCTTGCACTTGCTAATACTTTCTTTTCCTGCTTTTTCCTTGCCCCCTTTGTTGTACAGGATTTACCAAGGTGACGAGGGTTAACTCGACAAATGTCCTAAATGAAGGACTTAGGATCGGGGAGACAGGGCATCGGATGAACTCGAAGGTAAGATTAGTCAAAATATGTGTATATCGAAAGTAAACTTGGGTGTTGAACCTGGCTTGCTTTCAATCTGGCCTACACCGTACCCTCCTGGCCCCTATATATAGGTGGCCAGGTCTCGAGGATCGGGTAGGGTCCGATACAGATTACAATATCGACATACGGTAAGAACTCGTATCTCGACTATATTTACAATTGGGCCTAGCTTAACGGGCCTCAGGGGTACTCAACTAACGGGCTCTATTAGCTATACCCTTGTCAGTAGCCCCTGAGATTCTACCAGAATTGCAGATTTGGGTTGAATCTCTAATCTCTAAATCTTCAACTTGATCAATTCTTCGACTTCTTCATACCTTCAAATCTTCGACTTGGTCTTTCGACTTATTTTTATGATAATATTTCGCAAGGGGTTTTGATGAACAAGCCTGACAACTCTGACGGATCAAGAGGTCAGTTAACTACCGGAATAGATACTTGCCACCTACTTCAAACTCAATCCCCTTGGATTTGAATTCGGGATACCAGTCAAACCCACTCTTCTGCCGCATTTAGGACTTACAAAGAGTGAATCCCAGTGATTCTCAGGGTACCCAGTGCGTCCACCAGGATTTTCTTCGCGTCGTAGACACGGATACATACCAGCAGAGCGCATCCATGAGCATATACTAGGCCACAGAGGACGGATCCCGGGGTCTTACCTTCGTGACAAGTCACGGCATTCGAGTTTCGTTGCGGTAACGCAACTCGAGAATCTCATGTTGCAGTCTTTTTTGACTGATAAAATCAAAGAATTTCGAATTATATTAACTTCTCCCAAGTATCTCCCGATGGGAGTAGTCGCTCTATATTTTGTCGACTACGTAGTCGAAGTTTGCATGACAGATTTCCTCATCTTTATTGCTGATTGTCTTATTTTCTATCGGGTGCGCGCTCAGCGCTCCCGATGGGAGTAGCCCCCGAGGCTATGGTTGGATACTTGTAGTCAATCATAGGCTCAAATTGACTTTTTCTTCTTCCTTCTGATTTCTCCTATTTGTAAGCCCTCGAGCCCAAGGCGAGGTTTTTTCACATCTTTCGATCACACTCTTTTTTCCTTTGTTATTATCGTCTGCTATGTGTAGAATTTAACTCCTTTGTAAAGATGTTTATGGGCCTTGCTATTACGGGGGCCCACTAATATGTGCTTATAAATAAAGCATCTTTGGTGAGGGTAAAAACCCTAAACGAATTTCTCTTCCGCCGCATCGTCTTCTTTTTCCATCTAGGGTTTCTATTCTCCCCATTTTTTCACATGGCGGATGCAGATGGTTCTCGTCTGAACCTTGGCTCTCCGATGGCGCCGCGGGGTCGTGGCCGCCCTCGTGGAAGCAAGAACAAAACAACTCCAGCTGCCGCAGGATCATCGTCGTCTGCTCCGGAGAAACGTCGTCCCGGCCACCCACCTGGTAGCAAGAATAAACCAAAGGTGACTGGCGCCGCCCCAGGTCCAAGCGCTCCTCCTCCTGTCGCTCCTTCTGCATCTCCAAGAATATTCTCTTTCTTCTGCATCGCCAATGCGCAGTGCCGCGAGATTCAGTGCCTGCCTCTGAATTTTACCAAGTTCATGGATGGGCGAGAACTGCGAGAAGCGGTTCTTCGTGAACAATCTGGTGGAGGGACTCCATACGAAGTGGAGGTTTGGAACAACGGCGACGGCAAGCAATACTTCAAGGGTGGCTGGTCGCAGTTTGCAGAAGACCACAACCTCAACCAAGGCTTCTTCATGACTTTCGACTTCCACATCGGCACGTCAAAGTTCGACGTGAAAATCTATGACGGCACCCAGTGCCAGAAGGAGTATGAAGCTGAAGTTCACTTTCATTAGGATCTGCTTTATGTAATCTCTTATTCTAGTTTCCTTGCCGCCGTGCTACTTGTAATGAATATTCGTATTTTGCTTTGATGTTTTTTTAATAGACCATGAGAACAAATCGTTGTTCCGAGGCACGCTTTATATATATCGGGTTCTTTGTGAACCAATAGCTTTGAAGAATATCGGGTTGTTTGCACAACCTAGTAATGTAAAAAGATCTCCATATCGTGATAAAATTTTCTTTCGTACGACCCAAGGGTTGAAGCCCCCGAGTAGAGAAGTAAACATATTTGTACAATCTGTCGAGTTCAACCCAAGGAACCCGACCTATGGCCTCATGTTCTGGGTTCAGAGGGTTAAACTCGAGTTTACTGATACCACTAGATTCCTTCTACGCGTAAAAACGTCATAGCTGCTCTGCATTCCATGGGTTGCTCTCATCTTTTCCTGTCTTCTTGTCTTGTAGCCGATAAGCTCCTCCTGGTATTACTTCTGTGATGATGTAAGGTCCCACCCAAGGGGACTCTAATTTGCCGTGGCTGTCCTGCCTGAGTCGTAAGACTAGATCTCCCACCACAAAGGATCGTGGACGAACTCGACTACTATGGTAGTTCCGCAGGCTCTGTTGATACTGCGTGGCTCTTTCTAATGCTTTATCTCTTGCTTTGTCGAGTGCATCGACGTCGTCTTGTAACGCTTATGTTGATGTTACTTCGTCGTATGGCATTACCCTTGGAGCTTCGTGTGTAACTTCAATTGGAAGCACGGCTTCTGCGCCATGGACCAGGAAGAAAGGAGTTTCTTGAGTTGCTGCGTTAGGCGTGGTTCTTAAACTCCAAAGAACGGAGGGCAGTTCATCTACCCAAGCGCTCTTGGCTTTCTCGAGAGGTGCTAAGAGCCTCTTTTTTATCCCATTGCATATTAGGCCATTCGCTTTTTCGACTTGCCCATTTGTCTTCGGGTGTGCCACAGATGCAAATTTGAGCTTGATTCCCAATCCTTTGCAATAACTCTTGAATTCCTTTGAAGTGAAGTTTGTCCCATTGTCCGTGATGATGCTATATGGTACACCGAAGCAGAATACTATTGACTTAATGAAATTGATTGCTGCTGTCGAATCCTGAGTTGTTACCGGGGCTGCTTCCACCCACATGGTAAATTTGTCGACTGCCACAAGCATGTAAACATGTCCTCCTGGCCAAGATTTATGCAATTTCCCTACCATATCGAGGCCCCATTGTGCAAAGAGCCAGAACAATGGTATTGGCTGTAACTCTGCTGATGGCGCGTGCGGTCGAGATGCGAATCTTTGACATGCTTCACACTTCCGAACTATATCTTTCACGTCTTCGATGGCTGTGAGCCAATAGAATCCTGCTCGAAACGCTTTTGCCGCTATTGCCCTGCTGCTAGCATGATGGCCACATACTCCGGCGTGTATATCTTTTAATATCACTTGTCCTTCTTGAGGTGTTACGCAACGCTGCAAAACGCCAGTTATACTCTTCTTGTATAATTTTCCCTGCAACACGACAAATGCTTTCGATCGTCGAGTTATCCTCTTGGCTTCCACTGCATCTTCTGGTAATTGTTTATTTATCATGTATGCGAGATATGGCTGCATCCAGGTTTCTTCTATCATCATGATTTCTTCGGGTTCCGGCGTAGCCCCCGAGCCTGCTGCAGTAGTCGAACTTTTGACACTTTTTATCGATCTTTCCACTATTTCCTCCCAGAAGACTCCAGATGGTACGGGTAAGCACTGTGATCCGATATTTGCTAAATTGTCGGCTTCTTCATTGCTATTTCTGCTGATGTGCGAGACTTCGCATCCATCGAATGTTCCTTCGAGATAGTGATATAAGTTCTTGTAGGCCATCATGTTGTCATTGATTGTGTCACACCTGTTCATAACTTGCTGGACGACAAGGTTTGAATCTCCAAATATTTTTAGGCGAGTTGCTCCACATGCTTTGGCCATCTTCATTCCGTGCAACAAAGCCTCATATTCTGCTTCATTATTAGAGGCCTACAGAAAACTCATCCTTAAAACGTATTTAAGCTTGTCGCCATGCGGCGATATCAAGATTACTCCTGCTCCTGCGCCTTGGACTCTCTTAGAACCGTCGAAGTACATTGTCCAGACACTCGATAAATTTGGCGGTCCTGTGCTTTGCAACTCCAGCCATTCTGCTGTAAAATCTGGCAAGATTTGCGACTTGATCGCCTTCCTCTTTTCATACGTGATGTCCATGGGAGATAATTCGATTCCCCACAAAGAGACACGTCCTGTTGCTGAAGGATTGTTCAATATATTCGATAGTGGCGCTTCATTGACCACTATAATTGAGTGCACCGCAAAGTATTGTCGCAATTTTCGTGCTATTGTAAAAACACTATATGCAAGCTTTTGATAATGCGGGTACCTCTGTTTTGTCGGAGATAGTACTTCACTGATAAAATATACCGGCCTCTGGACGCCATGGGCTTTCCCCTCTTCACTTCTTTCGACTACTAGTACTGTGCTCACCACCTGATGGGTTGTGGCGATGTAGAGTAGTAGTGGCTCCTTTTCTTTTGGTGCGACCAGCACTGGTGGTGTGCAGAGCACTTTTTTCAACTGCGCAAAAGATGCGTCTGCTTCTGCTGTCCATTCAAACTTATCATCTGACTTTTTCATAAGTGCATAAAACGGGAGCGCCTTTTCTCCCAATCGAGCAACAAAACGACTTAGTGCCGCGACGCGTCCTGCGAGTTTCTGTACGTCGTGTAGTTTCGTGGGTTTCCCCATTGTTAAAATTGCTTGTATCTTCTCTGGGTTCGCCTCTATTCCCCGTGCTGACACCAGGAACCCTAAGAGTTGTCCTGGTGATACGCCAAAGGAACACTTTGTCGGGTTAAGCTTAAGCTTGTACCTGCTCAGGTTGTCGAAGGTTTCTGCCAGGTCGCTGATAAGGGATTCCTCCTCTCTTGTAGTGATGACTACATCGTCAATGTAGACTTGGATGTTGCGTCCTATTTGGCCCCCAAGGCAATTTTGCATCATCCGTTGATAAGTTTCTCCTGCATTTTTTAGGCCGAACAGCATTACTTGATAGCAAAACACCCCATACGGTGTGATGAAGGCTGTTTTTTCTTCGTCTTCTTTTTTTCAACTTGATCTGGTTGTAGCTAGAATATGCATCCAAAAAGGAAAGCCTTGCGCAGCCCGCTGTTGAATCAATTATCTGATCGATGCGGGGTAAAGGGAAGGGATCTTTTGGACAATGCTTATTGAGAGATGTGTAGTCGACACATACTCTTTGTACGTCTGTGTTTTTCTTGGGTATGATCACTGGATTGGATACCCAACTTGAGGTTTTTATTTCTCTGATAAATCCGGTGTTTTCCAGCCTGTGCAATTCTGATGCTATCGCCTTCCTTTTGGGTTCATCGAATCTTCGCAATGGTTGCTTGACTGGCTTTGCTTTAGGATCTACATTTAGTGCGTGCTCGACGAGTTCCCTGGGAACCCCTGGCATGTCTGAAGGACACCAGGCGAAGATTTCCCAGCGCTCACGGAGGAACTCGATGAGCACGCTTTTCTATGTGGGATCCAGATTTACTGCAATCGATGTCATCTTTTTTGGGTCTGTGGGGTGGACCTGGATCTTCTTCGAGTCCTGAGTTGTGTCGAAAGCCTGATCTGGCAGGGATCGTCCAACGTCGGGTAGCATATTATGATCCGTTTCTCCTTTTAGCCTCTCATACTCTGCTGTCATGCCGAAGGTTTGCGCCATCCTATTGAATTCTCTGTCGCATGTGTTGGCTACTTCAAAGCTCCCTTGCACTGTAATTGTTCCTTTGGGTCCTGGGATTTTTAGCGTAAGGTACGCGTAGTGAGGTACTGCCATGAACTTTGCGAATGCTGGGCGCCCTAGGATTGCGTGGTACTGTGATGGCCAGTCCATAACTTCAAATTCCAACTTCTCTCTGCGATAATTGCTGCTACTGCCAAAGCAGACGTCGAGTTCTATCTTTCCCAGAGGGTAATTTGCGGCTCCTGGTACTATTCCATGGAAGGAGCAATCTGTTGGCTTCAAGCTTGACAGTGAGATACACATTGCCTTCAAGGTTCTAGCATATATTAGGTTTATGCTGCTTCCTGCATCCATAAACACTCTCCCGATGTCGTACCCTCCTATTTGCGCCTTTAACACCATTGGCGAGTGGCCCGGCCTGGGAACTTTTCTTGGGTGATCTGCTCTGCTGAACTTAACTGGTTGATCTGACCACCGCAAATATTCTGTGGTGGCTGGTGGTGATGATATTGCTATGTTTACTTGCCTGGATATGCTCTTTCGCTCTTTCTTCGACTTAGGCACTAGTTGAATCATTGCTGATATGTAGATTTTTGATTCTAGGTGCCTTGCTAGCCGTTGTAATTGGTATCCTTGACTTGTGTGTTTCTCTCCTTGTCGTCCCCCTTGGCTTGAACCCATGGTGCTTTGTAGTCTTAGGAAAGTTCTACAATCCTTCATCTGGTGATTTGAGACTCTTTTTCCGTCCAGATATGCGTAATGGATTCGACAAGGTCCGTATAGCATGTCTTCGGCCGATGGGCCGGAGTACCTTGATTTTTCTGCTCCTTTTGCCTGAAACCTTCTATTTTCATATCCTTCTTCTTCCCTTGCTTCGTAACCCGCGGCTACCTGATTTTGCCTTCCTTGATTATCCCTGCTGCAGTGTCGTTTCCTCTGTCTACTTGTTCTGTCGACTTCTGGTGAGCGCCCTCTTTTGTTATTATATGTGTCTTCTCCATCAGCGAATTTGTTGGCTTCTTCCATTAACTCTGCTACTGTCGTTGGCCTTGTTCTTCATATCTCTTCTACAAGATCTGAGCGACGAAGGCCGGCCGAAAAAGCGTCTATTGCTCGTTCGTCGGAGACGTCCTCTGCTGCGTTTTTTATTACACTCCATCGTTGTATATAGGAACGTAGAGTTTCACCTTTCCTTTGCACACATGCTTTGACTTCCTCCAGCGATGCTGGTATGTCGAACGGAAATTTCGTGCGAATTGGTTTTCGAGTTCTCCCCAGCTTCCAATTGACTTATTAGGTAAGGTATTCAACCAGGACCATGCTGCGCCGGTGAGGTGTAGTTGCAAACTTTGCATTGCAGTTGCTTTTGTCCCCCCTAATATCTGTACTGCCTGCAGATAATCCGATAACCATAGAGTAGGTTCCTGCGACCCATCATATTTTTGCTGGTCGTGCGGTAACTTGAATCCTTTGGGTACTCGTGTTCTGCGAACCCTGCGGGTAAAGCATAATGCGTCCATCTCTTTTTTGTCGTCTTCATAGTTTTCTTCCCTCCAGGCGTGGCGTGACTTATTTACTCGAGCCTGTGCTATTATATTTCTTGCGTCCTCCTTCCTCTTGTGTCGCCTTTCTTCTTCTGATGACTCACTAGATTCGTTTTGTATTGTATTGTGCTTGAACTTCTCCCTTCGCCTTTCCTTGTAGCTTGTGGAGTTTGTCTCTGGACCTTTTCCCCTGATCTTTTCTTCCACTATCCCGAGGCTTCGTATTGCGGCTTGGTGCATGTCTTCCCGCGGATCTCCGGGTTCTGGCCGCGTGGTTAGTAAATATGCATGTGCTGCTATCAGCGCTGCTTCTGGTGTTTCTTGCACAAAGTCTTCTTCATCTTCCTCTGGCTGTGGAGTAATACTTCTTGAATACTTTTCCTCCCTACTCTGCGCGGCTGCCCCTCTGTTGTGTTTTGGGTCTCCGTGCCTTTCCCTGCTATATTCTGAATCTTCGCTGTAATCATCCCAATACTCTTCCTTTGACATACTGTTATTATCTTGAAAAAGCATGTCTCTTTCCTCCCTTAGTTTCTTCCTATGTTGGTATAATGCATACTGATATCCCATTAGAACTTCTCTTCTCGATCCTTCGGGTACTTCTGTTCCATGATTGATAGCTGACATGATCATCCTCCATTCTCCAGTTGAAACGTGAACTTTCTCCTTCTCTCTTTTGTTGTGTTCTTTTACTTTGTCGACTTGCCTGTCGACCCTTTTACTTCCTTCGTTGTTGTTTTCTTCTTCTGCCTCAGTGATAATGATGCATAGCTGGTGTACTTTTTTGGAGACGCCACTGCTTCCAGCGGCGAAGTCCCTTGCGCAGTTGTGCGTTTTACACGCTCTTTCTTCTAAGTTGAATTTTTCCCGAATTTTGTCGCCTTCTGCGATTGGTGCTTTTCCTAAGCTGACCGGCGAGTTTACCTTGCTGGAAGAGCCTTCTGACGATTCCAACATTACTTCTGTTTCGGGCTTACTCGCCGACGGATCTGGTTTCGTCGAATCCGAGAGGCGGGATGAACCCGATGGCCCGATGAGGATGTTTAAACTTCCGATTGTTAACTCCATCTCTTGATTTTCGTCGAATTCTGCACTGCTGTTGGCTAAAAGTGAAAAAGCCGTCGAATTCATGATTCCAACGCCCAGGGTCCCCACGGTCGGCGCCAATTGACGAGGGTTAACTCGACAAATGTCCTAAATGAAGGACTTAGGATCGGGGAGACAGGGCGTCGGATGAACTCGAAGGTAAGATTAGTCGAAATATGTGTATATCGAAAGTAAACTTGGGTGTTGAACCTGGCTTGCTTTCAATCTGGCCTACACCGTCCCCTCCTGGCCCCTATATATAGGTGGCCAGGTCTCGAGGATCGGGTAGGGTCCGATACAGATTACAATATCGACATACGATAAGAACTCGTATCTCGACTATATTTACAATTGGGCCTAGCTTAACGGGCCTCAGGGGTACTCAACTAACGGGCTCTATTAGCTATACCCTTGTCACAAGGTGTCTTTGTCGACTCTGCAACCGGGCGATGATCCTCTGATGACCGCGGTTAACTTACTCGAAGCAAACTGGATATCTATCCAGGAGATCTTTGAGTTGGTGAGCCGCGTTCTTACGTGGATGTTTGTCGGGTTGTGGCCCAAGCAAAAGGCGGAGGTGCCGAACAATGACTTGAAGAAACTTGCCGAAGCCTTCGATACGACTGACGACCCTGTCCTCCAGCTGAAGGGGCTTTCTTTGAAGCGAGGTGCTGAGGGTGCTATCGCACTTTCTTATACACATGGTGCAGATTTCGACTGGGAGAAGGTTAGCTCTCCTCATGGCCGCACCCGCTCAGAGTTAAAGGCCTTCTTCGAGAAGGCGAAGAAGTTTGCGCCTACCCTAGTATCGATTATTTCCCCTTCAGCGGCTTCCGCGACTTCTACTGCGCCAACTCCCGTGACTCCAGCAACAGAAGAGCCCGCGCCTCCTTCAACTGCTGGCATTGCTTTTGCCATGCCATCCTCCGCCACGGAGCAAAATGCTGAGGTGGCATAGATTCGGCCTCTCATTGTAATTTTCAATTTCTGCTTTTGATGTAAAACCTTTAGTCGTGTGCAAACCGAGAACTTTAGTCAAAGGGTTTGCATCTATGTAAATATGCTTCTTTTCTATTATATCGTGTTAGCTGCTGAAATGCTTCTCCTTTCTTTTCTTTTGTATCCCAGTCTATGCGTATTGGTGATCCTCCAAGTCGCGACCAGGCTCCCTCTGGTGCTTTTGACTCTAAAGCTTCGTCGCCTCCTCGCCGCTGCTGTCAATGCGCTGAATATTCTTCAAGGATTTCGGATCTTGAGAATCGCTTGACTTTAGCCAAACGCTAAGCGCAGATGACTATAGATAAAGCTAGCAAAGCTTGTGGTTTGATGAAGCAGATATCTATTCTCGACGATAAGGTGTCTAGTCTGAAGGCGAAGATTGTGCATCATGAAGAATGCGACTCTTTTGTCATCAGCATTATCGAGTCTGCCTGCGAGATGTTGCGATGTAAGATTCCTTGCGACTTCTCTTTTTCGCTTTTGTTCCACTGCTGCTTTGTGATATCCTTTCTCATCTTAGGCACTTGTTTGGATTTTGCTGTTGAGGATCGTCGGGTTGCCGAGCGAAATGTGGCTCTGGAAAAGATGTTGGCGGGTATTGAGAGTTTGTGGTCTGATCCTCGCCGCCGTCGTGCTATCGTATTGCATCAGGACCGCGCCCAGCATATCGGCGAGTCAGTTGATGGTTGCCGAAGAGCTCTCATAACTATGCATTATGTCATGCTTCCTCGCAATCCTCTGCCTGGAAGTTTCCCACAGCTTCTCGATACTTTTAGATCCAGTCAGCGTATTCATCGGCTAATAGAGCTAAACTTAGTGGCATGTGCCAATTTTGCTCTTGGGTGGATGCGTAAGTGGTACCCAAGACTTAATTATAGCTCTATGTCACTGAACTATCCTCCAGGTGGGGCTAGTCTGCGAGTACATCTGGAGAGTACCTTGCAGCCTGCTCGAAGGATTATAGCTAGGCTGTTGCGAGAGGATGTCGCGTTTTTTCGCGAGTATCACTATTTAGATCCTTTAGGTGTAGATGATTCTGATAACCCGATGTTGTAATACTCGTGTTTATGTGGAATGCGAGAGTTTCTTATTTCGCGACTGTATGTCTGAAATTTGTTCTCAGAGCGTTTTGTATGATTCGTGCGTTTGCCGCATTTTCCTTTTGAGAGGCTCGTAAACTCGAATATGAGGAACATTTTGTCTTTATTATACTTGTAATGTAAGATACATGGGGTGACCCAAGAGATCCGGCCTATGACCTGTGTTCTGGATCTAGAGGGCATTGCCCTGGGATGAATCGTGGCTTTTACAGCCTTATTCTTCTACTCTACTTTGTTGTTCTTGCTGCTTATGCCTTTGTGGCCTTCTCTTCTTCTTCTGTAGCTTTGCCTTCTCCTGATGCTTCTACTCGTGGTTTCTTCATCTCTGGCTCCGTAACACGTCCTTCGGGTAGCTTGTCGCCTTCCGTAGTCGTGCTTTTCACCTTCTCTGCATAGTTGGCTATCATGCCAAAGTTTTGCGCCATCTTGTGGAACTCCTTGTCACATAGGTCTGAAACCTCGAAGCTTTCTTTTACTGTGATGATTCCCTTTGGTCCTGGCATCTTTAGTACTAGATACGTATAGTGAGGTACTGCCATGAATCGCAAAAATGCAGGTCGCCCGAGGATCGCATGATATTGAGATGGCCAGTCCATGACCTCGAAGTCTAGCTTTTCTCTTCTGTAGTTTTGTCGGTTGCCGAAGCAAACGTTGAGTGCTATCCGACCTAGTGGATAATTGGCACTTCCTGATACGATTCCATGGAAAGAACAGTCTGTTGGCTTCAGGAACTCTAGTGATATATGCATTGCTCTGAGCGTTTTCGCATATATCAAATTGATTCCACTTCCCGCGTCCATGAATATTCTGTCGACATCATACGCGCCGATTTGAGCTTTGAGTACCAAGGGCGCGTTTCCTGGCCGAGGTATTGTTATAGGGTGATCTTCTCTGTTGAACTCGATTGGTTGTTCTGACCAGTGTAGATATTCTATTGTAGCTGGAGGTGAAGTAACTGCTAGATTAACTTGTCGGGTAATGCTTTTTTCTTCTTTGTTCGACTTGGGCACAGGTTGTATCATTGCTGTGATGTGCCCCTTAGATGGAACGTACCCTCCGTCGTCATCGTGTCCCTGGTTTGGCTGGTCTTGTCCTTGAGGAGCTCCATTATTCCCTTGTTGATTTGTGGGAGGCTTGTTGTTTCCTTCGTATCCTTGTCGCTTTGCTTCGGTTTGCTTACTTAATGCTACTTCTTGTAGCTTCAAGAATGTTGTGCAATCTTTCATTGCATGCCTGGACACTCGCTTTCCATCGACGAACGCTGAGTGTATATGACAAGGCCCGTTTAGCATATCTTCTGGCGATGGGTTGTACTCTCTGGATTCTCTTGTGGGAAACTTTTTATAGTCTTCTTTTCCGTAGCTTCGATACCCTGAGCTTTTGCGATCACTCCCTTGGTAGCTATTGTCCTTATATCCCGCGGCTACTTGGCTGTGGGAGCCGTAATTGTCGTAATTGCGGGACCTTCTTCTTTGGCTTCCATATCTGTTTCTTCTCTCGTCCTCTGGCGATCGCGTCCGCTTGTTGTTGCATGCGTCTTCTCCGTCTGCAAATCTGTTTGCTACGTCCATGAGGTCTGACACTGTTTTCGGCTTGATTCTGCCCATCTCTTCGACTAGGTCTCTTCGCCTTAATCCAATTATGAACGCGTCTATTGCTCTTTCGTCTAAAACTTCGACTGCTGAGTTTTTGATAAGGCTCCATCTTTGGATGTATGCCCTTAAGGTTTCGTCGCGTTGTTGTACACACTCTTTGACTTCTTCTATCGATGTCGGCCGCTTGTATGTCGACCTGAAGTTGCTTCGTGAGATCTTCCCAATTTCCAATGGTTTCTTTCTCTAGTTTGCTCAACCATGACTTTGCTGCGCCGGTGAGGTGTAGTTGCAAACTTTGCATTGTTGTTTCTTTGGTTCCTCCCAATATTTGTACTGCTTGTAGATAGTCTGAGAGCCACGACTGTGGTTCCTGTGATCCGTCGTACTTTTGTTGATCATGAGGTAGTTTGAACCCCTTGGGTACTGGCGTGGTGCGAACCCTGCGGGTAAAGCACGATGCTCCCATCTCCTTTTCGTCATCTTCATAGCCGTGCCTTCCGTTTGGAGATCGAGATCTTCAGGTTCCTCCATGTTTTGGGCTCCCGTGGTGTCTTGGTGATGGCGATCGAGATCGTTGATTACTACTTCTGTGCCGAGGACTATTGTGATGGCGAGGTGACCTTGGCTTGTGTGGTTGCTTGTTGTGATATGCCTCCTCTTCTTTTGCTGATAGCTTGTTGCCCACCATCTTTAGTCCGTTCAGGGCTGCTCTGTGCATATGTTCCCTAGGGTCCCCTGGACTTGTACGAGTTGTAAGCAGATATGCTTGAGCTACCACTAGTGCTGCTTCAGGGGTTTTTGGTACGATGTTTCCCTGCTCGTCGACCGATAGGAAGGACGAGTCGAAATTTTTGGAGATGCTTTGCCTTTCTGAGTACTCGAGGTTTTCGTACCTTGAACCATGTCGATGATTCCTCCTTGCGTTGGTATGTGACGCGTCGCTTCGTGCTCTGCGAGCGGCGTTGCTGGCTGCAATGGCTGAGTCTTTTCTTTTTTGTATCGCTATTTTCTCCTTTGCTAGTTGATTTGCCTGCTGCCTTAGGGCATAGTGATACCCCAGGAGCATATCCTTGCTGGAATTTGATGGTATTGGTGTGCCCTTTTCCACAGCTTCCCTTATTATTCTCCATTCATCGGCTGATAGTCGAATTTTTTCCCTGGTTGCGAGGGATTCTGCTGTTTGCCCTTCTGCTACATGATTTGCTCCTCTGTCGATATTTGCTGGGTTTAACACTGGATTGTTATTTTCGTCGAATTCCTCTGAATTGTCTCCTACAATGGCGAGCACCTGGCATTGTTTGCCGATTTTATTATTAAAGCTTGAGAAGATCGAGTCATCATCTTCAGAAAGCTCTAACCCTGTCTTCCACGTATCTGTTGACTTATCTAAAATATCGTCGTGGCAGATCATGAGATCTTCGAGTTGGACCTCTAAGTCGAAATTTTCTATTGTCTCATCGTCTTCTGCAATTTTTCCTTTTTGTACTTCTCCTAAGCTAACCGGCGAGTTTACCTCGCTGGAAGAGCCTTTAGAATATTCCATCATTGCTACTGTTTCGGGCTCACTTGCCGACGGATCTGGTTTCACCGGATCTGAAAGGCGAGTCGAACCCGAAGGCCCGATGAAGATGCTTAGACTTCCGATTGTCAGCTCCATCTCTTGATTTTCATCGATTCCTGCAGTGTTGTTGGCTAAAAGCAAAAAAGCCATCGAATTCATGATTCCAACGCCCAGAGTCCCCACGGTCGGTGCCAATTGACGAGGGTTAACTCGACAAATGTCCTAGATGAAGGACTTAGGATCGGGGAGATAGGGCGTCGGATGAACTCGAAGGTAAAGTTAGTCGAAATAGGTGTATATCAAAAGTAAACTTGGGTGTTGAACCTGGCTTGCTTTCAATCTGCCCTACACCGTTCCCTCCTGGCCCCTATATATAGGTGGCCAGGTCTCGAGGATCGGGTAGGGTCCGATACAGATTACAATATCGACATACGGTAAGAACTCGTATCTCGACTATCATTACAATTGGGCCTAGCTTAACGGGCCTCAGGGATACTCAACTAGCGGGCTCTACTAGCTATACCCTTGTCAATGAGATAAGTACATTGTTCTCTGGCACTGATTATGTCACTGCCAATGTGTACTTTCCTAAGATATGTGAAATCAAGATGAAAATTAGGCAGTGGGCAACCTCTTCTAATTTGGTAATCCAAGAAATGTCAAGTAATATCATACAAAAATTTGATAAATATTGGAAGTATATACAAGGGCTAATGGGCATAGCTACACTCCTTGACCCTAGATATAAGAGGCAAATGTTGGTTGCATGTTTTGCAATGCTTCATGGCATGGAGCCATCCTCTTATGAATGCATAGAAATGGTTGATAGTGTTGTTGCTAGTCTTCATCAATTGATTGAGGAGTATGAAGTGGATGGAGATGAATATCAACTAGCCGGAGAGTGTTCTTTTCCTCAATGCCAGCTCCAGCCATTATGTTTTTCTTCCATAATATAGTAGCATAACAAAGGCCCGCAACTGCTAGACTTCAGAGTGAGATGGATCACTACTTGTGTGATGATTTGGTGCCATATACTAAGATGTTCAGTGTGTTGGATTGGTGGAAAGTGGCTGGCACATGGTACCCAACACTAAGGAAGATAGAAAGAGACATATTTGCAATTCCAGTCACAACTGTTGCTTCCGAATCTGCATTCAGTACAAGTGGCAAAATAGTGAATGAACATAGGAGCCGACTCACTTCTCACATGCTTGAGGTTTTGATGTGCTATTAGGAATGGCTTAGAAATAAGTACAAAGGTGAGCAAATGATGCATCTTTGTTACATTGACCTGATTTAATGTCTATTCTTACGTATGCATGTTAGATCTTGTATGTGCAAAATTTGTTTCTTGTAGATGCTCATATTGGTGAAGGCAGCTTCTGGACTTGTCTTCAAGACAAACAAGAAGAAGATGAGGTTAGTATGATTGTGTTTATTTGTACCATATTTCTGTGACTGCAATGAAAATAATAATAAGAATTTACTCATGTTTGCAAATATCCAATGAAACTAGGATTCATGTTTGACCTCTACATGAGGATTCCTTCTTGCTGAAACTGGAGTTGGAGCATTGGAATATGAAGCATGCAACTTGATGTGGCATATGGTCAAAGGCTCAAAGTGCTTATGTTTGTCTACTCGTTGTTGTCATCACAGCTATACTTTGCCATTCTTGATGGTGAAGATCCTTAAGAACTCCATATGCGTCTCTCAGCTCTCCAAGTGAAGTTAATTGACCTTAAGAACTCCATAGGCGCTCTCCTGGTTGCTGGAACTTGCTGACTTGCTGGAAGCTTGGAACCTGTAGCTTTGCATGATTGCATTATTGCATTTTGCTTAAAGTTATTTGGTACTCCGTACTCAAACTTTTGAAACCTGTGTGGCTGTGAAGCTGTATACTACTATTTATTTCTATTCCTATTATTGTATATTGCAAACTGCATGTGTTCCTACTATTCTTTGCAAGCTTTGCGGCTTTGCTGTAGCTTGTT
The DNA here is from genome assembly GCA_007115705.1 of Dactylis glomerata. NCBI lineage: Eukaryota > Viridiplantae > Streptophyta > Magnoliopsida > Poales > Poaceae > Dactylis > Dactylis glomerata. Next base: position 1,777,110 of record QXEO01002102.1, read on the forward strand.
CTACTTGTGAAGTTGTAATAATTGTTGGTTGCTGCTACTGATGGGTACCCATCGGGTCTCCAAACCCGTCCGGGTACGGGTATGGTGGAGATCTGGACCCAGCGGCGGGTATGGGGCGAGTGGCGAGGACGGGGCAAAGGGTCAGGTGCGGGTATGGGGGTGCCAAACCCGGCCCCGAACCCGGCGGGTGCCATCCGGACGTCTTCCTCTCCTTGTCATCCCGTTGGTGAAATTCCGCTTCGCCTACGTGTGTACAACAAATTCCGCACCTACTAGACTATCACAACATTTTAGAAAAATTCTCAAAAAAACAAACATTTTAGAAAATTGATATAGCCGTCTATATGAATCGTTTCTATGTAATCGGACAGTTGGATGTACTATCTGCTCTATTGGGGTTCTCTTTTTATTGTAGCTTCCTTGGTTTTCTAGTATTCTCTTCTATAGCATTCCTACTAGTTTTTCATTCTGTTTTTTCTTGTTATGTTTTCTGTTCGTTTCTTTATAGAAGTCAATTTTCTATTGTTTTCATTATTTTTCTGTGGTGTTGTCCAACTTTCTCACAATTGCTCGAACTTTTCTACTTCTCCTACAATTTTTTAGCATGCTTTTATTTTAGTAATCTTTGATCTTGTCTCGTAATTGTATCACTAGTTTTATTCACAAAAAGACATTCCATTTTTCATCTCTCAACTTTTAACAAAGTTCACTTTCCGCCCTAAATGTTTTGTTCAGTACAAAACGGACCCTAAACTTTGTCGGCCCATCCAAATGCCTGGTTCTACTGATTTAGTTGAAAACATCAAACCATGGCGAAAAAAGCCAACTTTACGTGCACAGCTTGTGCAGGTCAGTCTTACCCAAAATAAATCCCCATTGCCTATTTCTTGATTAGGTTGCCCTGAATTTTCATCATGATCGCTTGAATGCGCCCATATCCGCTCGTCAGCCATCTCGATTTTTCATTGTGATATCCCGCTTGTCTACCATGTCATGCCGCTCTTGTGGGCCCAACTAGTGAAGCTCGCCACGCCCGTAAACTTAGGTGAGGTATCCCGGCAGCCAACTTTTGGTATTTAGGGTTAGGGTTTATGGCGGTTAAGCCTAGTTTAATTCCAATAAAACTATGTGTGGGAATGTAATGAACTGAAGATGACCCATGTTTTGGTGTATCGTGTGATCTATGTTCTTCGTTGAATTTTGCCACAAAGGCTTTTTTAATCTGCAGTATGTTCTAAGGGCTCTATTCTAGCAAATGCATTTGCGTACTGCAAATTAGTGATAAGGGCATGTACAATGCCAGGTGCTAATACGGGCGCTTAGAGTGAAAAAAATTAATTAAAGGAAATTAGATTATATTCTAAGCGCCCTTGCTGCCAACAGTAGACGCTAATCACGGGCGCATAACTGCCCCGCCGCTTAGCTTGTTGCCTTCCGATCTACACTCGATACAAGGCCAAGCATCGACGCTTTTTCTTGCGTCGCTGCCGCACAGGCGCTAGGAATCAAATCCAAAACTGCCGATCTACCGGGATTCTGATCCTAGCGTACACTCATAGCGCCTTCCATTGTACTCCCTCCGTTTCAAAATATAAGATGTTTTAGCTTTGTGAAACAAATGCATTTAGACATCTTTTAGTATGTAGGTTCACTTGAATATGTACACTAAAAGATGTCTAGATACATTTACTTCACAAACCTAAAACATCTTATATTTTGAAACGGAGGGAGTAGATGCCCTAAGGGGTACCATTTATTGATTATAAGGTAGCGCAGTATAAGGGATATGATAAAGATGTTGTAATCTACTAGTAGATGGTGTTGTGATGTGTTTGGCATACGTGGTCTGTCCTGATTGATGTCATTTGCTTGTAAACTTTTTCTGCCTTCTATAAAAATAAGGTACATGATTACATACTCTCAAAAAAAGATAAAGATGTTGTAATCTATCCCAACCGTCTCCATGTCTTCAGAATCAACATGTATTGGGTAAAGCACATTACCAGTTCTTTTCTTATTTATTATACATATTTCACTTGTTATATGCTTAGAACTATTGATACTTGTTGACAGCCATGTTGTGTATGGAGAATGTTGATGGATAAGAGAGTGATCAGATCTGATCATGTGATTTCTGTTCAGTCGGATGGAACGCTTGGGCCTAGCTGCCTTTTGTAACTCGGCAGTGCCTCCGAGCTGGCTCGGCTCGTCCTGAAAAATAAACAAGCTTTTGCCAGGGCGGCCAGAGCAGCTTGGCCTGCGTTCAAGAGGACACACATCAGTTATTCAAGAGACAGATTGTGACGGAGCAGGTGCAATGTGCAATATATAACCTAGTGCAAACTGCTCATCATCATCTGCACAGGCAGTACAACTTGCAACTTGGATTATTTCTCCTAGCGTTATGTGCAATTTGCTCCAAATGACACACATCACATGCACTGTGGAAAGTTTACGTTTCGTCTCACCAGGTACGTCACTTTCTTGGTAATTCAAGGCATATAATTTGAGCCTGTTGTGGTGTGGAGCTCACAAGGGCAGCAGATCAACATGGCCATTTCAACTTGGAGAACGAAGTTCCAACAATACGGAAAGTAAACAAGAGCTAGAAAACTGGACGGAACGTAATCAAGAGCTCGAAATTGTATCAACGAAACCAGACAGATCGGAAACTCCCTCTGCTTTGCACAACAGCCAGATAGAAAGTTCATCCAACTGTGGCCCAAGCGTTGAAAGATATGGAACTGCAATAAATAAGAGATAAACACCAAACAAGTTAAGACATAACAACATTGATATACCTATCTAAGTATCTGCCTTTCACCACAAAGTAGCTTCTAAGCAATGAGAGGGACATTTGAGTTGTATTAACACGAGTGAGAACATATCAGGTTAAAGTTACGATTACTTGGAAATGGAAATGTAGCAAATTTGAGTGGGCAACCCATTTCAAGCTGATTTAACAGAAAGTTCACCTTAAACTTGTTGCTGCTTCTTATCGAGAATTTTCTTCCAGCGTTTCTGATCGAGTATCATTGTCATGTCTTGCCAGCTGAGATAAGAAAATCATATGATTATACACGGACAATTACAAAGAATTTAAAAAGGTGTATTTATGGAGAAAAATATAGTGGAGATCCCACATACACTGTGTTCTCTCAAGAAAAATAGGATTATTATTTCTCAATTTCGAGGGCATGCCTGGCGCAGTGGTGAAGTCATCCCCACTTGTACCACGAGGTACTGGATTTGAACCAGCCTCTCTGCATTGCACTTTGCAAGGTGAGACTAGTTTCCTATAATCCCTCCCCGGACCCACCTTGTGTGGGAGCTTCTATGCACTCGGACTGTCCTTTTTATTTTCCAAATTCGACCTTCAATTGGTAGCTCAACTAGCAAGACTTCGGGTATCTATAGTGGAAATTGTGACAAAATGATCTGTCTTACTATTGCCTTCTCTATAAAATAACTTGAATGCACATGAATTGAAACTGAAGTGCTGACACACATGCCTATGCCATAATTCCATGTCCAGACAAGCTTTTGCTAGTCAAAAATGCACATGAGTGTAATCCTTCGCACTTCCGTGGAATCATGTTGGAACCAATCTTGCTATTAGTGTTAAGTGTATATGATTGGATCATGTTTCATTTTGTAGTTAAGGCATAACACTACAAGCTGTGTATGCATATACGCCAAGGAATTGGAGCAGCCGAGTCGCATGGCAGATCAACATGGAGGAAGAAACAGGAGCTATTTGCTGAGCCTTGGTTCTGTAGATGTGTATCCAAAACGTTCTGCAGGCATGGTTGTCACTCAACGTGTGCATGTGAAGTAATTAGTGGATCAAGGAGTTAGTGACTTGTTATCACGTTATGGCATGCCAAGTTGAGGAATACATAAAAAAGGTGCAAGTGCATGTTCCGCAAAAGTTGCACAATACAACAGGTGAAATGATATCAACAGTTCCATAATACATCAGGTTTTACTTTAACTTCACATAACACCATATCTAATATAATGTTTCTCACTTTCTACCAACCTGTGAATGACACCATGATAGCCAACTACACCTTTAATTCTAAAATAATTGAAATTTTAGTTTTCTCCTAAGTCAAACTACTTTAAGTTTGACCAAGTTTATAGAAAAATATATCAAATTTTAGAACACTAATTTAGTTTTATTAAATTCATCATACAATATATTTTCATACTAGAACATTGCAAATGTTGACATTTAAAAAAATCAGGTCAAACTTAGGGTCCGTTTGGTTTAGCTTTTTCTACCTACTTCTACTTTGAAAAAGCTAAACGCTAACCAAACAACTATTTTTCGTAGCTGCTTTTCCTAACGCAACGTGCTTTTCGTAGTGTATTTCTCACAGCAGGCTGACCCCTGCTTTGGCTGCGGTGACTTTCAATTTCGCATAAAAATTACCCACCACTGCCCCTCACAAGTCGTACCGATTCACTTCTATTCCTCTCCTCAGCCCCGGGCGACCCCTCTTGTCTTCCTTCTCTCGCCCTAATCCCCGTCGGGAGGAGACAGGCCGACGGGATCCAGGTGACCATGGACTGCCGCCCGCCTCCGGAAGCGTCTGCACTGGATCCCTAGACTACGCACCCGCTAGCCGCGGCAAATTTCCATAGGGGCGTCTCCCACTCCCAGTCCCGGACCTCGTGGAAGATCTACATGCCGCCGCAGCTAGTAGGAGCTTAGCTTGGGCCTGCGTCTGGTCGCGGTCCGCCTCCAAGCAGCAACACGACGCAGCCTAGAGGTCTCCATGTCCTGCCTGTAGTCGCTCGAGCCGAGCCAGATGCTCTTGAATCGTGATTCGTGACACGACAGTTTGACAGCGACTCGATTATGAATTGTTCTTACCTGCATACACACGTACTTGTACGAACCAGTTCTTGAAATTGATTATTGCAACCTGCGTACATATCTTGTTTGCAAATATCGTTGATCTGTATAAAAAATTAAGACGAGGAACGCTGAGGTTTATTTGTGCACCGAGTAGGATAAGTGAGAGAAAAGGCTGATTTTTTTCATTCCAAAATGGTCTTTTATATTTTCAATTATGTAGAGATCGGTACTTTACAATCAATTAGCATTTAAAATAGTTTTATTTGGGTCTTGGAAGAAATGCAGGCAAATCATATCAAATTCATAATTTCACAGTTGTTCCAACCAAACAACTTTTTGCCTTTTCACAGTTCTCAACTCACAGCAGCTTTCTCACAGTTCACAGCTCACAGCAGATTTTTTAGAATCCACAGCAGAATCAAACACACCCTTAGAGACCTAGGGCAAAATTAGAACTTCAATTATTTTGGAACAGAGGGATTAATATGAAACTGAAGGTTTAACTGTTATCTATTTAGGAGAGGATCGATCAATGGTACTGATACGTGAAACAAAAAAAACAAAAGGCAAAAGGAGTTGATGAATTAGTCTGCCATTGTAGCAGATGAGCTATCATATCAATATGTATGGAGCCAAATAAGACATGAGAAAGAGAACACTGAACAACAAACGCCATTATAACAGTGAACAATATCAGCGCATGAGCCAAAACAGCAACAATAACACACGCCGACAGAGAACACAAGAAAAGTTTGCGCTTTGATAATGCTAACAAATATAGTACTCCCTCCGACCACTAATTACCTATCGCTAATGTGGATATATCTAGACACATTTTATTGCAACGGTCTAAGCCATGAAATTAATCAAACGAGGTTTCCACTAATGACATAAGTGCTGTCAGTGGCAATCCCAAATGCAGACAAGTCCAAAACTGAAGAGGATAGGCGAAGTAGGAATGATAGGAAAGAGAAAGGACATGGGGCATGGTCAAGCCTGGTGCACCGCGAAACAAAATTGAATTGTCTTTGGTGCTATGCAAAACTTCCTCTACACCTGGTGCTTTCCACAACATAAGTCACTAACTGTAGGGAAGGAAAAGAACTTATGTACAAGAAAAAAGTGGGTTGCACAACATGTATATACAACAACATCCAGAAGATTTAGTCAAACATTCCAAGCCAGTCCAAGACTCGTCCTTCAGTCTGACAAGTTAAGCACTCTCTTAAAGAGATGTTTTCATGACTCTAACACTAGCAGTGACACTTTCAAAGATATTTAATAGAAATTCTCGAGAAGAGTATGGTCATGGGCTTGTGGTGGAAAAACAGTAGTACATGCCAGTAGGGAACTAAACCATGGGTATGCGCAAGATAAGGCAGCTGGGAAGAGAACGATGAAGCTGGAGGAATATGCTAATACCATACCAAACATGTTCTGTGCATGAACATTTACCAGTATAGAATAATCAAGACCCACACAACTACTATCTTCTCTGTAGGATAAAATAATATCCTACGTCTACACATTTCAAGGGAGAATTGTTTGGTTTTTTACCTACATTTAAATACCATATTTGCCATTGTTCTGAACATATATGCATCAGGTAGCATGAGGATGAGTGCATATTGTTTATGTTTTCCAGAATAACTCAAGTTCTGAACAAAGGGCAAAGGTGCATTAGATAAACAACCTATATTTGCATATTAAATGGAAGGGACATAAACTCTGGATATTTGATAATGGTTTTGTCTAACTCAGCTGTGTATTCGTAGTTGCTTCAGAAACTAGTAAATGTGCACGTGCAACGCACGTATAATTTTTTTTTTTTTTTTTTGCTCATTTTAGTTAGACAATAAATATTAAGCAAATTCATAAACGATTTTATAAGTTCCAATAATGCACTTCATAAAACAATCACAAAGCTTGCGCTCAAAGCTTCTTAATTTATCCATCCAGTTTACAGAGAACAAGGCGCATTCGTCTAAATCTATAGCTCGGAAAACTCTTAGATATTTTATACTTGCAGACAAGGTGTTGCCTGTTCCACATAACTTGTTTTCCTTTACTGGAGAAATTCATTTTTGCGCACATTGAAACTAGGGCACTCCACTATAGACTTCCAGTTCTCTCTTTAGAAAATCACGTTCAACATCCCAAGAGGCCAACTACGAATGTCAGATGATAAAATGAATTTTGCTTACTCTCCTTCTGTGGGGGCCTCTGGTGGTATTCTAGTAATGTGGAAATCCAGCATTTTTCAGGGAACCCTGATTCAGTCTAAGCGTTTTGGAATTATAATTTCCTTTCAGTCTGCCCACTCTATGCAAAAATGGACCCTTGTGGTTGTGTATGGCCCTTGTCAGGGGGAGCTTAGAGACTTGTTTGTGCAATGGCTTTATAATCTCAGAATTCCTGATGATGAGCTGTGGCTTTTCATGGGAGACTTTAATTTCATCAGATCTCAGGACAACAGAAATGTCCCTGGAGGTGATGTAAATGATATGTTTTTGTTTAATGATCTTATTGATCATTTGGGCTTGCTAGAGTTACCTATCAAAGGAAGATCCTTCACATGGTCAAATATGCAACAGTCTCCTCTTCTAGAGCAGCTAGATTGGTTTTTTACCTCCTCCAGCTGGATTTCCTCCTATCCTAACACTGTTGTTACTGCAATGGCTAGGCCCACTTCTGATCATGTCCCTTGTATTGTCAGCATTGATACAGTCTTTCCTAAGGCACAATTATTCAGATTTGAGAATTTCTGGATTGATCAGCCTGGGTTTTATGATTGTGTCAAAGAGGTTTGGGGTAGACCCACCAGAGCAATATCTAGTTCTGCTGTCCTCACTGAGAAAATGAAGGCTTTGAGAGCTGCTTTGAAGAAATGGAAATGCAGCCTATCCAAGCTTAAGACACTAATCTCAAAATGCAATTTGGTAATTCTTTATTTTGATGAGCTTGAGGAAGAAAGGCCTTTGTTTCTGCCAGAGCAAAACTTCAGAAGAGCTGTTAAAATGCATCATGAGAACTTACTGAGAGTTCAATTCCAATATTGGAAAAAGAGATGTACAATGAGATGGATTAAGCTGGGTGAGGAAAATTCAAAATTCTTTCATGCAATGGCCACTGAGAGGTTTAGAAGAAATTCTATCACCAGCTTGCAGTTTCCAGATGGGCACATTGTTACTGACCATGATCAGCTGGCTAACATAGCATGGTCTTGTTATAAGGAGAGAATGGGTACTTCCCAAGGAATAAATATGTTGGTTGACTTACAGCATTTAATCACAAGGGTAGATGGCCTGGACACTCTGGTTGTTCCTTTCTCTGTGGAGGAAATGGATAATCTTGTTAATCCTATGAAGGTGGATAAAGCCCCTGGACCTGATGGTTTTAATGGCATGTTCCTCAAGAAGTGTTGGGATATAATAAAGGAGGATTTTTATGCTCTGGCTCATGACTTTCATCAGCAAGATATCTCTCTAGAAAATATCAATTCCTCCTTTATTACTCTTGTTCCTAAGAAGCCTTCCCCAGAGTGCATCAATGATTACAGGCCTATTTCTCTCACAAATACCTGCCTAAAATTCCTTACCAAGATGGTTGTTGATAGGCTGCAGGGGTTGATTCTGAAATGCATTCACAAGAATCAATATGGCTTCATCAAGGGCAAAACCATCCATGATTGTATAGCATGGTCTTTTGAGTATATCCACCAGTGCAAGGCATCCAAGAAGCCAATTATAATTCTCAAGTTGGACTTTGAGAAGGCTTTTGATTCCATTAAGCATGAAGCTATGTTTCAGGTTTTAAGGGCCATGGGCTTTCCTGAGAAATTCATCTTTTGGGTGAAGATTATGCTGGAAACAGGGACTTCTTCTGTTTTAGTCAATGGAGTGCCTGGGAGAAAATTTAAGTGTAAGAGAGGGGTTAGGCAGGGAGACCCTCTCTCTCCCCTTCTCTTTGTTCTTGGAGCCAAATTACTGCAATACATTGTCAATGATCTTAAGGACAGAGGGCTTATAAATCTTCCTCTTGCTGTGGGGGATGAGGACTTTCCAATTGTTCAATACGCAGACGACACTCTTCTCATAATGGAGGCTGACTCGGCACAACTTTCTGTCCTTAAGAAAGCTCTGCATGATTTCAGTGCTTCTACTGGTTTATCTGTCAACTTCCATAAATCATGTATGTTGCCCATCAATATCTCTGATTCTGAAGTTCAAGCCCTTGCTGATGAGTTTGGCTGTGTTATTGGTGCATTCCCCTTCACTAATCTAGGACTGCCAATGGGTACCACTAGACCAAGGATGTGTGACCTACTGCCCTTGGTTACAAAGCTTGAGAGGAAACTTACTGCTAGCTCTTGTTTTCTTGCTTATGGTGGCAGATTGCAACTAATTACTTCATGTCTCTCATCCATGCCAATTTTTTTCTTGTGTTCTCTGGTTATACCAGAAGGAATCCTCAAGGAAATTTACAGAATTATCAGACAATGTCTCTGGAGAGGTAACAATGCAGAGTCTACAAAGCAATCTTTGGCCTCCTTGGAAATGATCTGCAAACCAAAGAGTAGTGGAGGGCTGGGCATTCTAGATTTCAGGAAGCAAAATGAGGGCCTGTTGCTAAAGCATTTGCATAAATTTTTTAACAAAGAGAATATTCCTTGGGTCAATCTTGTTTGGAGATATTTCCCAGATGGGGTGCCTCAATGTGCCAGACTGTGTGGCTCTTTTTGGTGGAGGGATATCATGAAGCTGATGCCAAACTATTTAAACTGTTGTACTGTACAAGTCAAGGCAGGAGATTCTGTTGTCTTCTGGACAGATAAATGGGCAGGAAGGCCTCTGAGCAATATTTTCCCCAGACTTTTCTCCTTTGCTATTGATACCCATTTGTCGGTGAAAGATGTCCTCAATGCAGAAGATAGATCTCAGCTCTTTGCATTGCCTTTATCGGTTCAGGCGTTTGAGGAATTCCAGTCCTTGCAGGCTCAACTTGATTCTTTTCATCTGAGCATGATGAATGGAAAACCATTTGGAAAGATGGAGCATACTCTTCAAGAAGATACTACAAGCACTGTTTCAAAGACCAGAAAGCCAGTCTAGTTTTCTCCTGGATTTGGAGAAGCAAAGTAATGCTGAGAATCAGAGTTTTTGCTTGGTTAATGGTCAGTGACCGCTTGAATACTAGGGACATGATCAGAAGACGTCACTGGAATGTTACTGATGTCTTTCACTGTGTTCTTTGCCCAACTCATACGACTGAGGATTGGCAGCACTTGTTCTTTAAGTGCTCTTTCAGCATTCGGATTTGGAACTACTTGCAGATTGAGTGGAGTGATGGTGATAGTTTTGAGGAGGTTTTCTCTGCAGCAAGAAAGGATTTTGGGAAACCTTTTTTTGCTGAAGTGGTTATCTTGGCCTGTTGGCATATTTGGAAGCAGAGAAATGAAGCAATCTTTCAGAACATCCTCCCTTCTTTCAGAGCTTGGAGAAGATGCTTTATTCATGATGCCACTTTACATGTACATAGGGTTAAGGCTAAGCATTTGAACAGCATGTCATCATGGATTGACAGTCTGAGTTAGTTTGAGATAGCTAGTTTTAGTTTTGGTTCTCTGACCTACTTGTAAATTCCTGTACATAAACTCTTTTTTCAATATAATAAGCTGTGGGGTCTAACCTCATAGCACCTTAATTTCAAAAAAAAAATGTCAGATGATAAACTATGCACCATTAACCTCAGAAAATGATGCACGTACAGAACTAGGAGCCTATGGCAGGATTATTCAAAATAGATTTTCCATGTCTTTTTTGTGCGCCTAGATAAACTAGCACAAAATTAGATCATGAACCAGCTGTGCTTTTTACCCACAAAGTACTATGGTCAGCATACACATAAATTTCATTAACTTTAACTGTACGGCAGTCTGTGATTTAAAAATAACTAATAACTTCATCTAAAAAATCCTAAGTTCAGCATAAGGAAATTAATGATAAGGGATGCTACTGCTCTATACAGAGAGAAAGGTTTGACCAAGGACAAACTGCCCATGGTCTAGCCCCACACAGAGCATATCCAAGGGAAATATGATCTCTTGATCCTACATGGAATACCGTAAAGAGCGGTAGGTGTCGACTACCACTTTCACAATTCAGATAATAATTGCAGAAACGTATATATTGTTCAATTAAGCTAACTTCAAGAACACAAATATCCAGTATGGAAACTACCAGCACAATAGATTACATCAACCGAGCATCATAGTTCGCCATGTTCAAACACATGAATACAATTCCCGTAACTTGGTAGTCCTATCTGTTAGGTATTGATGCATTCAACCTCAAGAATACGAGAATTCATAGAAATCTAACCGCAAAGGAGGTTGGTGATAAGTAGAACGACGTACCTGTGGGGAAGGGACTTGAGGTTGGAGGCGAGGGAGGAGGCGTGGTGGTGGACGCAGGCGGCGGCTCCCAAGGCTAAGGCGCCGGTCCAGGTGGAAACCAGCCGCTGCGGGTCAGAGTGCGGCACCGCGGGGTCACCCCTGTACGCCCGTGCCCAGTAATCGTCGAACTCGCCCATCCTCCTTCCTAAACCTTCTTGAAACTTCTCCTCTGCTCTCTCCTTGCGTCGGCTGTGGATGGGGTTGGAGGGGATGAGACGAGATTCGGGAAGGGGTTATGCAGATCTTCTACTAACTAATTGCTAGAGGTAGCGATGGTCCGTAAAAAAACCATTTTTGTCCATCTGAAAAATCAATACTCCCTCTGCCCCGAATTAGATGGCTCCCAAGGGGCCCAGCCCATTAAGCTGAACATTTGCGAAATCCTCTTCCTAAGACTGTTTCTTCTTTTCTGTGGTCCCAAATTCGAAATCAAGGATGGCCGGACCTGGACTCGCGCCGAAGCTGGGCTCGCGCGTCGGAGCTGGGCACGCGCCAGAGCTGGCCCGCGGCTGCTCCAGTAGCAGAGGAGGCGGTGCCCTCCAGGAGCGGAGGAGAGGTCGAGCTCCCCCGCCGGCCGTCCGTCGCCTTGCCGCTCCCTCGCCAACCCTTGCCGCTCCGCCGCCGTCCGGAGCTCCCTCCGGCCGCGTCGGTGCTCCGCTCGCCGTCGAAGGGCTCCAGCGTCGGTGCTCCGCTGGCCGTCGAAGTGCTCCGCTGTAGCGCCCTGCCTTTACCTAAAAGCAGAACTCCTGTTTATCTATGTCATTCCCTGGATCAGTAGATAGCACCACAGTACAAAATAAATAATAATTGCAATAGCATCAATATTATAACGTAAATCCAGTTACATAGTATTGATTCATGGGCTAAGTCTAAGGATGCTTTTATTGGAAGATACTATCCTCCTGCTAAGATTATAGCTTTGCGTAGCAATATTATGAAGTTTAGTCAGTTTGATAATGAACATGTTGCTCAGGCTTAGGAAAGAATGAAATCTATGATAAAGAATTGTCCCACTTATGGACTGACTACTTGGATGATTGTCCAAACTTTTTATGCAGGGCTGAATTTTTCTTCAAGGAACCTATTAGATTCAGCTGCTGGAGGCATTTTTATGTCCCTTACCTTGGGCGCCGCAACAAAGCTTCTCGACAATATAATGGTAAATTATTCTGAATGGCACACCGAGAGAGCTCCACAAGGTAAGAAGGTAAATTCTGTTGAGGAAACCTCTTCCTTAAGTGATAAGAAAGAGGTTATAATGCTTATGCTTTCTAATGATAGGACTCATGTTGATCCTAATAATGTTCCTTTAGCCTCTTTGGTTGCTCAAGAAGAGCATGTTGATGTAAACTTCATTAGAAATAATAATTTTAACAACAATGCTTATAGGAACAATTTTGCTAGCAACAATTATAGGCTGTTTCCTTCTAATGGTGATAATAGTTATCTTGGTAGACCTAAAATGCCTAGTGAAGAAAGGATCTTAGAACTTGAAAAGGCTACCAAGAATTTTATGCAGGTGCAATATGAGCAGAACAGGGCTTTCACCAAGACCATGGAGGAGCAATCAGCTCTGTTGAGGACTATTAGTCATCAACTTGAAAATTTAAACAAGGCTATTCTTGAGTTGCAAGCTAAGGTTTCCAAAGATGAAACCGATATTTCATCTTTGTCTAATGCGCAATCTTCTTTGATTAACAGAATGTCCGCTAAGCCTGATCCTTTTGCTACTGCTAATGCTATCCAAGTTAGAATTGATGAAAATGTTAGGATGCTAGCAGAATTGCATGCCAGGTGGGAAAGAGAAGATATGATGGCTAGAGAAATGAAGGTATGTATCATTACTACCTCTAATGATGTTGCTCCTAATGCTAGCAATCCTCTTACTTTGATTGGTGTAGAGAAAACTCCTACTCCTAGTGTTAAAAAGCCTAAAACTGCTAAAACTTTTTCCCAAAAGAGTGCTGAAATTTTTCGGAGTATAGGAGATGATAGCTCTATTTCCTTTAATGATTTTGATGTTGATGGCTGCAATATATCTGAAGTTATTTTGTTCTTGCAAAAGCTTTCTTTGACTCCCAATGCTAGTTCTTTAAATGTTGCTTTTACTAAGCATATTACCAATGCTCTTATGAAAATTAGGGATGAAAAGTTGAAGCAAAAAGCTTCTATTCCCAAGAAGTTAGAAGATGATTGGGAACCCATCATTGATATGCATGTTAATGATTTTGATTGCTATGCTTTATGTGATCTAGGTGCTAGTATTTCTATTATGCCTAGAAAGATTTATGATATGCTTGATTTACCACCGCTTGAAAAGTGCTATTATGATGTTCCTATTGCTGATGTTGTAAGAAGAAACCTTTGGGAAGGATTAATGATGTTCTTATTATGGTTAACAATAACCTTGTTCCCGTTGATTTTCTTGTTATGGATGTTGAATGTAATGCTTCATGTCCTATTATTTTGGGAAGATCTTTTCTTCGAACTGTAGGTGCCATCATTGATATGAGGGAAGGCACCATCAAATATCAATTTCCACTCAAGAAAGGTATGGAACACTTCCCTAGAAAGAGGAAGAAATTACTTTTTGACTCTATTCTTAGAGCAAATTATGAGCTTGATACTTCATCACTTGATATTACTTGATTCGCACTTTCTGCGCCTAGCTCAAAGGAGTTAAAGAAAAGCACTCTTGAGAGATAACCCAATGTTTTTACTTTCAGTTCTTTTTCTTTTATTTGAGTCTTGTAAGTTATTACTACTGTAATAACCTCTCCTCATCATTTTTATTTCGTTTTTTTGCCAAGAGAAGCCTCTAATTTGAGTGAGGTAAGATTTGGGGATGTTGCTGTCCTGAAACAGATTTCAGTGCTGCACCGTAAAAATTCGTGAAAATTCTCAGAATATCTTTTGGACCTGCGATTTCTTGAGCATATGCCCCAGTTTATATCCAAACTTTCATTAGTTATACACTTTTTGATTTGAGCAACAGCAAACCCTCTAAAAATTCGACCTTTGTCAGATGTTCTGTTTTGACGAATTTCTGCCAATATTTGTGTTTGCCGCTCGATCGCTTTCTTTTTGAGTTTTTTTTATCACGGAACTTTTGGGGAAGTTGCTACAATAGTATATGCTTTATATGTGGTGGTTTTGAGTTGAAATCTGAAGCAAAAAGGGGTTGATTCAATATTATGCTTACACTAATGTTGCTAATAGAATTGTGTTTAGTTTTGTATGAAGGAAGTTTTCAAGTGTAGGGATTGGAGAATGATGAGATGAGTTGAAGAATGGACAAAAGCTCAAGCTTGGGGATGCCCATGTCACCCCAAGAAATATCCAAGAGGTACAAGTGTCAAAGCTTGGGGATGCCCCCGAGGCACCCCTTCTTCATCGGTAAAAATCAGGTCACCTTTCAACACACTATATTTTTATTGCTTCATGCATTATGCGTTTTTCTTAGAGCGTCAGTTGTTTTTAGTTTTCAGTTTTCTTTAGTTTTGTTTGTTGCAATAAATGGTTGGACCCCAACAAATTTCTTTTGGAGAAGTTGCCTTGCTTTTCATTTGCCAAGAACACTCCGTTTTTCACTCTTATTGTTTCAACGAGTGTTCTCTTTTTCTAGAACTGCGTTTAGCTTTCTTTTTCGCCTTTTTTTTGTTCAGATCTTGTTATATCTTTGCATCAAGGTGTATTTTGACCTCTGGTCCATGTTGGTTTTCATCAAAAAGAGTTGTTTCAAAAAAGTTCGAATGGTGTTGGAAAAGAGAAAAAGCTTTATGCAAAAAACTGCTACAAAAAGGAGCTTGTGTAGACTGCGGCCTAGGCTTTTGCATGTCGTGCTTGATATCTTTTTGATAGTATGCTTAGTGGTTTTGCTGTAGTATGACTTGTCTCAAATGACTGAGATTGCTTAATGAGCCTTTGAAAAAATCATGCGTTATTTTTATTATTTGGAAGCATTAATTTGGTTTTCTCCTTTGATGCTTTATTTGGGTTGACTTGGCGCATGATCACACATGTTAGACTCATACAAAGTCTCCATTGCCTCTATGATCATTTAGTTTTTGACTTTTGATGCCATCTTATGCTTCTTTTAATGTTGCTTTGTCACTTTGCACGATTATGGCCGTTATTGCTCTCTTAGTTGGTCGCTCCCAGTCTTTTGCTAGCCCTCATTTTGTACTAAGTATGATCTCTACTTGTGCATCCAACTCCTAAAAACCAAGTTGTTCCAATGTGTCCACCATACATACCTATTAACAATTTTCTATTCCAAGTACATTTGACTTGCTTTTATCTATCCTTCAAATTAAACTCTTTTTGGTGTTATGCGAAAATTGGTCAGTAAAGCTCTCACGAATCTGATGGCACACTTTACTTTTCTTGTTTTAAAATTTGACATTGTGGCTCTCTTATGTTGAGTTGTTATGCTTGCAAGTTGTAAGTTGGAAATTAGCCCAGCCATGCCGTCATAGGGCAAGCTTTCAACATTGCACTATCTTTCATTTGAGTTGATATCGTGATCTTTTATTTATGGATACTCACGATGTGAAATAAGTTGGGAATCTTGCGGGATCATGGAGTTTTTATATGTGTTAGGGAAACGCCTGGGCCGCTAATCTAAGCCATGCATCATTCATGGTGGTAATTTACAGCATGCCCATAGTGAATATTCGATGATGCATCTCACAATAAAAAGCTATACCAATGGTAAATAAAAGAGATGCCGAGGTGTTCATTGTCTGTTTGTCTTGTCATTTTGATGTGGGCTTGTTCCATGTCATCGGGCAGGAGGTACCCCACTGGCGGTTCTCGATGATACACATATATTTACAATGACAAGAGCTTGCTTGGGACTCTAAGTCGAGTAGCATGAGGTTTGGGTATTCATACTTCAAGGGACACGAGGTTTTCAACTTATGATTAGTCAAGCATATGCATCATAAGTGTATTCGCATTAACTCTAACCATTCAAGATGCCTATGATGGGGGCAATGAGAGCTCAAAGCTAGTAAGTACCATAATTTTTGAAGGTTTATAAAACTCGCAATCACTGCTTCCCTCCGCGAAGGGCCTTTCTTTTACTTTTATGTTGAGTCTCCACCTTCTATCTTTATGCACCGTCTAAGAGAGCATAGTTGTCATTCTTAGTATAATGTGCATTGTCCCAAAGTTTTCATTGATTGATTCATGATGTTGGTTTCACTTGTTCTTAAATTACTTGTATCTAATCGCCCTCTTAAACTTGAAGGTGTCCTATGCATTTATATTTTGCTCTCTCATGAAGGACAAGCTGAAAACCATTTGTATGTTTTTCCATATGATTTGAACACACGTTTGACTTTCATTGTTTCATTTTCATGATCTTTCGTTTGTGTTCTTTTTCATGTTATAACATGGTTGCTAAGTTTCTTCTATCAAGATTATATCTTTCATGCCCGTGTTTTAAGTTCTTTTGATCCCAGCGCACAATGCTTACATAGATGATCAAGACTGTGTAGGTGCATGTCACCTCAAAAATTATTTCTTTCGTTATCACTTACCTACTCGAGGACGAGCAGGAGTTAAGCTTGGGGATGCTGATACGTCTCAAACGTATCTATAATTTTTGATGCTCCATGCTTGTTTTTACACCATTTGCTTAGTGTTTTGTTACACTTCGTGGCATTTTTATGCATTTTCCGGAACTAACCTATTAACGAGATGCCACAGTGCCAGTTCCCTATTTTTTTGTTGTTTTTGTGTTTTAGAAAAGTTACACAGGAAATATTCTCGAAATTGGACGAAACAAAAGCCGAACATCCAGAAATTTACCGAAGCTTCCAGAGAACCGAAGAGGAGACGAAACGGAGCCAGGGGGTGGCCTCACCACTAGGGGGCACGGCCCAGGGCCTGGCCGCGCCGCCCTGTGGTGAGCCCCACCTAGTCCACTTCTGACGCCGCCCCTTCGCCTATAAAGACCCCCCGACGGGAAAAACCTAAAAACCCGATCACTTTTCCAGAAACACATCGCGATCCACCGCCGTCGTTGACCCGAGATCGGGAGGGTCCAGAAGCTCTTCCCGGCACCCTGCCGGAGAGGGGAATCGCCACCGGAGGTCTTCTTCATCGCCATGCTTGCCTCCGGCGCAATGAGTGAGTAGTCTACCTTGGGCTATGGGTCCATAGCAGTAGCTAGATGGTTTTCTTCTCCACCATGTGCTTCATGTTTAGATCTCGTGAGCTGCCTTACATGATCGAGATCACCGTTATGTAATTCTACATGTTGTGTTTGTTGGGATCCGATGAATATTGGTGTTATGATTGAGTTGATGTGCTGAATATTATCTTATGTTATCTCTATGTTGTTTATGATCTTGCATGATCTTCGTTGTTAGTAGCTATCTTGGCCGAGTAGATACTAGTGACTCCAAGAGGGGGTATTTATGCTCGATAGTTGGGTTCATGCCTCTATTTAATCTGGGGGAGTGACAGAAACCTCTAAGGTTGTAGATGTGCTGTTGCCACTAGGGAGAAAACAACATTCTTATGCCCAAGGGCATATGCTTTGTTTACATTACACACTTTGCTTAATGCAGTTATCTGTTGTTCACAACTTAATACTTGTGGAGTTCTCGGATTGATTCTCCGCGAGTGGATTATTAGTCATAGATGCAGTTGGATGGCGGTCTATGTATCTTGTTGTAATGCCCAGAGTAAATCTCATAGTGATCCTCTCGACATATCACGTTGTCTTTATTCTATCAATTTCCCAACTGTAATTTGTTTACCCAGCATGTGTTATTTTATCTTATGGAGAGACACCACTAGTGAACTGTGGACCCCGGTCCTATTTCCTTTATATTGCTATCACCTATTTACTTTACTCGCATTGTTTACTTTCTCGCATATTACTATTGCTTTCCACTCGATACGCTCATACCTTTGTTTCAAGCAAACCGATGAGATTGACAACCTCATCGTAAGTTGGGAGCAAAGTATTTGGTTGTGTTGTGTGCAGGTTCCACGTTGCTACTAGTTGAAGACGCACTAACAAGTGTCGTAAACGGCGCCCTTGTTGGAAGTCACTAGGCTAGCAAGCATCACCTTCTTGAGTTTGGCTTTTTCCTGGATTCGACATACCTTGGTTTCTTATTGAGGGA
Source organism: Dactylis glomerata (assembly GCA_007115705.1). Lineage (NCBI taxonomy): Eukaryota > Viridiplantae > Streptophyta > Magnoliopsida > Poales > Poaceae > Dactylis > Dactylis glomerata. Next base: position 1,795,576 of record QXEO01002102.1, read on the forward strand.
AAAGCTTGCTGCTGTACTCATCATACCTTCCTCTTGGGGTTCCCAACTGGACGGTGAAAAACCATCAACACCGTGCCGCATTAGTTGTACTCTCTGGATTCTTTTGTCTGAAACTTTTTGTAGTCTTCTTTTCCGTAGCTACGATATCCCGAGCTTTTACGGTCATTCCCTTGGTAGCTATTATCCTTGTACCCAGCGGCTACTTGGCTGTGAGAGCCATAGTTATCATAATTGCGGGATCTCCTCCTTTGGCCTCCATATCTGTTTCCTCTATCATCCTCTGGCGATCGTGTCTGTTTGTTGTTGCACACATCTTCTCCATCTGCAAATCTGTTTGCTATATCCATTAAATCTGATACTATTTTCGGCTTCATTCTGCCCATCTCTTCGACTAGGTCTCCTCGCCTTAACCCAACTATGAATGCATCTATTGCTCTTTCGTCTGAAACTTCGACTGCCGAATTTTTGATGATGCTCCATCTTTGGATATACGCCCTTAATGTCTCACCGCGTTGCTGCACGCAGGCTTTGACTTCTTCTATGGATGTTGGCCGCTTGTATGTCGACTTAAAGTTACTCGTAAATTGTTTTGTGAGCTCCTCCCAGGTTCCAATTGTTTCTTTTCCTAATTTGCTCAACCGATAACCTTGCTGCGCTGGTGAGGTGTAATTGCAAACTTTGCATTGCTGTTTCCCTGGTTCCTCCCAGTAATTTTACTGCTTGTAGATAATCTGAGAGTCATGACTATGGCTCCTAAGATCCATCATATTTTTGCTAATCGTGGGGTAGTTTGAAACCTTTGGGTACTAGCGTGATGCGAACCCTATGGGTAAAGCATGGCGCCCCCATCTCCTTTTCGTCGTCTTCGTAGTCATATGCTTTTTTGGGAGTTCTGGATCGTCGGGTTCGTTTATGCTTTGGACTGTTGTGTCACCTTGGTGATGGCGTTCTAGATCATCGACGTCCGCTTCTGTGCCGAGGACTGTTGTGACAGCGTGGTGATCTTGGTTTGTGAATTCCTTTGTTGCGGTATGCCTCCTCCTCTTTTGCTGATAACTTGTTGCCTACCATCTTTAATTCCTGAAGTGCTGCCTGATGCATATGTTCCCTTGGATCTCCTGGACTTGGTCGCGTTGTGTGCAGGTATGCTTGAGCTGCCACCAGCGCTGCTTCGGGTGTCTTTGGTATAATGTTCCCTTTCTCGTCGACTGATAAGAAAGACGTGTCAAGGTTTTTGGAGAGACTTTGCCTATCTGAGTATTCGAGGTTCTCGTACCTTGATCCGTGCCGACGATGTCTTTTGCCATTTGTGTATGATGCGTCGCTACGTGCTCTGCGAGCAGCGTCGCTTGCTGCAATGGCTGACTCTTTTCTCTTCTGTATTTCAATTCTTTCTTTCGTTATTAGCTTTGACTGATGTCTTAGGGCGTAGTGGTACCCCAAAAACATATGTTTGCTAGCATTATTTGGTATTGGCGTGCAGTGCTCCACAGCTATTTTGATTGTCCTCCATTCATCGACTGATAGTCGAAATTTTTCCCGGTTTGCCAGGGAGTCTGCAGTTTCTCCTTCTGCCAGGTGGTTTGCCCCCCTGTTTATGTTTGCTGGATTGAGCACTGGATTGTTGTTTTTGTCAAGCTCTTCTGAGTTGTCCTCTGTAATAGCGAGTACTTGGTACCGATTATCGAACTTACTATCGAAGCTTGAGAAGATTGAACTTTCATCCTCATGAAGCTCTAACCCTGTCTTCCAGGTGTCTGTTGATTTATCTGAAGTATCATCACGGCAGATCATCAGATCTTCGAGTTGTACCTCTAAGTCGAAGTTTTCCATGGTTTCGTAGCCTTATGCGGATTTTCTTTCTTCTGTTTCTATTTCCGTGAAGCTGACCGGTGAATTTACTTTGCTGGAAGGGCCCTCTGATGATTCTTCCATTGTTTCTGTCTTGGACTTGCTTGCCCACGGACTCGGTTTCGCCAGATCTCAAAGGCGAATTGAACCCAATGATCCGACGCGAAAGTTTAGACATCCGAACGTCAGATCCATATCCTGATCCATGCTTCCAAATACTTGCGTGAAACTTAACTGGTGAGGTTGAAAATCGACGGTTCTGAAGGGTATCTGGATTTCGTCGACTTCTGGACTGCTATTGGCTAAAAGCGAAAAAACCGTCGAATTCATGATTCCAACGCCCAGAGTCCCCACGGTCGGCGCAAATTGACGAGGGTTAACTCGACAAATGTTCTAGATGAAGGACTTAGGATCGGGGAGATAGGACGTTGGATGAACTCGAAGGTAGAATCAGTCAAACAAGGTGTGTCCCGAAAGTAAACGTGGGTGTAAACTTGGCTTGCTTTCAATCTGTCCCTCACCGTCCTCTCCTGGCCCCTATATATAGGTGGCCATGTCTCAAGGATCGGGAGGGATCCGATACAGATTACAATATCGACATACGACATGAACTCATATTTCGACTGGCATTACAATTGGGCCTAGCTTAACGGGCCTCAGGGGTTCCCAACTGACAGGCTCTACTATCAATACCCTTGTCAGTCTTACTCACTAAACTCATTTGCAGATTGAATAGTTTAATACAAGTGAACAAGTTTAAGTAGGCATAGGATTGGGTATGAATGATTGACATTTGGGAATGTGGCTCAAAGGTTCATTGAACATTATGAAGTACGATCATGAGCTATGGTAGTAGAATTGAATCAACACCACAATAGCAAGAATAGAACTAATGATTAAGATATGTCTCACTTTACTCAAATAACTCAATTGATATTTGAATATATGTAACACAGACAAAATAGATTTATATAGATGTGACATTGGATCAAAGTGATCTCAAGATGATATTTGATGACTAGGTATGGCTATAGATTCACTATGGTACAAAAGAACAATGCTGGAAAAGAATAGAATTAATCTATGAAGGTAATTACTCAAATTCTCATGTTTGAATTTGAATAATTGATGAAGTGATTCAATAAAATATGAAAGTGCTACTAATGGATAGCTTGCAGTAAAACAAAGTCACTGCAATTGGAATCAATCTAAAATAAGTTTTAGAATTCAAATTATGATCAAATTAGTGATTTGAATAGATTTGCATGCACAAAGTGTGTGCACGTATCAACTTCGATTTTTCTTGATTCTATGATGTTCTACATGTTGAGAGGATTCCATAGACTACAAATTTATAATTTTTGGATGGACAGAATAAAAGATATGAATTAAATAAGCTAACAAAAGAGTTTGATTCAATTTTGAAAATAGATTCAGTTTGAATACGGAAACCATGATTTATTATTGTACTAATGGATTCTACATGTTCTAAGGATTCTAATGGTATATTATTTGTTATTTTTGGACTCATGGATCAAAAGATATGGATTTTACAAGATTGGACTTAATTCAGATTTGAAATTCTATTTTAACTCGAGTTTGAATCAGAACATGCCACGTGGCGATCTGTGATTCGTGGGTACCGGTTCGTGCAGATAACGTATATGGGCCGTTCGATTTTATGAGATCTGAACGTCCCAGATCAATCGATACCGATTCGGTTTAAGTGACTCTGTTTGGATCACTGGATCAAGATCCAACAGACAGGATTAAATGGAGGGGGAGAAGCTCACCTAGGGTTAGGGTCGCATCATCGCCGGCGAGGTCTGTGGCTCGGGGGTGGACTCCGGCGAGCTTCTGGCGACTCCTAGGAGATGGCGAGGCCACGACGGTGTGCAGGAGAACACGACAAACTTGTGGGCATGGTCGATTTCGTTGATCGCTTCCGATTGCGGCGAGAAGGAGTGGCTGGAGATGCGGGTGCGTCGGTGAGCTCCGGTCTTGCGACGAATCGCTCGATTCCCTGCGAGATTGGGCAAACCGTGAACACTAGCAGACGCGTCAGGTCGAGGGAGGAAGAAAGAGGTAGGGAGGAGGGCTCGGGGCACCACGGCTGGGTCGGAATCAGGGATGCCAGGCGGCGGCGTCTGCAGGTCCCCGATGAAAAATTTGTCGGACTAGAGAGGTTCTTTGCAAGGGAAAAGAAAAGGGGGCGAGGGAGGAGGGCCAGAGGCTTTTATAGGCGGAGGCTTTCTTGCGAAGGGGGTTAGGGTTGCGCGGGGTGAGGCGATGGACGGTCGAGGAGGTGTCGGGCTGGGGAGGGACTCCTGCCAGAGGTTGAGGATGACCCTGGCAAGTGGGTCCCACCTATCGGCGTAAGAAGGAGAAACAGCGTACCGTTTCGGTAACGCTCCTGGGTGGGCCGTGGGCCGGTTTTGGAGCTGGGCTAGAAGTGTCCCCCGCGGCCTTTTTCATTTTCTTTATTTCTTTTTCCCTTTTCTTTTTCTGATTTCTGGTTTATCTAATATCTTTTGCATAAATGCATCAAAACAATTCAAACCACTTTCAGAAATTTTCTAAAATTCGGCATTTTACTCTAAGTCAGTAATAAAACAAGTTTTTGAAGAAAAGGGGTATTTTCAACAAAACATTATGAACAAGGCAAGAAGAACTTGCTTGCATATTAAAACTAGCATTAGGGTTTGAAAAATAACTCTTTTGAAAATGGAAGAATGATATATGAAAAATAATAATTCGAAAATCACTCTTCATCTTAGTTTGAAAGATACACACCACAAATACTTTTGAAATTTCATTCCTTTGCAAGCAAGCTTGCATAGAAGTGTGTGCATGAAATAATATTTTTGGAAACTCTCTTTTCTTAAAGAGGCTCTTCAAGAAATAATAGAGAGTTTAAAATAGTTTTCAATTAAAGCTTTTAAATAAACTTAAAAGTTTTTAAATCCTTATGAATTTTCAATCAACATAAGGAAAATAAAAGCAAAAAAAATTTCCCCCAAAAATTGATAAAATCTTGGGATGTTACAGTCTACCACCCTTAAAAGAAATCTCGTCCCCGAGATTGGAGAGGCTAGACAGAAAGTAGGTTTTGGGTTACCTAGGTGGCTACCACCCTTAAAAGAAACTTTTGTAGGTAGTCTAGGTTTTTAGGTTTAATCAGATACACCTTGGTGTTGGCTTGGCACTGGGTCATCCTTTGACTTGGCACTAGGTCATCCTTTGAATTCATAGATAGTCTTCTTCTTCATTTCCCATAGGTGGGTGTCTATTCACAAATCCGGGCACCAACCTTCCTAAAGGTTGCTGGGTTCCCTTGCTCCCTTGTAGAGCTTCTATCCAACCAGGTAGTTGTTGAACTACTTTGGACACTGAGGTGTCACACTTCGGTTCAATCAGAAGATTTCTCAGCTTGGTCTTCATCTTTCTTAGGGGTTCTTCATCTTATGGTTACTTCCTTATGATATCATTCTGCTCCAAATTTATGATACTATTCTATCCTATCCTATTTTAGTAACCTTCCATGATACCATTCTATCTCAGGGTTCCTTCCATTTTGTTCCCGTGGATACCATTCTGTTCTAGTATCCTTCCTGGTTGATGAACATCTTTCATTGCGAGTCTTCTTCCATAGAAAATTTGAGGTTCATCCTTACCGTTTTCCTATGTTTTGGCAACACTTGCTAGCTATAGGGATATAACATGCTATCATCCTGGGGTTAAGGCTTTTTGACGTCATCTCTCGTAGGTATGTCTCTCTAGATCAACCATTCCTCATAACAAGAGTGAGTGATATGGGTTGCTGTCATGGGGAGCTAATCCATGTCGCACCCAATCATTACCTTATATTTGGTTTGGTGCATCTCGCATTCTAAATCTTGGTCAACCTTACTGGTTTTAAACAACAGTTTTTCTTGGATATGAAACCAATGTTCCAGATCCTATTTTTGAATATCGAAAACAAATTCTATCGTACCTAGCTAGAGGTTTTGCAACAAAACTCATGGCAACACTTCTTAAGTTGTAGATCCTTTGGTTTTCCATTTCATAAGAAAATTATAATCCATTTCATTATGTTGAGCATTGCTCTTACGTAACCCTTCAACACTTATTACAAGTAGTAACTGAATACAATTTGTTTCCAAATTGGCCACATCTTGTTGTGTTTTCTTCCTGTGCTTGCGGCATGCTTTGTTTTTCCCAGTTTACTAAGGTTCTCCAGTACTTTTCTCGGGGCATTTATCTACATAATGTCCCTTTTGTTTGCACTTGTAGCAAGTGATCGTACTGAGGTCCTTCTTCACACTACCTTGTGTTTTTGATTTGCTATTACTTTCTGGACATTGGTCTGCCAAATGTCCTAGTTCCTTGCAATTGTAGCATAAAATCTTGCTATAGTCCTGCTTCTTCTTCTTCTTTTTCTTCTTCTTCTTCTTCTTCTTCTTCTTCTTCTTCTTCTTCTTCTTGGGTCTTCTATCTTCAGGGGTCCTTTCCTATTGTTGGTATAATCCATCTTTGGCTCGTTGATTCATTCGTTGTATCATGGGTAAAGCTTGCATTCACTGGGTACATGGTTGATTCCATCACATAGGAAACATGTAACACGGGCCATGGGACATTCTCCAACTGGATGACTCGTATCGCAGTAAGGGCACTATTCACAACATCCTTTAGATGTGTGTCCTATTTCTCCACAGATCTTGCAGGCTAGTAATGTTATTTCTGCTTCACCTCTTGGTTCCTTGCTACCAAGATTGTCTTGAGGTAAGTTGTCATTGGTACTAGCCAAAATCTGGGGCATCATTTGTATCAATCGAGAATGATCATCCAGTACTTGCTGCATCCCTGGGGGTAGCTCTTTACCATCCCCATTGAACATGCACTGGGTCATTACTTGCATCATCTTAGCGTGTGCTTCTACCATTTGCTGCATCACTTTCTCCATCTGGGGGCTGTTGATCTGGTGTTGAGAACGCATCTGTTTGGGTCTAGGATAATATTAGGACTTAGCATAGATGAGAATTAGATAGAAGAGATCTAAAGAACATTCCTACCCAAACGCAACAGATTGTGTGCGAGATGAATTCTCTTGATCTGCTATGCAGACAATATCTAACAAGCATTCATCTCATCAATCAAACCAGTTCTAAAATCACACGGAAGGTACGATCATCCGCAAGTTGGTATGACCATAAGCGTGTATTATACTTTGCCTCATTATTAAAATTCCTAAATAGAAGTCCAACTATAGCTTCTTGGTTCTCTTCTAGGTAGATCCATTGTTCTGGTCCAGCTGCTTCTGTAAATTGGCAATCTGTTCATCCTTGGTTGCGATGAGGTCTCCTTGAACACTAAGTTCAGATACCAACTGTTCCATGTCACTTTGAAGTTGGTTTATGATTTCCTTCAATGAAGTAGCATCTTCCTTTTCTTCTTTGAGGTCCTTCTGGGTATTATGAAGTCTCCACTTGAGTCTTTCTCCAAGTTTCTTTATGGCTGACCAAGCAGCACATCTTGCGGAGTCAAGGAATGATGTATGCATCTCAGAATTGGTGAACATCCAAAGTTCCATCTTATTGTGGTGGTCTTCTTTATCCTTATATAGGTGGGGTTGTACCCACCAATATTCTTGACCTTCATCAATCACAGGAAATCCTTTATAAATAGCTTCTCCTTGCATTCCCATACTAAACATGAGGTTCTTCAGTGCTTTGGGAAATTCAGTCTCACACTTCAGGGCCATGATCATCACTGGTCCTTTCTTAAGGGATTCGATGAGGTTGGTCATCTAAAATAGAAAGAAGAGTGGGGTAAAACAATGAATGTGATAAGTCTTACAAGAAAAATTTAGACTGAAAGTAGATAAATTTTGTTTAGAAAACTAAAAAGAAGATTTCTTTGTGGAGGTAAGAATTCCTAGGGCTTCCTAGTCTATTCCAAACCTAGGGTCTCGATCCTACAGGCAACACTATGCTCTGATACCATTCTGTAGCGCCCTGCCTTTACCTAAAAGCAAAACTCCTGTGTATCTATGTCATTCCCTGGATCAGTAGATAGCACCATAATACAAAATAAGTAATCATTGCAATAACATCAATATTATAACGTAAATCCAGTTACATAGGTCTTCAACCTTACGAGTACACAACATAAAGCATAGTAGCAATGAGCCTTCATCTTCATCAAGTGCCACAGGCAGACATGTTGGAATGTAAGCTCGAGATCCTACTCCTGGTTCCTTATTCGAATAAAAACCTGCACGTTTGAATATGCAGCCCCAGAGGGGTCAGTACAACAACGTACTGGCAAATGACACATATTTGTGGCATTTGTGAAAAGACTATACTACATGATATTTGGCTTAGTGGATCTCAAAGGGTAATTTGCATAAAGCAAGTTTTATCCTACAATCCTTGCAAAATCTTTTTATCAAAATTTTATTTATGAAGGGCTAAAATAACCCCCATACACTACATACTAGCTAGGCATGTAGTTTCTGGGCGAAACTCAACATAGTTGTGAAACAACAGAAACCATCACCCATCGGAATGCATGGCCCTGAGCTTCTCCTGTTAGTTGCTAGTCAAGTTTTAGAGCATTCAGAAAAGATGATGAGATTCTTCCGATCATTTTAACACCTTGCAAGGGTTGTGCACTTTCACCTTAAGACTCAATTTACGCCCATACACAAAATTAGACAAGATCTTTCAGAAAAAGCATTCAACCAAACGGATCTGACCGTGCCCACTATATTTTGCTACCACCCTCTGTCAGTACCCATGGTTGAACCTGATACGTCCATTGTGCATCACTATTTTGTATCACAATTTACTGTTATTCATTGATATATTTCATATTTAGAGATGATACTTATGTTATTTCCTCTGTTTTTACATGTTTGATGATCATTGGAGGATTTGCTACCGGAGTCAGGATTCTGCTGGAAAAAGGACCATCAAGACACCATATTTTGAAGATCAGGAAAATTCCATAAAAAATACCAGAAAATTATATTTTTCCAGAAGACTGAGGTAGCCAGAAGGAGGAGGCGAGAGGGGCCACAGGGCAGCCTCACCACCAGGGGGCGTGGCCCAGCCCCTAGCCGCGCCGCCCTGTGGTGAGAGCCCCCTGGCCCACTTCTGCCATCATCCCTTCGCGTATTTCATTGTCCCCAAAAATCTAGGTTAGGGGGGCTCAGAGATAGACACCGCCGCCTCTGCGGGGCGGAAAACACTAGAGAGAGAAAAGCTCTCCGGCAGGCATAAATCTGCCGGGGAAATACCTTCCCGGAGAGGGTAGATTGTCGCCATCATCATCATCATCGCGCTGGACTTCATCGGGATCATCATCATCATCATCTCCATCACCAGCACATTCATCTCCACCATCACCTCGCCATCCCACTGTAACATCTTGAGTTGAATCTTGTTAAATTCTTAGGAGAAACTTTCCCGATGTTGATTACTCTTGTGGTTGATGCTATTGAGTGGAACCGTTGAATTAAGGTTTATGCTCAGATTGTTATTTACTATTATTTCACCTCTGATCATGATCCATATGATGTCTTGTGAGTAGTTCGTTTAGTTCTTGAGGACATGGGAGAAGTCAAGTCGTTAGTAGTGGAATTATGTTGAGTAATATTTAATGGTTTGATATTTATTTGTTGTGGTGCCATTTCACTAGTGGTATCATGTGAACGTCGACTACATGATACTTCACCATTTATGGGCCTAGTGAGATGCATTGTGTATTTGGCTACCAATTGTGGGGTTGCTGGAGTGATAGAAACCTAAACCTCCGTTGGGAAACCATTGCACCAGGGAGCGTAGGATCTTAGAGTTTAAGGCTGTGGTTAGATTTATCTTAATTACTTTCTTGTATCTGCGGATGCTTGCAAGGGGTATAATCACAAGTGTGTATTTATCCTAGTAAGGGTAGTGCGCTAGCACAGGTTCACCCCCATAACACTTATCAAACCAGTAAAGATTATTTAGCAGTATGAAGCGAAAGCACTTGACAGAAACTCCCGTGTGTCCTCGAGAACGTTTGGTCATCATAAGTTACACAAACCGCTTGTCCTTTTCTCTAGAAAGGATTGGGCCACTTGCAGCAATTATTATTATTGTCCTTTATTTACTCGTACTTTATTTACTTGCATTACCAAATACCCCTGAAATCCAATTTGCTAGTATTTACAGTGAATCCTTGATCAAAACCACTTGTCAACACCTTCTGCTCCTCGTTGGGTTCGACACTCTTATTTATCGAAAGTACTACGATACACCCCCTATACTTGTGGGTCATCAAGACTATTTTCTGGCGCCGTTGCCGGGGAGTGAAGCGCTATTGAAGAGTGGATTTGGTAAAGGTAACCGTCGCTGTGAGTATTGTTTTTATTTTTGTCTTTTATTTTTATTTTATTTTGGAGTGAAGCGCTATTGAAGAGTGGATTTGGTAAAGGTAACCAAGTTTTATCCTCCAAGTGAAATTCATAAAGATCGTAATTGAATATATAACTTTTGGCCTCATGATGGAGAGAGTATTGCCCAAGCGTGGGGGAGATTGAAGTTTCTAATGCTCAAATGTCCCATTCATGAGCTCCCCAATAATATTGTTATTGATAATTTTTATGCGAGGCTTGCTCGTCATGATAAGGATTATTTGTATGCCTCCTATTTTGGATCATTTACTCATATGAAAGAAGATGCTAAGTGGAATCTCCTTGACCATATTCAAGAAAATGCTGAAGGATGGGAAAACGACAAAGGTAGGAAGTCAGGTATAAATTATGATTATGAATGCATTAAAACTTTTATGGGAACCGATGACTTTCATAGTGTTAGCACTGCTTATGGTCTTGATTCTCAAATACTTGCTAACTGTCTTAAGGCTTTTGCCTCTTATCTTGATGTTCCAAAGAAAGATTGGAACAAATATTATGCGCCTTATAAAGATTCTATTAGTCATATATCTGCTGCAGCTACTGAAGTTTGTACTGTTGATAGCATTGTGCCTGAACCTTATTTTGAGAAGACACCTTTCCCTACTAAGGTAAAAGAGTATTCTACTTTGGTAAGTGTGTCTAATAAAAGTACTAAGAAAGCTGTAGAACCTGATGAGCAAATTACTATTAAGTCTCCTGATGTAGGGGATGAATATATTCTCTTTTGTGAAGATGCTTCTAACATTATCTCAGATCCTAAAAGGCATAGGAAAACAAGTGTTCCTGTTATTTCTGTCAGGATTGGAGATCATTGCTATTATGGTTTATGCAACATTGGTGCTAGTTCAAGCGCCATTCCTTTAGAGCTTTACAGAGAAATTATGCATGAGATTGGCCCTTGTCAACTTGAAGATATTGATGTGGTTGTTCAGCTTGCTAACAGAGAGACTGTTTGGCCTCTGGGTATTGTACGAGATGTGGAAGTTCTTTGCGGTAAGACCAAATATCCCACTGATTTCCTAGTACTTGGTACGGAAGCTAGTAAAAGTTGTCCTATTATTTTTGGTAGATCCTTTTTGAATACTTGTGGTGCTGTGATAGACTGTAAGAAGGAGAAAATTTTCACTAAGTTTAATGGAGAGTCTTATGAGTTTAATTTTTCTAAGTTTGCTAAGACTTCTTATGAAAATGACATGCCTAATGAAAATTTTCAAGTTGAACAGCTTGCTTCTATTGCTCTTTCTCCTAATAATGCTTTGCAGCAATTCATGGAGGACCATGAAAGTGATGTATATAGGAAGGAAAGAGAAGAGATTGACGATATTTTCTTTCATCAACCACCGTTGATCAAGCACAATTTACCTATGGAGGATCTTGGTACCACTTAACCACCTAAGGAAGATCCTGTTTTTGAATTAAAACCTTTACCTAATGATCTTAAATATGCTTATATAGATGATAAGAAAATATATACTGTTATTATCAGTTCTAAGCTTTCAGGAAAGGAAGAAGAAAGGTTATTCAAAGTGTTGAGGAAACATCGAGGAGCTATGGGATATACTCTTGATGATTTAAAAGGTATTTCTCCCACTTTATGTCAGCATGCTATTAATATGGAGGAAGACGCAAAGCCAGTTGTCGAACATCAACGCCGCTTGATACGTCTCCAACGTATCTATAATTTTTGATGCTCCATGCTTGTTTTTGCACCATTTGCCCAATGTTTTGTTACACTTAGTGACACTTTTATGCATTTTCCGGAACTAACCTATTAACAAGTTGCCACAGTGCCAGTTCCCTGTTTTCTGCTGTTTTTGTGTTTCAGAAGTGATACACAGGAAATATTCTCGGAATTGGACGAAACAAGTTCCTGAAGTCTTATTTTTCCCGGAAGCTTCCAGAGATCCGAAGAGGAGTAGGAGAGGGGCCACAGGCCAGTCTCACGCCTGGCTGGCGCGGCCCAGGCCCTGGCCGCGCCGCCATGGTGTGAGGAGGCCTGGGGCCACTCCTGACATCGCCCCTTCGCCTATAAAGACCCCCGACGGGAAAAACCTAAGTACCCAATCAATTTTCCAGAAACACATCACGATCCGCCGTCGTCATCGACCCGAAGATCGGGAGGGTCCAGAAGCTCTTCCCGGCACCCTGCCGGAGAGGGGAATCACCACCGGAGGTCTTCTTCATCGCCATGCTTGCCTCCGGAGCGATGAGTGAGTAGTCTACCTTGGACTATGGGTCCATAGCAGTAGCTAGATGGTTGTCTTCTCCACCATGTGCTTCATGTTTAGATCTCATGAGCTGCCCTACATGATTGAGATCACCGTTATGTAATTCTACATGTTTGGTTTGTTGGGATCCGATGAATATTGGTGTTATGATTGAGTTGCTATACTGAAATATATCTTATGTTATCTCTATGTTGTTTATGATCTTGCATGTTCTCCGTTGTTAGTAGCTATCTTGGCCGAGTAGTTGCTAGTGACTCCAAGAGGGGGTATTTATGCTCGATAGTGGGTTCATGCCTCTATTTAACCTGGGGGAGTGATAGAAACCTCTAAGGTTGTAGATGTGCTATTGCTACTAGGGAAAAAACAACATTCATATGCTCAAGGGGATATGCTTTGTTTACATTACACACTTTGCTTAATGCAATTATCTGTTGTTCGCAACTTAATACTCATGGGGTGTTCGGACGATATCCCCGTGAGTGGATTATTAGTCATAGATGCAGTTGGATGGCGGTCTATGTATTTTGTTGTAATGCCCAGAGTAAATCTCATAGTGATCTTCTTGACATATCACGTTTATCTTTATTCTATCAATTGCCCAACTGTAATTTGTTTACCCAGCATGTGTTATTTATCTTATGGAGAGACACCACTAGTGAACTATGGACCCCGGTCCTATTTCCATCATATTGCTATCACCTGTTTACTTTACTCGCACTATTTACTTTACTCGCATACTCTACTGTTTTCCACTCGATACGCTCATAACCTTTGTTTCAAGCAAACCGGTGAGATTGACAACCTCATCGCAAGTTGGGAGCAAAGTACTTGGTTGTGTTGTGTGCAGGTTCCGCGTTGTAGCTAGCAAGCAAAGCTTGGATGAGGCGCCATATATAAATTGTCCGAAGCTGTCGCAAATTAGCAAGCATCACCTTCAGTCGCATTGTCTGCTCTTCTCCTGAACGATTAAACCTTGGTTTCTTAACTGAGGGAAAACAAGCTGCTATACTCATCACACCTTCCTCTTGGGGTTCCCAACTGGCCGGTTATTTACTTCATCAAATCGGTAGCATCAAGCCTCTTTTCTGGCACCGTTGCCGGGGAAGAGTGGAAGACCTCTGCAAGGGGAGTTTTTCGCACACACATCCTTTACTTTGTTATTGTTTTGCTTTACTTTATTTATTTTACCTGCATCCTTTTATATCAAAAACCCAAAAAAATTAGAATCCTTGGTAGTTGTTTTTACTTATCTGCTTTTAGTTTTGCTGAAATGGCCAATCTTGAAAACACCAAGTTGTGTGACTTTACTAGCACGAACAATAGTGATTTTATCTGCAGTCCTATTGCACCACCTGCTCCTGCTGCAAACTTTTATGAGATTAAGCCTGCTTTGTTGAACTTTGTTATGAAAGAGCAATTTTCTGGTGCTAGTACTGAAGATGCTGCAGCTCATCTCAACAATTTTGTTGAGCTATGTGAGATGCAAAAGTATAAGGATGTAGAAAGTGATATTATTAAGCTCAAGTTGTTTCCTTTTTCTTTGAGAGGAAAAGCTAAAGATTGGTTGCTGTCTTTGACTAAGAATAGTATTGATTCATGGGCTAAGTGTAAGGATGCTTTTATTGGTAGATACTATCCTCCTACTAAGATTATATCTCTGCGTACAATATTATGAAGTTTACTCAATTTGATAATGAACATGTTGCTCAAGCTTGGGAAAGAATGAAATCTATGATAAAGAATTGCCCCACTCATGGACTGACTACTTGGATGATTGTCCAAACTTTTTATGCAGGACTGAATTTTTCTTCGAGGAACCTACTTGATTCAGATGCTGGAGGCACTTTTATGTCCCTTACCTTGGGCGCCGCAACAAAGCTACTCGACAACATGATGGTGAATTATTCCGAATGGCACACCGAGAGAGCTCCATAAGGTAAGAAGGTAAATTCTGTTGAGGAAACCTCTTCCTTGAATGATAAGCTTGATACCATTATGGCTATGCTTGCTAATGATAGGGCTCATGGTGATCCTAATAATGTTCCTTTAGCCTCTCTGGTTGCTCAAGAAGAGCATGTTGATGTGAATTTCATTACAAATAATAATTTTAACAACAATGCTTATAGGAACAATTTTGCTAGTAACAATTATAGGCCGTATTCTTCTACCAATGGTAATGGTTATGGTAATTCTTATGGTAATTCCTACAACAACACTAGGGCCGCGCCCTCCGAGCTTGAGGTAATGCTCAAGGACTTCATCGGTAAGCAAACTACTTTTAACAAGTCTGTTGAGGAAAAGTTAGGCAAAATTGATATTCTTGCTTCTAAAGTTGATAGCCTTGCTCATGATGTTGAACTTCTGAAATTAAAAGTGTTGCCTAATGATGTGAAAGAGAACAATGTTTTTGCTACTGCTAATGCTATTCAAGTTGGAATTGATGAAAATGTTAGATTGTTAGCGGAATTGCATACTAGGTGGGAAAGAGAAGATGAGATGGCTAGAGAAATGAAGGTATATACTATTACTACCTCTGTTGATGTTGCTCCTAATGCTAGCAATCCTCTTACTTTGATTGGTGTAGAGAAAACTCCCACTCCTTGTGTTAAAAAGCCTAAAACTGCCAAAACTTTTTCTCAAAAGAGTGCTGAAATTTTTCGAAGTGTGGGAGATGATAGCTCTATTTCTTTTAATGATTTTGATGTTGATGGCTGCAATATATCTGAAGTTATTTTGTTCTTACAAAAGCTTGCTTTGACTCCCAATGCTAGTTCTTTAAATGTTGCTTTTACTAAGCATATTACCAATGCTCTAATAAAAATTAGGGATGAAAAGTTGAAGCAAAAAGCTTCCGTTCCCAAGAAGTTAGAAGATGGTTGGGAACCCATCATTGATATGCATGTTAATGGTTTTGATTGCCATGCTTTATGTGATCTATGTGCTAGTATTTCTATCATGCCTAGAAAAATTTATGACATGCTTGATTTACCACCGCTTGAAAAATGTTATTTTGATGTTCCTATTGCTGATGTTGCTAAGAAGAAACCTCTGGGAAGGATTAATGATGTTCTTATTGTGGTTAACAATAACCTTGTTCCCATTGATTTTCTTGTTATGGACGTTGAATGCCATGCTTCATGTCCTATTATTTTGGGAAGACCCTTTCTTCGAACTGTAGGTGCCATCATTGATATGAGAGAAGGCACTATAAAATATCAATTCCCACTCAAGAAAGGTATGGAACACTTCCCTAGGAAAAGAAAGAAGTTAATTTTTGACTCTATCCTTAGAGCAAATTATGAGCTTGATGCTTCATCACTTGATGTTACTTGATTCGCAATTTTCTGCGCCTAGCTCAAAGGCGTTAAAGAAAAGCACTCTTGGGAGATAACCCAATGTTTTATTTTCAGTACTTTTTCTTTTATTTGAGTCTTGGAAGTCATTACTACTGTAATGACCGCTCCTTATCCTTTTTATTTTATTGTTGTGCCAAGAGAAGCCTCTAATTCGAGTGAGGTAAAGATTTGGGGATGTTGCTGTCCTGAAACTGTTTTTGGTGCTGTACCGTAAAAATTCATATAAATTCTCTGTATATCTTTGGGACCTGCGATTTCTTGTGCATATGCCCCAGGTTATATCCAAACTTTCGTTAGTTGAACACTTTTTGATTTGAGCAACAGAAAACCCCTCAAAAATTCGGCCTTTGTCAGCTGTTCTGTTTTGACAGATTTCTGCCAATATTTGCGTTTGCCGCTTTATCGCTTTCTTTTGAGTTCTTTTGATCACGGAACTTTTGGGGAAGTTGCTACAGTAGTATGTGCTATATATGTGGTGGTTTTGAGTTGAAACCTGAAGCAAAAAGAGGTTGATTATATGTTATGCTACACTAATGTTGCTAATAGAATTGTGTTTAGTTTTGTATGAAGGAAGTTTTCAAGTGTAGGGATTGGAGAATGATGAGATGAGTTGAAGAATGGACAAAAGCTCAAGCTTGGGGATGCCCATGCATCACCCCAAGAAATATCCAAGAAGTACAAGCGTCAAAGCTTGGGGATGCCCCCGAGGCACCCCTTCTTCATCACCAAAAATCAGGTCACCTTTCAAAACACTATATTTTTATTGCTTCATGCACTATGTGTTTTTCTTGGAGCGTCAGTTGTTTTAGTTTTATTTGTTAGTTTGTTTTGTTTGCTGCAATAAATGGTTGGAACCCAACAAATTTCCTTTGGAGGAGATGTACTCGTTTTCATTTGCAAAGAACACTTCGTTTTCACTCTTACAATTTCATCAAGTGTTCTTCTTTTTCCGCTACTGCTTTTGGTTTTCGTTTTCGCCTTGATTTGCATTCAGACCTTGTCATATCTTTTCATCAAGGTGTATTTTTTCCTCTGATCTTTATTGGTTTTCATCAAAAGAGGTGTTTATAAAAATTTCAAATGGTGTTGGAAAAGAGAAAAAGCTTTATGCAGAAAAGTGATACAAGAAGGAGCTTGTGTACACTGCGGCCTAGGCTTTTGCATGTCGTGCTTGATGTATTTTTGATAATATGCTTAGTGGTTTTGCTGTAGCATGACTTGTCTCAAATAACTGAGATTGCTTAATGAACCTTTGAAAAAATCATGCGTTGTTTTTAATTGTTTGGAAGCATTATTTTGGTTTTCTCCTTGATGCTTTATTTGGGTTGACTTGGCGCATGCTCACACATGTTAGACTCTTACAAAGTCGCCAATAGCCTCTATGATCATTTAGTTTTTGACTTTTGATGCCATCTTATGCTTCTTTTAATGTCGCTTTGTCGCTTTGCATGATTATGGCCATTATTGCTCTCTTAGTTGGTCGTTCCCAGTCTTTTGCTAGCCCTCGCCTTGTACTGAGTATGAGCTCTACTCGTGCATCCAACTCCTAAAAACCAAGTCTTCCAAAGTGTCCACCATACATACCTACTAGCAATTTGCTATTCCAAGTAAATTTGACTTGCTTTTATTTTCTCTTCAAATTAAACTCTTACCAGTGTTATGCGAAATTCGGTCAGTAAAGCTCTCACGAACCGGAAGGCACACTTTACTTTTTCTTGTTCTTAAAAATTTGACATTGTGGTCTCTTATGTTGAGTTGTTATGCTTGCAAGTTGTAAGTTGGAGACTAGCCCAACCATGCAGTCATGGGCAAGCTTTCAACATTGCACTTCTTATTTGAGTTGATATCGTGATCTTTTGTTTATGGATGCCCGCGGTGTGAAATGAATTGGGAATCTTGTGGGGATCATGGAGTTTGTATATGTGTTAGGAAAACGTCGGGCTGCTAATCTAAGCCATGCATAATTCATGGTGGAAATTTGCAGCATACCCATGGTGAACATTCGACGACGCATCTCACAATAAAAAGCTAAACAAATGGCAAATAAAAGAGATGTCGAGGTGTTCATTGTCTGCTTGTCCTGTCATTTTGATGTGGGCTTGTTCCATGTCATCGGGCACGGAGGTACCCCGTTGGCGGTTCTCAATGATATGCATATACTTACAATGACAAGAGCCTTGCTTGGGACTCTAAGTAAAGTAGCATGAGGTTTGGGTACTCGTATTCACGGGACACGAGGTTTTCAACTTATGATTTGTCAAGCATATGCATCATAATTGTTCTCGCATTAACTTTCACCATTCAAGATGCTTATGATGGGGGCAATGAGAGCTCAAAGCCGGTAAGTACCATTATTTTTGAAGGTTATAAAACTTGCAATCACTGCTTCCCTCTGCGAAGGGCCTTTCTTTTACTTTTATGTTGAGTCACCACCTTCTAGCTTTATGCACCATTAAGAGAGCATAGTTTTCATTCTTAGTATAATGTGCATTGTCCCAAAGTTTTCATTGATTGATTCATATTGTTGGTTTCACTTGTTCTCAAATTATTTGTATCTAGTCGCCCTCTTAAACTTGAAGGTGTCCTATGCATTTATGTTTTGCTCTCTTTGAAGGACAAGCTGAAAACCATTTGTATGTTTTTCCTTATGATTTGAACACACGTTTGACTTTCATTGTTTCATTTTCATGATCTTTTGTTTGTGTTCATTTTCATGTTTACAACATGGTTGCTAAGTTCTTATTGTCAAGATTATATCTTTCATGCCCATGTTTTAAGTTCTTATGATCCCAGCTCACAAATGCTTACATATATGATCAAGATTGTGTAGGTGCATGTCACCTAAAAAATTATTCTTTTGTTATCACTTACCTACTCGAGGTCGAGCAGGAGTTAAGCTTGGGGATGCTTGATACGTCTCCAACGTATCTATAATTTTTGATGCTCCATGCTTGTTTTTACACCATTTGCCCAATGTTTCGTTACACTTAGTGGCACTTTTATGCATTTTCCGGAACTAACCTATTAACAAGTTGCCACAGTGCCAGTTCCCTGTTTTCTGCTGTTTTTGTGTTTCAGAAGTGATACACAGGAAATATTCTCGGAATTGGACGAAACAAGTTCCCGAAGTCTTATTTTTCCCGGAAGCTTCCAGAGATCCGAAGAGGAGTAGGAGAGGGGCCACAGGCCAGTCTCACGCCTGGCTGGCGCGGCCCAGGCCCTGGCCGTGCCGCCATGGTGTGAGGAGGCCTGGGGCCACTCCTGACATCGCCCCTTCGCCTATAAAGACCCCCCGACGGGAAAAACCTAAGTACCCGATCAATTTTCCAGAAACACATCGCAATCCGCCGCCGTCGTCGACCCAAAGATCGGGAGGGTCCAGAAGCTCTTCCCGACACCCTGCCGAAGAGGGGAATCGCCACCGGAGGTCTTCTTCATCGCCATGCTTGCCTCCGAAGTGATGAGTGAGTAGTCTACCTTGGACTATGGGTCCATAGCAGTAGTGATGAGGACATCCCTACTATTGTTCCATCTCCACTTCGTGATGTTGACAAGCAAGTTGCTGCAAAGAAGAAGTCCAATGATGAAATCAGAATTGGACCTATCACAAGAGCTCGTGCAAAGTTAATAGAACAACAGGTGAATTTGCTCCTAATAGAATCTGATTATTTTGTTAATGAGAATTGTTTACTGCCTAAGTCTTTGTGTGTTTGCATACTCAGGTTCATGGGAGAAGAAGGCATAGCACGAGGGAGCGAGGAGTTGAAGCAGCCGGAGCAAGACGTGATGATCATGCCCATGGATGCGAGGGAGGAGAGGGAGGCCGGCGACCAGCATGAGGAGGAGGAGGACATCACGCAGGAGGCGGCACATGGCGCACCACCAAGTGTTTGTGCGCCATACACCTAAGGCCTGCACGCCTAGTTGGCTGCACCCAACCATTGGGTCAGTTTGTATCACATAAGGTTGAGTCGAACCATGTTAGAGGACCAGGTCAGGTCGACTGCCTTTGGCCAGCCGCACCCCCCATATAATAAGTGCCTATGCGCCATAGAAGAGGTTAGACCACGTTTAAAACAAAACCCTAGTTCTTGAGACTGCTCTAAGCATTCATCTCGAATTCTTGTCTCCAATTCGTTTCGATCTGGAGATTACATACTGCAAGTTATGTGTGATCTGCTGTTCCATTGGGAATTAGTGAATTGCAATTATACCATTTCGTGGTCGACGGCTACATTGCGCAAGTGTGTGAAGTCGTGAATATCCGAAGGGTAGAGAGCTGTTGCATTGGCATCAGGGATCTAGCGAGGAGAGATCATCGGCGACACCAAGTTATCTATCATCATCATCATCATCACCACCGCAAGCTTACTGAGAAGATCGGGCCACCCCATATCAAGTAGCTAGATGGTTGTCTTCTCCACCATGTGCTTCATGTTTAGATCTCATGAGCTGCCCTACATGATTGAGATCACCGTTATGTAATTCTACATGTTTGGTTTGTTGGGATCCGATGAATATTGATGTTATGATTGAGTTGCTATACTGAAATATATCTTACGTTATCTCTATGTTGTTTATGATCTTGCATGCTCCCCGTTGTTAGTAGCTATCTTGGCCGAGTAGTTGCTAGTGACTCCAAGAGGGGGTATTTATGCTTGATAGTGGGTTCATGCCTCTATTTAACCTGGGGGAGTGACAGAAACCTCTAAGGTTGTAGATGTGCTGTTGCTACTACGGAGAAAACAATATTCATATGCTCAAGGGCATATGCTTTGTTTACATTACACACTTTGCTTAATGCAATTATCTGTTGTTCGCAACTTAATACTCATGGGGTGTTCGGACGATATCCCCGTGAGTGGATTATTAGTCATAGATGCAGTTGGATGGCGGTCTATGTATTTTGTTGTAATGCCCAGAGTAAATCTCATAGTGATCTTCTTGACATATAACGTTTATCTTTATTCTATCAATTGCCCAACTGTAATTTGTTTACCCAGCATGTGTTATTTATCTTATGGAGAGACACCACTAGTGAACTGTGGACCCCGGTCCTATTTCCATCATATTGCTATCACCTGTTTACTTTACTCGCACTGTTTACTTTACTCGCATACTCTACTGTTTTCCACTCGATACGCTCATAACCTTTGTTTCAAGCAAACTGGTGAGATTGATAACCTCATCGCAAGTTGGGAGCAAAGTACTTGGTTGTGTTGTGTGCAGGTTCCGCGTTGCAGCTAGCAAGCAAAGCTTGGACGAGGCGCCATATATAAATTGTCCGAAGCTGTCGCAAACTAGCAAGCATCACCTTCAGTGGCATTGTCTGCTCATTTCCTGAACGATTAAACCTTGGTTTCTTAACTGAGGGAAAACAAGCTGCTATACTCATCACACCTTCCTCTTGGGGTTCCGAACTAGCCGGTTATTTACTTCATCAAATCGGTAGCATCACCACTTAATTCCCAAGATGAAGGAAGTGGTAAGAAATGAGGTATTGAAGTTCCTTGATGCTGGTATTATTTATCCTATTGCTGATAGTAGATGGGTTAGTCCTGTTCATTGTGTTCCTAAGAAAGGAGGTATGACTATTGTGCCTAATGAGAATAACGAGCTTATTCGTCAAAGGGTAGTAGTTGGTTATAGAATGTGCATTGATTTTAGAAAGGTAAACAAAGTTACCAAGAAAGATCATTATCCTTTACCGTTTATAGATCAAATGCTAGAAAGGTTATCTAAGAAGACTCATTTTTGTTTTCTTGATGGTTATTTCGGTTTTTCTCATATTGCTGTTAAAAAGGAAGATCAGGAGAAAACCACTTTTACTTGTCCTTATGGAACTTATGCTTATAGACGTATGCCGTTTGGTTTATGCAATGCTCCTGCTACTTTTCAAAGATGCATGTCTGCTATTTTTCATGGTTTTTGTGAAGAAATTGTGGAGGTTTTCATGGACGATTTCTCCGTCTATGGAACTTCTTTTGATAATTGTTTGCACAATCTTGATAAAGTTTTGCAGAGGTGTGAAGAAACTAATCTTGTTCTTAATTAGGAGAAATGCCACTTTATGGTAAATGAAGGAATTGTCCTTGGACATAAATTTCTGAAAGAGGTATTGAAGTTGACAGAGCAAAGGTTGAGGCAATTGAGAAGATGCCCTGTCCTAGAGATGTTAAAGGTATTCGTAGTATTCTTGCTCATGCTGGTTTCTATAGGAGGGTTTATTAAAGATTTCTCTAAGATTTCAAAGCCTCTTACCAATCTTCTTCAAAAAGATGTACCATTTGTCTTTGATGATGATTGTAAGGAAGCTTTTGAAACTCTTAAGAAGGCTTTAACTACTACTCCTATTGTTCAACCACCTGATTGGAATTTACCTTTGAAATTATGTGCGATGCTAGTAATTTTGCTGTTGGTGCTGTTCTTGGACAGCGCATAGATAATAAGTTGAATGTTATTCATTATGCTAGTAAGACTCTTGATGCTGCTCAGAAGAATTATGCTACCACTGAGAAAGAGTTTCTTGCTATTGTTGATGAAGACTGTTTGGCCCGATCTTTCACGATGCACCTCCTGATCCAATGGATCTGATAGATCTCCCAATCACGTGAGCGATACACGTAACCTGAAGATGGGGGAACGTCAATCCTGTGAGCAACTCGTCGATGTAGATGAACCTCACGCCAAATAGATGAATCCAACGAGCAACTCAATGATGAACAGCGAGCCTCACGCCGAAGCACGACAATACTTGAATAACAAGCACATTCACGCAGAACACAATATAGTGGATAACTAGACGAACGTCGGAGACGCCGTCTCAATACGCCAACCCCGGAGGGATGGTACGCACACGTGGGAACTAAAAGTTCTACATAATTTTCAGCCTCCCTAAACCCTAGCCGCCCAGCCTCCTTATATAGGCGGCCAGAAAACTATTGGGCTTGGACAGGCCCAAACCCCAAACATAAAATAAAACCTAAGTGCTAAGAAATAACATGAACATAGATGCAAATTAGTGACATAGCCTTAGACTTAATTATCACATATCGTAGGTCGTCCTGGCGTGCCAATATCCTCATCATCCTCCCCTTCTTGGAAAGGGGTTGTCCTCAACGCCGGAGGATCTTGTCTTGCACGTGGCATCAAATTAGCAATATCGCCACTCTCCGTCTTTAAGTCTTGCTAGCCTGCCACACCACATCCTCCCTCTCGGCTAGCTGGACTTGCTCTTGGCACCTTTTAGTCTTCGGCGCCACCAACCAACAAACCTGATTGAGACACAAACGATCACCAGAAAACAGTCTCAAAGCATATGAGCAGATCACCCAAAACGGACAGGACATACTCCTGCACACTGAGGGTCCAAATGAGCTGAATATACCCGCAGACGCAAACTGAATTTTGGTAGCAAACAAAGCACATCACCCAAAACAAACAGGACAATTTCCTGCACGTCAAGGATCCATATATACTAAATCTGTCACCTCTGTAAAACTGCTAACAGTGTCTCTTTCTTGTTTTCTTCCAAACACACCCAAACAATGGACACTTCTGCACCTAAACGAGAATAGTGCTGGTGTAGCTTGCAGACATGTCCACCGGTCCGGTTTTTTTCTCCTTTGCTGGCCCGCAAGAATATCATGCATTACTGTTCAAGTCTGATCCAAATTTTATATGTTGTGCTCCACGCGCAACTTATTTTTTCTTCTTATTCCATTCCTCGATGGGATCACCAGGGGCGAACATTTTTTTTACTCGTATCGATCAGCTTCCTTTCCTTGCGAACAGACCAGAGGTCCAGCGATCACCAAGGCACGGTCCGATCGAGCAATCCCAGGCAATGGGCCGGCCTAAACCTGAGGACCGAGCCTGTTTCCAGTTTCGCACGGAACGAGATGGCCTGTGGGGCGTGGAGATCGATCCTTCGATCGCTAGGTCCACGGGCGAGCCATCGCCGCTGCACAAACGATCTCCGTGGTTTCGCGCAAGCCAGATCTTGGTAACTTTTTTTTTTCTGAACGTAGATCGATCGGCTTCCTTCTAGCAACAAACGTGAATGGAACAGACTCTTGCCAAGATCTTTTACCATCCTGCCGACTACAACAAAACCGATCTAAGCAGATCGATTTCCATGACGAAACCGAGGTCACAGAAAAACCAGTGATCTGAAAATTACTGACGCTCTCCGATCTTACTTCGCCACAAATAGTTGCATCGTGATCAACCTAGAGCTCTGATACCAAGATGATGAAGACTATTTGGCCCGATCTTTCACGATGCACCTTCTGATCCAATGGATCTGATAGATCTCCCAATCACGTGAGCTATACACGTAACTTGAAGATGGGGAACGTCAATCCTGCGAGCAACTCGTCGATGTAGATGAACCTCACGCCGAATAGATGAATCCAACGAGCAACTCGATGATGAACAGCGAGCCTCACGCCGAAGCACGACAATACTTGAATAACAAGCACCTTCACGCAGAACACAATATAGTGGATAACTAGACGAACGTCGGAGACGCCATCTCAATACGCCAACCCCGGAGGGATGGTACACACACGTGGGAACTAAAAGTTCTACATAAGTTTTAGCCTCCCTAAACCCTAGCCGCCCAGCCTCCTTATATAGGCGGCCAGAAAACTATTGGGCTTGGACAGGCCCAAACCCCAAACATAAAATAAAACCTAAGTGCTAAGAAATAACATGAACATAGATGCAAATTAATGGCATAGCCTTAGACTAAATTATCACATATCTTAGGTCGTCCTGGCGTGCCAATATCCTCATCTGTTGTTTTTGCATGTGATAAGTTTAGACCTTACATTGTTGATTCTAAAGTTACTATTCATACTGATCACACTGCTATTAGATATCTTATGACGAAGAAGGATGCTAAGCCTAGGCTTATTAGATGGGTGTTGCTTTTACAAGAGTTTGATTTGCATATCGTAGATAGGAAAGGTGCTGAAAATCATGTGGCTGATAACTTGTCTAGATTGGAAAACATTTCTTTTGATCCTGTTCCTATTAATGATAGTTTTCCAAATGAACAGTTGGCTTCAATAAATGCAACTTCACGAGATCTTCCTTGGTATGCTGATTATGCTAACTTTATTGTTTCCAAGTATTTGCCTCCAACCTTTACAACTCAGCAAAGAAGAAAATTATTTTATGATTTGAGGCATTACTTTTGGGATGACCACACTTGTATAAAGAAGGAGTTGATGGTATTATGCGAAGATGCGTACCAGAATATGAGCAACAAGAAATATTGAGAAAATGCCCATGGAAGCGCTTATGGAGGACATCATGCTGGAGATAGAACCGCACAAAAGGTTCTACAATCAGGTTTTTATTGGCCGACCCTCTTTAAAGATGCTAGAAGGTATGTTTTATCTTGCGATGAATGTCAAAGAGTTGGTAATATTTCTGGACGTAATGAAATGCCTATGAGTTACACTCTTGTTATTGAACCATTTGATTATTGGGGATTTGACTTTATGGGTCCTTTTCCTCCTTCAAAAGGTTATACTCACATACTTGTTGCTGTTGATTATGTTACCAAGTGGGTAGAAGCCATACCTACAAAGAGTGCTGATGGTGAGACCTCGTTAAAAATGCTTAAGGATGTTATTTTTCCTAGGTTTGGTGTGCCTAGATATCTTATGACTGATGGAGGTTCTCATTTTATTCACGGTGGTTTTAGAAAAACTCTTGCTAGATATGATGTTAATCATAGAATTGCTTCTGCTTATCATCCCCAAACTAGTGGGCAGGTAGAGCTTTCAAATAGAGAGATCAAGTCTATCTTGCAGAAGACTGTCAATAGATCTAGGAAAAACTGGGCTAGCAAGTTAAATGATGCTTTATGGGCGTATAGAACTGCTTATAAGAACCCCATGGGCATGTCTCCTTACAAAATGGTTTACGGGAAAGTGTGTCACTTGCTTTAGAATTAGAACACAAAGCTTTTTGGGCAGTGAAAGAGCTTAATAGGGATTTTAAACTTGCCGGTAAGAAAAGGTTGTTAGATTTGAGTTCTCTAGATGAGTGGAGAAACGAAGCCTATGAGAATGCCAGACTTTTCAAAGAGAAAGTCAAGCAATGGCATGATAAGAGAATTCTTAAAAGAGAGTTTCATGTTGGTGAGAAAGTTCTATTGTATAGGTCTCGTCTCAGATTTTTTGCAGGAAAATTACTCTCTAAATGGGAAGGACCATATGTTATTGTTGAAGTGTACCGCTCAGGTGCGATAAAGATTGCTTCGTTGAAAGATGACACTACACAAGTGGTGAATGGGCAAAGACTCAAACATTATATTGCTAGAGATTCTTATGATGAAGATATTGATGTTATTCAAACAGTTTCTCTGGAAGAAATTATCCAGGACAATTTGCAAGAACCTGCAGAGTTCGTTTTCGAATAGATAACAGTTCTAGTCAGAAAAGGTTCCCAAAAAACTTTTCCATTAATATTTTTTTTGTTTTTATTAAATATGAAAAATCATGAGACGAAAACGGGTAGGAGACGGAGTCCGGTGGATCCTCACCACCAGGGGGAGCGGGTCCACACCAGGCCGCGCCGCCCTGTGGTGAGACCACCCCGGAGCTCGTTTCCGTCCCGGTTTCCTCCTGTGATTTCGTCTCGATGTATAATTTTCGCCTATATAACCCCTCGGATTAGCCGAGGTCTGCATATCATTTTCTTGTCGTGTTTTCTTTTGAGTTGTTTCTGTCAGGGGATTGTTCTTAGCTTTGAGTTGCAATGTCTTTGTCTGGTCCATCCGAGGAGAACCCTCTCGCGGATACCATTAATCCGTATATGAGGGAGCTGAAGATGCATCCGAAGGAGTTGTTGCTCAAAGATGGGGAATTGCAGATCAAAGATGTCCAAGTTCCTAAGGGAGAAGGGAGTCTCGAAGCCAGGATGGAAGCACTGGAACAAGAAGTTTTTAAATATAAGAAGATGGCGGAACACGAGGTGGACATCATCCATAGGATTAATCAAGAGCTTGTTACCAAGTACAAAAAGGAGACTACAGAACTCTGGAAGGACATCTTTTCGCTCCATGAGACCACTAACCAATTACAAGCACAACTCTACGACTTGCAGAATCAAAACTGTGAGTATGAAGCTAGATTTCAACAAATGAGTGCTGCTGCAAGTTTCAGGATATTGGAGACCAAGACATCCTTCCTTGACGGGGGACCTCTGCCTTGGAAGTACGATGATGATAAAGACTCACCACCACCGCCGAAGGAGTAATTCGTCATCGGTATTGGCACCCCCTTGGCTTGTTCCAAGCTTGGGGGAGTGCCGCGGTATCACATCATTACCTTTTACTCATTTACTTTTCAAGTAGGGTCATATCATGAATAGAGAAGTTATCTTATAGAATAGTTTGTAGTGTGGAAGTATCCTCCTTAGTTGGTTATCTATGTATCCCTTGGTGTGAGTTGCGGTAATGAAATATTAATGAGAAGTTTTATCATTTACTTTCCTCACATTTTATTTTAGTTTGCAATGTCTCTTATATGACTAGTCTTGTTGATTAGTATTGGTATCACTTTGGGAGCATGAGTAAATTTAGTTAGTTTTGGCAAACTTAGATTGGTCAGTAGCAACATTACCTTGAGGTTTGAGTAGAAAAGAAGAAAGAAGTGCTTGTAGTTACATCACTTCAGTTTTCCTTCATGTTTGGCTTATAAGCATTATTATTCTCAAAGTTAAAATCGTTGTACCTTCAAGGAAGTTTGCATGATTGTTCCTATTATATGTATGTTTGTTTGTTTCATGCAACTCTTATGCTTGCTATCGAGCCTTGCTAGCCAAAAACCTGTACGGAGAGGGAATACTTCTCGTGCATCCAACTCCCAAAAGTCAAGTTACTTCCAAAGAGTCCACTATAAATTCCTATGCATTGTATTTCAAGCCATTCCAAGTAAATTTTCATGTGCTACCTTTCAAAAACCTTCAAACACTTCTCATTTTGTGCCACTGTTTTTAGCTCATGAGGACGTAGTGGATGGGTTTGTTATCTTCCATACTAAATTAAGTACCCCTTGACTAGGCAGCTTCATCTGCTCATCATTAATTTTGCAAGGGGGCTGGTCAGACCATTGTAATCTCAAAAAGAAAAGAAAAGGCACTCCTCCATGGTATGTGAAAGTTGGTTGGCACCCGATGGAATCGGTTAGCCATGGTTTGAGAAAGGAAAAGGTGGGGAGGAGTGCCAAGCTATAAAAGAGCACCAATGTGCCAATTAATCAACATCTCGGAACCGCTCTCACTTGTTTAGTATGGAAGATATCAAGAACTCCGTTGCTAGTCATTGACAAAAGCAACCACCTCTCAAAACAATTTTTACCTCTGTTTTACAAATAAAAAGCTCTAGCACATGTTTAATCCCTGCTTCCCTCTGCGAAGGGCCTGTCTTTTACTTTCATGTTGAGTCAACCTATTCCCTTCTATCTCAAGCAAGCATTTGAGTTGTTATGTTTCACTCATCCATATGTTGATCTGTTTAATCATGTTTACTAACTTCTTTTGTTAGTACAATGCTTTTGTCTAAAGGAATATATCTTTGAAAGCTTTCTATGAATGCAAAAGTTTGTATCATTGAGCATATGGTTTTTGCTATATTAGCTCTGTTTTAAAAAGGCTCCGTTCAAAAATAAGTATAGTTTGTTCATTGTTCTCTGACCAAGAACTAAGGTTTGTCACCACCAATTATAGTTTACCTTGTGCATCTTTATTTGTGATTCCCTTCTACTTATTGCAAGTCTATATCTTATAAAGGGAAGTTGCTATCTATTATAACTTGTGCCTTGGTGAATGTGATGCTTCTTGTCCGTATTTTGATTATCGACACTTCACTCCATAAACCCGTGGTCATGTTTACCGAGTTTAGTTTTCGCTTGGGGACAAGCGAGGTCTAAGCTTGGGGGGGTTGATACGTCCATTTTGCATCACTATTTTGTATCATAATTTACTATTATTCATTGATATATTTCATATTTAGAGATGATACTTATGTTATTTCCTCTGTTTTTACATGTTTGATGATCATTGGAGGATTTGCTACCGGAGTCAGGATTCTGCTGGAAAAAGGACCATCAAGACACCATATTTTGAAGATCAGGAAAATTCTAGAAAAATACCAGAAAATTATATTTTGCTGGAAGACTGAGGTAGCCAGAAGGAGGAGGCGAGAGGGGCCACAGGGCAGCCTCACCACCAGGGGGCGCGGCCCAGCCCCTGGCCGCGCCGCCCTGTGGTGAGAGCCCCCTGGCCCACTTCTGCCATCGCCCCTTCGCGTATTTCATCGTCCCTAAACATCTGAGTCAGGGGGCTCAGAGATAGACACCACCGCCTCTGCGGGGCGGAAAACACCAGAGAGAGAAAAGCTCTCCAGCAGGCAGAAATCTGCCGGGGAAATTCCTTCCCAGAGAGGGGAGATCGTCGCCATCGTCATCATCATCGCGCTGGACTTCATCGGGATCATCATCATCATCTCCATCACCAGCACCTTCATCTCCACCATCACCTCGCCATCCCGCTGTAACATCTTGAGTTGAATCTTGTTAAATTCTTAGGGGAAACTTTCCCGGTGTTGATTACTCTTGTGGTTAATGCTATTGAGTGGAACCGTTGAATTAAGGTTTATGCTCAGATTGTTATTTACTATTATTTCACCTCTGATCATGATCCATATGATGTCTTGTGAGTAGTTCGTTTAGTTCTTGAGGACATGGGAGAAGTCAAGTCATTAGTAGTGGAATTATGTTGAGTAATATTTAATGGTTTGATATTTATTTGTTGTGGTGCCATTTCACTAGTGGTGTCATGTGAACGTCGACTACATGATACTTCACCATTTATAGGCCTAGTGAGATGCATTGTGTATTTGGCTACCAATTGTGAGGTTGCTGGAGTGACAGAAACCTAAACCTCCGTTGGGGAACCATTGCACCAGGGAGCGTAGGATCTTAGAGTTTAAGGCTGTGGTTAGATTTATCTTAATTACTTTCTTGTATTTGCGGATGCTTGCAAGGGGTATAATCACAAGTGTGTATTTATCCTAGTAAGGGTAGTGCGCTAGCACAGGTTCACCCCCATAACACTTATCAAACCAGTAAAATTATTTAGCAGTATGAAGTGAAAGCACTTGACAGAAACTCCCGTGTGTACAAGAGAATGTTTGGTCATCATAAGTTACACAACCGGCTTGTCCTTTGCTCTAGAAAGGATTGGGCCACTTGCAGCAATTATTATTATTGTCCTTTATTTACTCGTACTTTATTTACTTGCATTACCAAATACCCCTGAAAACCAGTTTGCTAGTATTTACGGTGAATCCTTGATAAAAACCACTTGTCAACACCTTCTGCTCCTCGTTGGGTTCGACACTCTTATTTATTGAAAGTACTACGATACACCCCCTATACTTGTGGGTCATCAGAACCCTTAATCCTACTCAATCAAGACAGAGCCCATATTGTCATAAGGCTGCACTGGAAGTACTTTAATCATGGAAGCCATATTAATCTCTTTAATCCTGAGTGGCCATCCCGAGCAGTATCCTGAGCTACACATCTGTACAAGCATGTGCCCCAGGACCCACCTACTTCACTTTCCATCACATACCAATCCACCCAGGTAGTTCATTTTAGTTGAAGTTGTTAATTTGATTCATAAAACAACTTTTCATATGATCAAAGCATAGCATCAATATTCAGGTATTTAGCATTCTACCAGGTGGGGTTCAGGGATAGCTACTCACTACTAGGATCTAGCATTTAGTAAACAAGCTTTCAATTCCACCTACCTTGCATACTACTGAAAAACACTAATGTATAATAAAAGTAGGTAGAAGATATGTGTGTCACTTGCCTTTTTGAAGATCATGATCTTTTCACTTCTCTCAACTAAGCACATAGCTCTTCGCACAAACTATAGCACAAAATAACATACCATAAACATACAATACAATCACAACCAAACAAATCATACAATTGAAAAGTGTTTGTCTAACAATTTAATTTTATTAAGACACTATGATAAGAAAGATATGGCAAAGGGATTGTGGTTTGTGAGATATGGACTTGAGAGCTTAGTTGGGAAAGATCAATATGATTGATGAGAATTGGCTAAACAAGACATACGTGATGAAGCCTTTATGCTTTATTAAAGCATGAATGAATTTGGGAATAGCTCATGTGAATAGTTCACATAAGTGGCAAATAGTGCAACAACAATACTATAGAGTAAGTGTGACAACAATTACTCATAAATAGTATGCATTACACCTAGACCTTGGGCAAAGAATTTTAACGAATTGTCTTACTCAATAAACTCATTTGCAGATTGAATAGTTCAATACAAGTGAACAAGTTTAAGTAGGCATAGGATTGGGTATGAATGATTGACATTTGGGAATGTGGCTCAAAGGTTCATTGAACATTATGAAGTACGATCATGAGCTATGGTAGTAGAATTGAATCAACACCACAATATCAAGAATAGAACTAATGATTAAGATATGTCTCACTTTACTCAAATAACTCAAATGATATTTGAATATATGTGACACAGACAAAATATATTTAGATAGATGTGACATTGGATCAAAGTGATCTCAAGATGATATTTGATGACTAGCTAGGGCCATAGGGTCCACTATGGTACAAAAGAACAATGCTGGAAAAGAATAGAATTAATCTATGCAGGTAATTACTCAAATTCTCATGTTTGAATTTGAATAATTGATGAAGTGATTCAATAAAATATGAAAGTGATACTAATGGATAGCTTACAGTAAAACAAAGTCACTGCAATTGGAATCAATCTAAAATAAGTTTTAGAATTTAAATTATGATCAAATTAGTGATATGAATAGATTTGCATGCACAAAGTGTGTGCACGTATCAACTTTGATTTTTCTTGATTCTATGATGTTCTACATGTTGAGAGGATTCCATAGACTACAAATTTATAATATTTGGATGGACAAAATAAAAGATATGAATTAAATAAGCTAACAGAAGAGTTTGATTCAATTTTGAAAATAGATTCAATTTTAATACGGAAACCACGATTTATTATTGCACTAATGGATTCTACATGTTCTAAGGATTCTAATGGTATATTATTTGTTATTTTTGGACTCATGGATCAAAAGATATGGATTTTACAAAATTGGACTTAATTCAGATTTGAAATTCTATTTTAACTCGAGTTTGAATCAGAACAGGCCACCTGGCGATCTGTGATTCGTGGGTACCGGTTCGTGCAGATAACGTATAGGGGCCATTCGGTTTTAT
This sequence comes from Dactylis glomerata, assembly GCA_007115705.1. Classification (NCBI taxonomy): domain Eukaryota; kingdom Viridiplantae; phylum Streptophyta; class Magnoliopsida; order Poales; family Poaceae; genus Dactylis; species Dactylis glomerata. The sequence goes on from QXEO01002102.1 coordinate 1,827,806, forward strand.
GAGATCTGAACGTCCCAGATCAACCGATACTGATTCGGTTTAAGTGACTCTGTTTGGATTATTGGATCAAGATCCAACGGACAGGATTAAACAGAGGGGGAGAAGCTCACCTAGGGTTAGGGTTGCATCGTCGCCGGCGAGGTCTGCGGCTCGAGGGTGGACTCCGGCGAGCTTCTGGCGACTCCTAGGAGATGGCGAGGCCACGATGGTGTGCAGGAGAACACGACGAACTTGCGGGCATGGTCGTTTTCGTTGATCCCTTTTGATTCCGGCGAGGAGGAGTGGCTGGAGATGCGGGTGCATCGGTGAGCTCCGGTCTTGAGATGAATCGCTCGATTCCCTACGAGATTGGGGAAACTGTAAACACTAGCAGACGCGTCAGGTCGAGGGAGGGAGAAAGAGGTAGGGAGGAGGGCTCGGGGCACCACGGCTGGGTCGGAATCAGCGATGCCAGGCAGCGGCGTCTGCAGGTCCCTGACGAAAAATTCGTCGGACTGGAGAGGTTCTCCGCGAGGGAAAAGAAAAGGGGGCGAGGGAGGATGGCCAGAGGCTTTTATAGGCGGCGGCTTTCTTGCGAAGGGGGCTAGGGTTGCGCGGGGTGAGGCGATGGACGGTCGAGGAGGCGTCGAGCTGGGGAGGGACTCCTGCCAGAGGTTGAGGACGACCCTGGCAAGTGGGTCCCACCTGTCGGCGTAAGAAGGAGAAACAACGTACCGTTTTGGTAACGCTCCCGGGTGGGCCGTGGGCCGGTTTCGGAGCTGGGCTAGAAGTGTCCCCCCGCGGCCTTTTTCATTTTCTTTATTTCTTTTTCCCTTTTCTCTTTCTGATTTCTGGTTTTTCTAATATCTTTTGCATAAATGCATCAAAACAATTCAAACCACTTTCAGAAATTTTCTAAAATTCAGCATTTTACTCTAAGTCAGTAATAAAACAAGTTTTCAAGAAAAGGGGTATTTTCAACAAAACATTATGAACAAGGCAAGAAGAACTTGCTTGCATATTAAAACTAGCATTAGGGTTTAAAAAATAACTCTTTTGAAAATGGAAGAATGATATATGAAAAAAAAGTAATTTGAAAATCACTCTTCATCTTAGTTTGAAAGATACACACCACAAATACTTTTGAAATTTCATTCCTTTGCAAGCAAGCTTGCATAGAAGTGTGTGCATGAAATAATATTTTTGGAAACTCTCTTTTCTTAAAGAGGCTCTTCAAGAAATAATAGAGAGTTTAAAATAGTTTTCAATTAAAGCTTTTAAATAAACTCAAAAGTTTTTAAATCCTTGTGAATTTTCAATCAACATAAGCAAAATAAAAGCAAAAAAAAATTCCTCCAAAATTTGATAAAATCTTGGGATGTTACATCCACACCGGTGCTCCGCTCGCTCTACAGAAAAAGCCCCACAAAAAGAAGTTAGATTAGTTCATCCTTGCCTGAAACCAATTCTTGACTTTTCATTGTCTCCACTTTGTTTTTGTTGATTTTTTGTTGCATTGTGTGTCGAGTAGCTCGTTTTAGATCTAGTCTTTCAGAGTTCCGAGTTCTAGTCATGTTTTAGATCTATGCTTTTTCCGTTGCACTCCACAAAATTTTTCTTCCCATCACACAATCGATATTTTTCTGAGAATTAACCGGGCTGCTTTATTACTCGTCCGTATCAGGTACCAACAGGTTCATTACAAATTGCGGTGGATGATCCATCCAGGAAAACTTTATTCACACAACCCTCTTTTGCTAACATATGTGCTACAACGTTACCATATCGTCGCACATGATTGATCGAAGACGCTTCAAACTCTCCCAACATCTTCTTGATATCTTCCACCAACGGCCCGTGGATCGACCTGTCGAGCTCCTTGCTTGTCAGCTTCACCACTGCTCCCAAGCAATTGGTCGCCAGAGCCAGTTTAAGGACTCCCCCTCCTTAGCCAGTTGAACAGCTCGTGTGATACAACGGGGAAAAACAGCTAGCTCCTGTGATAGGAGCGCCATGGTGATCGCGGACGATCACACCGCCACCCGCTTTCGTCCACAGCTGAGAAAGCACCATCTGCAATAGCCTTATGCCATCCCTCTCCCGGTGGACACCAGTGTGCCACAGGCTTTGCCTCCTTGACCTTATTTACTCGATTCACATATTTCCATTCGTCCACCAAGGCTAAAATCCTAGAGGCAGTTTTCTCAAGGTCTTCAATCATTGGCTCATCCCTCACATCTCCATCTCCACTAATATAAAAAGACCAAGTCTGTCAGATCCGGAGGATCTGAACCGAATAGAAAGCGAAATCCGACGCCTCACGAGGCTCCAATGATGTACGATTTGCTAAACAAAATTTACATCCATTGCCACCGCTTAAGTTGTACTATTTCGGTTTTTTTCCACTCCACTCCACGACCTCGCCGCGCCCTAGGTCTTCCCGAAAAGAACCGCCGCCGGCAGTGTTGATCTCTAGCCTACCCACGATCTCCACCTCCAATGACCGGTGGAACGGGACCGTGGAACACCAAAATTCCCCACTCCTGAGAGGGATTTGAGGTGGAGGAAGGGTACGTCCCTTGACCGATTGCCCCTTCTCAGCGGAGATCCTCTACTCCAGCCCTCCCCAAGCGAACAAGAAGGGTCCACAGTCTTCACGCCATCGCAGCCCCTTTGGTAGCTGTTGTTCTCTTTCCGTCGTCGCCCTGCCTCAGCGATGGGGAATCGAGGACACCCTCCACACCGACTCCCTCCATGACGGGGAATCGAGGCCGCCCCGCACACCGGTGAATCGAGCCCAAACTGCAGGCCTTGGTAAATCGAGGTCGAACTACACACCGGCGTCGGTAATTGAAGTCGCCATGTCCGCCGATACGCCGACGACACCTCCACTGACCGCCTTCACAACTTTCTTTAGTTTTGACTGCAATGTTTTTGTGAGAACCCAAAATTTTGAGTTATCAATTAATTTGACTTAAATGATAATTGACTTTTAGTTATTCTGATTTTGCTAATTATGCTAATCTGCTAATATAAATTTGATATATTTTTATGAGTAAGTTTGGCAAAATAAATAGTGATTTGCGCCAAAGATAGCTTTCTTTTTTGCATTTGTAGAAAACATGATCGGTTATTTAAAGTAGGAGACATGCAACTAGTAGTACTTGGTGGAGTAGATATTTGTGCATGTAATTTGATAAGTGTAGCAACGAAAGACTTAACCGAGTTAGCTCTATCTCTTATCCATCTTCAGCCATAAGTACTCCCTGATGTAAACTAGTACTAGTAGTAGTCAGCTGGTACCATTTACTTGCTGTGTCGCAGCACAAGATAGACTAGTATACTTGCGTGGAGCTGTACATGGCAGCAGCATCTGAATAGTTGACACGTAAACTAGAAGGCTGATATTTTGTCCAGCGCCGAAGCGGTAAGTGGCCAACGATATTTAACTAGTACTTCCTCTGTTTAGAAATATAAGATGTTTTAGCTTTGTGAAGCTAATGTATCTAGACATGTTTTAGTGTATAGATTCAACCGAACCTATACATTAAAAGATGTCTACATACATTCACTTTACAAAACTAAAACATCTTATATTTCCGAACGGAGGGAGTACTAGGCGGTGCTGCTCCTATAAATAGATGGTCAGCCGAGCTGCTTAAGACACCATACCACATCGATTAGGAGCGAGCGCCAGAGGCAGAAATTAGCACAGTGAGAGATAATAGAGAGCGACTCCGGAGAGAGGGGATGCGGCCATACCTACATATTCTGGTGGCGATGGAATACAGAGCAGGAGATGTTTCTGAACCAGCGTAGAAGAGGAGCCGCAGATTGGTGCTTGTACTGCTCTTGGATTTCTTTGGATCTCTATGAAATGTTATTTGACATGGATGATTATATTCAGAAGGACTATCTCTATTTAAGGCAAGCATACATCCTTCTCCTTGGTTATCCTCTCCTTGATTTAGTTTGATCTCTTTTATTCAGTACCTAAGAAATCAGACCAGCTACTATTTGATTCTTGTGCAACGTCTGTAGCTATGATCCATGCATGCACTCCTTTGTCTATTCTACTCCCTCTCAGACCGTGCTAGCTTATTTGATTCTTGTGTATGCATGTAGCTGATTAACTTATGCAAGCCACTTGATGTTTCTTAATTCCGCACATCAGTGAGACTAGTATGGATACTAGTTTGTCGATGGTAGCGCATACAGACTAAGCTTATTAACATGTGGAGCATCTGGCTATACTTTCTTGGTGAATTCATCTGTCAATCCTTGTTTGATAAATCTCTGGTATCACGACGGCAAACGTATTGTACCAGTCACAGTTCAGGTATGGGACTGTCTGTGTTCTCCGCTAGGGACGACCCTGTTCGGGAACGTGTCGATGATGGATCCATAGGAGCGATCGACATCAGTAGGTTCAGGGGTTCGGGTTCTAGTGGGCTAAAGGACACTGCTCGGCTAGTATCTGTATGGTCCAAGTCGAGACTGTCGGCGTCAAAGTACCCCTCTGCAGAGTGTAAAAGCATGAATATTCACCCCTATGACTCCCGGGTAGGGAATGCTTGCTGTCATGCGTGATGCCAGATATTTTCTTTCATTCCATTCAAACTTGTTTTATCCTACATTCACTTTACCTTTGATTCAGCTAATCTTCTTATTGTTGAACCTTTGTATCGTATGCTTGCTGAGTATGCCTTCATACTCATACTTGCTATCTCAATTTTTTTGCAGAAATTAACATGGTTGGACAAGGTGTTGGCAAGGCGTAGGTGTAGTACTGCGGGTTGGGAGTTAAATAAAAGAAGCTTGTCTGTAAAATGACCTATGTATAAGCAAGGGTAATAAATATAGTGTTCTTCACATGTTTTAGCTTTGTAAATTGGTATTATTTCTGCCTTACAAGTTTATAATCACAAGATTTTAAATATGTGGCGGTTGTCGCGACTAGGCCCGGTTTCGGGGCGTAACAACTTTAATGGTATCAGAGCTTAGGTTAAATAAAAAAAATAAAACTTTGCATCCAATGTGGGATAACTGGGGTAGTTTTAGTAACGTAAGTTAGAAATGATACGATTTAACATTTTATTCCTGTTGAATGCATATGATTGCAATATCTTAGCATCTAGTGCCACGATTTTATTGCCCTGCTAGAATCGTATACTAGTGAAGTGATATGCAGTTGCTTGCACTTTGTTCTTCACCCGCTGCATGTCCTCTTGTTCACCACTGCTAGTAAATATTTAGATATATATCTTAGCATTTTCATTTGCTTGCATGGCAATTTTTTTTGTACTAATGTTTGAACAAGCAAAATCTTGCATATTAATTTAATTGAGAAGATAATTATGTTTTGTGAATTTCAGGGACGAAATTCTAATAAGGTGGGGAGGATGTGAGAACCCAAAATTTTGAGTTATCAATTAATTTGAGTTAAATGATAATTGACTTTTAGTTATTCTGATTTTGCTAATTATGCTAATCTGCTAATATAAATTTGATATATTTTTATGAGTAAGTTTGGCAAAATAAATAGTGATTTGCGCCAAAGATAGCTTTCTTTTTTGCATTTGTAGAAAACATGATCGGCTTTTTAAAGTAGGAGACATGCAACTAGTAGTACTTGGTGGAGTAGATATTTGTGCATGTAATTTGATAAGTGTAGCAATGAAAGACTTAACCGAGCTAGCACTATCTCTTATCCATCTTCAGCCAGAAGTACTCCCCGATGTAAACTAGTACTAGTAGTAGTCAGCTGGTACCATTTACTTGCTGTGTCGCAGCACAAGAGACTAGTATACTTGCGTGGAGCTGTGCATGGCAGCAGCATCTGAATAGTTGACACGTAAACTAGAAGGCTGATATTTTGCCCAGCGCCGAAGCGGTAAGCGGCCAACGATATTTAACTAGTACTAGGTGTTAAGCTTCATGCACTAGCCAACGCAACCAAAAGTACGAACTCATGGAAAGAGCTAGGCAATTCAGAAAATCAACACGTGGACACAAACGGGAGAAGAGAAAGTCAACACGTGGACACAAAGGGGGGCAACAACAATTTTACAATAAATTACGAAAACTAGGACTCGAACTCGAAACCCTGGGCTCTGATACCATGTTAAACTTCATACACTAGCCAACACAACCAAAAGTCCGAACTCATGAAAAGGGCTATGGAATTCACTTATACACTTCAACACTAGGCGGTGCTGCTCCTATAAATAGATGGTCAGCCGAGCTGCTTAAGACACCATACCACATCGATTAGGAGCGAGCGCCAGAGGCAGAAAATTAGCACAGTGAGAGATAATAGAGAGCGACTCCGCAGAGAGGGGATGCGGCCATACCTACATATTCTGGTGGCGATGGAATACAGAGCAGGAGATGTTTCTGAACCAGCGTAGAAGAGGAGCTGCAGATTGGTGCTTGTACTGCTCTTGGATTTCTTTGGATCTCTATGAAATGTTATTTGACATCGATGATTATATTCAGAAGGACTATCTCTATTTAAGGCAAGCATACATCCTTCTCCTTGGTTATCCTCTCCTTGATTTAGTTTGATCTCTTTTATTCAGTACCTAAGAAATCAGACCAGCTACTATTTGATTCCTGTGCAATGTCTGTAGCTATGATCGATGCATGCACTCCTTTGTCTATTCTACTCCCTCTCAGACCGTGCTAGCTTATTTGATTCTTGTGTATGCATGTAGCTGATTAACTTATGCAAGCCACTTGATGTTTCTTGATTCCGCACATCAGTGAGACTAGTATGGATACTAGTTTGTCGATGGTAGCTCATACAGACTAAGCATATTAACTTGTGGAGCATCTGGCTATACTTTCTTGGTGAATTCATCTGTCAATCCTTGTTTGATAAATCTCTGGTATCACGACGGCAAACGTATTGTACCGGTCATAGTTCAGGTATGGGACTGTCTCAGTTCTCCGCTAGGGACGACCCTGTTTGTGAACGTATCGACCCTGTTAGTTTACTGAGTGTGTTGTTTGGTCCATAGAACCACTTGCATGCTTATTGGAAATAAGTGATGTGTTAATTGCTTTGTTTGAAAAACCCTAGATTCTAAGTAGGATTAACTTAATAATTAAAATCTATAAAATCTTGCTTTGTTTTCTAAACTTGTTTGCTTCTGATACTCTTTGTTGTGTGTTATGGAGTGCATAAAATGTTGATGCTTGTGTATGCATGTATATTCATTGTGTGTTATTATTTTTCCGGCGATAGAATCGAACGAAGAGTGTACCGAAGAGGGGGAAGTTTTTGAGTATCAGGAAGAGGAGGACCAGGGACAAGCCATCTAACTTGTTGCATATCTGAATCCTATTCACTTGTTTTGCAGGTTGCATAATGGTTTACAACATTGCATGTTTTCATATTGCTATAGTTCTCGTAGCAATTATATTGTTGGCTCAAGCTCCACGAGCCCTTGTTATCATCCCATGAGCTGACCCTCTTGAACACCTACTCTTCACCCCTATAGTAGATGGATTGTTGATTAGCAACAAGACCCTTGGAAAAAAAACCTCTAGTGGAGCCCAAAAATTCTAGGATGGGAACACTTAAAAAGTTTTCTTGAAAATGATTTCGAAAACCTTGGAGTAGCATATACTCCACTGAAGTGTTTTACAAAAAGACTTTTGAGCAAATGATGATGCTCATGAAGGATAAAGGAGATGGTGACTTTTAAATGACATTGGTGATCACTAGGTATCCACCGGAACAATTTACCCGTGCAACCACATTACCCCGGAATGGGACGGGGCCTAGTCTGAAGTCTATCTACTTTAGTGCGGGGAGCCTCATATAATATAAGGGTTTGTAGGACCCATGGAATCCGGGTTGCCGCAAGACTATGGGCAATAGTGAATCGGGATCCTTCAGGATTTATCCGGCCGGAGGACACTTGGGTTCTCCCGCCGTGGCACTGGAGCTACACTCTGAATGGAGGTAGGCTGCCAGGGTTTACCGGGGAGGTTAACTCCATAGGGCAGGCACTCGTACTAATGTAGTTGTATGGAAGACTCCGTTCGATTATCCGAAGCCCGCATACTTGTGTATGACGGACCGTGGTGGTATCCCGACGGATTTATCGAATCTTGTGGGTAAAGTGTACAACCTCTGCAGACTGAAATCCTATTCGAATAGCCGAGTCCTCGGTCATGGACGGTTGGAATGGTCGCTATCTAGCCCAATGTCGGTTTTGTTTTCAAAGGATGTTTTGGGGAAGAAAAAGGAAATAGGTGTCAGACGGAGTACTCGGAGGGTACTGTCGTGACACGTGGGTGACCCAGAGTACTTGTAAGGTACTGCCGAGGAAGGAGGATTGTCATGTTTGATTGACCATTGTTATGTTTGGAAAATCAACGAGTTTCCCCCTTCCCTAGAACTTTTACTAAAGATGGTTTTATAAAAACTCTTCTTTAATAAGGATATAGAAATGTCATAGGACATGCTATATCGACACGAGAAACTATGAGTAGTATAGAGCAACTAGCCCGAAACCACTTCCCTTGCTACGACCAAACTGCATGTTACTCATTCTCTCTTAGGTGGTTTGCGAGTACAATTCAAATGTACTCACGGCTTTGTCCCTGGCTATTAACTTGGTCAGATTATGAGGAAGACTATGATGATGAAGGTGACGAGTTCGACGATGCCGGTGCGAACTAGGACCCATCTCCTGGTCAGTCGCCTGTAGGGTAGAGGCATGGACCGGGCTACCGACGCTACCCTTGTATCCGCTGCAATGTTGGTGAACTTGCCCTGCGTGGCATTTAAATTCGGCCAAGTGGCCATGTAAGACTATTTGAACTCGTTATGTAATGGATGATGTATTTCTATAATGCCAACTCGGTTATGTGGATTCACGACGATCTTCCTAGGATCGTGAATTGTATGCATAACGGGAAATCCCGGGTGGTAAGCCGGGGTCCCCACAGAGTTGGTATCAGAGCCATCCTGACCTTAGGAGACCCTAGAGTAGCATGGGCGTTAGACCGAACCAAACTTATTTTCGCTATTTAACTAAAAGAGATGGCTTAATATATATAAGGTAAATATATATTGCTCTCATCTCTTCCCCTTACTCTTTAAGCATGTAGACTACTTGTATTTTAATTCCAGTTTTTACAGTACTTAAAATATTGCACACTTGGGCAAGCTATTAATTAAATCTATCATAAAATTTTGTGTAGATGGACGCTCCTACCACTCACCGTCAGGTCGGTACCCACGAGGACGTGCTTGCGTTTGAGCGCGACTTGGTGGAGCTGACCGCGCGTCTCGGACGCCCGCGTCCGGAGATTCGAGGTTACCGACTCTTCGAGGAGGGCACTCGGGAGCTGGCCTTCCAGCTCGTTTGTCAGGTCCGCGGGAAGGAGGTCCCGCCGATCTCTCAGGGGTTCACCTTCGAGGTGATTGAGCGTACTTGGGGCGATGGACTTATGCGTGTTCTCCGACACGCCATCTCGCATCTCGTCCACCTCCACTACGACGAGCTACTCGGTACCCGCTACGAGCACTACGAACGGGTTGACTCCGATGGTTTTCCTCACCAGGCCGCCGCCCACACTCCGTTTAGCCGCCACCTTTGCCACACGGAGGCCTTGCTGCACCACACCCAGGAGCAGCTAGACCATGTCCGTATGGTCGCCGACGAGAGGGGCTTGGAGTTAGCCGTTCTTCGTGCGGATCTTCAGGAGACTATCCTCTCTCGCCACCACCTCCTCGCAGCTAAGAGGAGGATCTCGAAGAGGAACAGGACCCTGCGGCAGCGTGTCCGCGACTTGGAGGACCACCTAGCTTCTCTCGAGAGTCACGTGTCAGAGTTGGAGGAGGAGACCGCCGAGCTCCGCAAGGAGAATGAGGCAGTCCTTAGCCGTGATGACGACCACCAGGAGGCCTTTGACGAGGAGCCCGCGAGCACCGACGACGATGACCGTGGTAGCGATGGCGGTGACGACCGCAACGCTATCATGGACTTCTACGCGCCTGAGACTCCGAGCGAGGAGGATCCTGAGGAGGTTGAGCCCCACGTCACTATCGATTAGGAGGTGTCCGGCGCACTACTACCACTTCACTTAGGATGACGACTGCAGAGTAGGATCTACTTATCCCCTTTTGCGTATGTATTGCATGGTTCTGTTGAAACCATTGATGTGATGATGTATGAGACTAAGGGTGATGGGTGCTAGACGGATGTAGCACCACTTTTGTATGTATGACTGCATGTATTGGACTTGGATGCTTTTGTATGTTAATATGATATGGATGTTAGCTTATGTATGTCTCTCATGAATGATTTCGTTACAAAATGTTTCTACACAACGCGTCTGCTTTAATTATTTTCGTCCTGGTTTCTCACCCAACCGCTTTTCTCCAGAATGGCTCCGGAAACACGAGGCCAAGCTGGAAACAATCCGCCCCCTCCACCTGAGCCCGACATGATGCAGGTGCTGCGACTCATGTTAGAAGAACGTGAAGCCGCACGTGCTGAGCGTCAAGCCAACCTCGCCACTCTCCAACACCTTGCCCAGCTAACCACCAACAACAACAATAACCGTGGTGGCAATGGTGATGATGAGCCGCAAACCAAGCTTCGTGATTTCTAGAATTCCAACCCACCCACCTTCACTAAGTCCGCTGAGCCTCTGGATGCCGATGACTGGCTTCGGACTATTGAGAATAAACTTGAATATGCGGGAGTGGGAGCAAACAAGAAGGTCCTGTACGCAACTCACTTTTTAGCTGGACCAGCTGGAGCATGGTGGGAAAATGTCCGCGCCATGCAGCCCGAGGGACAAGTTATGACCTGGGATGCCTTTAAGACCAAGTTCCGCAAGGCCCACGTACCCTCAGGACTTATCAAGATCATGAGAGATAAATTTCTCAATCTGAAGCAAGGAGGTATGAGCGTTACCGACTACCTCGACAAGTTCACCACCTGGGGGAGGTACGCCCCAAACGATATTGACACCGATGAGAAGAAGAGAGAGAGATTTCTCAACGGATTGCAGGAGGAGCTACAGACTTACCTTGTGGCTGTTCACTATCCCGATCTAGAAGCAATGGTAGATGCTGCCATCATGGTCGAAGACAAGAACAAGGCTGCCCGTGAGAGTCGCAAGAGGAGGATGATGAACCAGGGAGGACCTAGTGGTCACAGGTCCCGCAGCATGCCCCCATCCCGAGCAGCAGCACCACCCTAGAGGTTCGCTTCTCAAACTCCTAGGACAAACAACCCCAGCCGTCAGTACCCTAGCAATCGGCTGTCAGGAGGAATCTTCTCCGGAAACAACCGCAACACCTTCAACCCCGCCAATCGCAGTCAGGGAAGTGGATGCTACACATGTGGCCAGCCGGGACACTTCTCTAAGGAGTTTCCTCTAAAGAAGCCTGCTGCCCCGAGCCTCAGCGCGCCGCGACCCACTCGGGGTCAAGGCCGTGGACCCTCTGGTAGGAACCCAAAGACTCAAGCCCAAAACGCAAGGGGCCGTCTGAACCATGTCACTGCGGAAGAAGCTGCTGAAGCCCCAGATGTTGTGCTTGGTACGTTTCTTGTCAACTCCATCCCTGCAAGAGTGCTGTTTGATTCGGGTGCATCACATTCTTTCGTTACCGAGCATTTTGTGAAAAAGGGGAAGTTAGAATCAACCATGATGACTAGGGCCATGCTAGTTCAGATTCCCGGTTCCATTGTGAAGACCAAGGATAACTGTGTAGATGTGCCAGTAGTTATTCACGGGGTATCTTTTCGAGCCAATTTGATTATCTTAGGCACGAAAGGGTTGGATGTAGTGCTTGGAATGGATTGGATGTCCAAGTACCAGGGGCACATAGATTGCGCTCGAAAGTCTATAGCCGTGACCAACAGCGATGGTGTTCGAATCGAGCATGTTGCAACAATGCCATCCCGCAAAGCTTACTACAAGAAGTCCGTATCCGGGCCAACCCTCGACCAAGTCCCAGTGGTATGTGAATACCCGGATGTTTTCCCCGAAGAGCTGCCAGGTATGCCCCCTGACCGGGATATCGAGTTTATTATTGAGTTGGTCCCTGGGACAGCCCCTATTGCGCAACGAGCCTACCGCATGAACCCCCAAGAGCTAGAAGAGTTAAAGAGGCAACTCGCTGATATGCTCAGCAAGGGTCTTATTCGTCCCAGCGCGTCACCATGGGGTTCGCCTGTTCTTTTTGTGGACAAGCGGGACGGTACCATTCGATTGTGTGTGGACTACCGTAAACTCAATGAGGTGACTATTAAAAACAAGTATCCGCTCCCAAAAATCGAAGATCTGTTTGATCGGCTGAATGGAGCCAAAGTATTCTCCAAGATCGATCTCCGTACCGGATATCATCAGCTGAAGGTTCGAGAGTCTGATATTCCCAAGACCGCATTCACCACCCGCTACGGCTTGTTTGAATACACCGTGATGTCCTTTGGCTTGAGAAATGCCCCCGCCTACTTCATGAATCTCATGAACAAGGTGTTCATGAAATTCCTTGACAAGTTTGTAGTGGTGTTCATTGACGACATTTTAGTCTATTCCAAAACGGAGGAAGAGCATGCAGAACATCTGCGTCTCGTGTTGGGAACCCTGCGCGAGCACCAACTTTATGCTAAGTTCAGCAAGTGTGAGTTTTGGCTGAAAGAAGTTGGATTCCTAGGCCACGTTATATCAGCTGGTGGAGTTTTCGTTGACCCCTCTAAAATCACCTCCATCCTGGAGAGAAAAGCCCCGACTAACCCCACCGAAGTTTGAGCTTTCCTTGGACTAGCTGGTTATTACTGGAAGTTCGTTGAAGGATTTTCTAGCATTGCTCGCCCGATGACTCAACTCCTCAGGAAGGACAAAAAGTTCGAGTGGACTGAGAAATGCGAGCAAAGTTTCCAAGAACTCAAGAAGAGACTTGTGTCAGCCCCTATTTTAACCATGCCCGATATTACCAAGAGCTTTGACGTCTATTGCGACGCATCCATGCTTGGGCTTGGAAGTGTCTTAATGCAAGACGGCAAGGTCATTGCTTACCTATCCCGACAACTGCGACCCCACGAGTTAAATTACCCTACCCATGACCTAGAACTTGCCGCCGTGGTTTACGCACTAAAAACTTGGCGACACTACCTCATGGGAAACCGGTTTGAGATTTACACGGACCACAAGAGCTTAAAGTACATTTTCTCTCAGAAGGAGTTGAACACGAGACAACGAAGATGGATTGAGCTTATCAAAGATTATGATCTAGGCATTCACTATCACCCGGGCAAGGCGAATGTTGTTGCCGATGCCCTCAGTCGAGAGCCTAGCTCTCTAAATACCCTGCTAAAGACCCACCAACCTACCTTATGTCAAGAATTTGAAAGATTTGGACTTGAGCTTGTAAGCTGTGGATTTTTAGCCAATCTTGAAGTCCAACCCACTTTGTTCTACCAAATTAAAGAGGCCCAAAAAGGTCATGAGAGTATTGAAGGAATCAAGCATAGGATGGGATGAGAAGAAGTACCTGGATTTTCAATTGACCACCAAGGTGTGCTGTGGTATAACGGACGTCTGTGCGTCCCTAACATCGATGAGTTAAAGCAACTGATTTTAAAGGAGGCCCACGATACTCCTTACTCGATCCACCCAGGAGGCACCAAGATGTACCAAGACCTGAAGGAACAATTTTGGTGGCATGGTATGAAGCGAGAGATAGCTTTTTACATTGCGCGATGTGATGTCTGTCAACGTGTCAAGGCCGAGCACCAAAGACCTGTGGGTCTGCTCCAGCCATTGAAAATACCTATGTGGAAATGGGAAGAAGTTGGTATGGACTTTATCACCGGCCTTCCAAGGTCAAACAGGGGACATGACTCCATCTGGGTCATTGTTGATCGTCTAACCAAATTGCACATTTCCTACCCGTCAAGACCACCGACCGAGGCCAGAATCTAGCTGAGCTCTATATAAACCAAATCGTGAGCCTACATGGGGTACCGAAAAGAATCGTGTCTGATCGAGGATCACAGTTCACCTCCCGATTTTGGGAAAGCCTACACCGAGCCCTTGGGACAAACCTTTCCTTTAGCACCGCTTTCCACCCGCAGACAGGAGGTCAAACTGAGCGAGTGAATCAAATTCTTGAAGACATGCTTCGCTCCTGTGTCCTCTCATATGGAGCCAAGTGGGAGGATTGCCTACCCTTTGCCGAGTTTTCCTACAACAATAGCTACCAAGCGAGCCTGCAAATGGCCCCCTTTGAAGCTTTGTATGGTCGTAAGTGCCGTACCCCTCTCAACTGGGCCGAGACCGGAGAGAGCCAAATGTTTAGACCCGACATCATTAAAAGGGCCGAAGAACAAGTACAACTGATTCAAAACCGACTAAAGGCCGCCCAATCTAGACAGAAGAACTACGCCGATTCTCGACGAAGACCCATATCCTTTCAGGTGGGAGATTACGTCTATCTCCGTGTTACACCTCTCAAGGGGATGCAAAGATTTCATGTTAAGGGTAAGCTAGCACCCCGCTATATTGGCCCGTACAAAATCCTAGAGCGCCGCGGAGAGATGTCCTATAAACTGGAGCTACCCCTGAAGCTGTACGAATTCCACGACGTGTTCCACGTATCACAGCTACGCAAATGCCTTCGAACCCCCAGCAAACCCGATATTTTCAAGGAAGTTGACCAAGACTCTATTGACCTCAACCACGATTTGAGCTACCACGAGAGACCGATCCGTATCTTGGAGAAAGATGTTCGTCTTACCCGTAGAAGAAAAATCAATATGTATAAAGTTCAATGGAGTAACCACACCGAAGACAAGGCCACTTGGGAACGTGAAGATTATCTTCAGCAAGAATTCCCTGAGTTGTTCAACGCTTAGCTACCGAATCTCGGGATGAGATTCTTTTAAGGGGGGAAGGTCTGTAACACCCCACTTTTTGTAAAGCTTGTTAGACCAAAAGTTTGGCACTTTTATTTTGGGATAATTCAAAAATTTCCATTCATATGACTGCTTGAGTGCTAACATGTGTGATTTCATGTATGTGTATGCATGATTTTATGTGAGTGCATGTGTTGCTTATTTCTTGTTTGCATTTTTATTTTCTACAACCAATATCTTTATTCCTGAATTATATTTGGTGCTATGATCTTATGCTGAATTACTTGATCTTGATGCTTGCTTAAGTGAAACAGAAACCCTAGCTTAACCCCTTTGCTTGATCACACTTTATTAGAATTTCTTTTTCTTTTATTTTTGAACCAATATCTGAAAATAGGAACATCACCAAAACCCTACTTAAAAGTAACTTCTTAACCAATCATCACCACCACTTGATTCGAATTTTGAACTTTTCAAAATTCAAACAAATTTTGGCTGAAATTGCCATTTCTTCTTTCTTTCTTTTTCTTTCTTCTTTCTCTCCTCGCCAACTCGACCAAGAGGCCACCCCAGCCGTCCACTACCCTCTCCCTCTCTTATTCTCTTTGTCCTGTAGCAAATGGACACAAGGGAGGGGTGAGACCCGATGCAATCTTTGTAAGATTGCCCTACCCCCTCTCTCTCACTCTCCTCCCTCTCTACCCCCAATCGGCGACGAGCTGCCGCCCAGGAGGACCCCCACGACCCCACCTGCCAGCCACCCCAGCTCCTGCACCTCACCTTCTCTCTTCTCTCGCTAACGCCGACCGTGCGCACACCCGTGGCGACCCAAGCTTCGGCGGCAAGACAGTCGTTGCTGCCTCGCCATCAATGCCCTCTGGACACCGCCGACGCCGCCCAATCGATGGCCGCCGCTCCGACCAGCCGTAGACCCCGCAGCCGCCCTCGCTCTAACCGTGTCGAGAATGCTCCGTGGACGCCAAGAGCATGCAACGCGTTCCAGAGCATGTGCACGTCCATTTCTCTTGCACTTTGCACCGTTCTACATGGCATCGAACGCTCACTCACGCGACGCACATGCCCAACACCCCTACCCCTCGACGTGGCCTGCTCGTGACCGAAACCGAGCGCACCTTGACTGAAACCGACGTAACCCTGGTCGATTTGGCCCACGCCCGAGTCTCTTGTTTGCATCACTGGAACCAGTCCACGACGCCGTCCACGGAGCACCGCCACCCCAGCCATTCGCGTCTGACAAGAACCACCCTACGCCGCGTCTACCCCGACCCTTTATAAGCCGAGACCCAGCGTCTGAGCCACCAGTTCGACGCCATTCGCCCCCATCCACTTCTCCTCGCCTCCCAGAGCCCATCTAGCTAGCCTCTGCTCTCCCTCTCTCTCTGTAGAAGGAGAACACCATCGCCGGAGTCCGAGAAGAAGGGGAAGGTTGCCATCACCAGCAGGCCTTCTCCTGCTTCCTTCTCTGCATCTCCGTGACCCTCTTGCTTCCCTCGATCTCACGCACTCCTTCTTTGTGTCCAGATCGAGCTCGAGCCATCGCCATTGCCGATCTCTGCGAGGAAGAACACCGACGACCTCGGCTTCGACGCGAACGCACCAGCCTCTGCATGCCGCCCGTTCCGAGCCAGACCGTTTTCTGAACGCCTCCGCCTCCAATCTGCCGCCGTCCAGTCGCCGACGACCCCCGGTGAGCACCGCCAGCCCCCAAACCCTAGCTAGCTCGCCGGCGATGCCCTGCGTGCATGCTCATGCGAGGAAGAAGGGCGGTGCGCCGTCCGATCTAGATCGGACGGCGACTTACCGCTTCGATCGGCCAGGCCCCGGGCAGGCCGCCAGATCTGGGCCGGCCCAGGTCCGATCTGACCAGCCCCGCCCGAAGACCGGCCCGTTATATTTTTTTTCAAACGATTTTTCCTATTTCTGATTCTCTGCTAGATTCAAAAATTCATAGAATATTCTCTGTATGAGCAAATTGATTGATTCAAATTTCTACGAGTAGCTTGTTGTGATATCTTTCAAATGGCATAGGTTCCATGTTTGTAGACCCTCTGTAGATGAAATGATAAATAGTGAAGCTAATTAGATCCTTTCTCAAGTTTATTTTATATCTTGAGTTCTGTATACTGAAAATGAGCAAATCCAATTTTCGGAGGTAGCTTAACTTGTTAGTTAGATTTACCAGGTGGTTTTACTATCTTAGGACCCATACTTTTGCAGTAGTAATTGATTTGATTGTTTGTATAGTTAATATTAGCAAAATTGCCATCTGCAGAATATTAGGAATTTATGTATGAATCCAATTTTGTTCGGTTGTGCTCTGGAAGTGCTTTCCAGAATAATTTAGCCCATATTTTTCTGATGCTCAGACAATATGTGAGGTTTATTTTGGTGTTATAGCGATATTTCCTATTGATTAATCCATAAGAATTAAACCACAAACTGTTTTTAGGTAAATTCAACTTTGTTGGATTCTTAAGATTGTTGTCAACCTGTTAGTTTACTAAGTGTGTTGTTTGGTCCATAGAACCACTTGCATGCTTATTGGAAATAAGTGATGTGTTAATTGCTTTGTTTGAAAAACCCTAGATTCTAAGTAGGATTAACTTAATAATTAAAATCTACAAAATCTTGCTTTGTTTTCTAAACTTGTTTGCTTCTGATACTCTTTGTTGTGTGTTATGGAGTGCATAAAATGTTGATGCTTGTGTATGCATGTATATTCATTGCGTGTTATTATTTTTCCGGCGATAGAATCGAACGAAGAGTGTACCGAAGAGGGGGAAGTTTTTGAGTATCAGGAAGAGGAGGACCAGGGACAAGCCATCTAACTTGTTGCATATCTGAATCCTATTCACTTGTTTTGCAGGTTGCATAATGGTTTACAACATTGCATGTTTTCATATTGCTATAATTCTCGTAGCAATTATATTGTTGGCTGAAGCTCCACGAGCCCTTGTTATCATGCCATGAGATGACCCCCTTGAACACCTACTCTTCACCCCTATAGTAGATGGATTGTTGATTAGCAACAAGACCCTTGGAAAAAAACCTCTAGTGGAGCCCAAAAATTCTAGGATGGGAACACTCAAAAAGTTTTCTTGAAAATGATTTCGAAAACCTTGGAGTAGCATATACTCCACTGAAGTGTTTTACAAAAAGACTTTTGAGCAAATGATGATGCTCATGAAGGATAAAGGAGATGGTGACTTTTAAATGACATTGGTGATCACTAGGTATCCACCAGAACAATTTACCCGTGCAACCACATTACCTCGGAATGGGACGGGGCCTAGTCTGAAGTCTATCTACTTTAGTGCGGGGAGCCTCATATTATATAAGGGTTTGTAGGACCCTGGAATCCAGGTTGCCGCAAGACTATGGGCAATAGTGAATCGGGATCCTTCGGGATTTATCCGGCCGGAGGACACTTGGGTTCTCCCGCCGTGGCACTGGAGCTACACTCTGAATGGAGGTAGGCTGCCAGGGTTTACCGGGGAGGTTAACTCCATAGGGCAGGCACTCGTACTAATGTAGTTGTATGGAAGACTCCGTTCGATTATCCGAACCCCGCATACTTGTGTATAACAGACCGTGGTGGTATCCCGGTGGATTTATCGAATCTTGTGGGTAAAGTGTACAACCTCTGCAGAGTGAAATCCTATTCGAATAGCCGAGTCCTCGGTCATGGACGGTTGGAATGGTTGCTATCTACCCAATGTCGGTTTTGTTTTCAAAGGATGTTTTGAGGAAGAAAAAGGAAATAGGTGTCGGACGGAGTACTCAGAGGGTACTGCCGTGACATGTTGGTGACCCGGAGTACTTGTAAGGTACTGCCGAGGAAGGAGGATGGTCATGTTTGATTGACCATTGTTATGTTTGGAAAATCAATGAGTTTCCCCCTTCCCTAGAACTTTTACTAAAGATGGTTTTATAAAAACTCTTCTTTAATAAGGATATAGAAATGTCGTAGGACATGCTATATCGACACGAGAAACTATGAGTAGTATAGAGCAACTAGCCTGAAACCACTTCCCTTGCTACGGCCAAACTGCATGTTACTTATTCTCTCTTAGGTGGTTTGCGAGTACAATTCAAATGTACTCACGGCTTTGTCCCTGGCTATTAACTTGGTCAGATTATGAGGAAGACTATGATGATGAAGGTGAGGAGTTCGACGATGCCGGTGCGAACTAGGACCCATCTCCTGGCCAGTCGCCTGTAGGGTAGAGGAATGGACCAGGCTACCGACGCTACCCTTGTATCCGCTGCAATGTTGGTGAACTTGCCCTGCGTGACATTTAAATTCGGCCAAGTGGCCATGTAAGACTATTTGAACTCGTTATGTAATGGATGATGTATTTCTGTAATGCCAACTCGGTTATGTGGATTCACGATGATCTTCCTGGGATCGTGAATTGTATGCATAATGGGAAATCCCAGGTGGTAAGCCGGGGTCGCCACATAATCACAAGATTATAAATATGTGGCGGTTGTCGCGACTAGGCCCGGTTTCGGGGCGTGACAACTTTAATGGTATCAGAGCTTAGGTTAAATAAAAAAATAAAACTTTGCATCCAATGTGGGATAACTGGGGTAGTTTTAGTAACGTAAGTTAGAAACGATACGATTTAATATTTTATTCCTGTTGAATGCATATGATTGTAATATCTTAGCATCTAGTGCCACGATTTTATTGCCCTGCTAGAATCGTATACTAGTGAAGTGATATGCAGTTGCTTGCACTTTGTTCTTCACCCGCTGAATGTCCTCTTGTTCACCACTGCTAGTAAATATTTAGATATAGATCTTAGCATTTTCATTTGCTTGCATGGCAAATTTTTTTGTACTAATGTTTGAACAAGCAAAATCTTGCATATTAATTTAATTGAGAAGATAATTATGTTTTGTGAATTTCGGGGACGAAACTCTAATAAGGTGGGGAGGATGTGAGAACCCAAAATTTTGAGTTATCAATTAATTTGAGTTAAATGATAATTGACTTTTAGTTATTATGATTTTGCTAATTATGCTAATCTGCTAATATAAATTTGATATATTTTTATGAGTAAGTTTGGAAAAATAAATAGTGATTTGCGCCAAAGATAGCTTTCTTTTTTTGCATTTGTAGAAAACATGATCGGTTATTTAAAGTAGGAGACATGCAACTAGTAGTACTTGGTGGAGTAGATATTTGTGCATGTAATTTGATAAGTGTCACTGGTGGAAAAATGGGCCATTAATCCCGGTCTGTAACGGCCTTTAGTCCCGGTTTCCAAACCGGGACTAGCAAAGCGCGATTAAAGGCCTTCACCCTTTAGTCCCGGTTGCAAACAAACCGGGACTAATGGCCGTCCACGTGGGCACGGCTGGGAGCGCCGTCTCGGGGACCTTTAGTCCCGGTTCGTAATGAGAACCGGGACTAAAGTGTTCTGTTTTTTTTTATTGCTGTTTCAGATTATAGGTTTAAGGTTTATGCTTAATTAGGGTTCATTTTAATTTCAAACGAGTTTCCGTACCTATATTTTACGACTAGTACATACACATTACACGTTGGTGCATGCATATATAATATTATACGATGTCTCGCGACTGTATATACTACAATTTCAAACAAGTGTATGTACAACTATTTTTCAAACAAGTTTCAAAACAAACTAAGTTACATGGAGATCACTAAATTACAGATAGCGTTCTTCGTCCTCCACATAGTGTTCTCCTTTCTCATCGAGGACCTCCCTCATGATGAATCCTGCTAGCTCCTCTTGAATTGCTTTTAGGCGCTGGGTTAGTACGAGCTTCTCCCGCATCACATACAACTTTAAGAAAATCGATATGGATATATATAAGTTGGATGAAACTCAACACAATTGATTATAATAAAAGAAAACTGTGAATATTATTTACGTACATCAAAGTCCGTGGTACGTGCTCTCCGCTCACTGGTGTACCACCGGATGAACTCGCAGACGTAGAATCCACAGAGATTGGTCCCCGGTGGTTGCTGCAAACCCTTTATCTTTTTAAAAGTTAGCTGTTCTTTGAATTCACCTCTTACCGACCTTCTGAAACGTGTCCAAACGCTACAGGGCAAAGAAAATGAGCAAATGAGTTATTAAATACTTGATATCAGGAAATTAATGAAAGGAGCTGATATATATAGTCGGGTAATGATTGAAATTACTTTTGCAGCATTTCTTTCATGTCGCTAAACAGGACGTCGGGCTTATCCAATGAGTCCAAGATATGAACAGTTGATGTGTCCAATTGGATCTTTAGCAGAATCCAGTGAAAACTGCAAACACGCATGCATAACTCATCAATTACACTTAACATCTAGTAAGCAAAAAAGAATGTCTAAAAGATAGAAACACTCACTTGAAGTTGTAAGGAAATAGAAGTTCTCTTTTAAGACTTTGCTTGACAAAAAATCTGAAGAGGTCCTTCTCCACGTCTCTGGGGTGATCTTTTAACATCCTTTCATTAATGATATATGGGTCAATGAACCCAACGTCATGGATTCCAATTTTTTTGCATTCAAACATCTTAAATCTGCATAATAGCATACAAAAATCATATAGTTAATTAAGATATATAGGCAATGAACGAGCTTAGCTAGATACTTGAATATAAATCACTTACAGACAATAGCAACTGATGCTAGACTTGTCGAGATCGCGCTGATTGAATATGTGAAACAATTCGTCCATTGGAATATGTACCATGTATCTTTTGAAGTAATGCTCCTCTCTAACGTCCAAGAGGATAAAACGTTTGAAGTCCTTTTTTTGTATATGCACCTTGTACCAGCCGAGCAGATTTCGCATATGTGTTGATAGACCGCGTTCCTCCTCAGGCTTGATCAGAGGCCCCCCCATTACATATTGCCCTACTACCTCTCCCAGTGGCGCTTCTTCAAGGCCTAACATAACTAGAAGAGGCACATTCAAGACGTCTGCGTTCTCTTTTGCCTCCCTTACAGTTAAACCCAATAGTTCTGCAGCTGCTACTACTCTGGGGTCCAATAACAATCGGTCCTCTTCCAAATCGGCTCTGAAGGACGTATCGATATCGGGGGGGGGGGGGGCGACTATGAGCGGGGCGACCGATTGATTCTTCTGTTCTCCAAGCTGGGGAATTTGTTTCCCGCTTCTTTTTGCCTTGGCCAAGTCACTTTGCCTTTCAATTTCGCGTTTATAGTCTGATGGCAGATTCATCTTATATTGGGGCTCTGCAGTAAGCATACCATAAGCCCAGTCCTTTTGTTTCTCCGTGTATGTCGGCTTGGGCTCAGGCACTTTCAGTGCAAAAAATGCCTTCACTTCGGCGCATACTATCGCCTCGTTTTCCTCGGGAGTCCGGTCATAAGCTCTCTTGGGAAGAGGCTTTAGCGATGGCTCTGGTATCTTCGTGGTCTTATGTACTACCTTATCAGTAGTACTAACCGTAGCGGACCTGCTCCGCTTTTTCCCCGTCTGAGTAGTATTGGGGGGCGGCTTCGCCTGACGCGCTGGAGGTGCACTAGGGGACGGCGTTGGCTGACGCGCGGGAGGTGCACTGGGGGACGGCGTTGGCTGACGCGCGGGAGGTGCACTAGGGGGCGGCGTCGGCTGACGCGTCGCCCGAGGTGGACTCAGGGGTGGCGTCGGCTGACGCGGCGCGGGAGGTGGACTCGGGGGCGGCGTAGGTGGACGACGTTCACCGGGGGAGGGTGGACTTGGATTCCTCGGAGTCGGTGGCCTTGGCGCTGAGCCTGGAAACTTGATGTATTTCTTTTGCCATAAAACGATTTGGCGCTTGACATCTCCAAGTCTCCGATCCCCTTCAGGTGTAGCAAAATCAAGCTCTAGGTCCTCGAATGAGCTGACTATGTCAAGCACCGAGACACGAGCATAGCCAGCCGGTATCGGGTTCCCATGGTGGAGTGCTTCAGGTAGACAAGGTAAAGCGTCACCGCTCGCCACCTTGATGGTCATGTTCTTCATTGGCTGATGTAGCTCACAATTTGTCATCTCCCTAACATCATCCACGGGGTAGCGAGACCCCGGTGCTTCATGCTCATCAGCTGGGACCTCCGTGGAAGCCACACTGCTTCTCCACTGACTATTAAGATCCAATGCTGGATCTTCCTGCAGACGAGATCTGCCTCCCTGGCTAAGTTGATGTATCATACTCTTCATGTCGGCTAATTCACGTTCTACCTTGCCGATCCGATCTGCTTCCCGATCCTTCTTTCTCTTACGGCTTTTGTAACCGTACGGATCTTCGTGCTGAGAAAACCCTTCCTTCCATGGAACACCGACGCCTTTGCCTCTTGTTCGTCCGGTGTGTTCTGGATTCCCGAGGGCGTGTGTCAGCTCGTCGTTCTCTCGGTCGACACGGATCAATCCCGCTTGAGCATCCTCCATTGCCTTAACAAGTTTTACTGTGGGAGTAAAGGTCTGTTTCCGATGAACACACTCCCCTGTTGTCGGGTCTAACGATCCTCCATGTCCGTACCACCAGTGCTTGGCCCTTTCGGGCCATCCCTCTGTACCTGGAGTGATTCCTTTATTCCTCAATTCATTCTCCATAGATTCCCACTTGGGCACTGCTCTCACGTAGCCGCCTGGCCCCAAAACATGGTGATGTTCCTTCTTTTCAGCATTTTTCTTATTTTTTCCGACATTTCCTTGGCTCTCTCAGATGCCTTGAATGCCACAAATTCAGGCCACTGTTGTCTCAACTTCTCGTATGCTCCTTCGAACACTGGAGTTTTATTTTTCGCGATATACTTCGCGTTTAACATTTTCTTGAAGCCCCGGAATGCTTCAGCCATCTTCTTGAGAGCGTACTGTTTAACTCTCCTTCTCCTTTCACGTCCACCCGGAATTTCATTTCCATCATCATCCTTCTTGGAGTACTCCAGAGGTAGAATGAAATTTTCCATGAGCTTCCTCCAAAGGTCTTTCTTGGATCTTTTGTTCACAAAAGTAGCTCCAAGACGTGCCTTCTTTGGCTCGTGCCATTCTTGAACCGTGATCGGGATCATGTCCCTAACAATCACTCCGCATTGATTTATAAATTTTGTTGCGTGTTGTGTTGGCTCCAACGGTTTGCCATCTGGAGATACTACATCGATGGTCAGCTTCTGATTCGCACTCAACTTTTGGCTCGAACCTCGTTTAGAATACGATTTGCTCGATCTGGAGGGCTGAAAAAAAGAAAAAGTCGTTAATCCAAATATGCATATTCCCTTCGTATCACCAAAAGCTAAATCTATATACCTCGCCATCGGCGTTTGTTTGCAATTGTCGTTCGGCATCGGTGTTTGTTTGCCCTTCGTCGTCAAACATTTCTATCTCCATTCCGTCACCGGAAGGGTTAAGAAACGATGAAACATCATCTTCAAATTCAGCTTCTCCGGCACCTTCTCGGCCGACTCCTTCTCGGCCGGCTACTCTGGGGTCTTCTCGATCGGCACCTTCTTGAGGCACATATACATTCTCACGTATCATGCCAAATAAGAATTCTTCGGGGTGGTGTGGGTCATTTTCACCGTCCATGTCTCTTCTAAAGACAGGTAAAACAAGTTAGTGACACATATTTGATCAATAACCAAAAAAAAGGGGGCGTTGGCCGAGCGCCGACGCGGTGGGGGGAAGACCCCCTCACCGCGTCAGCGCCCGGCCAACGCCCCCTTTTAGTACACATATTTGATCAATAACCAAAAAAAAGGGGGCGTTGGCCGAGCGCCGACGCGGTGGGGGGAAGACCCCCTCACCGCGTCGGCGCCCGGCCAACGCCCCCTTTTAGTACACATATTTGATCAATAACCAAAAAAAAGGGGGCGTTGGCCGAGCACTGACGCGGTGGGGGAAGACCCCCTCACCGCGTCGGCACCCGGCCAACGCCCCCTTTTAGTATACATATTTGATCAATAACCAAAAAAAAAGGGGCGTTGGCCGAGCGCCGACGCGGTGGGGGGAAGACCCCCTCAACGCGTCGGCGCCCGGCCAACGCCCCCTTTTAGTACACATAAATCTAACATTTCAAATATTCTAAAATTACTAACATTTCAGATATTCTAACATTTCTATTTTTTACTAACATTTCAAATATTCTAACATTTCTAACATTTCAAATATTCTAAAATTTCTAACAATTCTAACCTAAAATACTAAATAACAATTCTAACAATTCTAACCTAAAATTCTATATAAATTCTAACCTAAAATGCTAACCTAATATTCTAACTAAAATGCTAACCTAAAATTCTAACTAAATTCTAACAAAAAATACAAAGGGGCGGCGGCGGCGGCCGGTTCTCCTCACCTTACCGAGGGGCTCGGGGACGGCGTGGCGGCTCGGCCGGGGATGGCGGCGCGGCTCGGGGACGGCGGTGCGGCCTAGGAGGCGTCGGGGACGGCGGCCGGCGCGGCGGGAGACGTCGGGGACGGCGGCGCGGCTCGGGGAGGCCACGGGGACGGCGGTGCGGCCTAGGAGGCGTCGGGGACGGCGCGCGGCGCGGTGGGAGGCGTACGTCGGGGACATGCTCTGGAAGGCGTCGGGGTCGACGGCGGCGCGGCTCGGGGATCGGCCACGGGGACGGCGGCGCGGCTCGGGGAGGCCACGGGGACGGCGGCGCGGCTCGGGGAGGCGTCAGCGCGCGGCGCGGCTGGAGGCCTCGGGGACGGCGGCGACGGCGAGTTTTTGGCCAACCGCAACAATCGGCGGCGTGTTTTGCGTCGGGGGCCTTCGTCTCGATCGAAAATTCGCTAAGTGTGAGTGGGGAAGAAGGAGAGGGGCGGCGCGGGCTTTTATACCCCCAGCCTTTAGTCCCGGTTGGTAGCTCCAACCGGGACTAAAGGGGGGTCTTTAGTCCCGGTTGAAACCACCAACCGGGACTAAAGGGTCTTTAATCCCGGTTGGTTGATTCAACCGGGACTAAAGACTTTTCGGCGGTTCGCGCCCGATTCCCAGACCTTTAGTCCCGGTTGGTGGAACCAACCGGGACTAAAGGTATAATAAATGCGCGCCAAGGCCTTATATTTTTTCAGATTTCATTTGAATATGAAATTTGAATTTCAATTTGAATAACTTCTATATATTTTAGAATCTGACAAAACTTTGAATATGAAAAGTGTTTGAAATTTAATAACTAATTCAAAACTATTTTGTATTTTCAAAATCAATTAATCTAACTATTTAAACAATTAACTATTTTGCCATTTTCAATTAAAACTATATTGATTAATATTCTTTTTGAATATTTTAGAATCTGACAAAACTTTGAATATGAAAAGTGTTTGAAATTGAATAACTAATTCAAAACTATTTTCTATTTTCAAAATCAATTAATCTAACTATTTAAACAATTAACTATTTTGCCATTTTCAATTAAAACACAACCGAGGCGGAGCTTCCGAAGATGGAGTCTTTCACGGGCTTGCAGGGAAATTTTTCCGAGGCGGAGCTTCCGAAGATGCCGTAGGGCGTGAGCACCAACGACATCTTCGAGAAACTCCGCCACGGGAGATTTTCCAACCCTTTCCTCCATAACTGTTAGAGGAGATGGAGTCTTTCACGGGCTTGCAGGGAAATTTTTCCGAGGCGGAGCTTCCGAAGATGCCGTAGGGCGTGAGCACCAACGACATCTTCGAGAAACTCCGCCACGGGAGATTTCCCAACCCTTTCCTCCATAACTATTAGAGGAGATGGAGTCTTTCACGGGCTTGCAGGGAAATTTTTCTGAGGCGGAGCTTCCGAAGATGCCGTAGGGCGTGAGCACCAACGACATCTTCGAGAAACTCCGCAACGGGAGATTTCCCAACCCTTTCCTCCATCCATGGGGATGAAACTCTCCCTGCCTTCGAGTTGTGCTTGCCATGGTGTATCGATGCTCCTTTTATAGGCACGACGCCGCTTCTACTTTTGTCTTGTTCCTCCGACAGGGGCGTCGTGCGCTACATGCTTTATCTCATCGAGCAGTGCATCCACCCACGCATCCTTATCCTGCCAACAACTTTAGTCTCGGTTGCACCCACCAGCCGGGACTAAAGGTTACCCACACGTCCTTATCCCACCGACAGTTTTAGTCTCGGTTGCACCCACCAGCCGGGACTAAAGGTTACCCACACGTCCTTATCCCACCGACAGTTTTAGTCTCGGTTGCACCCACCAGCCGAGACTAAAGGTTTCCCGCGCCACTGCGTTCCCGCCTATTTTCTTCCCGCGCTTTCCACCGCTTCCCGCCTCCGTCTTCCCGCCATTTTTCACTATATATATGTAGGCTTGGCCTCCATTTACATATCATATCTAGACTCATATCTACAAACCTCATAACTCTCTTCCATGGCTTCCATCGTATCTCTAACCCCCCAGGAGGCAGAGGCGCTTTGCGCCTCAAACTACCCCTGCCCGCCGGGCTACCGCGTCCCCACCGGCTGGATGCTGAGCGTCGGAGGCGTACCGGTCCCTCCTGTCCCTCTAGGTGTGGCGCGCCAGATGGCCATCACAAACCACTACTACTTCGAGCTCACACCAGAGCAGCGGAGGAATCCCCAGTGGCATCCCGACTACAGCCCGACTTGGGACGCCTTCTTCATCAATCGGCGTGAGAGTGCGCTTGCCAGGCACGAGGAGGACGGCCCGCCTCGTTCGAACTTCAACGAGGCCAGCCGTCGGCTGTGGTGGCGCGGCCGGACTCTCCAGAGCATCATGGCCTACCGTGGCCCCCGCCTGCGCTACCCTCAGTCTCAGCCCACACGTGCTCACCGGCCGAGGTTCGACTACCGCGACCCCGATGCCAGCGACGACGACGTCGGCGACTACGACGACTACAGTGGCGACGTTTATAGGGCTAGGCACGACTATGACTGAATCACTCCAACATTCGAAAACAAGTTTGGTCGATTGTGACTTAATCTGACCATGTACTTTAATTCCAGTTCAATCGTTTCCCCGCCTCTCGTGAGTGTTATTGTGATACATGATTAGAACAATACATTACATAAAATGTTTAATACATGATTAGAACAATACATGATTAGAACAATACATGATTAGAACAATACATGATTATACATGATTACACATCATTTCTTCGCTAGTGTCCCTTGCTTACGATTGTGGCGTAACCATGGAGAATCTTCATTATTTAACTTGAGGCTTGTGTCAGTGTTCACTCTGAAGGGCGCAATTTCACCAAACTGATTATAATCTTGTGACATGTTTGTCTTGTCCTCCACTCCCACGATGGTTCTTTTCCCTGAAAAAACTATGTGGCGCTTTGGTTCATCACATGATGTATTCGCTTTGGTTCTTTTTCTTGGTTTGCTACTCATGTCCTTCACATAGAAAACCTGAGCCACATCTTTGGCTAGGACGAATGGTTCATCAAGGTACCCTAGATTGTTGAGATCCACCATTGTCATTCCGTACTGCTCGTCCAACTTTACCCCGCCTCCTGTCATCTTCACCCATTTGCACCGAAACAAAGGAACCTTAAAGTTAGGTCCATAATCAAGCTCCCATATCTCTTCTATGTAACCATAATATGTGTCCGTTCGCCCTTTGCCAGTTACTGCATCAAAGCGGACACCACTGTTTTGGTTGGTGCTTTTTTTTATCTTGGGCGACCGTGTAAAATGTATTCGCATTTATCTCGTACCCTTGGAAAGTCAATATAGTCGAAGATGGTAATTTGGCCAGCAAGTACAGCTGCTCTTCAACAACAGTGTCATTCATGAGACGTCTTTGCAACCAAACGCCGAAAGTCGCCATGTGGAGCTATAAAACAAAGGACTCAGGCTCCCCTGGGTTTGCTTGGCGTACAATATTCTTGTATTCCTCACTGTACGGAGCCACCAAGAGGGAATTTTGTAGAACTGTGTAGTGTGCTTGAGTCAACGAATGACCATCCCTACATATCATTGGTTTCTTTCCGATCGTGCCTTTTCCACTAAGTCTCCCCTCATGACGCGATTGAGGAAGACCAATCGGCTTAAGGTCGGGAACAAAGTCAGCACAAAACTCAATGACCTCCTCTGTTCCATATCCCTTGACGATGCTTCCTTCTGGCCTAGCACGGTTACGAACATATTTCTTTAAGACTCCCATGAACCTCTCAAAGGGGAACATATTGTGTAGAAATACAGGGCCGAGAATGGAAATCTCTTTGACTAGGTGAACCAGGAGGTGCGTCATAATATTGAAGAATGATGGTGGGAACACCAGCTCGAAGCTGACAAGACATTGGGCCACATCATTTTGTAACCGTGGTAGATCTTCTGGATTAATTACCTTCTGAGATATTGCATTGAGGAATGCACATAGCTTCACAATTGCTAGTCGAACATTTTCCGGTAGAAGCCCCCTCAATGCAACTGGAAGCAATTGCGTCATAATCACGTGGCAGTCATGAGACTTTAGGTTCTGGAACTTTTTCTCTGCCATATTTATTATTCCCTTTATATTCGATGAGAATCCAGCCGGGACCTTGATACTGTTCAGGCATTCAAAAAAGGTGATCTTCTCTTCTTTAGTAAGAGCATAGCTAGCGCGACCTTGAAACAGTTCCGGATGTCGGTCTTCTGGGTCTTTCACACGTTGCAGGTCCTGTCGAGCTTCCTTTGTATCTTTTGTCTTCCCATACACACCCAAGAAGCCTAGCAGGTTCACGCAAAGATTCTTTGTCACATGCATCACGTCGATTGCAGAGCGAACTTCTAGGAATTTCCAATACTCAAGCTCCCAAAATATAGATTTCTTCTTCCACATGGGTGCGTGTCCGTCTGCGTCATGCGGAACAGATTGTCCGCCAGGACCCTTTCCAAAGATTACTTCTATATCTTTGACCATATCGAATACATCATCACCAGTATTTTCCTTAGGTGGCTCCCGGTGATCTGCCTTACCGTTGAAATGCTTGCCTTTTTTTCTTACGGCATGAATTTTGCTAAGAAATCGACGGTGCGATATATACACATTCTTCTTAGTTATCAATTAATTTGAGTTAAATGATAATTGACTTTTAGTTATTCTGATTTTGCTAATTATGCTAATCTGCTAATATAAATTTGATATATTTTTATGAGTAAGTTTGGCAAAATAAATAGTGATTTGCGCCAAAGATAGCTTTCTTTTTTGCATTTGTAGAAAACATGATCGGTTATTTAAAGTAGGAGACATGCAACTAGTAGTACTTGGTGGAGTAGATATTTGTGCATGTAATTTGATAAGTGTAGCAACGAAAGACTTAACCGAGCTAGCTCTATCTCTTATCCATCTTCAGCCAGAAGTACTCCCCGATGTAAACTAGTACTAGTAGTAGTCAGCTGGTACCATATACTTGCTGTGTCGCAGTACAAGACAGATTAGTATACTTGCGTGGAGCTGTGCATGGCAGCAGCATCTGAATAGTTGGCACGTAAACTAGAAGGCTAATATTTTGCCCAGCACCGAAGCGGTAAGCGGCCAACGATATTTAACTAGTACTAGGCGGTGCTGCTCCTATAAATAGATGGTCAGCCGAGCTGCTTAAGACACCATACCACATCGATTAGGAGCGAGCGCCAGAGGCAGAAAATTAGCACAGTGAGAGATAATAGAGAGCGACTCCGGAGAGAGGGGAAGCAGCCATACCTACATATTCTGGTGGCGATGGAATACAGAGCAGGAGATGTTTCTGAACCAGCGTAGAAGAGGAGCCGCAGATTGGTGCTTGTACTGCTCTTGGATTTCTTTGGATCTCTATGATATGTTATTTGACATGGATGATTATATTCAGAAGGACTATCTCTATTTAAGGCAAGCATACATCCTTCTCCTTGGTTATCCTCTCCTTGATTTAGTTTGATCTCTTTTATTTAGTACCTAAGAAATCAGACTAGCTACTATTTGATTCCTGTGCAACGTCTGTAGCTATGATCCATGCATGCACTCCTTTGTCTATTCTACTCTCTCTCTCGGACCGTACTAGCTTATTTGATTCTTGTGTATGCATGTAGCTGATTAAATTATGCAAGCCACTTGATGTTTCTTGATTCCGCACATCAGTGAGACTAGTATGGATACTAGTTTGTCGATGGTAGCTCATATAGACTAAGCTTATTATAACTTGTGGAGCATCTGGCTATACTTTCTTGGTGAATTCATCTGTCAATCCTTGTTTGATAAATCTCTGGTATCACGACGACGAACGTATTGTACCGGTCACAGTTCAGGTATGGGACTGTCCGTGTTCTCCGCTAGGGATGACCCTGTTCGGGAACGTGACGATGATGGATCCATAGGAGCGATCGACATCAGTAGGTTCAGGGTTCAGGTTCTAGTGGGCTAAAGGACACTGCTCGACTAGTATCTGTATGGTCCTAGTCGAGACTGTCGGCGTTGGAGTACCCCTCTGCAGAGTGTAAAAGCGTGAATATTCACCCCTATGACTCCCGGGTAGGGAATACTTGCTGTCATGTGTGATGCCAGATATTTTCTTTCATTCCATTCAAACTTGTTTTATCCTACATTCACTTCACCTTTCATTCAGCTAATCTTCTTATTGTTGAACCTTTGTATCGTATGCTTGCTGAGTATGCCTTCATACTCATACTTGCTATCTCAATTCTTTTGCAGAAATTAACATGGTTGGACAAGGTGTTGGCAAGGCGTAGGTGTAGTACTGCAGGTTGGGAGTTAAATAAAAGAAGCTTGTGTGTAAAATGACCTATGTATAAGCAAGGATAATAAATATAGTGTTCTTCACATGTTTTAGCTTTGTAAATTGGTATTATTTCTGCCTTACATGTTTATAATCGCAAGATTATAAATATGTGGCGGTTGTCGCGACTAGGCCCGGTTTCAGAGCGTGACAACTTTAATGGTATCAGAGCTTAGGTTAAATAAAAAAATAAAACTTTGCATCCAATGTGGGATAACTGGGGTAGTTTTAGTAACGTAAGTTAGAAACGATACGATTTAACATTTTATTCCTGTTGAATGCATATGATTGCAATATCTTAGCATCTAGTGCCACGATTTTATTGCCCTGCTAGAATCGTATACTAGTGAAGTGATATGCAGTTGCTTGCACTTTGTTCTTCACCCGCTGCATGTCCTCTTGTTCACCAGTGCTAGTAAATATTTAGATATAGATCTTAGCATTTTCATTTGCTTGCATGGCAAATTTTTTTGTACTAATGTTTGAACAAGCAAAATCTTATATATTAATTTAATTGAGAAGATAATTATGTTTTGTGAATTTCGGGGACAAAATTCTAATAAGGTGGGGAGGATGTGAGAACCCAAAATTTTGAGTTATCAATTAATTTGAGTTAAATGATAATTGACTTTTAGTTATTCTGATTTTGCTAATTATGCTAATCTGCTAATATAAATTTGATATATTTTTATGAGTAAGTTTGGCAAAATAAATAGTGATTTGCGCCAAAGATAGCTTTCTTTTTTGCATTTGTAGAAAACATGATCGGTTATTTAAAGTAGGAGACATGCAACTAGTAGTACTTGGTGGAGTAGATATTTGTGCATGTAATTTGATAAGTGTAGCAACGAAAGACTTAACCGAGCTAGCTCTATCTCTTATCCATCTTCAGCCAGAAGTACTCCCCGATGTAAACTAGTACTAGTAGTAGTCAGCTGGTACCATTTACTTGCTGTGTCGCAGTACAAGACAGATTAGTATACTTGCGTGGAGCTGTGCATGGCAGCAGCATCTGAATAGTTGGCACGTAAACTAGAAGGCTAATATTTTGCCCAGCACCGAAGCGGTAAGCGGCCAACGATATTTAACTAGTACTAGGCGGTGCTGCTCCTATAAATAGATGGTCAGCCGAGCTGCTTAAGACACCATACCACATCGATTAGGAGCGAGCGCCAGAGGCAGAAAATTAGCACAGTGAGAGATAATAGAGAGCGACTCCGGAGAGAGGGGAAGCAGCCATACCTACATATTCTGGTGGCGATGGAATACAGAGCAGGAGATGTTTCTGAACCAGCGTAGAAGAGGAGCCGCAGATTGGTGCTTGTACTGCTCTTGGATTTCTTTGGATCTCTATGATATGTTATTTGACATGGATGATTATATTCAGAAGGACTATCTCTATTTAAGGCAAGCATACATCCTTCTCCTTGGTTATCCTCTCCTTGATTTAGTTTGATCTCTTTTATTTAGTACCTAAGAAATCAGACCAGCTACTATTTGATTCCTGTGCAACGTCTGTAGCTATGATCCATGCATGCACTCCTTTGTCTATTCTACTCTCTCTCGGACCGTACTAGCTTATTTGATTCTTGTGTATGCATGTAGCTGATTAAATTATGCAAGCCACTTGATGTTTCTTGATTCCGCACATCAGTGAGACTAGTATGGATACTAGTTTGTCGATGGTAGCTCATATAGACTAAGCTTATTAACTTGTGGAGCATCTGGCTATACTTTCTTGGTGAATTCATCTGTCAATCCTTGTTTGATAAATCTCTGGTATCACGACGACGAAAGTATTGTACCGGTCACAGTTCAGGTATGGGACTGTCCGTGTTCTCCGCTAGGAATGACCCTGTTCGGGAACGTGTCGATGATGGATCCATAGGAGCGATCGACATCAGTAGGTTCAGGGGTTCAGGTTCTAGTGGGCTAAAGGACACTGCTCGACTAGTATCTGTATGGTCCTAGTCGAGACTGTCGGCGTTGGAGTACCCCTCTGCAGAGTGTAAAAGCGTGAATATTCACCCCTATGACTCCCGGGTAGGGAATACTTGCTGTCATGTGTGATGCCAGATATTTTCTTTCATTCCATTCAAACTTGTTTTATCCTACATTCACTTCACCTTTGATTCAGCTAATCTTCTTATTGTTGAACCTTTGTATCGTATGCTTGCTGAGTATGCCTTCATACTCATACTTGCTATCTCAATTCTTTTGCAGAAATTAACATGGTTGGACAAGGTGTTGGCAAGGCGTAGGTGTAGTACTGCAGGTTGGGAGTTAAATAAAAGAAGCTTGTGTGTAAAATGACCTATGTATAAGCAAGGATAATAAATATAGTGTTCTTCACATGTTTTAGCTTTGTAAATTGGTATTATTTCTGCCTTACATGTTTATAATCGCAAGATTATAAATATGTGGCGGTTGTCGCGACTAGGCCCGGTTTCAGAGCGTGACAACTTTAATGGTATCAGAGCTTAGGTTAAATAAAAAAATAAAACTTTGCATCCAATGTGGGATAACTGGGGTAGTTTTAGTAACGTAAGTTAGAAACGATACGATTTAACATTTTATTCCTGTTGAATGCATATGATTGCAATATCTTAGCATCTAGTGCCACGATTTTATTGCCCTGCTAGAATCGTATACTAGTGAAGTGATATGCAGTTGCTTGCACTTTGTTCTTCACCCGCTGCATGTCCTCTTGTTCACCAGTGCTAGTAAATATTTAGATATAGATCTTAGCATTTTCATTTGCTTGCATGGCAAATTTTTTTGTACTAATGTTTGAACAAGCAAAATCTTATATATTAATTTAATTGAGAAGATAATTATGTTTTGTGAATTTCGGGGACAAAATTCTAATAAGGTGGGGAGGATGTGAGAACCCAAAATTTTGAGTTATCAATTAATTTGAGTTAAATGATAATTGACTTTTAGTTATTCTGATTTTGCTAATTATGCTAATCTGCTAATATAAATTTGATATATTTTTATGAGTAAGTTTGGCAAAATAAATAGTGATTTGCGCCAAAGATAGCTTTCTTTTTTGCATTTGTAGAAAACATGATCGGTTATTTAAAGTAGGAGACATGCAACTAGTAGTACTTGGTGGAGTAGATATTTGTGCATGTAATTTGATAAGTGTAGCAACGAAAGACTTAACCGAGCTAGCTCTATCTCTTATCCATCTTCAGCCAGAAGTACTCCCCGATGTAAACTAGTACTAGTAGTAGTCAGCTGGTACCATTTACTTGCTGTGTCGCAGTACAAGACAGATTAGTATACTTGCGTGGAGCTGTGCATGGCAGCAGCATCTGAATAGTTGGCACGTAAACTAGAAGGCTAATATTTTGCCCAGCACCGAAGCGGTAAGCGGCCAACGATATTTAACTAGTACTAGGCGGTGCTGCTCCTATAAATAGATGGTCAGCCGAGCTGCTTAAGACACCATACCACATCGATTAGGAGCGAGCGCCAGAGGCAGAAAATTAGCACAGTGAGAGATAATAGAGAGCGACTCCGGAGAGAGGGGAAGCAGCCATACCTACATATTCTGGTGGCGATGGAATACAGAGCAGGAGATGTTTCTGAACCAGCGTAGAAGAGGAGCCGCAGATTGGTGCTTGTACTGCTCTTGGATTTCTTTGGATCTCTATGATATGTTATTTGACATGGATGATTATATTCAGAAGGACTATCTCTATTTAAGGCAAGCATACATCCTTCTCCTTGGTTATCCTCTCCTTGATTTAGTTTGATCTCTTTTATTTAGTACCTAAGAAATCAGACCAGCTACTATTTGATTCCTGTGCAACGTCTGTAGCTATGATCCATGCATGCACTCCTTTGTCTATTCTACTCTCTCTCGGACCGTACTAGCTTATTTGATTCTTGTGTATGCATGTAGCTGATTAAATTATGCAAGCCACTTGATGTTTCTTGATTCCGCACATCAGTGAGACTAGTATGGATACTAGTTTGTCGATGGTAGCTCATATAGACTAAGCTTATTATAACTTCTGGAGCATCTGGCTATACTTTCTTGGTGAATTCATCTGTCAATCCTTGTTTGATAAATCTCTGGTATCACGACGACGAACGTATTGTACCGGTCACAGTTCAGGTATGGGACTGTCCGTGTTCTCCGCTAGGGATGACCCTGTTCGGGAACGTGTCGATGATGGATCCATAGGAGCGATCGACATCAGTAGGTTCAGGGGTTCAGGTTCTAGTGGGCTAAAGGACACTGCTCGACTAGTATCTGTATGGTCCTAGTCGAGACTGTCGGCGTTGGAGTACCCCTCTGCAGAGTGTAAAAGCGTGAATATTCACCCCTATGACTCCCGGGTAGGGAATACTTGCTGTCATGTGTGATGCCAGATATTTTCTTTCATTCCATTCAAACTTGTTTTATCCTACATTCACTTCACCTTTGATTCAGCTAATCTTCTTATTGTTGAACCTTTGTATCGTATGCTTGCTGAGTATGCCTTCATACTCATACTTGCTATCTCAATTCTTTTGCAGAAATTAACATGGTTGGACAAGGTGTTGGCAAGGCGTAGGTGTAGTACTGCAGGTTGGGAGTTAAATAAAAGAAGCTTGTGTGTAAAATGACCTATGTATAAGCAAGGATAATAAATATAGTGTTCTTCACATGTTTTAGCTTTGTAAATTGGTATTATTTCTGCCTTACATGTTTATAATCGCAAGATTATAAATATGTGGCAGTTGTCGCGACTAGGCCCGGTTTCAGAGCGTGACAACTTTAATGGTATCAGAGCTTAGGTTAAATAAAAAAATAAAACTTTGCATCCAATGTGGGATAACTGGGGTAGTTTTAGTAACGTAAGTTAGAAACGATACGATTTAACATTTTATTCCTGTTGAATGCATATGATTGCAATATCTTAGCATCTAGTGCCACGATTTTATTGCCCTGCTAGAATCGTATACTAGTGAAGTGATATGCAGTTGCTTGCACTTTGTTCTTCACCCGCTGCATGTCCTCTTGTTCACCAGTGCTAGTAAATATTTAGATATAGATCTTAGCATTTTCATTTGCTTGCATGGCAAATTTTTTTGTACTAATGTTTGAACAAGCAAAATCTTATATATTAATTTAATTGAGAAGATAATTATGTTTTGTGAATTTCGGGGACAAAATTCTAATAAGGTGGGGAGGATGTGAGAACCCAAAATTTTGAGTTATCAATTAATTTGAGTTAAATGATAATTGACTTTTAGTTATTCTGATTTTGCTAATTATGCTAATCTGCTAATATAAATTTGATATATTTTTATGAGTAAGTTTGGCAAAATAAATAGTGATTTGCGCCAAAGATAGCTTTCTTTTTTGCATTTGTAGAAAACATGATCGGTTATTTAAAGTAGGAGACATGCAACTAGTTGTACTTGGTGGAGTAGATATTTGTGCATGTAATTTGATAAGTGTAGCAACGAAAGACTTAACCGAGCTAGCTCTATCTCTTATCCATCTTCAGCCAGAAGTACTCCCCGATGTAAACTAGTACTAGTAGTAGTCAGCTGGTACCATTTACTTGCTGTGTCGCAGTACAAGACAGATTAGTATACTTGCGTGGAGCTGTGCATGGCAGCAGCATCTGAATAGTTGGCACGTAAACTAGAAGGCTAATATTTTGCCCAGCACCGAAGCGGTAAGCGGCCAACGATATTTAACTAGTACTAGGCGGTGCTGCTCCTATAAATAGATGGTCAGCCGAGCTGCTTAAGACACCATACCACATCGATTAGGAGCGAGCGCCAGAGGCAGAAAATTAGCACAGTGAGAGATAATAGAGAGCGACTCCGGAGAGAGGGGAAGCAGCCATACCTACATATTCTGGTGGCGATGGAATACAGAGCAGGAGATGTTTCTGAACCAGCGTAGAAGAGGAGCCGCAGATTGGTGCTTGTACTGCTCTTGGATTTCTTTGGATCTCTATGATATGTTATTTGACATGGATGATTATATTCAGAAGGACTATCTCTATTTAAGGCAAGCATACATCCTTCTCCTTGGTTATCCTCTCCTTGATTTAGTTTGATCTCTTTTATTTAGTACCTAAGAAATCAGACCAGCTACTATTTGATTCCTGTGCAACGTCTGTAGCTATGATCCATGCATGCACTCCTTTGTCTATTCTACTCTCTCTCGGACCGTACTAGCTTATTTGATTCTTGTGTATGCATGTAGCTGATTAAATTATGCAAGCCACTTGATGTTTCTTGATTCCGCACATCAGTGAGACTAGTATGGATACTAGTTTGTCGATGGTAGCTCATATAGACTAAGCTTATTATAACTTCTGGAGCATCTGGCTATACTTTCTTGGTGAATTCATCTGTCAATCCTTGTTTGATAAATCTCTGGTATCACGACGACGAACGTATTGTACCGGTCACAGTTCAGGTATGGGACTGTCCGTGTTCTCCGCTAGGGATGACCCTGTTCGGGAACGTGTCGATGATGGATCCATAGGAGCGATCGACATCAGTAGGTTCAGGGGTTCAGGTTCTAGTGGGCTAAAGGACACTGCTCGACTAGTATCTGTATGGTCCTAGTCGAGACTGTCGGCGTTGGAGTACCCCTCTGCAGAGTGTAAAAGCGTGAATATTCACCCCTATGACTCCCGGGTAGGGAATACTTGCTGTCATGTGTGATGCCAGATATTTTCTTTCATTCCATTCAAACTTGTTTTATCCTACATTCACTTCACCTTTGATTCAGCTAATCTTCTTATTGTTGAACCTTTGTATCGTATGCTTGCTGAGTATGCCTTCATACTCATACTTGCTATCTCAATTCTTTTGCAGAAATTAACATGGTTGGACAAGGTGTTGGCAAGGCGTAGGTGTAGTACTGCAGGTTGGGAGTTAAATAAAAGAAGCTTGTGTGTAAAATGACCTATGTATAAGCAAGGATAATAAATATAGTGTTCTTCACATGTTTTAGCTTTGTAAATTGGTATTATTTCTGCCTTACATGTTTATAATCGCAAGATTATAAATATGTGGCGGTTGTCGCGACTAGGCCCGGTTTCAGAGCGTGACAACTTTAATGGTATCAGAGCTTAGGTTAAATAAAAAAATAAAACTTTGCATCCAATGTGGGATAACTGGGGTAGTTTTAGTAACGTAAGTTAGAAACGATACGATTTAACATTTTATTCCTGTTGAATGCATATGATTGCAATATCTTAGCATCTAGTGCCACGATTTTATTGCCCTGCTAGAATCGTATACTAGTGAAGTGATATGCAGTTGCTTGCACTTTGTTCTTCACCCGCTGCATGTCCTCTTGTTCACAACTGCTAGTAAATATTTAGATATAGATCTTAACATTTTCATTTGCTTGCATGGCAAAATTTTTTGTACTAATGTTTGAACAAGCAAAATCTTGCATATTAATTTACTAGGTGCTGGCCGTGCCCCAGCGACACGAACCGGGACTAATGCCCCCTTTAGTCCCGACCCAAATAGTTTGGGGACTAAAGGTGGCGGATGGAAGCCTCTTTTTCCACTAGTGTAACTTCTGCCGGCCTACAGAAATAACTATAAGGAAGACTAGCAAAATGCCCATGCGTTGCTACGGATTTTTTTCTTAGTGCGACATGGTTCAGTGCAACAATTGCTGTGTAGAATAATACATCCGTACACATAGAAAATAGTAATAATTCATAAAGTGCATAATAGTAATCATTAACAATCCAAATATCGTTTAGTTTAATTTACCACTCTGAATTATTTTTCAATCTTTCTTTTGTTATCTTTTTATTTCATCTACTCTGCATAGAAAGCGTTGATTTCTCCTCTCGTGTGCATGATTGCCTGCAACACCACGCTCAGCTCCATGGTTCTACTCCCTCTGTTTATAAATATAAGATGTTTTAGTTTTATGAAGCAAATGTATTTAGATATCTTTTAGTGTGTAGGTTCACTCGAATATACACAGTAAAACATATCTTAATACATTTGCTTTACAAACTTAAAACATCTTATATTTATAACGGAGGGAGTATTTGAGAACGGCATCGACACGACGTAGTTTACAGGCTTGGCGTCATCACAGTG
This sequence comes from Dactylis glomerata, assembly GCA_007115705.1. Classification (NCBI taxonomy): domain Eukaryota; kingdom Viridiplantae; phylum Streptophyta; class Magnoliopsida; order Poales; family Poaceae; genus Dactylis; species Dactylis glomerata. The sequence goes on from QXEO01002102.1 coordinate 1,867,487, forward strand.
GTGTCCACTGCTGCTAGGGTAAGATGGGAGCTGCTATGCCCCGCTTTTAGCGGGAGCGAGCAGCGCTCCGCTCGCGTAGCATCCGCATTGGGCCGGCCCAGTAAGGCGACTTCTTCACTTTTTTATTTTCTATTTTTTATTATTGTGTTTTGAAAGAAATTAGATTTAAAATAGCATTAGAACAAATTTAAAAATTGGAACAAATTCAGAATTTGCACAAATTTTGAATTCGATCAAAAATTAAATTTGAACAAATTTTAAAGAACAAAATACAAATTTGAACAAATTTAAAAAATGGAACAAATTTCGAATTGGAACAAATTTTGAAATTGGAACAAATTTTGAAATTGGAACAAAATTCGAAATTGGAACAAATTTTGAAATTAGAACAAATTTCGAAATTGGAACAAATTTCGAAATTGGAACAAATTTCGAAATTGGAACAAATTTCAAAATTGGAACAAATTTCAAATTTGAACAATTTCGAATTTTAACAAATTTCAAATTTGAAAAAAAATTCGAATTAGAACAAAAATCAAAACTGAACAAATTTTGACTTTGAACAAATTTCAAAACTGAAAAAATTTCGAAACCAAAAACAAATTTGAAATTGTTTAAATTTCAGAAAAAGGAAAAAAGAAAAAAGAAAAAGTGAAGAAAGCAGAAAAGAAAAAAGTAAACAAATAAAAACAATCTTACCTGGGCCGGCCCATCAGACGACGCGACGCGTGCGGGACCGAATCCCTCCCACAACGAGCGGGAGTTAGGATTTCCGGGGTAAGATGTGGAGTATTTTAGCACAATAAAACCAATGTCCGGCCCATCTTTAGAGACACTATTTCAGGAAACGGAGGCCTTAAGCCTGACCACGCAGTAGCTTGAATCAAGAAGAGCAACCAGAGATAGTATTTCTTAATATGCATTACTATCAAATATCTAAGAGAAGCCCAATAGAGTCAATTTCTTAATATGCACTATACCCACCTCAGGGAACGGAACATATTTAGTTGCAGGTATATGTCTACTTCTTACCCATTATTCCCTTGGTTCTGGTGCTACACCATCAAATCGGTAAATAAATTTAAGCGCTGGTTTCGTGACAGCAATAAGACAGTGCAGCATTTCCTACCCTATAGATTTATTATGTTTAATGAAATTCCGTTAAACTTAAAGGTTCGGAGACTGCGACCGCACCAGGTGCCCAGACTGTTTCAACAACAACCTGGTGCGGAAACGACCGTCTCTTCCGCCTCCTGTCCGTCCACCAGGAGTCGCAGCTAGCATAGATTCGGCTCGCTTCTGGCCGGCCGCTCGACCGCTGCCCAGCTGCCACCGCCTGCCTTCGACCTACCATCAGTCAGCCAGCCCCATCGCAAGCATGCATGATTTTAATTTGCATGTCTCCACTCCAGTAAATTGATATCCGCGTGACTGTAAAGTGTGTGTACTGTAGTAATAGTTGAAGGCTAGCTGCATCGCAGTGGGCGGCTTATCCGTTTTATCCACCGGACGCAGCGGCCGGTGCAATTAGTAGACGCGGCCGCCGCTAAGCATGGTAATTAATGTTCGCGGATGGAGCGGAAGGGACGGACGGGCCGGCGACATGTCCACCTGCAAGGACAGGTGGAGGCTGCCAGGTGCGAGTACTGCAGTCTCATAGAGGAGTGCAGGCGGAATGCAGACGGATTACATTGCGGTGGTACAGGTGAATTACTTTTGCCGGTTGTCTGCAGCCTCAACACGGAGGCGGTGGGCGGTAGAAATTCGCCGCGCAGGTTTCCAACGGGGGAGCGGACCATCACTGTGACACGCCTGGTCGATCAGGCAATGCCTCGCTCCTCTCCCTCTCGCCAGCCGCGGCTCAGGTCAACGATCGATAGAAGATTCGGTGGGCTGTTTCCTAATATGCGAACCTTTTTTTTTCACTTACCAAGGCATTGGTGGTAATATGCGATTTGGTGGGAGGGTAAAACTTGGTGGGAGGGTAAAACGGTCTAAAAAAGTGGTTGACGACGGAAACCTTACGTACTTTATTATTAGGTATAGAATTGAGAAGATAATTATGTTTTGTGAATTTCAGGGACAAAATTCTAATAAGGTGGGGAGGATGTGAGAACCCAAAATTTTGAGTTATCAATTAATTTGAGTTAAATGATAATTGACTTTTAGTTATTCTGATTTTGCTAATTATGCTAATCTGCTAATATAAATTTGATATATTTTTATGAGTAAGTTTGGCAAATAAATAGTGATTTGCGCCAAAGATAGCTTTCTTTTTTGTATTTGTAGAAAACATGATCGGTTATTTAAAGTAGGAGACATGCAACTAGTAGTACTTGGTGGAGTAGATATTTGTGCATGTAATTTGATAAGTGTAGCAACGAAAGACTTAACCGAGCTAGCTCTATCTCTTATCCATCTTCAGCCAGAAGTACTCCCCGATGTAAACTAGTACTACTAGCTAAGTGCCCGCGCGTTGCAGCGGATTCCATATACCTTTCACTCTCAGTTTTCGCTTTCAACCATGTTATCTTTATAGTGTGTTATGTCATTGGTCTCATTGCATATGATGAAAATATATTAATGAGCCATACCAAACCGCTAAGAAAATATGGGTTGTTTTTCTTCTCTCCTTTCCTCTAATATTAGTCACGAGCTTCGTCATTGGCTCTACTTTTAGTATGTTTAGCTAGCATCACATGCTCTTTTTTGGCGACACACTTTGTTTTGCAACATAAATTCCATAAGGTCATCTTTATTGAGATTCCACGTCCAACATATCTTAATACATTTGCTTCATGTTTTGTTTACACTTCGTGGCATTTTTATGCGATTTCCGGAACTGACCTATTGACGAGATGCCGCAGTGCCACTTCCCTGTTTTCTGCTGTTTTTGTGTTTCAGAAAAGCTGCACAGGAAATATTCTCGGAATTGGACGAAACGAAGACCGAAACTCCTATTTTTTCCGGACGAAGGACGAGGATCGAACGAGAGCCGGAGGGGGGCCAGAGGGCAGACACACCCTAGGGTCGCGCGTCCCCTGGCCCGCGCTACCGTAGGGTGAGGTGGCCCTGGCCCACCTCTGACGCCGCCTCTTCGCCTATATAAAGCCATCCGACGGAAAACCCTAAATCCATCGACTTCACCGCCATCTTCTTCAACGTTGCTGTCTCCCATGATGAGGAGGGAGTAGTTCTCCCCCGGGGCTGAGGGCTCTACCGGTAGCTATGTGGTTCATCTCTCTCTCCCATGATGTGATATATATATATATGATCGTGAGCTTTGTTTCTAGTTAAATTGTTAGATGCTATACTTCAGATATTATGCTACTCCCGTGCTTTATTATTGTAATCTCCGGAGACACCTTGTACCATGATGTGAAGGTGACAGTGTGCGCATTATGTGTGTCTTTTTGGCTAGTGTCTCTATGATTGTTGGTGTTTGTTGGAACCATCTAGTGCACTCAAGGTGGCAGTGTGGGGCAATCTAGTATGGGGAAATGCAAACTTTGAGGAGTGCTTCGTAGCCCTACGCATGATTAGTGTTCGTTTTCCATTGGAGAATAGTTTAGAGTGGCATAGTGAAGATAGTTATTTATGAGTTCAATTATGTTATTTTGTTGAGAGTGTCCACTAGTTAAAGTATGATCCATAGGCCTTGTTTCCAAGCATTGAACACCGTTTACATTCAGTTTTGTTACATGTTTGCTCGCAGCAATATTTATTTCAGATTACATTTACTACTCATAATCATCCATATTACTTGTATTTCACTATCTCTTCGCCGAACTAGTGCACCTATACATCTGACAAGTGTATTGGGTGTGTTGGGGACACAAGAGACTTTCTGTATCGTAATTGCAGGGTTGCATGAGAGGGATAGCTTTGACCTCCTCCTCCCTGAGTTCGATAAACCTTGGTAATCCACTTAAGGGAAACTTTCTGCTTTTCTACAAACCTCTGCACTTGGAGGTCCAACACTGCCTACAAGAACAGATGCGTGCGTAGACATCAAGATCTTTTTTGGCGCCGTTGCCGAGGAGGTAAGGTAAAAGGTACTCACATCCTCTAGTTACTAAGGTTGGAGGCAAATACTTGGAAACAATAAAGTTAGCATAATCAGCATACCAAGGACTCTCTCGCGAGGTTACCTTTATTGCGGCCAACTGTTCATTTGGAAAACTATCATTAACAGGAATAGGATCAAAAGAAATGTTTTCCAATCTAGACAAATTATCAGCAACAGAATTCTCAGCACCTTTCTTATCTACAATATGCAAATCAAACTCTTGTAAAAGTAACACCCATCTAATAAGCCTAGGCTTAGCATCCTTCTTTGCCATAAGATACCTAATAGCAGCGTGATCAGTATGAATAGTAACTTTCAAATCAACAATATAAGGTCTAAACTTATCACATGCAATAACAACAACAAGAAACTCTTTCTCGGTAGTAGGATAATTCTTTTGAGCAGCATCAAGAGTCTTACTAGCATAATGAATAACATTCAACTTCTTATCTACGCGCTGTCCAAGAACAGCACCTACAGCAAAATCACTAGCATCACACATAATTTCAAAGGGTAAATTCCAATCAGGTGGTTGGACAATGGGAGCACAAGTTAAAGCTTCTTAAGAGTTTTGAAAGCTTCCTAACAATCATCATCAAAAACAAATGGTACATCTTTTTGAAGAAGATTAGTAAGAGGCTTTGAAATCTTAGAGAAATCTTTAATAAACCTCCTATAAAAACCAGCATGACCAAGAATAATACGAATACCTTTAACATCCCTGGGACAAGGCATTTTCTCAATTGCTTCAACCTTTGCTCTGTCAGCTTCAATACCTCTTTCGGAGATTTTATGTCCAAGAACAATTCCTTCATTCACCATAAAGTGGCATTTCTCCGAATTAAGAACAAGATTAGTTTCTTCACATCTCTGCAAAACTTTATCAAGATTGTGCAAACAATTATCAAAAGAAGTTCCATAGACGGAGAAATCATCCATGAATACCTCCACAATTTCCTCACAAAATCCATGAAAAATAGCAGACATGCATCTTTGAAAAGTAGTAGGAGCATTACACAAACCAAAAGGCATACGTCTATAAGCATAAGTTCCATAAGGACAGGTAAAAGTGGTTTTCTCTTGATCTTGCTTTTTAACAGCAATCTGAGAGAAACCAGAATAACCATCAAGAAAACAAAAATGAGTTTTCTTAGATAACCTCTCTAGCATTTGATCTATAAACGGTAAAGGATAATGATCTCTCTTAGTAACTTTGTTGACCTTTCTAAAATTGATGCACATCCTATAACCAACTACTACCCTCTGAGGAATAAGCTCGTTATTCTCGTTAGGCACAACAGTAATTCCTCCTTTCTTAGGAACATAATGCACAGGACTAACCCATCTACTATCAGCAATAGGATAAATAATACCAGCATCAAGGAGTTTCAATACCTCATTTCTTACCACTTCCTTCATCTTAGGAATTAAACGACGTTGATGTTCAACAACTGGCTTTGCGTCTGGCTCCATATTAATAGCTTGCTGACATATAGTAGGAGAAATCCCTTTTAAATCATCAAGAGTATACCCCGTAGCTCCTCGGTGTTTTCTCAATATTTCCAATAACCTTTCTTCTTCCTTCCCTCAAAGTTTAGAACTAATAATAATAGGATATATTTTCTTATCATCGATATAAGCATATTTAAGATCATCAGGTAAAGGCTTTAAATCAAAAATAGGACCTTCCTTTGGTGGCAAAGTGGTACCCAAATCCTCCACGGGTAAATTGTGTTTAATCAACTCTGGTTGACGAAGAAGAATTTCGTCGATCTCATTTCTTTCTTCCCTGAAGATCTCACTTTCGTGATCCTCCATATATTGCTGCAATGCATCCTAGAACAGTAAGAAAACAAGTTTTCATAATAAAACTAATTTTCAATAAAAACCTTATAATCTGGCCAAAGGGCTTTATTTGCATAATGCAAAAATATGATTAGGGTTTTCAAAATAACCCTTTGAAATCAGGGAAAATACTTTATAATATACTACTTTGATATTCATTTTCAAACACTCCTTGGGGCATTGCAAACTTTATTTAATATAAATCATTTTGGAATCATTTCCTTTGCAAATAAGCTTGCATAGGTTTGAATAAATACCAAATAGTATTTTGAAATCTTATTTTCTCAAATGAGTTCTTCAAGGAATAATAGAAAGTTTGAAATAGTTTTTCTAACAAATATTTTAAATAAATTCAAAAAGTTTTAATTCCATGTGAAATTTCAATCAATCCAAGCAAACATGGTTCCTATTTTATTTATTTTCACATTCCAAAATTTTGGGATGTGACAGTCTCGATCCTACAGGCAACACTATGCTCTGATACCATTCTTTAACGCCCTATCTTTAGAAAAAGGCAGAACTCCTGTGTTAAGTGCTACTCCCTGGATCACTGATAGCACCACAGTACAAAATATAGTAATCATTGCAATAGTATCAAATTTACAACGTAAATCCAGTTACATAGGTCTTCAACATTATGAGTACACATCATAAAGCATAGCAGCAATGAGCCTCCATCTTCATCACGTGCCACAGGCAGACATGTTGGAATATAGACTCAAGATCCTACAAATCGTTCCTCATCCGAATAAAACCTGCACGTTTGAATATGCAGCCCTGATACAACTCAAACATATCTATAATTTTTTATGTTCCATGCTTGTTTTACACCATTTGCTTCATGTTTTGTTTACACTTCGTGGCGTTTTTATGCGATTTCTGGAACTAACCTATTGACGAGATGCCACAGTGCCACTTCCCTGTTTTCTGCTATTTTTGTGTTTTCAGAAAAGCTACACAGGAAATATTCTCGGAATTGGACGAAACAAAGACCGAAACTCCTATTTTTTCCGGACGAAGGACGAGGACCGAACGAGAGCCGGAGGGGGGCCAGAGGGCAGACACATCCTAGGGTCACGCGCCCCCTAGCCCGCGCCGCCGTAGGGTGAGGTGGCCCTGGCCCACCTCTGACGCCGCCTCTTTGCCTATATAAAGCCATCCGACGGAAAACCCTAAATCGATCGGCAATTTTTCCAGAAGAAGTCCCGCAGCTCCGCCGCCGCCACCGACGAATTTCGTGGTACAGAAGTCTTTGTTCCGGCACCCTGCCGGGACGGGGAAGTGCCCCCAGAGCCATCTCCATCGATGCTGTCGCCTCCACCGCCGTCTCCATCGACTTCACCGCCATATTCTTCAACGTTGCTGTCTCCCATGACGAGGAGGGAGTAGTTCTCCCCTGGGGCTGAGGGCTCTACCGGTAGCTATGTGGTTCATCTCTCTCTCTCCCATGATGTGATATATATATGATCGTGAGCTTTGTTTCTAGTTAAATTGGTAGATGCTATACTTCAGATATTATGCTACTCCCGTGCTTTATTATTGTAATCTCCGGAGACACCTTGTACCATGATGTGAAGGTGACAGTGTGCGCATTATGTGTGTCTTTTTGGCTAGTGTCTCTATGATTGTTGGTGTTTGTTGGAACCATCTAGTGCACTCAAGGTGACAGTGTGGGGCAATCTAGTATGGGGAAATGCGAACTTTGAGGAGTGCTTCGTAGCCCTACGCATGATTAGTGTTCGTTTTCCATTGGAGAATAGTTTAGAGTGGCATAGTGAAGATAGTTATTTATGAGTTCAATTATGTTATTTTGTTGAGAGTGTCCACTAGTTAAAGTATGATCCCTAGGCCTTGTTTCCAAGCATTGAACACCGTTTACATTCAGTTTTGTTACATGTTTGCTCGCAGCGATATTTATTTCAGATTACATTTACTACTCATAATCATCCATATTACTTGTATTTCACTATCTCTTCGCCGAACTAGCGCACCTATACATCTGACAAGTGTATTGGGTGTGTTGGGGACACAAGAGACTTTCTATATTGTAATTGCAGGGTTGCTTGAGAGGGATAGCTTTGACCTCCTCCTCCCTGACTTTGATAAACCTTGGGTGATCCACTTAAGGGAAACTTGCTGCTGTTCTACAAACCTCTGCACTTGGAGGCCCAACACTGTCTACAAGAACAGACGCGTGCGTAGACATCAAGCTCTTTTCTGGCGCCGTTGCCGAGGAGGTAAGGTAAAAGGTACTCACATCCTTTAGTTACTAAGGTTGGAGGCAAATACTTGGAAACAATAAAGTTAGCATAATCAGCATACCAAGGACTCTCTCGCGAGGTTACCTTTATTGCGACCAACTGTTCATTTGGAAAACTATCATTAACAGGAATAGGATCAAAAGAAATGTTTTCCAATCTAGAAAAATTATCAGCAACAGGATTCTCAGCACCTTTCCTATCTACAATATGCAAATCAAACTCTTGTAAAAGTAACACCCATCTAATAAGCATAGGCTTAGCATCCTTCTTTGCCATAAGATACCTAATAGCAACGTGATCAGTATGAATTGTAACTTTCGAATCAACAATATAAGGTCTAAACTTATCACATGCAAAAACAATAGCAAGAAACTCTTTCTCAGTAGTAGCATAATTCTTTTGAGCAGTACCAAGAGTCTTACAAGCATAATGAATAACATTCAACTTCTTATCTACACGCTGTCCAAGAACAGTACCTACAGCAAAATCACTAGCATCACACATAATTTCAAAGGGTAAATTCCAATCAGGTGGTTGGACAATGGGAGCACAAGTTAAAGCCTTCTTAAGAGTTTCGAAAGCTTCCTCACAATCATCATCAAAAACAAATGGTACATCTTTTTGAAGAAGATTAGTAAGAGGCTTTGAAATCTTAGAGAAATCTTTAATAAGCCTCCTATAAAAACCAGCATGACCAAGAATAATACGAATACCTTTAACATCCATGGGAAAAGGCATTTTCTCAATTGCTTCAACCTTTGCTCTGTCAACTTCAATACCTCTTTTGGAGATTTTATGTCCAAGAACAATTCCTTCATTCACCATAAAGTGGCATTTCTCCCAATTAAGAACAAGATAAGTTTCTTCACATCTCTGCAAAACTTTATCAAGATTGTGCAAACAATTATCAAAAGAAGTTCCATAGACGGAGAAATCATCCATGAATACCTCCACAATTTCCTCACAAAATCCATGAAAAATAGCAGACATGCATCTTTGAAAAGTAGCAGGAGCATTACACAAACCAAAAGGCATACGTCTATAAGCATAAGTTCCATAAGGACAGGTAAAAGTGGTTTTCTCTTGATCTTGCTTTTTAACAGCAATCTGAGAGAAACCAGAATAACCATCAAGAAAACAAAAATGAGTTTTCTTAGATAACCTCTCTAGCATTTGATCTATAAACGGTAAAGGATAATGATCTTTCTTAGTAACTTTGTTGACCTTCTAAAATTGATGCACATCCTATAACCAACTACTACCCTCTGAGGAATAAGCTCGTTATTCTCGTTAGGCACAACAGTAATTCCTCCTTTCTTAGGAACACAATGCACAGGACTAACCCATCTACTATCAGCAATAGGATAAATAATACCAGCATCAAGGAGTTTCAATACCTCATTTCTTACCACTTCCTTCATCTTAGGAATTAAATGACGTTGATGTTCAACAACTGGCTTTGCGTCTGGCTCCATATTAATAACTTGCTCACATATAGGAGGAGAAATCCCTTTTAAATCATCAAGAGTATATCCCATAGCTCCTCGGTGTTTTCTCAATATTTCCAATAACCTTTCTCCTTCCTTCCCTGAAAGTTTAGAACTAATAATAATAGGATATATTTTCTTATCATCGATATAAGCATATTTAAGATCATCAGGTAAAGGCTTTAAATCAAAAACATGACCTTCCTTTGGTGGCAAAGTGGTACCCAAATCCTCCACGGGTAAATTGTGTTTAATCAACTCTGGTTGACGAAGAAGAATTTTGTCGATCTCATTTCTTTCTTCCCTGAAGATCTCACTTTCGTGATCCTCCATATATTGCTGCAATGCATCGTTAGGAGCAAGAGCAATAGAGGCGAGCTGTTCAACTCTAAAATCTTCATTAGGCAATTCATTTTCATAAGGAGCTTTAGTAAACTTAGAAAAATTAAACTCATAAGATTCTCCATCAAACTTAGTCAAAATTTTCTCCTTCTTATAATCTATAACAGCGCCACAAGTATTCAAAAGGGGTCTACCAAAAATAATAGGACAAGTTTTACTAGCAGCTTTACCAAGTACTAGAAAATCAATAGGACATTTAGTCTTACCGCACAAAACTTCCACATCTCTAACAATACCAATTGGAAGGATAGTCTCTCTGTTAGCAAGCTGAATAACCACATCGATATCCTCCAGTTCACAAGAACCAATTTCATGCATGATTTCTTTGTAAAGCTCATAAGGAATAGCACTTGAACTTGCATTAATGTCGCATAAACCATAATAGCAATGATCACCAATCCTGACAGAAAGCACATGAACACTTGTTTTCCTAGGTCTACTAGGATGTGAAACAATGTTAGAAGCATCTTCACAAAAGATAATATGTCCATCTTCTACATTTTTAGTAACAAGGTCTTTCACTATAGCTACAGGAGACTTAACAGTAATTTGCTCATCAGGTTCTAAAGCTTTCTTTGCACTTTTATTAAGCACACTAGTTAACATAGAATGCTCCTTTACCTTAGCAGGGAAAGGCATTTTCTCAAAATAAGGCTCAGGCAAAATGCGATCAGCAATACAAACTTCAGTAATTCTAGCAGGAACACAACTAGCAGTATCTTTATAAGGCGCATGGTACTTGTTCCAATCCTTCTTTGGAACAACACGATAAGAGGCAAAGGCCTTAAAACAGTTAGCAAGTATTTGAGAATCAAGACCATAAACAGCACTAACATTATGAAGGTCATCGGTTCCCATAAAAGCTTTAATGCATTCATAATCATAATTTATACCTGACTTTCTACCTTTGTCATTCTCCCACCCATCAGTATTTTCTTGAATACGGTCAAGAAGATCCCATTTAGCTTCTTTCATACGTGTAAATGATCCAGAGCAAGAAGCATCCAATAAATCTTTGTCATGAAGAGTAAGCCTTGCATAGAAGTTATTAATAACAATATTACTGGGGAGCTCATGAATGGGACATTTGAGCATTAGTGACTTCAATCTCCCCCACGCTTGGGCAATACTCTCTCCATCACGAGGCCAAAAATTATATATTTGATTCCGATCTTTATGAATCTCACTTGGAGGATAGAATTTGGAATAAAAGAGGGGCACAATTTCCTCCCAGCCAATAGATTGACCATCCTTGTAGCAACCCAAAAATTTGTAATCAACCATTATATAATTTGGGGTAAAATAAAACTTTGTGTGTGTGTGTGCATGTTTGTTTCATATGGCTTTGTGGTATTTACTTATGTGTGTTTAGTGAGGGAAATTAAGAGAAGCTTGCAATCCTAAAAAATAAGAAAGAAAATAGAAATAAATAGGAAAGATCACAAAAACCTAAATGGAAAAGAATAAGATAATGATCTAGAAAATATTATTGACTAGACCACTTCAACCCATTGGATTAAGAATTTTTTTAACTGGACATGGATGTTTCTCTGCAAGTCATCTAAGATCTGATAACCTAGTTTCAAAGTATAGTTTTAACTTTTCACAAATTCCTCCCCCAACCCTATTTAAAAATGGTCCAAAGTTTGAATTCTATTCATAAGACATTCCCCAAATTGAAATAGGACTTTAGCAAAACACCACCTCTGGGCCTACCAAAAATATTTCTAGAATATTAATCCAAAATAGTGAACAATCCAATTGGAAATTTTCAAAAACTCAAATTCTGAATTCTTGCAGCCATTTCCACAAACACCTGGTAGGCAGAAATTCGATTTGGATTGGTTTGCAAGTGGACTACTTGACCAACCTTCCCTGGGGCTGGCCACTTGCCCTAGAATCCCTGCACCTCTCCCATTGCCCTCCCCCTCTCTCCCCGTACTTCCCCTCACCGAAACTTGGCCGGAGAACCGAGGTAAAGCCATCGCAGCTCTCCCCTCGGCTCCCCTCCGAATCCCTGTGCTCACCTTATCCTGATGCGCCAGCAAGCTTTATGGGCTCCCCGAAACTCGAGACCACCACCCAGGACCTCTCTCTCCCCTCCTCTTCACCGAAACTAGCTAGAACTGCAAGCCCAAGGTCACTCTCAGTGCCCACTGCTAAGGCCTATAAAAGGCCACCCTTCTTGGCTGAAAAGACTCACACCACCCACCGCACCTCCCCAGGCATCCTCCTCTCCATTCTCGCCCTCTCCATCGAGCTCTCCGGAGCTAGTGGAGCTCCTAGGGCACCACACGTTCCCAGCGTTTCAGAAGCTCTCCCGACCCGCCATCTGCTCGAGCCGGCCGAGAGGAGCCACCGCCGCTGCCAGGATGCCTCGCCACCGCCCGTCGCCTCTCCGGTGAGCCACCTTGAGCCCCGCCTCCTCCCAGTCTCCCGCTCGCTGTTACAGTCGGGCTGGGGAAGAAGACCCTCCCGATGCCGATTCGGTCATAAGCCCTGACAGGCAGGCCCCGCCTGGCAGCCCCTTTTTTTTCTTTTCCATGTGCGGCCCGGACACCCTGATGGGCCGGTCAAATTTCTATTTCCTGGCCCGTTTCAGTTCCAGTCCGACTAGTTTTTTTTAGAAAACCATTTTATTTATTTGTTTAGTTACTGCCACTTACAACTTTAATTCCCAGAGTTTGTAGGAACCCATATTTAGCAAATAAATACTCTTTGGAAAGATAAGAAACTTATCTATCCAATGGAAGTGATTTCAGTCCATTTATAATTATATTTTTAGTCCAGCAAAAATAACAAAACAAGAGGTTTTTCACCTTAGAAAAATTATATCAAATAAAATTCATAAAAATATGAAACCAACTCTCAAAATCCATAATTAGTAATATGTATCTGTTTATAAGATTAGATTTCATATTTGAACCTTTTAGATGAAATGCTAGATACCCATTGATAATTAAGCCTTTTCCTAACTTAGGAAATGGATAAAATTAATTTCTATAAATAGAAATTTTATGAATCCTCTGGTGCTAGACTACAACTTCAAATATCAATCAGAAATACTTTACCTTATTCAAGTTTATACTTATAAGAGAATATTATAAACTTAAATCCTAGTTATGAACTCAAACTTGCACCCTAAAATTCAATGGAGTCCAAATTAATTTGAATTCAACTCAAATAGGGTGAGATAGCATCTATCTATGTTGATAAGCTTGTGTGTATGCTTGGAGTGTTGTTTGTATGGGTTTGGTGATTGTGTGCAATCTTGTTTATCGTTAATAGACGCTAGTATTGCCGAAGAAGAGCCCGAGGGAGGATATTATCAAGAAGAAGAAGGCTACCCTGGACACTTTGCCAACCAAGGCAAACCATCTTTTGACTCATACCCTAATACCTAGATTTCCAAATTGCATATTTAATTGTTTTCAAATTAAATTGCATGATTGAATTGCTAGAGTAGAATAAAAATGTGCAGTGATGTCTTGCTTAACAGGAGCATCAAACTGAGTTTATCCAACACTACCTTAGTTGTAGCATCACTCAGAGTAGCTTGCTTAGCCGCTAATAAAAATGAAGTAATCTGGATGGGAACCCTATTGGAAGTTATGGATTGAACTAGAAAACCTTGGCTGAAGATTGTTCATCCAAGTTGAGTTTCTAAAAAGGAATAATAATGACTAAGGGCTATGAAATGAAATTTCGAAATGATGATGAGTGAGGTACTATGTGAGCCAACCATACAGTACGACCACAGTACCCCTAAATGGGAAGGGGCTTAGTCCGTAGCTTGTTTACTTTAGTATGGGATACCTTGCATCATCCTTTATAGAAGTGCACATTGTGCTTTACACTTCCGAACCGAGTGGTCTCATCCATTCAGACAACACCCTGTAGCGGGCAAAACGAGGGGTGCCGGAACGGGGAAAGTCGTGTCTCGGGCTCCCAGGGAAGGATCCTATACTAGAGTAGGCAAGTGAAAGATTTTGTTCGATCATCTGAACCCCGCATACTGGTGTATGACGACCCGTGGATTATTCCCGGCAGATGGATTGAATCTTGTGGGTAAAGTGTACCCCCTGTGCAGAGGTCAAAACTATTCGAATAGCCGCGTCCGCGGTCATGGACAGTTGGCAAGCTGTACTCGACCTTTGTCAAGAATTGAACAGCGATGTATGGGAGTGTGATAGTGATGAATGACCGGATTCATGATTACGATCAGCACCTAATGTTCCATCCAAGATTTAACTTAGAGAATTAAATATTTCTTACCTCTTAATGAACTCTTTTGGGAAAGAAAATTAGCCTTGTGCAAATTAAACTTAGTGCATAGTCCACTATATAAGCCTTGCATATCTCCTTTGGTTTTTTCATTTATAAGATGGTTTGCGAGTGCATCCAATGTACTCATGGCTCTGTCCCTGGCTATTAACTTGGCCAGACTATGAGGAAGAATATTCGGAGGAAGGATACCAAGAGGAGTACCAGAACTAAGATCATCTCCTAGTCAGCATTGCCTGTAGGGTGAAGGCATGGGCCTGAAGACGTTAATTCCGCTGCTATTATTATGTTGTATTATGAACTTGGTCACTATGACTATTTGTATTTGAACCACTCGTATTGTAATACCTATGGAACTGGTTACCAACTATGTTATGTATATCACAACAATGATTCTGGGATTGTGGTGGAATACATAATGGGCACTTTGAATTTGTTGTAAATTTGGGGTGTCACAAAGTTGGTATCAGAGCCTAGGCTGACCATAGGAGACCTTAGTTAGAATGGGCATTAGAAAGAAAACAAACAAAATGCTTACTCTTACCCTCTGTAATTACAAATCACTTACACTTTCCAGTGTATGCATACTTAAAATTTTGCACACTTGAGTCACTCACTAACATAAGTCTATCTTAAAAAAATTGTAGATGGCCGTGAACTTCACCGAGCACTATCAGCTAGGGCGTGATGGGGATCTCATCTTTGAGCGTGACCTCACCGCTCTGGCTCTCCACCTTGACCGCTCGTTCCCGGAATTCACGGGCGTTCGGATCCATGATCACCCGAAAGGGGAACTTCAGTGGCTTGTCGTGGCTAGTGTCCGTGGCAAGATGGGAGACCCTACTTCCATGTTGATCGAGTTCAAGATCATGGAGAACAGTTGGGCCGATGGCTTGGCTAGAGGCATACAGGAGATGCTCGCACGCCTGTGCGGACATCGTGTCGAGGAGATCAAGGGGTTTCGTTTCTAGCATTATGCTCGGCGTGATGACACTGGACGCCCCATGGAGATGCCGCCACTACACCATGAGCTGAGGCACCACGTGGACCATCTGGACTTCATGTTGTACTCCACACAGCAGGAAGCTGATCGTGCCCGTGCCAAGGCCAACCTCGACCACTTCGCGCTCTTGCAGGCTAGGGGCACCATCGAGCTCCTTGCCAAAGAGCGTAGGTACCTTCATCGCCAGCGCCAAGCTAGAGATGACACCATTGAGAAGTTGAAGGCAAAGGTGACCGAGCTGAAGGATTACGTTAGTGATCTCGAGAATCATCTCGAGAAGGTGGAGGAGGAAGGCATTGATCTCCGCAAGGAGAAAGATGCCCTCCTTAGTGATGACGAGGATTACCTTGAGGACATGGACATGGAAGATCAGGAGGATGAAGATGATGATGAGTTCATTGATGAGGAGGAGAAAGATGCTCACGTGGTGGACATCGATGATGAGTCCGAGGCTCTGGATGTTTAGATCACCTATTTAAGCGTTATGTAGTGAGTAGCTCACATTAAGAGCACTTCGCGTAGGTGTGAGTTGTATCCCCTCTATCTAGTAGACGACTTGCAATGGTTCGCTGTCAACCATTTGTAATGTGTGAACTCGATGAGTTGTGTGTTTGATGTTTGATGAATGAAAAATGAGTTTGGCCCTTAAGGTCTTAGAAAGATTAATTGCATCAGCATAAACCCTTAGAACTTAGCAATTAGTTTGCCCTCTTGTCTTATACCCCTTATCTTCAGATGACTCGTGCTCCACCACCACCGAACCCGGAAGTGGCAGAATTGCTAAGGATGATTATGGAAGATCGAGAAGCCGCCCGAGCTGAGCGTCAGGCTAACTTGGCCACTCTCCAGCAACTCACCCAGATGGCCATGAACCACAATTGCAATGGAAATGGCCATGGAGGAAGGGATAATAATGGTAATGGCAATGGACATGGTGAATCCCGATCCAAGCTGAGGAGTTTCCAAAACACCAATCCGCCAACTTTCACCAAGGCTGAAGAACCTCTGGATGCCGATGACTGGCTTCGCACTATGGAAAACAATTTGGAAGTCGCCGGAGTTGGCAAAAATGAGAAGGTTCTCTACACTACCCACTACCTTGCGGGAGCTGCAAGAGCTTGGTGGGACAGCACCCGCGCTATGCAAGCAAATGGGTATGTGATGCCTTGGGAAGAATTCAATAGCAAGTTCAGCAAGGCCCATGTCCCATTGGGATTAGTCAAGAGAATGAGAGATGAGTTTATAAATCTGAAGCAAGGATCCCTATATGTGGTTGATTACCGTGACAAGTTTCTTACATTGTCAAGGTATGCCCCAGATGATGCTGATACCAATGAAAAGAAGCAAGAGAGGTTTCTGAATGGACTGCATGATGAGATGCAGTGTGTCTTAGTCAACATTCCCTTTGCGGATCTGGAGTCACTGGTAGACTCTGCCATTCAGATGGAAAGCAAGCTCAAGCAAGCCTCTGAGAACCGCAAATGCCGTATGATGTATCAAGGCAACTCTAGCAACTCACAGAAGCCAAGGGGAAATTGTAACATCCCACTTTTTGTAAATCATTTGAGACCTAGGTTTAGCACTTTAATTGGGGTAAATTAAAAAAATTACTCATATATGTGCATGAGTGCTAGCATGTATGATTTCATGTGTGTGTGCATGATTTTATGTGAGTGCATGTGTGTGCTTAATTATTTTTGCTTGATTTTATTTTCAACACAACAAACACCTTTATTCTTGACTACAACATGGTGCTATGATTTTATGCAGAAATCTTTGGACTTTATGCTTGCTTGTGTGAAACAAAAATCCTAGTTTAGTTTCTTTGCTTGATCACACCATATAGAATTTCTATTTCTTTTATTTTTGCACTCTTATTTGAAAATAGGAACTTCACCAAAACCCCACTTCCACTTGTTAAAAAATTCTGAAACTTGGTAGATGGACTTCTACCATTTGAAAGTCACTTCTTAGCCAATCATCACCACCACTTGGATCAAATTTTGAGCTTTTCAAAATTCAAATGAATTTCGGCCAAGTTCACCACATCTTCTTCTTTTCCTCTCCTTTCTTCTTTCTTCTTTGCAAAACCGACCAAGAGGCCACCCTAGCCAACCAACCCTTCTCATTCTCACTTCCCTCTCTTCATTTTCAACCTTTGGCCTTTGTCCTTTTGTGCTTGGACACAAAGAAGGAGGGGAGCCCGAGGCAATCTTGTCAAGATTGCCCTACTCCCTCTCTCTCTCACCCTCTCCACTCCAGACCCCTAATCGGCGATGAGCTACCGCCCAGGAGGAGCCCCTCGACCCCACTCGCCAGCCACCGAGCCCCCTGCACCTCACCTTCTCCCTCTCTCACGCTGACGCTGACCAGGAGCAAGCCCGTGGAGACAGAGGTTTCGGCGGCAAGCCAGCCATTGTTGCCTCGCCATCAGCGTACTCTGGCCACCGTTGATGCAGCCCAATCGTTGCCAGCCGCCCCGACCAGCCGTAGGTCCCTTCGCAGCCCTCGCACTAGGGGCGGAGGCAGGAAATATAGATTAGGGGGGCCAGAGCACAAAATTCAGCAATAAGGGGGGCCAGAACTGAAAAATGCATAGATTTTAGGTGTAGTTTAGCATAATGAAGTAAGGACCTAGGCAGAAATATCAAATCTTAGGGGGGCCAGGGCACCTGCTGGTCCCCCCTGTCTCCACCACTGCCTCGCACTGACCCTGTCGTGCACGCGCCATGGACGCCGAGAGCACCACTCGTGTTCCCGCACGCACGCGCTCGATCAGGCCTCGTGCCGAACACGTACGTGCTCGACATCGAGTGCACGTCGACACGCCACCCCCGCGTTGCACCGTAGCCGACCGAGCCAGCCCCGCCACACTCCACTTCGCCTGCACCCGCACTTAAACCGACCAAGCCCCGGCCGATGCAGCACACGCTCGAACTCCACGCTTGTGTAGATGGAATCAGTCCACGATGCCGTCCACGGAGCGCCGCCACCCCAGCCAATCGCGTCCGATGAAAACCACCACACACCGCGTCTACCACGACCCTTCTTAAGTCGAGCCCGAGCGTCTGAGCCACCGGTTCGACGCCATTCGCCCCCATCCACCTCTCCCCACCTCCCAGAGCTCGCTTTGCTAGCCCCGGCTCTCTCTCTCTCTCTCTGCAGAGGGAGAACGCCAACGCTGGAGTCCGAGGAGAAGGGGAAGGTTGCCGTCACTAGCAGACCCTCTCCAGCCTTCTTCTCTGCATCTCTAAAACCCCCTTGCTTCCCTCGATCTCACGCACCCTTTCGTTTTGTCCAGATCGAGCTCGAGCCATCGCCATCGCCGATCTCTGCAAGGAAGGACGTCGACGACCTCGGCTTCGACACAAACACCCTCGCCCCTGCATGCAGCACGCTTCGAGCCGGACCACCTCCTGAACGCCTCCGCCTCTGATCTGCCACCGACTAGCCGCCGACGACCCACGGTGAGCATCGCCAACCCCAAACCCTGGCTAGCTTGCCTGCGACGCCCTGCGTGCATGTCTGCGCGAGGAAGAAGGATGCCGCGCCGCCCGATCTAGATCGGATGGCGGCATACCGATTCGCCCGGTAGGCCATGGGCAGGCCTCGGGCAGGCCACCAGATCTGGGCCAGCCCAGGCCACATCTGGCCAGATCCGCTCGAAACCTGGCCTGCTACATTTTTTCAGATGATTTTCTCTATTTCCAATTCTCTGCAAGATTCAAAAATGCATAGAAAATTATCATATTGTGCAAATTGAGTGATTCAAGTTTCTATGTGTAGCTTACTGCAAGATCTTTCATATGTCATAGGTCCCACATTTGTAGACCCTCTGCAGATGAAATGATAAATGGTGAAGTTAATTAGGTCACTTTTCAAGTTTATTTTATATCTTGAGTTCTATATACTGAAATTGAGTAGATCCAATTTTCAGTGACAGCTTGATATGTTAGATTGCTTGACCAACTGGTTTTACTATTTTAGGATCTTTATTTTTGCAGTAGTAATTAATATGGTTGTTTGTTTATTTAATATTAGAAAAATTACCATCTGCAGTATAATAGGAATTTTGATATGAGTCCAATTTCCTTGGGTTGTGCTCTAGAAGAGTTTTCCAGAACATTTTAGTTCATATTTTTCTGATGCTCAGAGAATATCTGAGATTTATTTTGGTATCCTAGTGTTATTCCCTATTGTTTAATTCATAGGAATTAAACCACAAACTGTTTTTGTGTAAATCCAATTTTGTTAGATTCTTAAGATTGTTGCCAACCTGTAAGTTTACTGAGTGTGTTATTTGATCCATGAGACCACCTTCATGCTTGTTGGGAATGATTTGGTGTGGTGATTGCTTTATTTGAAAAACCCTAGTTTCTAATAGGAATAACTTAATAACTAAAATCTATAAAATCTTGATTTGTTTTCTAAACATGTCTGTTTCTGATACTCTTGGATTGTGTGGTGTTGAGAAAGTGAAAAATGTTGTGATTGTGTATGCATGTATATTCATTGCGTGCTATTATTTTTCCGGTGATAGAATCGAACGAGGAGTGTACCGAAGAGGGGGAAGTTTTTGAATATCAGGAAGAGGACCAGGGACAAGCCACTCAAGGCAAGCCATCTAAACTTGTTGCATATCTGAATCCTATTCACTTGTTTTGCAGGTTGCATAAAGGTTTATTAAACTGCATGTTTTTATATTGTTATAGCTCTTGTAGCAATTATATTATGGGCTCAAGCTCCACAAGCCTATTGTTATCATCCTTCGAGATGACCCCTTTGAACAGCCACTCTCTACCCTTGTAGCAATGGCTTGTTGATTAGCAACAAAGCCTTTGGAAACCTTCTAGTGGAGCCAAAAACTCTAGGATGGGAACACTCAAAGGATTTCTTAAAAATGTCTTCGAAAACCTTGGAGTAGCATCTACTCCACTGAAATGTTTTCGAAAATTGTTTTTGGACCAATGGAGATGATTCATGGAGGATAAAGGAGTTGGTGGTTTTCAAAAGGCATTGGTGATCACTAAGTGTTCGCTCAGAACAATTTATCCGTGCAACCACATTACCCCGGTATGGGACGGGGCTCAGTTCGAAGTTTATTTGCTTTAGTGCGGGGAGCCTCACACTATATAAGGGTTTGTAGGACCCCGGAATCCGGGTTGCTGCAAGATTATGGGCAATAGCGAATCGGGATCCTTCGGAATTTATCCGGCCGGAAGACACTTGGGTTCTCCCGCTATGGCACTGGAGCTATACTCAAAATGGAGGTAGGCTGTCAGGGTTTGCCGGGGAGGTTAACTCCACAGGGCAGGCACCCGTACTAAGGTAGATAGATGGACGACTCTGTTTGATTATCCGAACCCCGCATACTTGTGTATGATGGTCCGTGGTGGTATCCCGGCGGATTTATCGAATCTTGTGGGTAAAGTGTACAACCTCTACAGAGTGTAAGTCTATTCGAATAGCCAAGTCCTCGGTCATGGACGGTTGGGACGACCGTTACTTAGCCCAATGTCAAGCTTTGGTTTTATAAAAGTGTTTTTGGAAAGAAAAGGAGAAAGGTGCCGGACAGAGTACTCGGAGGGTACTGCCGTAGCACGATGGTGGTTCGGAGTACTTGTAGGGTACTACCGAGGAAAGATGGTGGTCATGTTTGATTGACCATCGATACTCTTGGAAACTAAGCGAGTCCCCCTTCCCTAGAGCTATTACAAAAGTGATTTTATAAAATTTCTTCTTTAATAAGGATATAGAGATATCATATGACATGTTATATCGACAAGAGAAACTATGATATAGAGATGTCGTATGACATGCTATATCGACTCGAGAAACTATTATTAGTATAGAGCTCTAGCCTGAAACCATTTCCCTTGCTATAGCCAAATTGCATGTCAATCACTATCTCTCTTAGGTGGTTTGCGAGTACAATTCAAAATGTACTCATGGCTTTGTCCCTGGCTATTAACTTAGTCAGATTATGGTGAAGACTATGATGATGACGGTGAGGATTTCGACGATGCCGGTGCGAACTAGGATCCGTCTCCTGGTCAGTCGCCTGTAGGGTAGAGCCATGACACGGGCTACCGACGCTACCCTTGTATCCGCTGCAACTGTTAGAGAACTTGCCCTGCGTGGCATTTGAATTCGGCCAAGTGGCCATGTAAGACTATTTGAACTCGTTATGTAATGGATGATGTATTCTATAATGCCAACTCTGTTATGTGGATTCACGACGGTCTTCCTGGGATCGTGAATTGTATGCATAACGGGAATCCCAGGAGGTAAGCCGGGGTCCCCATAGAGTTGGTATCAGAGCCATCATGACCTTACGAGACCCTAGAGTAGCATGGGCATTAGACCGAACCAAAACTTATTTTCACTATTTAACTAAAAGAGATGGCTTAATATATATAAGGTGAATATATATTGCTCTCATCTCTTCGCTCGTTCTTTAAGCATATAGACTACTTGCATTTTAATTCATGTTTTTACTGTACTTAAAATATTGCAAACTTGGGTAAGTTATTAATTAAATCTACCTTAAAACTTTGTGTAGATGGACGCTCCTACTGCACACCGTCAGGTCGGTACCCACGAGGACATGCTCATTTTTTAGCGCGACTTGGTGGAGCTGGCCGCGCGTCTCGGACGCCCACGTCCGGAGGTTCGAGGTTACCGTATTTTCGAGGAGGGTACCCGGGAGCTGGCTTACAAGGTTGTCTGCCAGGTCCGCGGGAAGGAGGTTCCACCGATTTCTCAGGGGTTCACCTTTGAGGTGATTGAGCGTACTTGGGGAGATGGACTGATGCGTGTTCTGCGGCACGCCATCTCGCACCTCGTCCACCTCCACTACGATGAGCTACTCGGCACTCGCTATGAGCACTACGGACGGGTCGACTCTGACGGTCTTCCCTATCAGACTGCCGCTCACACTCCGTTCAGCCGCCACCTTTGCCACACGGAGGCCCTGCTGCACCACACTCAGGAGCAGCTGGACCATGTCCGTATGACCGCCGACGAGAGGGGCTTGGAGCTAGCCGTTCTTCGTGAGGACCTTCAGGAGACTATCCTCTCTCGCCACCACCTCCTCGCAGCCAAGAGGAGGATCGCAAAGAGGAATAGGACTCTAAGGCAGCGTGTCCACGACTTGGAGGACCACCTAGCTTCTCTCGAGAGTCACGTGTCAGAGTTAGAGGAGGAGACCGCCGAGCTCCGCAAGGAGAATGAGGCAGTCCTTGGCCGTGACGATGACCACCCGGAGGCCTACGACGAGGAGCCCGCAAGCACCGACGACGATGATCGTGGTAGTGATGACGGTGATGACCGCAACGCTATCATGGACTTCTACGCGCCCGAGACTCCGAGCGAGGAGGACCCTGAGGAGGTTGATCCCCACATTAGCATCGACTAGTAGGTGTCCGTCACACTGCCCCCTCACTTAGGATGACGACTACTGAGTAGGACTACTTACCCCTTTTGCGTATGTGTTGTATGGTTCAGCTGAAACCATTGATGTTGGTGATGTATGAGACTATGAGTGGTTTGTGCTAGACTTGTGTGGCACTACTTTTGAATGTATGTATGCACGAGCCGGACTTGGATGCTAATATGATGTGGATGCTTGGTGTATTTATGTTTCTCATGCATGCTTCTTTACAAAGTATTTATGCACAACTCGACCCCTTTATATATATATATATTTCGCCTTGGTTTCTCACCCAACCACCTTTTCTAGAATGGCTCCGGAAACGCGAGGCCAAGCTGGAAGCAATCCGCCCCCTCCACCTGAGCCCAGCATGGCGCGGGTGCTACGACTCATGTTAGAAGAACGTGAAGCCGCACGTGCCGAACGCCAAGCCAACCTCGCCACTCTCCAACACCTCGCCCAGCTAGCCACCAATAACAACACTAATAATGGTGGCAATGGCAATGATGAACCACAAACCAAGCTCAGGGATTTCCAGAATTCCAACCCACCCACTTTCACCAAGTCCACTGAGCCTCTGGATGCCGATGATTGGCTCCGGACTATCAAAAATAAGCTTGAGTATGCGGGAGTGGGAGCGAACGAGAAGGTCCTATATGCAACTCACTTCTTAGCTGGACCAGCTGGAGCATGGTGGGAGAATGTCCGCGCCATGCAGCCCGAGGGTCAAGTTATGACCTGGGATGCCTTCAAGACCAAGTTTCGTAAGGCTCACGTGCCCGCAGGGCTTATCAAGATCATGAGGGATAAATTTCTCAATCTGAAGCATGGAGGTATGAGTGTCACCGACTACCTCGACAAGTTCACCACCTGGGGAAGGTATGCCCCAAATGATATTGATACCAATGAGAAGAAGAGAGAGAGATTTCTCAATGGGTTATAGGAGGAGCTGCAGACTTACCTTGTGGCTGTTCACTATCCCGATTTGGAGGCCATGGTAGATGCTGCCATCATGGTCCAAGACAAGAACAAAGCTGCCCGTGAGAGTCGCAAGAGGAGGATGATGAACCTGGGAGGACCTAGTGGTCACAGGTCCCACATCATGCCCCCATCTAGAGCCGCGCCACCACCACAAAGGTTCGCCTCTCAAGCCCCTAGGCCCAACAACCCCAACCGTCAGTACCCCAGCAACCGCCTAGCAGGAGGAAATTTCTCTAGAAGCAACCGCAACACCTTCAACCCCGCAAATCGCAGTCAGGGTAGTGGATGTTACACTTGTGGTCAGCCTGGACACTTCTCTAAGGAGTGTCCTCTGAAGAAGCCCTCCGCTCCGAGCCTCAGCGCGCCGCGACCCAACCAGGGTCATGGCCGTGGACCCTCTGGTAGAAACACAAAGACCCAAGCCCATAATGGAAGGGGCCGCCTGAACCACGTCACTGCTGAGGCACCTGATGTTGTGCTCGGTACGTTTCTTATCAACTCCATCCCTGCAAGAGTGCTATTTGATTCTGGTGCATCGCATTCTTTCCTTACCGAACACTTTGTGAAAAAGGGGAAGTTAGGGTCTACCATGATGACTAGAGCTATGCTAGTTCAGATCCCCGGATCCATCGTGAAGACCAAGGATAATTGTGTAGATGTGCCGGTAGATATTCATGGGGTACATTTTCGAGCCAATTTGATCATTTTAGGCACAAAGGGGTTGGATGTGGTACTCGGAATGGATTGGATGTCCAAGTACCAGGGACACATAGATTGCGCCAGGAAGTCTATAACAATAACCAACAGCGACGGTATTCAAATTGAACACATTTCAACCATGCCATCCCGCAAAGCCTACTACAAGAAGTCCATGTCTGGACCAACCCTCGACCAAGTTCCGGTGGTATGTGAATACCCGGATGTTTTCCCTGAATAGTTGCCAGGTATGCCCCCTGACCGGGATATCGGGTTCATTATTGAGTTGGTTCCTGGAACAGCCCCTATTGCGCAAAGAGCTTACCGCATGACCCCCCCCCCAAGAACTAGAAGAGTTAAAGAGGCAACTCGCTGATATGCTCCGCAAGGGTCTTATTCGTCCCAGCGCGTCACCCTGGGGATCGCCTGTTCTTTTTGTGGACAAGTGAGATGGTACCATTCGATTGTGTGTGGACTACCATAAACTGAATGAGGTGACCATTAAGAACAAGTATCCACTCCCAAAGATTGAAGACCTATTTGATCAGCTGAATGGGGCCACAAAGTGTTCTCCAAGATTGATCTCCGTACCGGATATCATCAGCTGAAGGTTCGTGAGTCCGATATTCCCAAGACCACCTTCACCACCCGCTACGGTTTGTTTGAATACACCGTGATGTCATTCGGCCTAACAAATGCCCCTGCCTACTTCATGAATCTCATGAATAAGGTGTTCATGAAGTTCCTCGACAAATTTGTAGTGTTGTTCATTGACGACTTCTTGGTCTATTCCAAGACCGAGGAAGAGCACGCAGAACATCTGCGACTTGTGTTGGGAACCCTGCGTGAGCACCAACTTTATGCTAAATTCAGCAAATGTGAGTTTTGGCTGAAAGAAGTTGGATTTCTAGGCCATGTCATATCAGCCGGTGGAGTTTCCATTGACCCCTCTAAAATCACCTCCATCATGGAAAGAAAAGCCCCAACTAACACCACCGAGGTTCGAGCCTTCCTTGGACTAGCTGGTTATTACCGGAAGTTTGTTGAAGGGTTTTCCAGCATCGCTCGCCCGTTGACCCAACTCCTCAAGAAGGATAAAAAGTTCGAGTGGATTGAAAAGTGCGAGCAAAGTTTCCAAGAACTCAAGAAGAGACTTGTATCGGCCCTATCTTAACCATGCCCGACATTACCAAGAGCTTTGACGTCTATTGCGACGCATCCAGGCTTGGACTTGGAAGTGTCTTGATGCAAGATGGCAAAGTCATTGCTTATTTATCCTGTCAATTACGCTTGCATGAGCTAAACTACCCTACTCATGACCTAGAGCTTGCCGCCGTGCTATATGCACTCAAAACTTGGCGTCACTATCTTATGGGCAACCGATGTAAAATCTACACAGACCACAAAAGCTTGAAATACATTTTCTCTCAGAAGGAGTTGAATATGAGGCAAAGAAGATGGATTGAGCTTATTAAAGACTATGACCTAGGCATTCACTATCACCCGGGTAAGGCGAATGTTGTTGCCGATGCCCTCAGCCGAGAGCCTTGCTCTCTAAATGCCCTTCTAAAAGCCAGCCAACCCACCCTATGCCAAGAGTTTGAAAGGTTTGGACTTGGGCTTGTGAGCCATGGGTTCTTAAACAACCTTGAAGTCCGGCCTACTCTGTTTGATCAAATTAAAGAAGCCCAAAAAGGTCACGAGAGTATTGAAGGGATCAAGCGTAGGATGGGACGAGAGGAAGTACCTGGGTTAATGATTGACCAGCAAGGTGTGCTATGGTATAATGGCCGCCTATGCGTCCCCAGCATCGATGAGTTGAAGCAGCTTATTTTAAAGGAGGCCCATGATACTCCTTATTCAATTCACCCAGGAGGCACCAAGATGTACCAAGACTTGAAAGAGCAGTTTTGGTGGCATGGCATGAAGCGAGAGATAGCCTTTTTCATTGCACGGTGTGACATCCGCCAGCGTGTTAAGGCCGAGCACCAAAGACCTGCGGGTCTGCTGCAGCCGTTAAAGGTGCCCATGTGGAAATGGGAAAAAGTTGGTATGGATTTTATCACTGGCCTTCCGAGGTCAAATCGGGGACATGACTCCATTTGGGTCATCGTCGACCGCTTAACCAAGGTCGCTCATTTTATTCTGGTCAAGACTACCAATAATGGCAGGGAACTCGCCGATCTCTATATCTCGAGAATTGTCAGTCTGCATGGGGTACCCAAAACTATCGTCTCCGATCGTGGTACCCAATTCACATCTCATTTTTGGGCAAAACTTCATGAAGCCTTAGGGACCAAGCTTTCTTTCAGCACAGCCTATCACCCGCAAACTGGAGGCCAAACCGAGAGGGTCAATCAGATTCTTGAAGATATGCTTCGCGCTTGTGTCCTCTCATAAGGAGCCAAATGGGAGGATTGTTTGCCATTCGCCGAGTTTTCATACAACAATAGTTACCAAGCTAGCCTACAAATGGCCCCCTTTGAAGCACTATATGGTCGCAAGTGTTGTACCCCTCTCAACTGGTTCGAGACCGGAGAAAGCCAAGTGTTTGGCCCCGACATCATTACGGAAGCCGAAGAGCAGGTGCAACTGATTCGTAACCGATTGAAGGCCACCCAATCCATGCAGAAGAGCTACGCAGATTCCCGACGGAGGCCCATTTCATTCCAAGTGGGAGATTTTGTCTATCTCCGAGTTACTCCACTCAAGGGTATGCAAAGATTCCATGTCAAAGGCAAACTAGCACCCCACTACATAGGCCCGTACAAAATTCTAGAACGCCGCAGAGAGATGTCCTACAAGCTGGAGCTACCCCCGAAGCTGTCCGAATTCCATGACGTCTTCCATGTTTCACAACTACGCAAATGCCTTCAAGCCCCCAACAAGCCCGAAACCTTCAAGGAGGTTGACCAAGACTCCATTGACCTCAACCACGACTTGACCTATCGCGAGAGACCAATCCGTATTCTGGAGAAGGATGTCCGCCTTACTCGTAGAAGAAAAATCAACATGTATAAAGTCCAATGGAGTAACCACACTGAGGACGAAGCCACTTGGGAACGTGAAGATTATCTTCAGCGGGAATTTCCCGAGTTGTTCAACACTTAGCTACCGAATCTTGGGACGAGATTCTTTTAAGGGGGGAAGGTCTGTAACATCCCACTTTTTGTAAATCATTTGAGACCTAGGTTTAGCACTTTAATTGGGGTAAATTAAAAAAATTTATTCATATATGTGCATGAGTGCTAGCATGTATGATTTCATGTGTGTGTGCATGATTTTATGTGAGTGCATGTGTGTGCTTAATTATTTTTGCTTGATTTTATTTTCAACACAACAAAAATCCTAGTTTAGTTTCTTTCCTTGATCACACCATATAGAATTTCTATTTCTTTTATTTTTGCACTCTTATTTGAAAATCGGAACTTCACCAAAACCCCACTTCCACTTGTTCAAAAATTCTGAAACTTGGTAGATGGACTTCTACCATTTGAAAGTCACTTCTTAGCCAATCATCACCACCACTTGGATCAAATTTTGAGCTTTTCAAAATTCAAATGAATTTCGGCTAAGTTCACCACATCTTCTTCTTTTCCTCTCCTTTCTTCTTTCTTCTTTGCAAAACCGACCAAGAGGCCACCCTAGCCAACCAACCCTTCTCATTCTCACTGCCCTCTCTTCATTTTCGACCTTTGGCCTTTGTCCTTTTGTGCTTGGACACAAAGAAGGAGGGGAGCCCAAGGCAATCTTGCTAAGATTGCCCTACTCCCTCTCTCTCACCCTCTCCACTCCAGACCCCCAATCGGCGATGAGCTGCCACCCAGGAGGAGCCCCTCGACCCCACTCGCCAGCCACCGAGCTCCCTGCACCTCACCTTCTCCCTCTCTCACGCCGACGCCGACCAGGAGCAAGCCCGTGGAGACAGAGGCTTCGGCGGCAAGCCAGCTATTGCCGCCTCGCCATCAGCGTCCTCTGGCCACCGTTGACGCAGCCCAATCATTGCCAGCCGCCCCGACCAGCCGTAGGTCCCTCCGCAGCCCTTGCCCTGACCCTGTCATGCATGCGCTGAGGAAGCCGAGAGCACCACTCGCGTTCCCGCATGCACGCGCTCGCTCAGGCCTCGTGCCGCACACGTACATGCACGGCATCGAGTGCACGTCAACACGCCACCCCCGTGTTGCACCGTAGCCGACCGAGCCAGCCCTGCCACACTCCACTTCGCCTACACCCGCACTGAAACCGACCAAGCCTGGCCGATGCAGCACACGCTTGAACTCCACGCTTGCATAGATGGAATCAGTCCACGACGCCGTCCACGGAGCACCGCCACCCCAGCCAATCGCGTCCGACGAAAACCACCGCACACCGCGTCAACCCCGACCCTTCTTAAGTCGAGCCCGAGCGTCTGAGACACCGGTTCGACGCCATTCACCCCCATCCACCTCTCCCCACCTCCGAGAGCTCGATTTGCTAGCCCCTGCTCTCTCTCTCTCTCTCTGTAGAGGGAGAACGCCATCACCGGAGTCCGAGGAGAAGGGGGAGGTTGCCGTCACCAGCAGACCCTCTCCCGCCTTCTTCTCTGCATCTCTGAAACCCCCTTGCTTCCCTCGATCTCACGCACCCTTTCATTTTGTCCAGATCGAGCTCGAGCCGTCGCTATCGCCGATCTCTGCAAGGAAGGACGTCGACGACCTCGGCTTCAACACGAACACCCTAGCCCCTGCATGCAGGACGCTTTGAGCCGGACCACCTCCTGAACGCCTCCGCCTCCGATCTGCCGCCGACTAGCCGCCGATGACCCACGGTGAGCATCGCCAGCCCCAAACCCTAGCTAGCTCGCCAGCACCGCCCTGCGTGCATGTCTGCACGAGGAAGAAGGATGCCGCGCTGTCCGATCTAGATCAGACGGGGGCATACCGATTCGCCTGGCAGGCCCCGGGCAGGCCACCAGATCTGGGCCGGCCCAGGCCGGATCTGGCCAGATCCGCTCGAAACCCGGCCTGCTACATTTTTTTCAGATGATTTTCTCTATTTCCAATTCTCTGCAAGATTCAAAAATGCGTAGAAAATTCTCATATTGTGCAAATTGGGTGATTCAAGTTTCTATGTGTAGCTTACTACAAGATCTTTCATATGGCATAGGTCCCATGTTTGTAGACCCTCTGCAGATGAAATGATAAATGGTGAAGTTAATTAGGTCACTTATCAAGTTTATTTTATATCTTGAGTTCTATATACTGAAATTGAGTAGATCCAATTTTTAGTGATAGCTTGATATGTTAGATTGCTTGACCAACTTGTTTTACTATTTTAGGATCTTTAT
The DNA here is from genome assembly GCA_007115705.1 of Dactylis glomerata. NCBI lineage: Eukaryota > Viridiplantae > Streptophyta > Magnoliopsida > Poales > Poaceae > Dactylis > Dactylis glomerata. The sequence goes on from QXEO01002102.1 coordinate 1,897,273, forward strand.
TTTTGTAGTAGTAATTAATATGGTTGTTTGTGTATTTAATATTAGAAAAATTACCATCTGCAGTAGAATAGGAATTTTGATATGAGTCCAATTTCCTTGGGTTTTGCTCTAGAAGTGCTTTCCAGAACGTTTTAGTTCATATTTTTTCTGATGCTCAGAGAATATCTGAGATTTATTTTGGTATTCTAGTGTTATTCCCTATTGTTTAATTCATAGGAATTAAACCACAAACTGTTTTTGTGTAAATCCAATTTTGTTAGATTCTTAAGATTGTTGTCAACCTGTAAGTTTACTGAGTGTGTTATTTGATCCATGAGACCACCTGCATGCTTGTTGGGAATGATTTAGTGTGGTGATTGCTTTATTTGAAAAACCCTAGTTTCTAATAGGAATAACTTAATAACTAAAATCTATAAAATCTTGATTTGTTTTCTAAACATGTTTGTTTCTGATACTCTTGGATTGTGTGGTGTTGAGCAAGTGAAAAATGTTCTGACTTGTGTATGCATGTATATTCATTGTGTGCTATTATTTTTCCGGCGATAGAATAGAACGAGGAGTGTACCGAAGAGGGGGGGTCTTTGAATATCAGGAAGAGGAGGACCAGGGACAAGCCACTCAAGGCAAGCCATTTAAACTTGTTGCATATCTGAATCCTATTCACTTGTTTTGCAGGTTGCATAAAGGTTTATTAAACTGCATTTTTTTATATTGCTATAGCTCTTGTAGCAATTATATTATGGGCTCAAGCTCCACAAGCCTATTATTATCATCCTTCGAGATGACCCCTTCGAACACCCACACTCTACCCTTGTAGCAATGGCTTGTTGATTAGCAACAAAGCCTTTGAAACCTTCTAGTGGAGCCAAAAACTTTAGGATGGGAACACTCAAAGGATTTCTTAAAAATGTCTTCGAAAACCTTGGAGTAGCATCTACTCCACTAAAATGTTTTCGAAAATGGTTTTTGGACCAATGGAGATGATTCATGGAGGATAGAGGAGTTGGTGGTTTTCAAAAGACATTGGTGATCACTAAGTGTTCGCTCAGAACAATTTATCCGTGCAACCACATTACCCCGGTATGGGACGGGGCTCAGTTTGAAGTTTATTTGCTTTAGTGCGGGGAGCCTCACACTATATAAGGGTTTGTAGGACCCCGGAATCCGGGTTGCTGCAAGAGTATGGGCAATAGTGAATCAGGATCCTTCGGGATTTATCCGATTGGAAGACACTTGGGTTCTCCCGCCGTGGCACTGGAGCTACACTCGAAACGGAGGTAGGCTGCCAGGGTTTGCCGGGGAGGTTAACTCCACAGGGCAGGCACCCGTACTAAGGTAGATAGATGGACGACTCTGTTTGATTATCCGAACCCCGCATACTTGTGTATGACGGTCCGTGGTGGTATCCCGGCGGATTTATCGAATCTTGTGGGTAAAGTGTACAACCTCTGCAGATTGTAAATCTATTCGAATAGCCGAGTCCTCGGTCATGGACGGTTGGGACGACCGTTACTTAGCCCAATGTCAAGCTTTGGTTTTATAAAAGTGTTTTTGGAAAGAAAAGGAGAAAGGTGCCGGACGGAGTACTCGGAGGATACTGCCGTAGCACGATGGTGGTTCGGATTGACCATCGATACTCTTGGAAACTAAGCGAGTTCCCCCTTCCCTAGAGCTTTTACAAAAGTGGTTTTATAAAATTTCTTCTTTAATAAGGATATAGAGATGTCGTATGACATGTTATATCGACAAGAGAAACTATGATATAGAGATGTCGTATGACATGCTATATCGACACGAGAAACTATTATTAATATAGAGCACTAACCTGAAACCATTTCCCATGCTACAGCCAAATTGCATGTCAATCACTATCTCTCTTAGGTGGTTTGCGAGTATAATTCAAAATGTACTCATGGCTTTGTCCCTGGCTATTAACTTGGTCAGATTATGGAGAAGACTATGATAATGATGGTGAGGAGTTCGACGATACCGGTGCGAACTAGGATCCGTCTCCTGGTCAGTCGCCTGTAGGGTAGAGGCATGACACGGGCTACCGACACTACCCTTGTATCCGCTGCAACTGTTAGAGAACTTGCCCTGCGTGGCATTTGAATTCGGCCAAGTGGCCATGTAAGACTATTTGAACTCGTTATGTAATGGATGATGTATTCTGTAATGCCAACTCTGTTATGTGGATTCACGATGGTCTTCCTGGGATCGTGAATTCTATTCATAACGGGAATCTCGGGAGGTAAGTCGGGGTCCCCACAGAAGCCATCTTGGGTTTCGTCCCTCGACCCAACAGGGCGCCTGCACCTACACCGCGCCCCAACTACCCCAACCGTTCAGGGGGCACCAACTTCAACCGTGCACCCCCAAAATCTGGTGGTAACAACTTCAACTCTACCACTCCAAGTCCTAGTGGCGCACCTGCTCTTCCCAAGCCAGGTGACAAGTCTGGTGTTACCTGCTATGGATGTGGACTCAAAGGGCACTACTCCAACGAGTGCCCAAAAAAGATGAATGAGGCACCAAAGCCTGCCGCCCCCGCTCAACATCAACGCCGTGATGGAAATGGCAAGAACTATGCACCAAGGAACCCGCCTAACCCTAGAGGCCGTCTCAATCACATGAATGTTGAAGAAGCTCAGGAGGCTACCGACGTGGTGCTTGGTATGTTCCATGTTAATTCTGTTCTTGCAAGAGTTCTGTTTGATTCTGGAGCTTCACACTCATTTGTCACCGAGTCTTTTGTGGATAAAAGTGGACTTCAACAAACACCCCTGAAAAATATCATGACAGTACAAATACCTGGGTCAATAACAAAGGCCCGTTGGACCTGCTTGGCAGTGCCCATAGAAATCCATGGGATAGGGTTCCTAGCGAGTCTGATTGTATTAGGAACCAAGGGATTGGAAGTAGTCCTTGGTATGGATTGGATGTCACAACATCAAGGAGTTATAGATTGTGCTAAAAACACCATCACCATGACCAGTAACACGGGAATTGTAGTAAAGCATGTGTCTGTCAAACCCCCTCAAACCACCCGATGCCACAAGATTATCTCTGGACCCACTTTGGATCAAGTTCCCATAGTTTGTGAATATCCGGATGTTTTTCCCGATGAGCTACCCGGTATGCCACCGGATCGGGATATCGAGTTTATCATTGAACTTATTCCCGGCACTGGACCGATAGCCCAGAGACCATACAGAATGAACCCAGCTGAATTAGTGGAATTAAAGAAACAACTTGATGACCTCTTGAGTAAAGGCTTTATTAGGCCGAGTTCGTCCGCTTGGAGATCACCTGTTTTGTTTGTGGATAAAAGTGACGGTTTCAGCCGACTGTGCACTGATTACCGCAAGCTAAATGATGTTACCATCAAGAACAAGTATCCTCTCCCAAAGATTGATGACCTGTTTGACCAATTGACTGGAGCACAAGTCTTCTCAAAGGTAGATCTCAGGACTGGATACCATCAACTGAAGATCCGTGCAATTGATATACCTAAAATAGCCTTCACCACATGATATGGATTATATGAGTACACCGTAATGTCCTTTGGATTAACCAATGCCCCTGCCTATTTCATGAATCTCATGCATAAGGTATTCATGAAGTTTTTGGATAAGTTTGTCGTTGTCATCATTGACGACATCCTTGTTTACTCCAAGTCTGAAGAAGATCATGCCAACCATTTGAGATTAGTCCTGGAAACCCTAAGAGAACATCAACTTTATGCCAAGTTTAGTAAGTGTGAATTTTGGATAAAGGAAGTGGGATTCTTAGGACATGTATTATCAGCTGGAGGAGTTTCCGTTGACCCCAAGAAGATCCAATCTGTCGAGGATTGGGAAGCACCGACAACCCAAACCGAAGTTTCCTCGGATTAGCGGGTTATTACCGCAAGTTTGTTGAAGGGTTTTCTAGTATTGCCTGACCCATGACCCAATTGTTGAAGAAGGACAAGAAATTTGAATTGACCCCCAAGTGTGAGGAAAGTTTTCAAGAGCTTAAGAAGCGGTTGGTTACCGCACCAGTTTTAACCATGCCAGATATCACCAAGAGTTTTGATGTCTATTGCGATGCTTCCAAACTTGGGCTTGGATGTGTGTTAATGCAAGAAGGCAAGGTCATAGCATACCTGTCTCGACAGCTCCGACCACATGAAGAAAACTATCTAACCCATGACCTTGAGTTAGCAGCCGTAGTTCTTGCTCTGAAGACATGGAGACACTACCTCATGGGAAATCGATGCGATATTTACACCGAACATAAGGGTTTGAAATATATTTTCTCCTAGAAGGAGTTGAACATGAGGCAAAGGAGGTGGATAGAGTTAATTAAGGATTATGACCTTGGAATTCACTACCATCCTGGAAAGGCCAATGTAGTGGCCGATGCTCTTAGTAGGAAGCCATGCACGCTAAACATGTTGATCAAGGAGGAGCAACCCAAGTTGCATCAAGAATTTGAAAGATTTGGATTGGAGCTAGTTAGCCAAGGATTTTTAGCAAATCTTGAGCTTCAACCTACCTTGATGAGCCAAATCAAGGGAGCCAAGAAAGGAAATAGAAGTATTGAAGGAATCAAGCGCCGCATTAGTACTGGCAAAGTGCCAGGATTTGAAGAAGATGAACAACGAGTCCTTTGGTATAAGGGACATATTTGTGTGCCTGCTGATTAAGAACTAAAAGAAGTCATTATGAAAGAGGCCCATGAGACACCTTATTCAATTCATCCAGGTGGAACCAAAATGTACCAGGATTTGAAGGAACAATTTTGGTGGCACGGAATGAAGCAAGAAATTGCTTCATATATATCCAAGTGTGATATTTGCCAGAGAGTCAAGGCTGAACATCAACGTCCTGCGGGACTGCTGCAGCCATTGCAAGTTCCAGAATGGAAGTGGGAGTCTGTTGGAATGGATTTCATCACCGGATTTCCAAAGTCTAGCCGTGGAAATGACTCTATTTGGGTCATTGTGGATAGATTGACCAAAGTTGCCCACTTTATCCCTGTCAAGACCACCTATACCTCAGGCCAGTTGGCAGATTTAAACCTATCTAGAATTGTTAGTCTTCATGGAGTTCCTAAAACCATTGTGTCCGACCGAGGTACCCAATTTACCTCGAGATTTTGGAAGAGTCTACATCAAGCGTTGGGAACCAAGTTAGCTTTCAGCACAACTTATCACCCGCAGACGGATGGCCAAACTGAGAGAGTGAACCAAATTCTGGAGGATATGCTACGAGCTTGTGTATTAGCTTATGGTACCAAGTGGGAAGATTGTCTGCCTTTCGCAGAATTCTCATACAACAACAGCTATCAAGCAAGTTTGCAAATGGCACCATTTGAGGCTTTATATGGAAGGAAGTGTCGTACCCCTTTGAATTGGTCGGATACTGGAGACAGCAAAATCTTTGGACCTGATATTCTGCAAGCAGCCGAAGAAAAGGTTCGCATAATCCGTGAGCACCTCAAGGCAGCCCAGTCCCGACAGAAGAGCTATTCTGACAAGAGACGTCGAGAGCTGACTTTTCAAGTCAGAGATTTTGTTTATCTTCGTGTGTCACCACATAAAGGAATGCAAATATTCCAAGTCAAAGGAAAGCTTGCACCAAGATATATTGGACCTCTTAAGGTACTAGCTCACCGAGGAGAAGTGTTCTATCAGCTAGAATTGCCCCCAGAATTGTCTGAAGTACATGATGTCTTTCATGTGTCCCTGCTTCGGAAATGTCTTGAAGTTCCAGAGAAGCCAAAAAAATTCAAAAATTTTGATCATCGCTTTGTGGATATCAATAAAGATTTTACCTACCGTGAAGTACCTATTCGTATCCTAGAGGAAGCTTACAGAACCACCCGAACTCAAAGTATCAAGTTTCTGAAGGTTCAATGGAGCAACCACACTGAAGATGAAGCCACTTGGGTAAGAAAAGGCTATCTCAAGACTGAATTTCCTGATCTCTTTAGTTCTTAGCTTGTGAATCTCGAGGATGAGATTCTTTTTAAGGGGGGAAGATTGTAACAACCCAAAAATTTGTAATAAACCATTATATAATTTGGGGTAAAATAAAACTTTTTGTGTGTGTGTACATGTTTGTTTCATATGACTTTGTGGTATTTACTTATGTGTGTTTAGTGAGGGAAATTAAGAGAAGCCTGCAATCCTAAACAATAAGAAAGAAAATAGAAACAAATAGGAAAGATCACAAAACCTAAATGGAAAAGAATAAGAAAATGATCTAGAAAATATTATTGACTAGACCACTTCAACCCATTGGATTAAGAATTTTTTTAACTGGACATGGATGTTTCTCTGCAAGTCATCTAAGATCTGATAACCTAGTTTCAAAGTATTGTTTAAACTTTTCACAAATACCTCCCCCAACCCTATTTAAAAATGGTCCAAATTTTGAATTTTATTCATAAGACATTCCCCAAATTGAAATAAGACTTTAGCAAAACACCACCTCTGGGCCTACCAAAAATATTTCTGGAATACTAATCCAAAATAGTGAACAACCAAATTGGAAATTTTCAAAAACTCAAATTCTGAATTCTTGCGGCCATTTCCACAAACACCTGGTAGGCAGAAATTCGATTTGGATTGGTTTGCAAGTGGACTACTTGACCAACCTTCCCTGGGGCTAGCCACTTGCCCTAGAATCCCTGCACCTCTCCCACTTGCCCTTCCCCTCTCTCCCCGTACCTCCCCTCACCGAAACCTGGCCAGAGAATGGAGGTAAAGCCATCGCAGCTCTCCCCTTGGCTCCCCTCCAAATCCATGTGCTCACCTTATCCTGACGCGCCAGCAAGCTTTATGGGCTCCCCGCAACTCGAGACCACCACCCAGGACCTCTCTCTCCCCTCCTCTTCACCGAAACCAGCTCAAACTGCAAGCCCGAGGTCACTATCGGTGCCCACTGCTGCGGCCTATAAAAGGCCACCCTTCTTGGCTGAAAAGACTCACACCACCCACCGCACCTCCCCAGACATCCTCCTCTCCATTCTCGCCCTCTACATCGAGCTCGCCGGAGCTAGTGGAGCTCCCAGGGCACCGCACGTTCTCGGCGTTTCAGAAGCTCTCCCGACCCGCCATCTACTCGAGCCAGCCGAGAGGAGCCGCTGACGCCGCCAGGACGCCTCGCCGCCGCCCGTCGCCTCTCTGGTGAGCCACCTTGAGCCCCGCCTCCTCCCAGTCTCCCGCTCGCTGTTACAGTCGGGCTGGGGAAGAAGACCCCCCCGATACCGATTCGGTCATAAGCCCTAATAGGCGGGCCCCGCCTGGCAGCCCCTTTTTTTTCTTTTCCATGTGCGGCCCGGACACCCTGATGGGCCAGTCAAATTTCTATTTCCCGGCCCATTTCAGTTCCAGTCCGACTAATTTTTTTTAGAAAACCATTTTATTTATTTGTTTAGTTACTGCCACTTACAACTTTAATTCCCAGAGTTCTAGGAACCCATATTTAGCAAATATATACTCTTTGGAAAGGTAAGAAACTTATCTATCCAATAAAAGTGATTTCAGTCCATTTATAATTATGTTTTTAGTCCAGCAAAAATAACAAAACAGGAGGTTTTTCACCTTAGAAAACTTATATCAAATCAAATAAAATTCATAAAAATATGAAACCAACTCTCAAAATCCATAATTAGTAATATGTATCTGTTTATATTTGAACCTTTTAGATGAAATGCTAGATACCCATTGATAATTAAGCCTTTTCCTAACTTAGGAAATGGATAAAATTAATTTCTATAAATAGAAATTTTATGAATCCTCTGGTGCTAGACTACAACTTCAAATATCAATCAGAAATACTTTACCTTATTCAAGTTTATACTTACAAGAGAATATTATAAACTTAAATCCTAGTTATGAACTCAAACTTGCACCCTAAAATTCAACGGAGTCCAAATTAATTTGAATTCAACTCAAATAGGGTGAGATAGCATCTATCTATGTTGATAAGCTTGTGTGTATGCTTGGAGTGTTGTTTGTATCGGTTTGGTGATTGTGTGCAATCTTGTTTATCGTTAATAGACGCTAGTATTGCCGAAGAAGAGCCCGAGGGAGGATATTATCAAGAAGAAGAAGGCTACCCCGGACACTTTGCCAACCAAGGCAAGCCATCTTTTGACTCATACCCTAATACCTAGATTTTCAAATTGCATATTTACTTGTTTCCAAATTAAATTGCACGATTGAATTGCTAGAGTAGAATAAAAATGTGCAGTGATGTCTTGCTTAACAGGAGCATCAAACTGAGTTTATCCAACACTACCTTAGTTGTAGCATCACTCAGAGTAGCTTGCTTAGCCGCTAATAAAAATGAAGTAATCTGGATGGGAACCCTACTGGAAGTTATGGATTGAACTAGAAAACCTTGGCTGAAGATTGTTCATCCAAGTTGAGTTTCTGAAAAGGAATAATAATGACTAAGGGCTATGAAATGAATTTTCGAAATGATGATGAGTGAGGTACTATGTGAGCCAACCATACCGTACGACCAAAGTACCCCTAAATGGGAAGGGGCTTAGTCTGTAGCTTGTTTGCTTTAGTATGAGATACCTTGCATCATCCTTTATAGAAGTGCACATTCTGCTTTATACTTCCGAACCGAGTGGTCTCATCCATTCATACAGCACCCTGTAGCGGGCAAAACTAGGGGTGCCGGAATGGGGAAAGCCGTGTCTCGGGCTCCTAGGGAAGGATCCTATACTAGAGTAGGCAACTAAAAGATTTTGTTTGATTATTTGAACCCCGCATACTGGTGTATGATGACCCGTGGATTATTCCCGGCAGATGTATTGAATCTTGTGGGTAAAGTGTACCCCCTCTACAGAGGTCAAAACTATTCGAATATCCGCGTCCGCGGTCATGGACAGTTGGCAAGTTGTACTCGACCTTTGTCAAGAATTGAACAACGATGTATGGGAGTGTGACAGTGATGAATGACCGGATTCATGATTACGATCAACACCTAATGTTCCATCCAAGATTTAACTTAGAGAATTAATATTTCTTACCTCTTAATGAACTCTTTTGGGAAAGAAAATTAGCCTTGTGCAAATTAAACTTAGTGCATAGTCCACTATATAAGCCTTGCATATCTCCTTTGTTTTTTCATTTATAAGATGGTTTGCGAGTGCATCCAATGTACTCATGGCTCTGTCCCTAGATATTAACTTGGCCAGACTATGAGGAAGAATATCCGAAGGAAGGATACGAAGAGGAGTTCCAGAACTAAGATCATCTCCTAGTCAGCATTGCCTGTAGGGTGAAGGCATGGGCCTGAAGACGTTAATTCCACTGCTATTATTATGTTGTATTATGAACTTGGTCACTATGACTATTTGTATTTGAACCACTCGTATTGTAATACCTATGGAACTGGTTACCAACTACGTTATGTATATCACAACAATGATTCTGGGATTGTGGTGGAATACATAACGGGCACTTTGAATTTGTTGTAAATTCGGGGTGTCACAATCCTTTAGCAGCCTATACCATTCCGCAGCTCTGCTCTTCAGTGATAAAGAGAATAGCTTTCTCTTAACCTGGCTTGATGAAATACCTGCACACTTGAACAACTTGCATAATTCATGTATAAAGAGTAAATGATCACCCGGATGGACAGTTCCATCTCCTGAAAAGCAATTATTCATAACACGTTCAACAATTTTCATAGGTATTTTAAAAGGATCTAATTGAGCAGGCGGTGGTTCATCCACTACCGTGATAGTAGTAGTAGTATTCCCAAATAGGGAACCAAATGGAGACTTCTCCATAGCAAAATAAAATAAAAGACAGAAATAAAAATAATACTCACAGCGAAAGTTACCTTTACCAATTCCACTCTTCAATAGCGCTTCACTCCCCGGCAACGGCGCCATAAAATAGTCTTGATGACCCACAAGTATAGGGGGTGTATCGTAGTACTTTCGATAAATAAGAGTGTCAAACCCAACGAGGAGCAAAAGGTGTTGACAAGCAGTTTTGATCAAGGATTCACTGTAAATACTAGCAAACGGGTTTTGAGGGGTATTTGGTAATGCAAGTAAATAAAGTACGAGTAAATAAAAGATAATAATAATAATTGCTGCAAGTGGCCCAATCCTTTCTAGAGCAAAGGACAAGCCGGTTGTGTAACTTATGATTACCAAACGTTCTTGAGGACACACGGGAGTTTTTGTCGAGTGCTTTCACTTCATGCAACTAAGTAATCTTCATTGGTTTGATAAGTGTTATGGGGGTGAACCTATGCTAGTGCGCTACCCTTACTTGGACAAATACACACTTGTGATTATACCCCTTGCAAGCATCCGCAAATACAAGAAAGTAATTAAGATAAATCTAACCACAGCCTTAAACTCTGAGATCATACACTCCCTGGTGCAATGGTTTCCTAAGGGGGTTTAGGTTTCTGTCGCTCCGGCAACCCCACAATTAGTAGCCAAATACACAATGCATTCCACTAGGCCCATAAACGTGAAGTATCATGTAGTCGACGTTCACATGACATCACTAGTAGAATAGCACCACAACATATAAATATCAAACCATTAAATATTACTCAACATAGTTTCACTACTAACATCTCGACTTCTCCCATGTCCTCAAGAACTAAACGAAATACTCACAAGACATCATAAGGATCATGACCAGAGGTGAAATAATGGTAAATAACAATCTGAACATAAACCTTAATTCAACGGTTCCACCCAACAGCATCAACTACAAGAGTAATCAACACCGGGAAAGTTTCCCCTAAGAATTGGACAAGATTCAACCAAAGATGTTACAGCGGGATGGCGCGGTGATGGTGAAGATGAAGGTGCTGGTGATGATGGTGATGGAGATGATGATCCCGATGAAGTCCAGCTCGATGGTGATGACGATAGCAACGATCTCCCCTCTCCGGGAAGGAATTCCCTAGTAGATTTCTGCCTGCCGGAGAGCTTTTTCTCTCTCAGTGTTTTCCACCCCACAGAGGCGGCGAAGTCTATCTCTGATCCCCCTGGGATCTTAGGTTTTCGGTGACGACCATATACGCGAGGGGGCAATGGCAGAAGTGGGCCAGGATGGCCACACCACTAGGTGGCGCGGCTAGGGCCTGGCCCGCGCCACCTAGTGGAGTGGGCCCCTGGCTGCTCCCCTCGCTCTCTCCTTTTGGCTACTTTCGTCCTCTAATGAAATATGAATTTCTGGGTATTTTCCTGGAATTGCTGATCTTCGAAAATATGGTGTCTTGACGGTCCTTTTTCCAGCAGAATCCTGCCTCCGGCAGCAAGTTCTCCAATAATCATCAAACATGTGAAAACAGAGGAAACAACATAAGTATCATCTCTAAATATGAAATATATCAATGAATAATAGTAAATTATGATATAAAATAGTGATGCAAAATGGACGTATCAGCCAGCAGGGATGGGCATGTTGTGCATCAAGGGGTTCTTCGGTTGGCATATGGTACCCTTGCCTACATCCTTCAGCACGTTGTTCACATAGTGCAGCAATGTGCAACTAGTGTCCTGCAGGAGAACATGTTGAGCAGCATTATCAGATGGTACTCATCAAAAAGGACAACATAGTGTATGAAGTCGAGCCTACGATTAGTTACCTTGGTAAGGGCATCGAGCTCGGCTAAGGTGGACACGCAAGGCTGCGTCGGCTGCGAGTTGGTGTTGGGCTACAGCGGAGGCAGCGACTGCATGTTGGTGTTGGGCTGCGATGGAGGCGGCGGCTGCACGTTGGTGTTGGGTTGTGGCGGAGGCGGCGGCGGCGGCAGCGTGTTGGTGTTGGGCACCGGCGCCGGCTGCGCATTGTTGGTGTCAGCGGCCAGCGGGCTCAGCCCCGCGAACGGGTCTGCCGATGGGTAGGAGGGCGGGGTCACCATGTTCAGCGACATGTGTTGGGCCGAGTTGCTGCCGGACATGCTGGGCACCGATATCGGCCCAACTCCACCAGCGGCATTCCACGCCGCTAGACCCTCCCACAGTTGAGGAGGAATGACCTGGCGCAACCTTGCTTCGAACTTCTCCTCCATCTGCGTCGGCACCACGGCCACTTGCACCTTGAGATCTGCAATCTCCCGCCTCTGCGCCTCCTCCACCTTGCTTCTTCTCTCCTTTCTAGTCTTTGAGTCCTCTTTGAAGTGGACGCCGACTTTCGTGCTCAGCCGAAAGCCGGAAACATGTCCAGTGGACATCATCTTCTTGTGCTTGGGCCTCTTCTTGATAGCATTCGTCGCCCTATTGAAAGGAGTGTCCTAAGGCTCCGATAGCCCTGGGGTGGAGCAACCTGCCTCGGTCGCTATTTCAGCTTCCTGCAAAAGGATTCATGAACCCAATTAGAATCATCGGTTCATTATTGATAGCAAATCGACTTGAGATCCGCGGTAAGTTGCTTACCACGAGTTTCTTGAACTCTTGCACAGCCTTGTCTGTGGTTTTGAATTCCTTGGTCTTGGGGCACAGGAAGTAGCGGGCCCGCACAAAGTTCCAGACCTGTGGGTCCGTGAATTTGTCAAACATGTTGGGCTTGCTGATGCGTGGTGAATGACCAGCCCGTTGGGAACCCCAAGAGGAAGGTGTGATGAGTATAGCAGCTAATTTTCCCTCAGTTTAGAAACCAAGGTTTATCGTTCTTGGAGAGGAGAGACAAACGACTGAAGGTGATGCTTGCTAGTTTGCAATAGCTTCGGACAATTTATATATGGCGCCTCGTCCAAGCTTTGCTTGCTAACTGCAACGCGGAACCTGCACACACACAACCAAGTACTTTGCTCCCAACTTACGATGAGGTTGTCAATCTCACCGGTTTGCTTGAAACCAAGGTTATGAGTGTATCGAGTGGAAAACAGTGAAAGTATGCGAGTAAAGTAAACAGTGCGAGTAAAGTAAACAGGTGATAGCAATATGATGGAAATAGGACCGGGATCCACAGTTCACTAGTGGTGTCTCTCCATAAGATAAATAACACATGCTGGGTAAACAAATTACAGTTGGGCAATTGATAGAATAAAGATAAACGTGATATGTCAAGAAGATCACTATGAGATTTACTCTGGGCATTACAACAAAATACATAGACCGCCATCGAACTGCGTCTATGACTAATAATCCACTTGTGGCGAATCAATCCGAGAACTCCACAAGTATTAAGTTGCGAACAACAGATAATTGCATTAAGCAAAGTGTGTAATGTAAACAAAGCATATGCCCTTGAGCATATGAATGTTGTTTTCTCCCTAGTAGCAACAGCACATCTACAACCTTAGAGGTTTCTGTCACTCCCCCAGGTTAAATAGAGGCACGAACCCACTATCAAGCATAAATACCCCCTCTTGGAGTCACTAGCAACTACTCGGCCAAGATAGCTACTAACAACGGAGAGCATGCAAGATCATAAACAACATAGAGATAACAAAAGATAATATTCAGTACAGCAAGTCAATCATAAACACCAATATTCATCGGATCCCAACAAACCAAACATGTAGAATTACATAACGATGATCTCAATCATGTAGGGCAGCTCATGAGATCTAAACATGAAGCGCATGGTGGAGAAGACAACCATCTAGCTACTGCTATGGACCCATAGTCCAAGGTAGACTACTCACTCATCGCTCCAGAGGCAAGCATGGCGATGAAGAAGACCTCCGGTGGCGATTCCCCCTTCCAGCAGGGTGCCGGGAAGAGCTTCTGGACCCTCCCGATCTTCGGGTCAACAGCGGCGGCGGATCGCGATGTGTTCTGGAAAAGTAATCGGGTACTTAGGTTTTTTCCGTCGGGGGGTCTTTATAGGCGAAGGGGCGATGTCAGAGGAGGGACCAGGCGCCCTCACGCCAGGGTGGCACGGCGCGGGCCCTGGCCGCACCAGCCCTGTGTGTGGGGCCCTGGTGGCCCCTCTCCTTCTCTCCTTCGGATCTCTGGAAGCTTCCAGGTAAAATAAGACTTCAGGAACTTGTTTCGTCCAATTCCGAGAATATTTCTTGTGTATCACTTCTGAAACACAAAAATAGCAGAAAACAGGGAACTGGCACTGTGGCAACTCATTAATAGGTTAGTTCCAGAAAATGCATAAAAGTGCCACTAAGTGTAATGAAACAGTAGGCAAATGGTGTAAAAACAAGCATGGAGCATCAAAAATTATAGATACGTCGGAGACGTATCAAGCATCCCCAAGCTTAACTCCTGCTCGTCCTCGAGTAGGTAAGTGATAACAAAAGAATAATTTTTGAGGTGACATGCACCTACACAATCTTGATCATGTATGTAAGCATTTGTGAGCTGGGATCATAAAAACTTAAAACATGGGCATGAAGATATAATCTTGACAATAAGAACTTAGCAACCATGTTGTAAACATGCAAATGAACACAAACAAAAGATCATGAAAATGAAACAATGAAAGTCAAACGTGTGTTCAAATCATAAGGAAAAACATACAAATGGTTTTCAGCTTGTCCTTCAAAGAGAGCAAAACATAAATGCATAGGACACCTTCAAGTTTAAGAGGGCGACTAGATACAAATAATTTAAGAACAAGTGAAACCAACAATATGAATCAATCAATGAACTTTGGGACAATGCATATTACACTAAGAATGACAACTATGCTCTCTTATGGTGCATAAAGAAAGAAGGTGGTGACTCAACATAAAAGTAGAAGAAAGGCCCTTCGCAGAGGGAAGCAGTGATTGCAAGTTTTATAACCTTCAAAAATTATGGTACTTACCGGCTTTGATCTCTCATTGCCCCCATCATAAGCATCTTGAATGGTTAAAGTTAATGCGAGAACAATTATGATGCATATGCTTGACAAATCATAAGTTGAAAACCTCGTGCCCCGTGAATACGAGTACCCAAACCTCATGCTACTTTACTTAGAGTCCCAAGCAAGGCTCTTGTCATTGTAAATATATGCATATCATTGAGAACCGCCAATGGGGTACCTCCGTGCCCGATGACATGGAACAAGCCCACACCAAAATGACAGGACAAGCAGACAATGAACACCTCGACATCTCTTTTGTTTGCCTTTTGTTTAGCTTTTTATTGTGAGATGCGTCGTCGTATGTTCACCATGGGTATGCTGCAAATTTCCACCATGAATTATGCATGGCTTAGATTGGCGGCCCGGCGTTTCCCTAACACATATAAAAACTCCATGATCCTCACAAGATTCCCAATTCATTTCACACTGCGGGCAACCATAAACAAAAGATCACGATATCAACTCAAATAAGAAGTGCAATGTTGAAAGCTTGCCCATGACAGCATGGCTGGGCTAGTCTCCAACTTACAACTTGCAAGCATAACGACTCAACATAAGAGACCACAATGTCAAATTTTTAGAACAGAAAAAAGTAAAGTGTGCCTTCCGGTTCGTGAGAGCTTTACTGACCGAATTTTGCATAACACTGGTAAGAGTTTAATTTGAAGAGAAAATAAAAGCAAGTCAGATTTACTTGGAATAGCAAATTGCTAGTAGGTATGTATGGTGGACGCTTTGGAAAACTTTGGCTTTTAGGAGTTGGATGCACGAGTAGAGCTCATACTCAGTACAAGGCGAGGGCTAGCAAAAGACTGGGAGCGACCAACTAAGAGAGCAATAATGGCCATAATCATGCAAAGCGACAAAGCGACATTAAAAGAAGCATAAGATGGCATCAAAAGTCAAAAACTAAATGATCATAGAGGCTATTGGCGACTTTGTAAGAGTCTAACATGTGTGAGCATGCGCCAAGTCAACCCAAATAAAGCATCAAGGAGAAAACCAAAATAATGCTTCTATACAATAAAAACAACGCATGATTTTTTTCAAAGGCTCATTAAGCAATCTCAGTTATTTGAGACAAGTCATGCTACAGCAAAACCACTAAGCATACTATCAAAAAGACATCAAGCATGACATGAAAAAGCCTAAGCCGCAGTCTACACAAGCTCCTTCTTGTACCACTATTTTGCACAAAGCTTTTCCTCTTTTCCAACACCATTTAAAAATTTTAAAGACACCTCTTTTGATGAAAACCAATAAAGATCAGAGGCAAAAATACACCTTGATGAAAAGATATGACAAGGTCTGAACGCAAATCAAGGCGAAAACGAAAAACAAAAGCAGTAGCAGAAAAAAGAAGAACACTCGATGAACGATAAGAGTGAAAACTGAGCGTTCTTGGCAAATGAAAAGCAAGGCAACTTCTCCAAAATAAATTTGTTGGGGTCCAACCATTTATTGCAGCAAACAAACAAACTAAATAAGAAAACTAAAATAGCTGATGCTCCAAGAAAAACACATAGTGCATGAAGCAATAAAAATATAGTGTCTTGAAAGGTGACCTGATTTTTGCCGATGAAGAAGGGGTGCCTCGGGGGCATCCCCAAGCTTTGACGCTTGTACTTCTTGGATATTTCTTGGGGTGATGCATGGGCATCCCCAAGCTTGAGCTTTTTTCCATTCTTCAACTCATCTCATCATTCTCCAATCCCTACACTTGAAAACTTCCTTCATACAAAACTAAACATAAATCTATTAGCAACATTAGTGCAAGCATAACATATAATCAACCTCTTTTTGCTTCAGGTTTCAACTCAAAACCACCACATATATAGCAAATACTACTGTAGCAACCTCCCCAAAAGTTCCGTGATCAAAAGAACTCAAAAGAAAGCGATAAAGTGGCAAACACAAATATTGGCAGAAATCTGTCAAAACTGAACAGCTGACAAAGGTCGAATTTTTGAGGGGTTTTCTGTTGCTCAAATCAAAAAGTGTTCGACTAACGCAAGTTTGGATATAACCTGGGGCATATGCACAAGAAATCACAGGTCCAAAAGATATACAGAGAATTTATACGAATTTTTACGGTGCAGCACCGAAAACAGTTTCAGGACAGCAACATCCCCAAGTCTTTACCTCACTCGAATTAGAGGCTTCTCTTGGCACAAAAACGAAATAAACAAGATAAGGAACGGTCATTACAGTAGTAATGACTTCCAAGACTCAAATAAAAGAAAAAGTACTGAAAATAAAACATTGGGTTATCTCCCAAGAGTGCTTTTCTTTAACGCCTTTGAGCTAGGAGCAGAAAATTTGCGAATCAAGTAACATCAAGTGATGAAGCATCAAGCTCATAATTTGCTCTAAGAATAGAGTCAAAAAGTAATTTCTTCCTTTTCCTAGGGAAGTGTTCCATACCTTTCTTTAGTGGGAATTGATACTTGATGGTGCATTCCCTCATATCAATGATGGCACCTACAGTTCAAAGAAAGGGTCTTCCCAAAATAATAGGACATGAAGCATGACATTCAACGTCCATAACAAGAAAATCAAAGGGAACAAGGTTATTGTTAACCACAATAAGAACATCATTAATCCTTCCCAAAGGTTTCTTCTTAGCAACATCAGTAATAGGAACATCAAAATAACACTTTTCAAGCGGTGGTAAATCAAGCATGTCATAAATCTTTCTAGGCATGATAGAAATACTAGCACCTAGATCACATAAAGCATGGCAATCATAACCATTAACATGCATATCAATGATGGGTTCCCAACCATCTTCTAACTTCTTGGGAACAGAGGCTTTTTGCTGCAACTTTTCATCCCTAATTTTTATAAGAGCATTGGTAATATGCTTAGTAAAAGCAATATTTAAAGAACTAGCATTGGGAGTCAAAGCAATCTTTTGCAAGAACAAAATAACTTCAGATATATTGCAGCCATCAACATCAAAATCATTAAAAGAAGTAGATCTATCATCTCCTACACTCCAAAAAATTTCAGCACTCTTTTGTGAAAAAGTTTTGGCAGTTTTAGGCTTTTTAACACAAGGAGTGGGAGTTTTCTCTACACCAATCAAAGTAAGAGGATTGCTAGCATTAGGAGCAACATCATAAGAGGTAGTAATGGTACATACCTTCATTTCTCTAGCCATCTCATCTTCTCTTTCCCACCTAGCATGCAATTCCGCTAACAATCTAATATTTTCATCAATTCCAACTTGAATAGCATTAGCGGTAGCAAAAACATTGTTCTCTTTCACATCATTAGGCAACACTTTTAATTTCAGAAGTTCAACATCATGAGCAAGGCTATCAACTTTAGAAGCAAGAATATCAATTTTGCCTAACTTTTCCTCAACAGACTTGTTAAAAGCAGTTTGCTTACCGATGAAGTCCTTGAGCATTACCTCAAACTCGGAGGGCGCGGCCCTAGTGTTGTTGTAGGAATTACCATAAGAGTTACCATAACCATTACCATTCGTAGAAGGATACGGCCTATAATTGTTACTAGCAAAATTGTTCCTATAAGCATTGTTGTTAAAATTATTGTTTCTAATGAAATTCACATCGACATGCTCTTCTTGAGCAACCAGAGAGGCCAAAGGAACATTATTAGGATCAACATAAGTCCTATCATTAGCAAGCATAGCCATAATGGTATCAATCTTATCATTCAAGGAAGAGGTTTCCTCAATAGAATTTACCTTCTTACCTTGTGGAGCTCTCTCGGTGTGCCATTCGGAATAATTTACCATCATGTTGTCGAGTAGCTTTGTTGCGGCGCCCAAGGTAAGGGACATAAAAGTGCCTCCAGCAGCTAAATCAAGTAGGTTCTTCGAAGAAAAATTCAGTCCTGCATAAAAAGTTTGGATAATCATCCAAGTAGTCAGTCCATGAGTGGGGCAATTTTTTATCATAGATTTCATTCTTTCCCAAGCTTGAGCAACATGTTCATTATCAAACTGAGTAAACTTCATAATATTACTACGCAAAGATATAATCTTAGCAGGAGGATAGTATCTACCAATAAAAGCATCCTTACACTTAGCCCATGAATCAATACTATTCTTAGTCAAAGACAGCAACCAATCTTTAGCTTTTCCTCTCAAAGAAAAAGGAAACAACTTGAGCTTAATAATATCACTATCAACATTCTTATATTTCTGCATCTCACATAGCTCAACAAAATTGTTGAGATGAGCTGCAGCATCTTCAGTACTAGCACCAGAAAATTGCTCTTTCATAACAAGGTTCAATAAAGCAGGCTTAATCTCATAAAAGTTTGCAGCAGGAGCAGGTGGTGCAATAGGAGTGCAGATAAAATCACTATTGTTCGTGCTAGTAAAGTCACACAACTTGGTGTTTTCAGGATTGACCATTTCAGCTAAACGAAAGTAAACAAGTAAAAACAACTACCAAGGATTCTAATTTTTTTGGGTTTTTGATATAAAACGATGCAGGTAAAATAAATAAAGTAAAGCAAAACATTAACAAAGTAAAGGATGTGCGTGCGAAAAACTCCCCTCGCAGAAGTCTTCTACTTCCTCCCCGGCAATGGCGCCAGAAAATTAGTTGCTGGCTGGTGCTGGCGCTAAGTTGACGCGGGAGGTTTTCTTCAATCTTCGGAAGTATTCTTCTTTAGTCCCCGGCAACGGCGCCAGAAAATTGTTGCTTGATGCGTGGTGAATGACCAGCCCGTTGGGAACCCCAAGAGGAAGGTGTGATGAGTATAGCAGCTAATTTTCCCTCAGTTTAGAAACCAAGGTTTATCGTTCTTGGAGAGGAGAGACAAACGACTGAAGGTGATGCTTGCTAGTTTGCGATAGCTTCGGACAATTTATATATGGCGCCTCGTCCAAGCTTTGCTTGCTAACTGCAACGTGGAACCTGCACACACACAACCAAGTACTTTGCTCCCAACTTACGATGAGGTTGTCAATCTCACCGGTTTGCTTGAAACAAAGGTTATGAGTGTATCGAGTGGAAAACAGTGAAAGTATGCGAGTAAAGTAAACAGTGCGAGTAAAGTAAACAGGTGATAGCAATATGATGGAAATAGGACCGGGGTCCACAGTTCACTAGTGGTGTCTCTCCATAAGATAAATAACACATGCTGGGTAAACAAGTTACAGTTGGGCAATTGATAGAATAAAGATAAACGTGATATGTCAAGAAGATCACTATGAGATTTACTCTGGGCATTACTACAAAATACATAGACCGCCATCCAACTGCATCTATGACTAATAATCCACTCACGGGGATATCGTCCGAACACCCCATGAGTATTAAGTTGTGAACAACAGATAATTGCATTAAGCAAAGTGTGTAATGTAAACAAAGCATATGCCCTTGAGCATATGAATGTTGTTTTCTCCCTAGTAGCAACAGCACATATACAACCTTAGAGGTTTCTGTCACTCCCCAGGTTAAATAGAGACATGAACCCACTATCGAGCATAAATACCCCCTCTTGGAGTCACTAGCAACTACTCGGCCAAGATAGCTACTAACAACGGAGAGCATGCAAGATCATAAACAACATATAGATAACAAAAGATAATATTCAGTACAGCAACTCAATCATAAACACCAATATTCATCGGATCCCAACAAACCAAACATGTAGAATTACATAACGGTGATCTCAATCATGTAGGGCAGCTCATGAGATCTAAACATGAAGCACATGGTGGAGAAGACAACCATCTAGCTACTGCTATGTACCCATAGTCCAAGGTAGACTACTCACTCATCGCTCCGGAGGCAAGCATGGCGATGAAGAAGACCTCCGGTGGCGATTCCCCCTTCCGGCAGGGTGCCGGGAAGAGCTTCTGGACCCTCCTGATCTTTGGGTCGACGGCGGCGGCGGATCGCGATGTGTTCTGGAAAAGTGATCGGGTACTTAGGTTTGTTCCGTCGGGGGGTCTTTATAGGCGAAGGGGCGATGTCAGAGGAGGGCCCAGGCGCCCTCACGCCAGGGTGGCGTGGCCCAGGCCCTGGCCACGCCAGCCCTGTGTGTGGGGCCTTGGTGGCCCCTCTCCTTCTCTCCTTCGGATCTCTGGAAGCTTCCGGGTAAAATAAGACTTCAGGAACTTATTTCGTCCAATTCCGAGAATATTTCCTGTGTATCACTTCTGAAACACAAAAACAGCAGAAAACAGGGAACTGGCACTATGGCAACTCGTTAATAGGTTAGTTCCGGAAAATGCATAAAAGTGCCACTAAGTGTAACGAAACAGTAGGCAACTCGTTAATAAGCTCGCATCCTCCGCGTCGCACACCGGCTGGATTCTTCTATAACCGCCACTCCCAAGACAGTGGTGACCTATGTTCTGTTCATACATCTTCTTCCCCAACGCAGTATCGGTCTCCAACTCCTCCTTGAAGAGGACATAGTCGTCGTGTTCTAGAAGTGGCTCGTGCTTCTTGATCTCTTCCCAACTTTCCTTCTTATCAATCTGCTTCTTCACCCAGGTTCTCCAGCTGGCCAAGGCCGTGCTCATCTTCGTAAGGGCTAGCTGGTTCACCACATTGTCCTTGAGGTTTTGGTTGTCGTACTCCAGCGGGAACTAGTATTTCTCGTGAAGCTTTTGTAGTAGGAGCTGGACAAGATGCGCATTGTCGGGATCTCGGTGGTTCCTCGTGTTGATCGTCACGGTCTCCCGGACGATGCAACCAATCTGTATCTCGTATCCTGTGGCAAGGGCTTTAGGCTCCTCGGGAGCACCGCTCTTCGACACTTTAGTGAAATCCTCGTGTTTTGTGCCAAGCGTCGGCGGGTCCCGATCCTTCCTGATGGCCTTCTTCTTCTTAGCGGCCGAGGCAGATCCACCATCCATCTGTTCGCCAGCATCGGTGCATTCGCCAGCATCGGTGGTGTCATCCTCGGCACCATCGGTGCGCTTGCCGCCTATGGTGGTGTCATCATCGTCGGAGTCTCCATCTCCACCCTCGGAGTTTCCATTGCCACCCTCGTAGTCTTCGTCGCCACCCTGATCATCTCCACCTCTGTCTCCATCCATGACATCTATTTCCTTCTCCTCAGCCGCCCTCTGGGATTGCATCCAAAACGGCAAGTTGGCCGCCTGGGCTTGTTCTTCGACACTCATTTGATTAGAAGGGCCAGCGCCGTCGTTGACGTGTCCGGTCGACATGTTTCCACTAAACAAAAAGAGAAAAATGTTTAGTACAAAAAACAATCGATCAAAAAATTTGGCAGCACCTCCCCTATAAATGGCTACCTAGGAGTGCCCATTTCTCACCGAAACAGAAATGAATCAACATTTCGGGAGTAACAGGCACTCATTTTCAAGTACCTGCAACAATTCACAAAAAAGCACAAAATGTGTGCCTTTCCAACACAGAATGTCGACAACATACACAGAAGCACAAAATGTGTGCCTTTCCACCATTGTTGTCCACATACAGAAGCACAAAATGCCCCCAAACTTCCCATAAACTGCTCACAGTATAAGTACATGCTCATAGTATATCTTTGCAAAAACTAAGTAAAAACTGCTCACAGTGATCTGCTGCCAATCACAGTATATCTTTGCAAAAGTACATGTATTATAATAAAATTTTAGTACAAAAGGGGGCCAAATGCACCCAGATTACTACTAGCAATTACAGTTTGAAGTCAACATTACTTGACTTAACTAATCCTACTAAAACTACTCCAGGTAATTAACATTGATGATGACTGCTAGCTATTTTCACGAAACCTAGAATCACATTTTTCATAGTGAGAAATTACAGTGAGCAATTGAGCAGGAATATTAGTTATAATAATATTGCAAAATATCAATGATTATGCTGCTAGTAAAAAAAGCTCACGGTATAATAACATGCTCACAGTATATCTTTGCAAAAACATGCTCACAGTATATCTTTGCAAAAATTGAGTAAAAAAAGCTCACAGTATAATAACATGCTCACAGTATATCTTTACAAAACATGCTCACAGTATAATAACATGCTCAGCAGTAAAAAAGCTCACAGTATAATAGCATGCAATTTTTATCCACATGTTTATCATTTTTGTGTAGCAAAAAGTACAAATTATTTGGAATTGATATTTTGCTCATTATGTGATAAGAACATGCTCACAGTAAGATGCCTCAAGCTACCTACAAGATGCTCGCAGTAAGAACATGCTCACAGTGTTATTATACTCAAATGAAAAGGTTTGAGATTTGCAAAATAAATGAAAACAGAGCACCCACTCAAGGCAGGACAATAATTTCTAAAATGAAAGAGCACAAGCATCCCAGATAGGGAGAAGAATAACTTACACTACATTGTTTCAAAGATTTTTGCAGATGTAAGTAACACTGACAGATTGACTACAACTGATGAAACAAAATAACTAGCATCAAGTTAGTAGTATTTGAAAACCTAGCAGTCAAGTTAACAGTAGAAATCTATGAACCCTAGTAGTCAAGTTAACATTCTCATCAAGTTAGCAGTATTTGAAAACCTAGCAGTCAAGTTAACAGTAGAAATCTATGAACCCTAGCAGTATTTGAAAACCTAGCAGTCAAGCTAAACTAAGGCCACCTGAAACTCCAACATTTGCATCAAGTTAACAAGGCCTAAGAAATCTAGGGCCATGTTCATTGACACAAAAGCATGCAGAAACTGAATAAAAATCTATGAATCCTAGTAGTATTTGAAAACCTAGCAGAAACTGAATAAAAATCAATGAAAACCTAGCAGTATTTGAAAACCTAGTAGAAACTAAATAAAAATTTATGAAAACCTAGCAGTATATGAACCCTAGCAGTACTAGGACATTACCCTAACAGCAGTATATGAATCCTAGCAGTACTAGGACATTAAGCTACAGATAGATTAATTGATTAAATACATGTTTTAAGCACATATTTGGATTTTTTTTGATGCAAATATACTATAAAAACATAGTATTTTTCTTGCATATCTAAATTAAAACATGATTGGCTCATAGCTACCCAAATAAGTTGTTTACTGTCCAAAAAAAATTAACCCTCTTTTGAGTTATATATACTGTTAACATGAATGATTCTATAAAATCACATATTAGTAACCCATTAATTTGGTAAAATCGTGCATGATAATATATTTCAGACCAATTTCAAAGAAGAATCCACTACATAGCAGTAGCTAGAAATAACCTAGGAGACCTATAATCACAAGCATGATTCACTGATGCTTGGATGCATTAAAGCTTTGATGCATAAAAGCATCTAAATAGGAGCATCACACAATCATATAGGACCCTATTAGTCATCTAAAGAAACATAGAGCTGGAAAAAAGATATCCAATTAGCTATCTAGCATGGCGGCACACACAATCAGAAGCATCACCAGAACATAGCATATGATTCCATTATCCTTGAGTACCAGTAGATCAAATAGGACATAGCTACCTATCACCAGACCACCTTCACATCACATATTACAACTAGAATCTCACCAGCAAACACCAATCGAAGCAAGAATAGAGGAATGGGGAAGAGGAAGCAGGAGGCGCTCACCTTGGGGTCGTCGGTGAAGAGACCAAGACGGCGAGGACCTCTGGGGAGAAGACGGCGAGGACCTCCGGGAAGAAGACGGCGAGGTTGGGGAAGGTGGGCTGGAGGACAGCGAGGGCAGGGAAGGCGCGGCTATCATTGTCGAAGATCCGCGCGGCGGCACCTTCTCTGCAACCTCTGGGAAGAAGAGGGGCGGCGGCTCCTTCTCTACAACCTCCGGGGAGAACAGGGGCGGCGGCTCGGGCTGTTGATGGTGAGGTCCTCCTCTACAACCTCCGGGAAGAAGAGGGGCGGCGGCTCCTAGGGTTTTCTCTGCATCGTGTGGGAGAGAAGGGCCGGCGCAGGCCGTTTTACCCCTAAGTGCCAAAGCTTCGTGGCGCATCCCACAGAGGTGCACTACGGATGTGGCGCACCATATAGGGATGTGTCACGCATATCTCGGTATAGTTCAAAAGAACGCGTGGTGCAGTGTTGACAGCAACACGCACATAATCCAGTGGTTCTGTTGGCTCGTTTGAAACTGGAGGTGCCAGGTTCGAACCCTGGACCTCCCACTTTTTTTTGGTTACAAAAAACACATTTCAGAAAGTTTGAAAGTACTATATTGTAACAAATAAAATTTGCTCATTCTAAAAATAATAATTTTTAAATAGTACCAGTCTGACATTTACAAATAAAATGCAAGAAATTCATTAGATAGTAAACCACGAATCATGTATATGATCCTTATTTAAAAAACCACGAATCATGTATATGATCATTGTTACAAAAAACCACAAATAATTTATATGATTGTTCCTAAAAAAATGACACATGTTGTGCGATGTCGATTCCGAACGAGCTATCATCGTCGACTCGTCACGATCTTCTTGCCCTTCTTCATCGCGGTTGAATAATTGAGCCTGGAAACATGGGGATTTCTTCTTGTGTACGGGCATCCTTTAGCGGGTAGGGTGGTCTTCCTTCTTCCAGCGGCATCACTAGGCTTGTCGAAGCACTTGTCGAATTCCTCTTCTATCTTCGGATCACCGTACTTGTCAAAGTCTTGCTCGATGGCCGCTCCCTCCATTCTGATGATGCTACTTTTTCCCCTCCTAACGACAATGTGGCTAGGCCTTACCGGGTCGGTAATGAAGAAGCATTGATCAACCTGCGTCGCCATTACCCATGGCTCATTTTTTACCTGGATGTTCATGCTGGATTTGGCTTTGGGTATGACCATGGTGGTGAAGTACCCGCCTTCTTTTCGACATTCTTGGCCCATCTGACCCAAAACATCGGCATCTTCTCTCCATAGTAGTTGAGTTCCCAGATCTCCTCGATCCTCCCGAAGAACCTTTCGTTGATGGTGGATTCCTCGTCCGCGTAGGACAGCATCGTGACTCCCGAGTTCTGGTGTTCGCTGCTCTGGTCCTTTTTCTCAGTGTAGAATGTGTAACCATTGATGTCGTACGCCTGATAGGTCCTCACGTTCATCGCGAGGCCCTGCGACAAGACGAATAAGAGTTTTTCCTCTTCCGTGGAAGGCATGTTACCATGATGAAGCTGGAGTAGCTTTTCCTTGAATCAACGCGTAAAGCTGGAGTTATGCTCTCTAGTTACGTCTCCCTTCATCCTCCGTCTGCCCGTGTCACTAAACTTCTTCTCAATGAAGCTTTTGTGCTCTAACACCCAAGGTGCAACCAATTCAAGGTGTTGTAGCCCGACTCGGTGTGCCCTGTCAAAGTCTGGTTGTCAAGCTTTGAAGACGACGTGCATGGGGACAAAGCCATCGCGGTGACCAAACCCATGGATCCTCCCGAGGTTCCTCCTGATTGGCAGACCAATAGGTACGTCCTCGTCCTCGTTTTGTAGATAATTCTGGCACAATGATATGCACTCGTAGGACAGGAAGCCCTTGGCTATGCTTCCATCTAGACGCACCCTATTGCGAACATAGCCTTTGAGAACGCCATTCAGCCTTTCGAACGACATCATGTTGTGGAGGAATGGCGGCCTGAGTTGGATTACATCATCCACCACGTGGACGAGCAGATGCACCATGATGTCGTGGAATGCGAGGGGGAAGTAAATCTCGAGCTCGCATAGTATCATGACGATCTCACCTTGTAGCCTTTTGAGCTGCTTCATGCCAATCGACTTCCTAGAGAGGATGTCGAAAACATTGCAGAGGCCAAACAGCGTCTCACGTACGTGCTCGTCCATGATCCCTCGGAGCGCAACTGGAAGTATCTGCGTCATCAGCACATGGCAGTCGTGAGATTTCATCCCGGGGAACCTCTTCTTCGTTTTGTCCAGGTATCGTGATATCTTCCCTCCGTAACCGGTAGGAAGCTTGACTCCGAGGAGGACGCTGAAAAACTGGTGGAGCTCCGGCTCACTAAGAGTGAAGCGGGAAGGTAGGCAGTAGTAGTCGTTCCTCTTAGCCTTTTTCCTCATATGACCTTGAGTATCCACCTGCGTCTCATCATCATCAGCATCATTGGGGTGTCCTCCATGAAGTTCTTTCCTGATGCCCAGCTTGACCAGGTCGTTTCTTGCCTTTGGCCCATCTTTTGTTTTCTCCGGCATGTTGACGATAGTGGAAACTAGACTCTCGCACATGTTCTTCATGATGTGCATCAGATCAAGGCTATGAGGCATGTGGAGGTATTTCCAGTATGGCAGGTCCCAGAACACGGACCTCGCTTTCCATACACCTCGCAGCGGCTTTACCCTCAGACGCTTCTTACCCGGCGCGGGGCACGCTTCCCATTCTTCTAGCAAATCATTGATATCCTCTCCATTATAAATAGGTGGGGATGTTTCGAGCTCCTCACTACCATTGAATAGATCTCCGCATTTTCTCCAAGGCTGATCGGCGGGAAGCCACTTTCGAATCCCAAGGAACACGGTTTTCGAAGAACCGGGGTTCTTCGGTAGCTGGACATGCGACGTTTTATCCATGCACCTGACACATGCATTGTGTCCGTGGGCCACCTGGCAAGAAACATATGCGTATCCACAATAGTCCTGCACTGTCGTGAGCAACGCGGCTCTTTGACCAAAATACTCTCCTTTGTAGGCGTCCACGTACGTACCGACGTCTCCCACAACGTGGCTAACTCCTCTTTCAACAGCTCGAGATACAGGTGCATGTCGATACCCGGTTATTTTGGCCCCTGAATAAGAATACTCATGTGTACATATCTCTACTTGGTGCACAGCCAGGGGGAAGGTTGTACAGCCATACAAAGACGGGCTAGCTGCTATGCGTGCTACTCTAGTTGCCGAAGGGATTGAGTCCATCTGTGCTCATACCCAGCCTAACGTTCCTGACATCGTCCCCGAAACCGTCTTCCATGTCCAACGCGAGCCACTTGCTAGCGTCCGTTGGGTGTGTCAGGATCGTGCCCTTCTCCGGATCATCTTCGGGCTTCTCCCTTTCCGCGTGCCATTGCATGAGCTTTGCTTCCTTAGGGTCTACGAAATACCGCTTCAGACAGGGGGTGATAGGAAAGTACCATACCAATTTATGAGGAACTTTCATGCTCCCTCTCTTGTATCGTGATTGGTTGCACACCGGGCATGTGGTTAGTTCCTTGTACTCGTCCCGATAAAGTGCACAATCATTGATGCAGGCGTCGTACTTCACGTGCGGTAGATCGAGAGGGCACACGACTTTCTTGGCATTGCTCGTCTCTTTCAGGAGCAGTTCTTGAACATGAGGGTCCCGCAAGGCTGAAGTTAGCGGTGTCTGCGTGTCCGCGTCTTCTCCACCACCATCGGATCCGGTGTCATCATGATCATGTCCCGCATCTCCTTCATCATGTCTGGGTGACTCCTCGCCTACTTGTCGACCTCCCACGTCACCATTTCCTGCCGGCGGGGGCCCGTTGTTGACGTCCTCGTCAATGTAGCCTTTCATGAAACCACTCATGAGCAAGTGCTTCTCCAATGTACCAGAATCAGGTTTGATTAGGGCCCTGAGGTTGCATCTATGACAAGGACATCTTATCTCGGACATGTTGTTCTGAATCATGACGGCCATCATGCGTTCCTTGTATCTAGCCACCATACCTTCGCTCATGTGGCGCACCATCGTTGCCTGCACGGTATGGAGCAAATGAGAATATTTAGAATAATTTATGGTTGTCGCCGAAAAAATTCGGCATGACCTTCCCTATAAATAGGACATATGGGTAGTGCAAAAGTTTGTCAAAACAGAAATTAATCAACATTTCGGCAAACATCCATGCACCACGCCGGTACCTGCACAAAGCATACACAAGCATGCATGCTAACATATCGTACATCGTCCGAGCAACGACGACAAAGCCCATCTCGATCACATACAAAACACGTATGCCATATCTCACATACACCGCCAACGCGTGCCGCGTCGGCCGCCACAAGGAAACAAGCATGCATGTTTTCATCCAACCATATACTCACCTCTTAGACAAGTTACCGACGAATCCATGAGCGGAGAGCCAAACTTGAGGGAGACAAGATATGTACTATATAGCTAGGTGCTTTAGTGGGAGGAGTAGAGCTAGATGTGGGAGGGGAGGAGAAGGAAGTCAACCTTTACATATCCATCCAACCCAAAAGGGTTTTGGCTAGCTACCTAAAATCGAGAAATAATTGAAGAAAATGGGGTGGAGAGGAAGAGGAACTAGAGCTAGAGCTAGATCTATGGGAGAGAGGGTTTGGAGTGGTAGGTAGGGGGAGATGTCACCTTTATGCTAGGTAGCACGATATACCCGTGGCGCACATTATATTGGTGCGCCATAGACTTCTATGTCAGTGGTGCACCTAGGACCCGTGCACCACGGATATACCTGCCTCCTTTTCCAGAGAATGGGCCCATTGAACTCCGTGGCACATGGAAGTGTGGTGCACCACGGATACGTGTCATATGCGTGGCGCACAGCCATATCATGCGCCACGAATGTGGGGGCCAGACACCCTCGGCGGTAGTGCCCGTTGGGGCCCACATATGTGTGGCGCACCTTATGTTTGGTGCGCCACGCATATGGCAAAACCTATGGCGCATATTTCAGGGTGCGCCGCGGATACTTATCCGTGGAGCACGAAATGGTGGTGCGCCATAGATAATGGGCCCATGGATAAGGGTTTTCCTAGTAGTGTTTGCTTGGCATTTTCAAACCATTTATCCGATTGATGCAAATAATACGGCATTAGAAAGCTATAGATTAGGCGCAACTTTTTCATATTGATCATTTTTGCGGATTCCCTACCATTTAAGAGCAGTTTTGAATATAGGTGATTCGGATTTCTGGGCCTCGATTTTGCATGCGCTGTTTTTGCAATTATTTCTAAACGACTAATCAGAATGAAGTAAATGATATACCGTTTGAAATATATTCAAATTGCACTACTTTTTTGTCAACGTGATGTTTTCAAATTTTGCACGATTTAGGAATCATTTTCAAGAATAGTAAACAATAGGAACGACACCCATATGCGAGCGATTTGAATTTAGCATGACTATGGTGGTTGAGTGGGGGCATGACGCCATGTACAAGTAAAAGTAGACTAATATCATTGTATATTAAGTATTTATGTGGTTCACTTATGCAACCGCGATATATAGAAATGATTTAATGGGTAGGATTTCCGCTAAAAAAACAGAGTACTTGAACTGCTTCTCACATGCAGCAGAACTGCTCGGGATGTGTAACTGAACTTCTGTTATGATTAAATTGAATTTTGACAAAATTTAACTTTTTAATTTCTTGCAATCAAACTTTCCTCTTGTTCAAAGTAAACTTTCGCTTAGTATAAAGAGAAATTTCTACTATGGTAAAAAGAAATCCGACAAAAATGAAAATTCTAGCGTGTTCAAGGTGAATTGTTGTGTTTAGCGGATCGAACTTCTGAGAGTTGCGTTCCTGAACTGTCTCGTTAGTACGTCTGAACTGCCCTGAGTCATGCCTACAGGTCATGATCTCTGAACTGCCGCTTTAGTGCACTTGAACTGCCCGAGTCAAGTTACTGAGCTGCATTCTTGGTGCGCTTGAACTTTTTGAAGTTCCGCTAGCCTGTACTTCCCTCGTTTGTGCGCCTGAACTTTCCGGAGTTGCGGTCCTGAACTTTTCGAGCTAGTGCAACTGAACTGCTTGGAGTCACATACCACGGTCGAGTTTTCTAAAATGCCTTGTTAGTACACCTGAACTACCACTAGCCACCACCTGTACTTCCTTCGTAAGCCCACCTAAACTGCCTCGTGTAACGCACTTGAACTGCTTTGGTTAGCGCTCTTGAACAACCCGTAATGGTAAAAAATAATTCCAATTTAAATAAAAATTGTAGCATGATCAAGCTGAACTGCCGTGTTTGGTGCACCCAAACTTATACCAATCGCGCTCTTGAACTGCCCATAGTGCTACAAATTAAATACAAGTTTAAATAAAAATTCTAGCATGTTCAAGGTGAACTGCCGCGTTTTGTGCGCCTAAACTTCCCCCAGTCGCACTCCTGAACCATTTGGTGGTAAAAGTTAAATGTGTGAAATGTTCGCTTGGAAAAAACAGAGCACCTAAACTGCCTATTACATGAAGCTGAACTTTTCTGCATATGCAATTGAACTTATTATTTTCTTAAACTAAAATTCGTCAAGAAATAACTTTTTTATTTGTTACAATTGAACTTCCGTCTTGTCGGCTTGACGGCTTAGACCACCTAAATTGCTCGTAGTGGCGTTTCTAAGCCGTCCGTGTTAGTCAACTGAACTACCCGAAGTAGCGGACTCAGGTTTTCTGAACTGGAGTAGTGTTTCTGAACTGTTCGCATTTAGTTAGCTGAACTATCCAAGTTAGGGCATCTACAATGCTAGGTGCTTAGAGGAGGTGCTTAGGTAAATAAACTAGTTTTTAGTTAAGCACTAGTGTCTATATAAACTAGACAGATGCCTGACTAAGCACCTCTCCTATACAAATAAGCACCAATGCTTAACAAAATGCTTGATTTATTTTTGTAAGCACCTTCTCTAAGCATTCCCATTGTATATGGCCTTAGAGGACCGAGGGTTTTCCAAAATAACGTTTCTGAAATGCTAGCTTTAGTCAATTAAACTGCCCAGAGTCGGATAACTAAACTTTCCATAATAGTGTTTTTGAAATAGTGTACTTCCTATTCTACACAAACGCATACTCAAAGCAGCTTACGAACATACAGAAAGCAGCTCCAAATGGATTCTAAAATTATCCCAATTGGCATCCGGATCTCCAAGAAAAGCCAGGCAGCGGTCAACTCGACACAAACATGGTGCCATAGCAGTAGCACTGCGGCAGCTCACGCACGCGAGAGATAAGAAAAGCAGTAGCGACGTGCAAGCTCGTAGCTCCGGCGGCGGACAAGGCCACGCCCGCGCGAGCTTCTGCGGCATGCCGACGGGGGTGGCGCTCAAGTGCAGGAGCATCATAGCGGGGGGCGGGGAGCCTGGGGTGAGTGGCGCAGCGGCCACGTCGGCAGCAGGTCATTGCGGTGGCCAGCCAGGAGAGCACATCGCCGGAGGGGACGCAGGGAGCTGCAGGCTGGGATGACGCCATGGAGCCGGCCAACGGTGACGTTGCTACAAGAGAGGTGGCGCAGGAGTCATCCAGAGGCAGTGCGTGGGTCGGGCAGGGGTGCGGGAGCCCCGTCCGACATGGTAGGAGCTCGTTCGGCAGCGCCGCGGGAGCCTCGTCCAGCGGCGGCGGTGCTCCTCGCACAGAAGGAGCGGCGGGGAGCCGTGGCGCAGACCGGGGCCGGCGTGAGCAGCAACATGAGGCCTGCCAGTGAGGGCAGAGGTCGGGGTATTAGCTGGTGAGGCCGTGGGTGGGGGATCGAGCCAAGGGTGAGAGGTTGGGGAAGACAGGCTTTTTTCTAGTCGGGTCAGGTTTCCCTATTTTTTTCCAGCGCATCGCCCCTTATACGATCATTGCTTGTAGATTCTTGGTCTACAATCGGTTTTAGTATAGATAGACCTTATATATATATATATTTCAGCAATTCTACAACCAGTTGTAGAATAACTATTCTACAACCACTTCTAATCTTCTTAGTACAGGCGACTGAACTTCCTGACGGAATAACTAGATATCTAATTTTTCACACACACTGTTTATTCTGTGATTTATGAATCACTTATTGGAGAAATGCAACTAATATATTGTTGGAAAGATATGGAAATTGCGCAACTTTTTCGTTCAGAAAGTTTTCTCAAATTCTTTATAATTTATAAACAATTTTAAATTCATTAAACTCAATTTTCGCAAACTTCTCTGTGTTCGTACTATTTTGGGTCATATATTTTTAAATGCTATTCAGAATGATGCATGTGATATACCGTTGAAAAGATATACAAATCGTGCAACTTTTTTGTATCTAATGTTTTTCCAAATATGTTACAATTAAAGAGCAGTTTTTAAAAAATGGAACTCTATTTTTCACGACCATCTCTATTTTTGTTCTGTTTTGGGGTCTTACTTTTAAACTGCTTATCGGATTAATGCATGTGATATACCATTCAAAAGCTATCAAAATTGCGCAACGTTTCTGTTTCTAACATTTTCCCAAATACCTTTTGATTTAAGAGCAGTTTTGAAAATACTCAAATCTGTTTTCGTGAAGGTCTCTATTTTCGTGCTGTTTTTTGGGTCTTATTTTCAAACTGCATGATAGATTGACATGTATGATATACCTTTGGAAAGCTGTGAAAATTGCGAAAATTTTCATTTTGAGCGTTTTCCCAAATTCTGTATGGTATTAAATTAATTTTAGATATACTTAAAACGAAGATGGTCCTTAACACGCCAACGGTTTGAAATTGACTCGTCTTCAATGTTCGGGAGGCAGGGCGGCATGGTAGAGTGAAATTAGGCTTATATTGTTGTCAGTTAATCTAGGTGGGGTCCTTTTGGCCAACTGGTACTCCTTGAGACGACTTTATTACATAGAATTTCCGTGCGTGAAAAATAGAGTATTTGAACTACGTTGGACATACATGTGAACTTCCCCGCATGTGTTCGTGAACTTCTTATCGCGGTATAAATGTTGTTTGCCGGGTTGGTGTTTTGGTTGTGGTTATCAATTTGTTTATCATTAAGTTGCAAATGGTATACCGTTGGAAATCTATGCAAATATCACATCTTTTTATTATAGATCATTTTCTGAAATTCTTAACTTTTCAAGAGAAGATTTTTTGGATACCACTTTTCTTTATTTTTACACATAACGGTGAACTTCATGAAAAGTAAATTTTTAAAGAAGTGAACTTATCGGGTCACAAGTGTGAACTTCGTCTGGACTAGAAGTGAACTTCCTACTGGACACCACTTTTTTCTATTTTTTCACACATAACGGTGAACTTCCTTTAAAATGAATTTCCGAAGAAGTGAACTTCCATGTACACACGAGTGATCTTTGTCTAGACTAGATGTGATCTTCTTGACGCACGCCACTTTTTCTGTTTTTTCACAGATAACGGTTAAATTTTTGAAAAGTGAACTTTTGAAGAAGTGAACTTCACAGAGTACACATGAGTGAACTTCATCGGGACTAAAAGTGAACTTACTTACAGCCACCACTTCTATATTTTTTCGCGCATAACGGTGAAATTACCATAAAGTGAATTTCTGAAAAAGTGAACTTCGTAGTACACACAAGTAAACTTTGACTATATTAGAAGTGAACTTTCTAATGGACACTACTTTTTTTATTTTTTCTGCATATAACTGTGAACTTCCTGAAAAGTGAATTTCCGAAGAAGTGAACTTCACAGTATCAGCGATTGAACATCATGTGAACTAGAAGTGACCTTCATGATAGACACCATTTTCTCTATTTTTAACGCAAAATGATGAACTTTTGACGAGACTAGAAGTAAATTTCCAGGCGGGTACAATTTTTCCCTGTTTTCTCAAGACTAACATGAACTTCCTTAAATGTGAATTTCTGAAGAAATGAACTTATCCATACACACGTCTAAACATCACTCCAACAAGCAAGTGAACTTCCTGACGGACCACTTGAATTTTATGCTTTCACGCGTGCTGTTTTAATCTTGATTTTGGAACCATTTATCGGAGAGATGCAAGTGATATGCCCTTGGAAAACTACAGTATTTTCACAACTTTTTCATTCATAAATTTTTCCCAAATGTATTACATTTTGAAAAAGATTTTAAATATATTATAGTCTATTTTCGCGAACTTCACACTATCTGTAGAATTTTTTGAGCTTTATTTTCAAACAGTTTGTTGGATTGATGCATATGATATACCGTTGAAAATCAATGAAAATTGCGCACCACTTTTGTTCAGGATGTTTTTCCAAATTCTACACAGTTTAGTTGAAGATTTAAATATAATTAAATTTGTTTTTCATGAACTTTCTGTTTTCGTACTCTTTTGGGGCCCTATTTTCAAACCGCTAGTCGGATTGACGCGTGTGATATACCGTTGGAAACATGTGGGAAATAAAAAACTTCTTTTGCTCTAACATTTCCCCAAATTTTTAACACTTTCAAATATACTAAAAAAAGAAGATGGTCGTCAGCACCCCAATGGTTTTAATTGACACAACTCCGGATGTCGGGTGAGGCGGGGCAACATTTTAGAGTCAATTTAGGCTCATATTGGTGTCGACTACTCATGGCGGGGGTCTATTCTGTCACTTGAAGATCCTATGGACGAATTTAGTATGTAGGATTTTCCTCGTGACTCATGTGGAAAATAGAATACTTGAATTGTCTCAGACAAGCATGTGAACTTCCCAGTATGTGTCGGTGAACTTCTAGCCGCGGTATATATTATCTTCGCTGCGACCGATAATTTCTTCATGGTTGACAAACCATTTAAAATGATATACCTTTAAAAAGCTATGAAAATTCCGCATTTTTTTATTGTAGATCATTTTCTCAAATTCTTAACAGTTTAAGAGCAGATTCAAATATAGAAAACCCTATTTTTTAGACTTCTGGCTATTTTTGCACTTCTCTTTGAAGCGAACTTCGATTTTTCTATCCATTGAACTGCTGATGTTAACAATGTGAACTTTTGGTTATTCTTTTATGTGATTTTTTCAGTATAAAAATGAACTATGCGGAAAGAAAATAATGAACCTCCCAAAACGTAATGGTGAGCTTCCAGAACTTTTTAAAATTGATTTTCCAACTTTTTAAATAAAACTGAAGTGAACTCCCAGGAGAGAAAAGAAGTGAAATATCTCCAATGGCATGAATCTAAGAAAGTTCCATACACAAAGCTAGCTGATTTGTCCATCAGTACGCACGGCAAGCTATACACTAAGGGCGTGTTTGGTAGCCTGCAAAGAGTCGAACCAGGCCCTGGGGTGCCAAGAGGCCATTGATTGGATTCCTGGGCTGCATCCAAAATGTGGCCCGCATGCACGTTAAAGCACCCTCTACACAGGCCCTGGGGATACCTCCGAATCGAGCGTTTCCATGGAGCCACCCTCGTCTCTGGCTCCCGTGAGCCAAAAGCGGTCACCCCCACATGAGCGGCTGCAACCATGGAGATGGCGCGAGCTCCCGCGCGCAGGCGAAAAAGGGGGCGGGAGGATTTTGTCACCTCCCGCCGAGACTGCCCCTCTATTTCTACCCCTTCCTCTCACCACCTTGTTCGAAATCGCCATTCCCCTCTTCGACTTCACTTCTCCTGCGCGCAAGGAAGGTAAGTAGGCGGTGTTAGCGGTGATGGCGACAGCGGCAATGGCGGCGACAGCGGCTCCGACCACTTCTTCGACAAGGATTCACCTCTGTTCACCTCCAGCCATGACTGTAAGTTCAAACACCATGACATCTCGAGCACTATCTTGCTGTTAGGGTTAGATTTGTGACTTGTTTTGCTTAGATCTGTCCCTGTTGTCGGCTTGTAGCAAAGATCTTGTCGTGTGTAAGCTTAGTTTTGTTGATTTGTGAGTATTAGCATGTGTAGCAAAGATCTTTTGTATGCCTAGTATTTGATCATGTAGGCTTGTTGTCATAATCTGCTTCTACATTGTGCGGCAATGTAGGACTCAAGCCAGGAATTCCTTAGACAGGCTCTGGTCCCCTTCGAGGAGTCCCAGATCCCTTCTTTTGTCGCCAATTCGCAGCCTCCCATGGCATCGAAGGTTGCGGACGGGGTGGTTGCGCAGTGTTCCAACCAGCCTCAGTTTGCGCATCTCGGATCGTCTCAGAGCACAGTTCAGAGCGTTGTCCAGAGCGTGGCATCGAAGGTTGCCTTCAACGTTGCTAAGGCAAAGAAGGACAAGGAGCTGAGGGAGGCAGCCTCAGCTCGCAAAACCGCGCAAGTGAGCATGAAGGGCACCATGAAGTGGCTGCCTTTCCAGTCGACCTTCATCCTCCAGAAGATGTGTGACCTGATCAAGACCGGCATTCGTACCGACAAGGGCTTCAAAGAGGTCCATCTTGTTTCTGTTTCCAAGGCGCTCTTTGAGCATTGTGGAGCGGAGGTGACTTCTACTCAGGTGTAAAACCACCTGAGGAAGTGGAGGACAAGGTGGATCCAAATTAACAAGCTGAGAGATCTGAGCGGCGCTCAATGGGATGAGGAGACCCGCACCATCGTGCTGGAGACTGACCACTACCAGGGCCATATCACGGTTAGCACCTTATTACCTAGGACTGCCCTTTGATCATTCATGCCTACATCTAACAATCTTCCTTGTCATCCCTGTTTAGGATCACCCCAAGGACTCCGAGTTCCTCAACAAGCCCATACTGAACTACCATGAGATGCACACCATCTTTGTTGGTGGGATCGCCATCGGTAGGTTCACCATGGGCTCTAATGAGCCACTGGGCACGACTTCACCAGCTGGAGAGTATGGGACAGACTCCGACACCATCATCATCGATGGCCCGGACAAGCCATTTCCGGCACCACCAGCTGGAGGAAAGAGGAAGAGGGGTGCTCTGGCTGAGGATGAGCTCATGGCCTTCACTTCCATGACTGAAGCCATCAAGAACGTCACGCAAGCGATAAGGGAGAACATGCCCACTGACGTCCATCCGAAACTCTACAAGGCCATCATGGATGTGCTTGAGTACTCCCCGGATGCTCTCATGGCGGCGCTGAACCACCTTGTTGACCACAAGGCCCAGGGTGTCACCTTTGTTGCCATGGCAGACTCCCACAGGTCCCTCTGGCTCCAGAACTACCTGTCCAAGAACTACTTCAATCTGTAGTGCGTGCCCTAGGGCATTGTGGGGCTGGGGAGACATGCATGCTTGCTTATGATTGCTGAAGATGATGATCTTGCGATGTACATTTTGGTGGTAGCTAGGACTCAAAAACTTGTTATGCCTGTAAGTAAGATGAGGTGGTACATACTAAACCCCTCATGTGATGAAGACTATGCGGTGGTAGGACGACACCCACTTTTGCTGTGGTGCTAGGTTAACATCTTAGTGCTAGGAAGAACTTATGATCCCCTTTTGAAAACTGTAATGCATGCTCCCATAAGTTATGATCTTGCTGTCACCATTTGTTACCTCATCTTGTACTTACCCCTCATGTTTCTTTGTTAATGGTACGTCGTGTTCAGGGGCAGCCCAGAGTCTATAGCTCGTGGAGGATCTGCCAGGCTCAGGTGAATGGTTTCTCGAACAACAGCTACAGAGGGTACCAGACTCTGGAGGAAGCAGTGGAGGAGTTCAACAAGTTCCTGGCCGATGAGGCAATGGCTTATCAAGGTATGGCTGTTCAAGCACTCCCTGCTCAAGGAATGGCTCTTCAAGCCTTGCCTGTTCAAGGTATGCCTGCTCATGCCATGCCTCTCCAAGCAATGGCTGTTGAGGCAATGCCTCACCATGGCGGACACAGGTTTAGAGATTTCATCATCCTTGTACTGATGGTGTTGATTGATACGTCTCTAACGTATCTATAATTTTTGATGCTCCATGCTTGTTTTTACACCATTTGCTTAGTGTTTTGTTACACTTCGTGGCATTTTTATGCATTTTCCGGAACTAACCTACTAACGAGATGCCACAGTGCCAGTTCCCTATTTTCTGCTGTTTTTGTGTTTCAGAAAAGTTACATAGGAAATATTCTCGGAATTAAACGAAACAAAAGCCGAACATCCAGAAATTTACCGAAGCTTCTAGAGAACCGAAGAGGAGACGGAGAGGGGCCACATGGCAGCCATACCACAGGGCGGCGCGGCCTGCCCCTGGCCCGTGCCCCCTGGTGGTGAGGCCACCCTGGCCCACTTCTGAGGTTGCCCCTTCGCCTATAAAGACCCCCCGACAGGAAAAACCTAAACACCCGATCACTTTTCCGGAATACATCACGATCCGCCACCGCCGTCGACCCGAGATCGGGAGGGTCCAGAAGCTCTTCCCGGCACCCTGCCAGAGAGGGGAATCGCCACCGGAGGTCTTCTTCATCGCCATGCTTGCCTCCGGCACGATGAGTGAGTAGTCTGCCTTGGACTATGGGTCCATAGCAGTAGCTAGTTGGTTGTCTTCTCCACCATGTGCTTCATGTTTAGATCTCGTGAGCTGCTTTACATGATCGATATCACCGTTATGTAATTCTACATGTCGTGTTTGTTGGGATCCGATGAATATTGGTGTTATGATTGAGTTGATGTGTTGAATATTATCTTATGTTATCTCTATGTTGTTTATGATCTTGCATGCTCTCCGTTGTTAGTAGCTATCTTGGCCGAGTAGTTGCTAGTGACTCCAAGAGGGGGTATTTATGCTCGATAGTTGCGTTCATGCCTCTATTTAATCTGGGGGAGTGACAGAAACCTCTAAGGTTGTAGATGTGATGTTGCGACTAGGGAGAAAACAACATTCATATGCTCAAGGGCATATGCTTTGTTTACATTACACACTTTGCTTAATGCAGTTATCTGTTGTTCGCAACTTAATACTTGTGGAGTTCTCGGATTGATTCGCCACAAGTGGATTATTAGTCATAGATGCAGTTGGATGACGGTCTATGTATCTTGTTGTAATGCCCAGAGTAAATCTCATAGTGATCCTCTCGACATATGCACATTGTCTTTATTCTATCAATTGCCCAACTGTAATTTGTTTACCCAGCATGTGTTATTTTATCTTATGGAGAGACACCACTAGTGAACTATGGACCCCGGTCCTATTTCGATTATATTGCTATCACCTGTTTACTTTACTCGCACTGTTTACTTTACTCGCATATTACTATTACTTTCCACTCGATACGCTCATACCCTTTGTTTCAAGCAAACCAGTGAGATTGACAACCTCATCGTAAGTTGGGAACAAAGTATTTGGTTGTGTTGTGTGCAGGCTCCACATTGCTACTGGTTGAAGACGTGCTAACAAGAAATCGTTAACGGCGCCCTTGTTGGAGTGTCACTAGGCTAGCAAGCATCACCTTCTGGAGTATTGTCTTTTTCCTACTGGATTGACTACCTTGGTTTCTTACTGAGGAAAAAACTTGCTGCTATATTCATCATACCTTCCTCTTGGGGTTTCCCAACTGGCCGGTCATTTACTTCATCACCACCGCGCCATCATTGATCACGAGGCTCTTATTCTTCAAGTAGGTGGTGTAATCTCGCTTGTTGTGGTAACCTCACCCGAGTTTGAAAATGGGTAACTCTTAGAACACTTGTGTGCTTAACCAAACAGCTAGACCGTGCATCTGCTGGGCTACGATTTTGGTTTGCAGGCATCCAAACAAATGGGCCAAAGTTGGCTCTCAGAGACAGCGAAATCTGTTGTGGGCAACCAAACAAAATGCCCTCTATGTTTTTGGCCCGTTTCATGCGACCCAGACCCCCCAGCACCTGCGCCCAGGGAGCCAAAAAAAAGGCTGCAGGCTACCAAATGCACCCTAAAGCATGCGAGCTAGCTAACACACCACGGAGACACAGCTTGTGGCGGTCACAAGCTAGCTAGGCCAGGGAATGCGGTGCCGACATCTACACAGCAAACGCAAAGAGACACGGAGAGAAGCAGATGTTGTGCTGTTATAGCGCAAGCAGGGGACAATGTCAGAGAGAGTTGCTGCTGCATGTGCGAGAGAAAGAGAGGCTGCTACGACGCGCACGAGATAGAGAGCAGCAGCGGAAGGTGAAGTGTGCCGGGTTTCTACCGGAGTTCAATTGGTCTGAATAAAAATTAACCCTGGGTAGTGATACGACCTCCGATAGTGACTGATAGCCACAGGTTAGCGGTAGTTCAGAGACGGAGCTCTAGAAGGCCATTGCAGCTCTCGGGGAAATTCGGAGGCGACTCAGGGGAGGTTATTGTCTCGCAACACGCACCGCTCACCCAGGACCCTTTCCGCGCCGCACCTCCCACTACCTTCAGAGTTGTCTGTCCTGAACTCCGTTTGGCTGGCAGCAGCAGGGGCGATGCAAACGTTGGATGCATGTTAGACACGATGGAGGGAGCAGAGAGGGGCTTCTATCGGAGCCCTGGTAGACCAGACCAGAGCAGTCTGCCGTCGATGATGATCACAATGGACTCCATTCCAGTGAGCGCGGGACTACCAGGGGTCCAAATCAGGGGAGGCCCGGATGTACCCTGTAGCGGCGCGGGATGCTGGCACCGCGCACCGGAGCAGGTCGAGAACCGGTGGCGCGTCGGGAAGAGCGCGGGCGGCGCGCCAGGAAGAGCGCGAGCGGCATCGGGAAGAACGTGTGTGGCGCGCTGGGAAGAGCGCAGGTCGGCTCGCCGGGAAGGATCACGGACAGCGCTAGCAGCAGTGACGCTGGCGCACCTTGATGAAGGTGGGGGTCGGGAAGGAAGCAGGAGCGAGATGTTGGGGATGAGTTCAGCTGTGCGTATGGACGAAGTTGTTTAGGAGGTGGGCGGTTCAGGGTCGGTCGGTTTGGTCGGGTGGGTGGATGGATCGGGTCAGGCCGGGTTTATAAGGTCTTTAGATGGGGGCGTGGTTTTAGAATAACTATTCTACAACAACTGGGGTTTGGGTACCGCAAACGTAATTAACGGAGACCCACCCACCGAATGGAGGCGGACGGAGATACCAGCCCGTGGAGGAAAGCTCCGCTCGTCTCTCACCTAAACTCCCGCACGCACGGACCCTCTTGCTTCTCTCCACTTCACAAAAGGGCACCCCGCCGCCCGGCCTCCTCCCCCGCGCTAGACGGAGGAGTGGGTACTGTGGGTTTCCTCGTCGGTGAGTGCCCTGCAAAAGGTGACCAAGGTAGCGCAACGCCCCCTTCCCCGACGCCCACTACAGCGCCCCTGCACCTCACGATGCGAGTGCCCTGCAACCCATCCACCACCCGCCGTCGAGCCCGCTGACCGCCCCGCACTGAAATCGTACTCCCGGGAAACTACCGGAAGCGCAGCCCGCCTCCCGCATCCTTGGCGACGTGCCATGGTAGGGGAATCAGAGGCTGCCCTTGCGGCGCGCGTGAGGGATGTGGAGGCTGTCGACGACGCGCGCGTGGTCGAGATGGAGGCAGCTGGAGGCGCGCGCGTGGTGGAGGTGGAGGTAGCCGACGGCGCGCGCGTGGTGGATGTGAAGGTCTCCGGCGAGGCGCGCGAGGTGGAGGTGTAGGCTGCTGAGTTCCACCAGCCGACGGGCGCGAGTTGGAGGTAGTCTGTTGTGTGGAGCTTGCTGGCTTCCGTCATGGGCTGGGAGGCAACCACGGGCAGTGCGCGGTGCCCTCGTTGGCGAGGGGCGCAGGAGGCTGGTGGAGACGGTCCTCTGGTGAGGTCGGGGTCGTGGAGCTGCGACCGTGGCCGCCATGGTCTGCCGGGCGCCACCGGGCACGACCAGTTCCATCGCGCAGCAGATGTGGGTGGGACGGGCGGCGCGCTTGGGATCTGCGGGAGGAGGCATGAATTTCATGGATTTGCTCTCTTTTTTGTACAGGCCATCGATTTGATTCCCGATGGATCGATTTGAGCTGGCCGTGCTGGCCTCGCTCGAGGCATTTTCTAGATCTGGTGAAGTTTCTTGTCTCGTGTGAGGCAAGGGTTGCAAGATGCACACCAATTTGAAAACTAGTTGAATGCCCGTGTGTTGAAACGGGTCATCAAATTATTTGTGTCACACATATGTGACATAGTATAGATGAAATTTCATGTGCATTGAAAAGAGTGATATTGTATTCTAAAAATAGTAAGACACTACTTTGCTTAAAACATATTTCGATAAAAATCAATCAGTTAATGTCTTTGATATTATCTATATAAATTCAATAAAAATCCATCATGTTTAACCGAAAGTCTTCTTATCGACTGCGACATGTGTGCACTTTTGAACCACATCACCACAAACTTGAGTTTACTTAGGGTGTGTTTGGTAGCCCGGTTCAACCGAGAATCACCATCTCTCCTCATACATGCTGCCTCTAGACAGGTTAAGTTGAGATATTTGTATGTGTTTGGTAGCTCGGGTTAGTTGAAACAAGTTGAGGTGAGATGTTGTTTGGTTCCTTATCTGAACTGAGAATCGAAATTTTTATATATAGGTCCTTAGATAGAAAATAAAAAAGCAATTAAGTCTTAAAACAGAAAATATAAAAACAATCAAGCCCCTGAACTGAAAAGAAAAAGCAATCAGATCCAAACCAAAAAAACAAAAAGCAATCAGGTCCCTGCATCTTGCATCTCGCCGGTCGGCCAGACGCCGGCGCCGGCGATCGCCGCCGTGCCCCACCTCCACGCGCAGCCAAGCTCTGCCAGGAGGAGGGAGAAGACGCGCCGCTGTGCTCTTCCGGGAAGAGGCGAGGCCGCGCCTCCACGCGCCCTGTTCTCCGGCAGGATCTCGCGCGGTCGCTGCCGGGACCTCGCACGCCGGTCGCCGCCAGGACCTCGCGCGTCGGCCGCCGCCTGGAGCTCGCGTGGAGCCGCCTGGAGCGCGCGTCGGCCGCCGCCTGGAGCGCGCGTCGGCCGCCGCCTGGCGGACGGTGAGCTTGAGAGGAAGAGAAGAGCACGGGATTGAGGGAGAAGAGGAATGACAGGAAGCACGGGCGGAGACGGGGGTCTGGGGGGGGCGGGCCCATGCCGTTGCGGCTTTGCGGGGCGAACTCAGCCTGGTTGAGTTGAGAAGCTCGATTCGAGCTTCTCTTCTCAGCCTGGCTGAGACGTGATTTCGGGGCGAGGTGGGCATAGCTCGCGCGACTGAGCCGGGCTAACAAACACGTAACTTGCTCTCAATTCTCGGTTGGGATGAGAATCTCTGAGGACGACCGGGCTACCAAACACGCCCTTAATCTCCAACTCCTTATGGAAGGATATGAAATGCCTTCACTTTTTATATCTCACCATTTTATTGGGTCTAGTATACCCGACACGATGAGCATTGCCTCTATGATTTTCTTCAGCAGTGTTACTCTTCTCTAGCCCCTAGCTCCGACCTCGTCAGCCTCTGTGTTACCATTCCATCCCCCTCCATATCACACATGTTTAAGATGGGAAAGTACATCGAATAATTTGTTGATATTTGTTACATTCAAGATCACATCGAATATTTTGCACATAATGTTAAGCAATTCAGTTAGAATATAAGACCCTGGCTGGAAAAGGAGCCAAAGGTACTTGAGAATGCTTTACGGAGCTGATATATGTGATGATAAGACATCAAAGTTTCTTAAGTTGCACAAGTCTTGTCAAATGATAGCCATCCAAGAGGAACAAGGAAAATATAAAAGGTAATGTTAGAATACATATCCTACACGTGTTTGTATAGATGTAGGATATGTATGCTTGTGTATTCCTTGTGTATAGTCCGTGTTGTATGCAACCGGGACTCCTTATAATCCTCTTATATAATGAGCAATACAAGGCCACCTAACGTGTGGTTTCCCTTATCTTACATGGTATCAGACGCAAAACCCTAAACCGGACCTGCGCCTCCTCCCGCTTCCGCCGCCGCCGCAGCCGATCTCGGTGCTGCGCCCGGCCTCTGCAAACCACCCACCTCTCCCCTTCTAGCCTCGCTGCCCCTCTGCCATGGGTACCGACGCCGATCGAATCGCGCAAGCCACGAAGGAAAAAAGAAGACCGCGAGGCCCAAGCAGCTTTCGACGCCAAGTCCAAGCTCGCCCTCGCCACCGCCCCCTCCTCCAGCACGGGGGCCTTCTCGCTCACCTCGCTGCATGCCCAAGCCGTCGGCCTCCACTCCATCAAAGGGCACATCCCCATCGAGCTGGCCCTCGACACCGGCGTTCATCGCCAATGGCGCACCTTCTTCCGTGCCGCCCTCCGCAAGTACGCGATGCTCGACCACGTCGACGCCCCTGCTCCGTCCGATCCGACTCCGGAGTGGGCCCTCTTGGATGCCACGGTCGTCTCCTGGCTCTACGGGTCCGTGTCCCTCGGCCTCCTCGAAGCCGTCATGACACCGGGCGAAGACCCTCTCGCCGTCGAGCTGTGGACAAGCATCAACGGCCTTTTCAATGACCACAAGATCAACCGCCAGCTCCACCTCTCCACCGAGCTTGGCGAGATCAAGATGGGTGACATGACCATGACCGATTACTTGAAGAAGATCAAGGCTCTCGCTGACGGTCTCGCGGATCTC
Organism: Dactylis glomerata; assembly: GCA_007115705.1. Taxonomy (NCBI): domain Eukaryota; kingdom Viridiplantae; phylum Streptophyta; class Magnoliopsida; order Poales; family Poaceae; genus Dactylis; species Dactylis glomerata. The sequence goes on from QXEO01002102.1 coordinate 1,942,118, forward strand.
GGCTCCCCGGAAGACGACGCCAAGCTAGTGATCCACTGCCTCAACGGGCTCTCCGAGCAATACGAGAGCGCCGCTGATCTCATCTCTCTCATGCCCGGCATCTCGTTCGAGAAGTGCCGTTCTCTTCTCGCGCTCCAAGACATGAAGCGCAAGAATCGTCGCTCGCGCAATGGCAACGGCGACACGGCCCTCTACTCCAACGCCGCCACCGCCCCCAACTCCGGATGGGGCAACGGCGGCAAGGGCAAGAAGAAGAAGGCCACAACGGAGGATGCTAAGGACACCGCCATCATCTAGGCCGGCCCCGTCATCACGTCTCCGGCCGCTGCTCCTCCGACCTGGCCCACACCGCTCCTGCCCTCGAACGGGGCGATCCAGATGTGGCCATACGGCCCTGGCATGCAGGCTCAGCCTCCCAGCTACATGCACCGCCCCTCGCCCCCCAGCACGCCTTCTACGCGTAAGGGCCCTATACCATGTCGCACAACTATGGCTACGGCTACGGCGGCTATGCTCCTCAGGCTCCTGCATATGGGCTCGGCGCTCCGTCATCACCGGTTTCATCGACTGCTTCGTGGGACCAGTCCGCGCTGATGAATCAGTTCCAGACGATGGGCCTCCAAGCGCCCACTTCCGATTGGGTCTTCGACACTGGCGCCACCTCCCACTTCGCATCGAACCCCGGTATGCTTACCTCCGTGTCTCCTCCTCCTTCTTCCTCTCGTGCTGTCGTTGTCAGTAACGGTTCCACCCTTCCGATCACCGCTACCGGGCATGCACGTTTTCCTATTTCTACTCCATCGTGTCCTCTGCATCTTCGCAATGTCTTAGTAGCTCCCGATATAGTCAAAAACCTCCTGTCCGTTCGTAAATTCACCATTGATAATCGTGTTTCCGTCGAATTTGACCCTGTTGGTTTTTCTGTGAAGGATCTTCTAACCAGGACCGAGATTCTCAGATGCAATAGTCCCGGACCCCTCTACCCTGTCAGCACCTCCTCCCCCAGCCGCCCACACGCCCTCCTCGTCGTTGACCCTGCTATGTGGCATCGGCGCCTTGGACACCCTGGACGGCCGGTCATGGAGTCACTAGCTCGCTCCTGCATTATTCCTAGGGATAAAAATAAATCTAGTTTGTGTCATGCTTGTCAATTAGGTCGCCATGTTCGTCTACCTTTTTCTTCTACCAATCGTGTAACACATTCTCTGTTTCAACTCATACATTGTGATTTGTGGACATCTCCTGTTGAGAGTATTTCTGGCTTTAAGTATTATCTCGTTTGTCTCGATGATTTCACTCAATACGCTTGGGTGTATCCTTTACGTGCCAAGTCAGAAGCCTTCTCACACTTGTCGTCCCTCCACGCCTTAGCCCAAACTCAGTTTGATGCACCCTTGAAAGCCATCCAGTGTGACAATGGCCGTGAGTTCGATAATTCCTCCCTACAATCGTTTGCCCAACGCCATGGGATAGCACTCCGCTTCTCATGTCCCTATACTTCACAACAAAACGGTAAAGCCGAGAGAATTATTCGCACCCTTAATGACATCACTCGCACTCTTCTCATTCAAGCTAGCATGCCACCTCGTTTCTGGGCCGAGGCTCTCCATACAGCCGTGTTGTTGCACAATCGGCTGCCTTCCAAGGCCATCGCGGATCGCATGCCTTTTCGAGCTCTTCATGGTGTAGATCCTGCATATGCCGGTCTTCGGGTCTTCGGATGCTTATGCTACCCCAACACCACCGCCGTTGCCCCGCATAAACTTGCGCCACGCTTCGTGCCATGCGTGTTCCTCGAGTATCCATCTCAACATCCTGGCTATCGCTGCCTTGATCGTTCCACCCAAAAGATCATCATCTCTCGCCATGTTGTGTTTGACGAGTCTGTCTTTCCCTTTGCCTCTAACGCATCACCACCATCCTCTACTCCTACTTTGCACAGTTATGACTTTCTGCAGGTTGAGCAGCCGATGTTGTCGATGCCATTCAGCGAGCCGATCGCGGGAACCTCTGCCGCGGGCGCTCGGCAGCCTGCCGCGGCTGCTCGACAGCCTGCCGCGGGCACTTCTCCTGCTGCGGCAGGATCTCCCGCCCCGCGCACGCCGCCTCGGGCCACTTCGCCTGGCCCGTCCTCGGCCGGATCGTCGCCACCAGGATCGCCCTCGTCAGCTCCCTCGCCAGCTGCGTCTACGGATGATGGTGGCCCGGAGTCTTCTACGAGCTCGCCCTCCACGGTTTCGACCCCGCCTCCCGCTACGGATGCTCCTAGGGCTCGCCGTCCTCGAGCACCACCGCCGCCACCATCTCACACCATGCTCACGCGTGCCAAGCACGGCATTGTGCAGCCCAAGACGATTTTTGATCTTCATGTTGAAGGATTATCTCCAATACCGAAGACTTATCGTGGTGCTCTCAAAGACCCCAACTGGCATGCTGCCATGGTTGAAGAGTACAGTGCGCTCCTCTCCAACAACACTTGGGACTTGGTTGATCCTCCTCGCCGTGCCAATATTGTCACCGGTAAGTGGATCTTTCGTCACAAGATGAAGTCTGATGGTTCATTGGAACGATACAAAGCTCGTTGGGTCCTCCGGGGTTTTACTCAGCGCGAAGGTATTGATTTTGATGAGACTTTTAGCCCTGTGGTCAAGCCAGCCACTATACGCACGATGTTATCTCTTGCGCTCTCTAGTGACTGGCCGATTCATCAGCTTGATGTCAAGAATGCCTTCCTCAATGGCACACTCATCGAGACCGTGTATGCTCGACAGCCTTCCGGGTTTACTGATCCTAGATTTCCTGACAAGGTGTGTCGCCTCAACAAATCTCTCTACGGTTTGAAGCAGGCGCCTCGAGCATGGTTTCAGCGGTTTGCTTCGTTCATTGCTACTGTTGGTTTTGTTGGCTCCAAGTCCGATAGCTCCCTGTTTGTCTACCGGTATGGCACTGACATGGCCTATCTCCTGCTCTATGTGGATGACATTATCCTGACAGCGTCTTCTCCGACTTTGTTGCATAGTTTGATTGCTTCTCTTCATAAAGAGTTCAGCATGACAGATATGGGTGAGCTTCACTATTTTCTGGGCATCTCAGTCAGATGCACTAAGGACAGTTTGTTCCTCTCACAGGAGAAGTATGCATTGGAGCTTCTTGACAAAGCTGGTATGTTACAGTGTAAATCTATCTCCACTCCAGTTGATACAGCTTCTAAGCTTGCAGCTCAGTCTAGTGATCCTGTGGCTGATCCTACGGAATATCGCAGTATTGCAGGAGGTCTCCAATACCTCACTTTCACTCGGCCAGATATCTCCTATGCAGTACAGCAGATATGTCTTCATATGCATGATCCACGGGTTAATCACTTGCTCCTTGTGAAGCGTGTTCTACGCTACATCCGCGGCACCACCGACTATGGTCTCACTTTGTATCGACGCACATCGAACAAATTGCTGGCCTACTCTGACGCTGATTGGGCAGGTTGTCCAGACACTCGACGGTCTACTTCAGGCTACTGTGTGTTCCTCGGCGCGAATTTGGTGTCTTGGTCGGCTAAGCGGCAGCACACTGTTTCCCGATCGAGTGCGGAGGCTGAGTATCGGGCGGTAGCAAATGTGGTGGCCGAGTCTTGTTGGCTTCGATAGCTACTTTTGGAGCTTCATCGACCGGTACATGATGCTTCTGTGGTCTTCTGTGACAATGTGAGTTCTGTTTACATGACACAGAATCCAGTGCATCACCAGCACACCAAACATGTGGAGATTGATCTACACTTCGTCAGAGATCGCGTTACCACTGGCGAGGTTAAGGTGCTACACGTTCCTAGTGCATCACAGTTCGCGGACATCTTCACCAAAGGATTACCATCGCCTCTCTTCTTGGACTTTCGTGACAGTCTCAACATTCGTCGGCTGCCCAGTTTCGACTGAGGGAGGGTGTTAGAATACATATCCTACACGTGTTTGTATAGATGTAGGATACGTATGCTTGTGTATTCCTTGTGTATAGTCCGTGTTGTATGCAACCGGGACTCCTTGTAATCCTCTTATATAATGAGCAATACATCTACCTAACGCGTGGTTTCCCTTATCTTACAGGTAAGTTACAAGCGAGGGCCCGGTTCACAGGAACTCTGGAGAAATTTTACGTGAAAATATATAAGGTAAGTTACAAGAAATTTTGCGTGTCCAGTTTTCTTTAGACAATTTTCATGTGAGGCTTTTTGATTCCAAGTCATGCACTCGATCTGTTCCATGGAAGGCCTCCTCTCCCGTACTTTTTATAGGGAAAATCTACTCGGACGAAAGGTAACATGAGTGTCCAGTGGCAAAGCTTCCCATGAACAGCACACCCCTCTCCGTTTTATTCCTGCTGTTTCGATAACCTGCAGCTAACATTACTTATTTCCTCAAACATGTAAAACCAAGTGGGGCTTGAACATGCAAACCCTCCTGGACCTGATACACTCCTATTAAGCCTAGATCTTACAGTGGATCATGGGCATATCTATGTTCCAAACGGCTGTCCCTTATCAATCATAAATTAGTCCTATAAGTGATGTCAAACAGGGACCAGTCTTATAAAATGCTCTACATGCATAGTTCACATATTTGAAAAGCCCTCTGCATTTTTGCCTTCAGTACTGACCTTTTCGATAATCCATTCCTAAAGCTTTGACTTCTGCTAAAAGCTTGACTAAAGTAATAAGAACATCTAGATACCTTTGGGATTTCATCACCTGGAGAGGTAAAAGCTTGAATACTGTCCCCTTGCCTAAATTGTAACACGGTCCAAACGATAAAGCTTTGATAGTTTGACAACAACATATGAGGCTTCCAAACAATGGAAATGAATTCATAAAGCACATGATTCCACCTCTCATGCACAACCTACCTAAGAAGCCAAAATATGTTGCCACAAATTACTTTTCCTCTTCATATTTCAACATTACCTCTTCTGATATTGTTGTCCGCTCATCCACCAAAGGTAGGTATGGAATACCACACATCAGCTCCTTTCTAAACTTTGGCGTGCTGTATTAAATGGCTGCCCCTTACTATTCTATCCGCAACACGGTGCATAACATCTTCAAATTTTGGTTCAGCAAGAAAGGGAGCCCGATAGAACTTAATGGTTGCATTGTAGTCCTGCAAAATGCAGCATTACAAATATTCAGTCCAGATGAGATGGTAAAGGTTATTTCGCTAAGAAAAAAGATGATAAAGGGTACCAGCAAGCTAGCAAAAGAAACACCATTTTAAGACCAAGACATGGAAACTTTGGATTTTGTTGCTTGTTGACATATCTAGCTGTGTTTCTAGTGTGTTCACTGACCAAGAAAAAGGTTGAGTGCACTGCTTATTGGGTTATGCCTTGTGTTGTTGTTCATCTGACATGTAAGAAAGACAGACAGAGGGAATACCTTTGCTCTGGAAACTGTGAGTGAGTCAAATGTTTCCATGGACTTTGAGCTCTCAGGTATGGCCTGATGCAGGAGGGGTTGGTGAACTGATAAGGGCTTAGATATTTGTAACTACCACATTTTGGAAGCATGATGTGAGCGGTGTGTATCCCTTAGAGCGGAAGGATATATCCTTTATACATTCCTAGAGAGAAAAATGGTCAATCCTTAGCCTTATTGTCAGAACCTCATTACAAAAAATATAGTAGAATGCTCTATACCTGCATGCAGTATCTTCTTCCTCGATTTAAATTTCTCTGCTTCAGAGTTCCATTTCTTTGAACCAAGCATTTGGAACTTAGATGGACTGTTACTAAAGCAACAACAGTACAAATCATACTCTAGTTTTGTCAAGGTTTCGCTGCAAATAGACATAGAATGCGGTCCTGTCATCCTTGCTCACAAAGTTGTGCAATGAAATGTCCAAGTCATCAACTGGAATAATCTTCATTTTCTAAGAACAAAAAAAAAGAAATGTGCACCATTGTAAGTTGTTAAAACAAAATTTAGAATTTATTCAAGGGATCTGTAGAACTGAATTAGGAAATTCCCTAGATATATAGCAAAATGATATCCTATTTCTAATGGATGCACAAGCTCATCAGCCCATGAAAAAGTTCAATGAGACTCGAATAGCATCATATATTAACGGAAGGGCATAGGAATAGAATGGAAACTAATATGCATCACCTTTGAAAGAACAATATAATACAGTAATGAGATGTTAAGAAGTACAAAGTTATTTTCAGCAACCAAATCTTCAAGGGTTTCTTCATTAGTTCCTTAGGACGAAGTTTCTCGGATTCATCAAAAAAATTCTATAATATATAAAGACACGGTTAAGGAAACAAAATCACCAAATATTATATCTCATAGCTTAGTACATATATTCTCGCAGACTCTCACTAATTAGATATCATATTCAACCCTTTCTCAAAGGTAATGAAATACCTCTTGTAGTCTGGCACTTCTTCGCAGCATTTGAGAAAATGAGAATATCATGTGGGGTTTGCAACCTTACATAAGAAGCCATCAAAAGTTAATTCCGGTACGAGTGAGAATGCCACCTGAGTAATTAATACATTAGTGTTAGAGGTATCTTGCCGACATACTTTTGACCAAACCGGGGTAATCTACCTACAAAACAATATGAGAAATTCCAATTATGTTACTAATGGAAGTTGAGGAGAATCCCGTGGTGCAATGGTCGGCATGCACAAGCGCAAAGCCAGCACCCGGGTTTGAATCCTCACCTCTACCTTAATGACAAAGCCGGGGTGAAGTCATTCCCCTGGTCTTCTTATTTGTAGCTAATGGAAGTTTGGGCTCAATTCTCTGGCTGTTGGTTGACTACTCTTCTCAATCAGGTTTCTCGCCTGAAATTCAGAAAGTACTTCAAAATTGAGAGCAAATCACATCAATTTAATAAAGAAAGAACTGAGTTGCAATCCACAACTGATGGGAATATGCCCTAGAGGCAATAATAAAGTTGTATTATTGAATACTCTGTTTGTTCATAACTAATGTTTATGTTTCATGCTATAACTATATATTGGTTCCGAATATGAGATTCGGAGGAAACCTAATTATACGTGTGAAATAATAAACAACAAAGAGATCCCTAAGACTAGTTCGCATATTATCCGATGGTCTTATTTTCCTGACTATTGGCATAAGTAAATTTGTTACGAGGTTGCCAATAATAAGTGAGAGCACATTGTTCGGGGAGAATAATGTGTTGGACAAGCCCCCGTTGATATACCATGAAATTAAGTCATCAATATGTTGTTGGTATTTAATCACGAAAGACATTGTCGTTTATATGTTTCAGAAGAACATAAGAGAAATAGACGTGGGTACCGAAAGGTTGCTTTCGCTACACTTAACATTATCCGTAAAAGGGTGATTACTAAAGTAATGGTGGAGTACTCCAAAAGTATGCTATAGTTATGTTGTCTCGAGATTGGGATTTACTAATTTGATGATGGAGAGATATTATTTAGGCCCGCTCAGTGTTATGATGTTCGTCATCGTCTAGCCGGACACGTGACTAAGACGTTAGTCATAAGAACATCGATAACATGGATAGAGTAAATAAAGCACACCGGGTAACGAGATACAACATAACAGTTTCGTCTCGGGTCGTGCAAAGTACCGCTAAGTAAACCAAAACCCTAATGGACATTGTAATGGTTCACACAATATAGATCTTCGTGTTATATGTAGGGATCATTGCAGCGATTCAAGAACATGCATATGATAATTGCCACGGAAATGTATCCAGGGGCATGTCTACATATATCCAAACTCATTGGGTCACACACTTAAGAGTTTTGCGTCTATTGAATATGAGTTTGGTGTTTTGATCGAAGAGAGAGGGAGCCTCCGAAAGTGGTTCAGGGAAGTCTCGGAATAGTTCCACTATATCACAGATGGTTCCGCAAGGGTCTAAAACCCTACCGGTGATATATAAAAGGTGTTGGAATGAAATTAGGTCAAACAGAATATTTATGAAAGGTCCGAAATATTCCAGAAGGTCAAACCTCGGAGGTGGACCACCATGTGCCCGGGGCCACATGGGGCCCACCCCTGGCCGGCCGCACCATGATATGTCCATTTTGTATCACTATTTATATCATAATTTACTGCTATTCATTGATATATTTCATATTTAGAGATGATACTTATGTTGTTTCCTCTATTTTCACATGTTTGATGATTATTGGAGAACTTGCTGCCGGAGTCAGGATTCTGCTGGATAAAGGACCGTCAAGACACCATATTTCTGAAGATCAGCAATTCCAAGAAAATACCCAGAAATTCATATTTCATCAGAGGATGAAAGTAGCCAAAAGGAGAGAGCAAGGGGAGCAGCCAGGGGCCCACACCACCAGGTGGCACGGGCCAGGCCCTGGCCGTGCCACCCAGTGGTGTGGCCACCCTGGCCCACTTCTGCCATCACCCCCCTCGCGTATATAGTCGTCCCCGAAAACCTAAGACCCGAGGGGGATCAGAGATAGACTCCGCCGTCTCTGCCGGGCGGAAAACACCGAGAGAGAAAAAGCTCTCCGGCCGGCAGAAATCTGTCGGGGAAATTCTTTCCCGGAGAGGGGAGATCGTCGCCATTGTCATCACCATCAAGCTGTACTTCATCAGGATCATCATCTCCATCACCATCATCACCAGCACCTTCATCTTCACCATCACTGTGCCATCCCGCTGTAACATCTTGGGTTGAATCTTGTCCAATTCTTAGGGGAAACTTTCCCGGTGTTGATTACTCTTGTAGTTGATGCTATTGGGTGGAACCATTGAATTAAAGTTTATGTTCAGATTGTTATTTACCATTATTTCACCTCTGGTCATGATCCTTATGATGTCTTGTGAGTAGTTCGTTTAGTTCTTGAGGACATGGGAGAAGTCGAGATGTTAGTAGTGAAACTATGTTGAGTAATATTTAATGGTTTGATATTTATATGTTGTTGTGCTATTCTACTAGTGGTGTCATGTGAACGTTTATGGGCCTAGTGGAATGCATTGTGTATTTGGCTACTAATTGTGGGGTTGCTGGAGCGACAGAAACCTAAACCCCCGTTAGGAAACTATTGCACCAGGGAGTGTAGGATCTCAGAGTTTAAGGCTGTGGTTAGATTTATCTTAATTACTTTCTTGTATTTGCGGATTCTTGCAAGGGGTATAATCACAAGTGTGTATTTGTCCAAGTAAGGGTAGTGCACTAGCATAGGTTCACCCCCATAACACTTATCAAACCAATGAAGATTACTTAGCTGCATGAAGCAAAAGCACTCGACAGAAACTCCCGTGTGTCCTCAGGAACGTTTGGTAATCATAAGTTACACAACCGGCTTGTCCTTTGCTCTAGAAAGGATTGGGCCACTTGCAGCAATTATTATTATTGTCTTTTTTTACTCATACTTTATTTACTTGCATTACCAAATACCCCTAAAAACCCGTTTGCTAGTATTTACAGTGAATCCTTGATCAAAACTGCTTATCAACACCTTCTGCTCCTCGTTGGGTTCGACACTCTTATTTATCGAAAGTACTACGATACACCCCCTATACTTGTGGGTCATCAAGACTATTTTCTGGCACCGTTGCCGGGGAGTGAAGCGATATTGAAGAGTGGAATTGGTAAAGGTAACTTTCGTTGTGAGTATTGTTTTTATTTCTGTCTTTTATTTTATTTTGCTATGGAGAAGTCTCCATTTGATTCCCTATTTGGGAATACTACTACTACTATCACGGTAGTGGATGAACCACCGCCTGCTCAATTAGATCCTTTTAAAATACCTATGAAAATTGTTGAACGTGTTATGAATAATCGCTATTCAGGAGATGGAACTATCCATACGGGTGATCATTTACTCTTTATACATGAATTATGCAAGTTGTTCAAGTGTGCAGGTATTTCATCAAGCCAGGTTAAGAGAAAGCTATTCTCTGAAGGGCAGAGCTGCGGAATGGTATAGGCTGCTAAAGGATGGTCAATCTATTCGCTGGGAGGAAATTGTGCCCCTCTTTTATTCCCAGTTCTATCCTCCAAGTGAGATTCATAAAGATCGGAATCAAATATATAATTTTTGGCCTCATGATGTGATAAGGGGAGCATATCTACTACTCCTAATATTTTACCACCTCCTTATGTTCTGAAGCTTGGACAATTCTGCTTTGAGGTGCCTCCTGAAGATGATGTGAAGCCCAACTTTCGGACACCTCCAATGATGTTTCATGTTCGCCAAGGGGCTGCGGCCAAAGATATTTAAGTGTTCTATTTTCATTAAGTTCGCGTCATGTTTTTATTTCAGTTTGGTTTTATTTGTGTGTGATGGTTTTGGGCCTATCCAAAATCAAGTGTGTTTTGGCCATTTGGGCTTTTAGTTTGGTATGGGGCCTAGCCCATCCAAAGTAGCGTTCAGAGTCACCCTACATAGGGTTATGGCAGCCGCCTTGTATCGTTAGACTTGTTATTTTTGAGCTAAAGAAGACACCAGAAAAGTCCCAATGATTGGGGGCGCATATCATCGTGTTTGCTTGCTGATCTTGTAGATCGGATATTGTACCATGCGTGGGAATTGATTCCAGTCAGTTTTAACGCGAGGAATTGAAGAGAGATCAGTTTGATCTATTTCAGATTGAGTTCTCTTTTGCTATCTTGCTGATTCTATCGATCGCCGTGAAAGATTGGGCCTAAAACCCCTTCGGATCACGTTGATCTGTATCATCTTGGTATCAGATTTGTCGGGTTTCTCTCGGCGAATTTATTGCTGAAATCTGCTGAAATTTTCATCATTTGCTGAGGAGAGTTGCTACCAGCGGGGATCTTCAAGACACCCGTGCTTGATCTGTTGTGTTCGTCTGCTGGAGTCGCTTGGGGATTATTTTTCCCTTGCCGTCGGTCAGTTCTGGAGGTGCTACAGAATTACTTTTTTTCTATTGTTGGACATTGTTTAGATCAGTTTACATCGGGCGAGGAGACAGACAGAAGATTTGATCGATCTGAATTTTGGTTTTCCATTTCAGTTTGGTCCTCGAGTAGTACTCACGGAATTGGGCTGAATAAATCTGGTGCATGTGCTTTGGTGTTGGAAACTGATGGCATGTAGATAACACCCCGTTGGGAACCCCAAGAGGAGGGTATGATGAGCATAGCATCAAGTCTTCCCTCAGTTGTGAAACCAAGGTTATTGAACCAGTAGGAGAAAGAACCACACTTCCGAAGGTTGATGCCCGCTAGCTTTGCGACACTCCAGATAATGGTGCCAGATAAATGCTGGTGCGTGGCTTTTCACTAGCAGCAACATGGAACCTGCACACAACACAACCAAGTACTTTGCCCCAACTTACGATGAGGTTGTCAATCTCACCGGTTTGCTGTAAACAAAGGATTGAGCGTATAGAGTGGTAAAAGGTAATAGTATGCAAGAAAGTAAATAGTGCGACTAAAAGTAAACGATAATAGCAATGTAAAGGAAATTGGACCGGGGTCCACAGTTCACTAGTGGTGTCTCTCCATAAGATAAATAACATGCTGGGTAAACAAATTATAGTTGGGCAATTGATAGAATAAAGATAACATACATATGTCATGAGGATCACTATGAGATTCACTCTGGGCATTACGACAAAATACATAGACCGTAATCCAACTGCATCTATGACTAATAATCCACCCTCCGGATGTCGTCCGAGCAACCATCGGGTATTAAGTTGGGTATTAAGTTGCGAACAACAAATTATCGCCTTAAGCAAAGTGCGTAATGTAAACAATGCAAATGTCCTTGAACACAAGAATGTTGTTTTCTCCCTAGTGGCAACAACACATCTACAACCTTAGAGGTTTTTGTCACTCCCCCAGATTACTAGAGGCATGAACCCAACTATCGAGCATAAATACTCCCTCTTGAAGTCACTAGCAACGGAGAGCATGCAAGATCATAAACAACATAGAGATAACATAAAGATAATAATTCAGCACATCAACTTGACATAGTACTAATACTCATCGGATCCCAACAAACACAACATGTAGAATTACACAAAGATGATCTTGATCATGTAGGGCAACTCACAAGATCTAAACATGAAGCACATGGTGGAGGATACGACCATCTAGCTACTGCTATGAACCCGTAGTCCAAGGTAGACTACTCACATATCACTCTGGAGGCGACCATGGTGGTGGAGAAGGCCTTCGGCAGGGATTCCCCTTTCCGGCAGGGTGCCGAGAAGAGCTTCTGGAGCCTCCTGATCTCGCGTTGACGATGGCGGCGGCTTGTAGTAGGTTTCGTGGAAAATTGATCGGGTATTTAGGTTTTTCCCATCGAGAGAAATATATAGGCGGATGGGCGGCGTCAGGAGGTGGACCAGGCAGTCTCACCCCTGGTGGCGCGGCCAGGGCCTGGGCCGCGCCACCCTAGGGTGTGGCCGGCCTATGGCCCTCCTCCGTCTCATCTTCGGTCTTCGCGAAGCTTCGGTAAAAATAGGAGGTTCGGCTTTTGTTTCGTCCAATTCCGAGAATATTTCCTGTGTAGCTTTTCTGAAACACAAAAACAGCAGAAAACAGGCAACTGGCACTGTGGCATCTTGTTAGTAGGTTAGTTCAGGAAAACGCATAAAAATGCCACGAAGTGTAACAAAATACAAAGCGAATGGTGTATAAACAAGCATGGAGCATCATTATAGATACGTTTGAGACGTATCAAGCATCCCCAAGCTTAACTCCTGCTCGTCCTCGAGTAGGTAAGTGATAACAAAAGAATAATTTTTGAGGTGACATGCACCATCACAATCTTGATCAACGATGTAAAGCATTGAGTGCTGGGATCAAAGTACTTAAAACATGGGCATAAGAGACATAATCTTGACAATAAAAACTTAGCAACCATGTTATAACATGAAAAATAACACAAACAAAAGATCATGAATAATGAAACATTGAAAGTCAAGTGTGTGTTCAAATCATATAGAAAAACATAGTAAAGTGGTTTTCAGCTTGTCCTTCATGGAATAGCAAAACATAAATGCATAGGACACCTTCAAGTTTAAGAGGGCGACTAGATACAAATAATTTAAGAACAAGCAAAACCATAATCATGAATCAATCAATGATAAACTTTGGGACTATGCACATTAAACTCAGAATGACAACTATGCTCTCTTAGATGGTGCATAAAGGTAGAAGGTGGAGACTCAACATAAAAGTAAAAGAATGGCCCTTCGCAGAGGGAAGCAGTGATTGCAAGTTTTATAAACCTCCAAAAATTATGATACTTACTAGCTTTGAGCTCTCATTGCCCCCATCATAGGCATCTTGAATGGTTAAGGTAAATGCGAGTACAATTATGAAGCATATGCTTAACAAATCATAAGTTGAAAACCTCTGGTCCCATGAAGTACAAATACCCAAACCTCATGCTACTCGACTTAGGTCCCAAGCAAGTTCTTGTCATTGTAAGCATACATGTATCATCCAGAACCGCCAACGGGGTACCTCTTGCCCGATAACATGGAACAAGCCCACATCAAAATGACAAGACAAACAAACAATGAACACCTCGGCTTCTCTTTTATTTACCATTGGTATAGCTTTTTATTGTGAGATGCGTCGTCGAATGTCCACTATGGGCATGCTGTAAATTTCCACCATGAATGATGCATGGCTTAGATTAGTGGCCCAGGCGTTTCTCTAACACATATACAAACTCCATGACCTCACAAGATCCCAACTTATTTCACATCGCGAGTATCCATAAACAAAATATCACGATATCAACTAAATGAAAGAAAGTGCAATGTTGAAAGCTTGCCCCATGACGGCATGGCTGGGCTAATTTCCAACTTACAACTTACAACTTACAAGCATAACATCAACATAAGAGAGCCATGATGGTGCCAAGTTGACGTGGGAGCTTATTCTTCTTCAATCCCCGGCAACGGCGCCAGAAAAAGAGCTTGATGCGTGACGGTGGTGTTATCTTTTCACCGTCCAGTTGGGAACCCCAAGAGGAAGGTATGATGAGTATAGCAGCAAGGTTTTTCCCTCAGTTAAGAAACCAAGGTATGTTGATCAGGAGAGGAAGGAGCCAAACGACAGAAGGTGATGCTTCCTAGCTTGCGACAGCTCAGGACAATTTATAGGGCGCCTCGTCCAAGCTTTGCTTGCTAGCTGCAACGCGGAACCTGCACAAAACACAACCAAATACATTGCTCCCAACTTATGATGAGGTTGTCAATCTCACCGGTTTGTTGTAAACAAAGGAATGAGCGTATCGAGTGGAAAATAGTAATAGTATGCGAGTAAAGTAAACAGTGCGAGTAAAGTAAATAGGTGATAACAATATAAAGGAAATAGGACCGGGGTCCACAGTTCACTAGCGGTGTCTCTCCATAGATAAAATAATACATGCTGGGTAAACAAATTACAGTTGGGCAATTGATAGAATAAAGACAACGTGCATATGGTGAGAGGATCACTATGAGATTTACTCTGGGCATTACAACAAAATACATAGACCACCATCCAACTGCATCTATGACTAATAATCCACTCACGGGGATATCGTCCGAACACCCCATGAGTATTAAGTTGTGAACAACAGATAATTGCATTAAGCAAAGTGTGTAATGTAAACAAAGCATATGCCCTCGAGCATATGAATGTTGTTTTCCCGCTAGTAGCAACAGCACATCTACAACCTTAGAGGTTTCTATCACTCCCCCAGATTAAATAGAGGCATGAACCCACTATCGAGCATAAATACCCCCTCTTGGAGTCACTAGCAACTACTCGGCCAAGATAGCTACTAACAACGGAGAGCATGCAAGATCATAAACAACATAGAGATAACAAAGGATAAATTTCAGTACTTCAACTCAAGCATAACACCAATATTCATCGGATCCCAACAAACCAAACATGTAGAATTACATAACGGTGATCTCAATCATGTAAGGCAGCTCATGAGATCTAAACATGAAGCACATGGTGGAGAAGACAACCATCTAGCTACTGCTATGGACCCATAGTCCAAGGTAGACTACTCACTCATCGCTCCGGAGGCAAGCATGGCGATGAAGAAGACCTCTGGTGGCGATTCCCCTCTCCGGTAGGGTGCCGGGAAGAGCTTCTGGACCCTCCCGATCTTCGGGTCGACGGCAGCGGCGGATCGTGATGTGTTCTCGAAAACTGATCGGGTCCTTAGGTTTTTCCCGTCGGGGGGTCTTTATAGGCAAAGGGGCATCGTCAGGAGTGGACCGAGGCGGTCTCACACATAGGGGGTGCGGCCTAGCCCCTGGCCGCGCCGCCCTGGTGTGAGGCCACCTCATGGCCCCACTCCGTCTCCTCTTTAGTTCTCTGGAAGCTCTGGTAAAATTCTGGGCGACTGGCTTTGGTTTCGTCCAATTCCGAGAATATTTCCTGTGTAACTTTTCTGAAACACAAAAACAGCAGAAAACAGGGAACTGGCACTGTGGCGACTTGTTAGTAGGTTAGTTCTGGAAAATGCATAAAAGTGCCATGAAGTGTAACAAAACACTAAGCAAATGGTGTAAAAACAAGCATGGAGCATCAAAAATTATGGATACGTTGGAGACGTATCAGCATCCCCAAGCTTAACTCCTGCTCGTCCTCGAGTAGGTAAGTGATAACAAAAGAAATAATTTTTGAGGTGACATGCACCTACATAATCTTGATCATGTATGTAAGCATTGTGCGCTGGGATCAAAAGAACTTAAAACATGGACATGAAAGACATAATCTTGATAGAAGAAACTTAGCAACCATGTTATAACATGAAAATGAACACAAACAAAAGATCATGAAAATGAAACAATGAAAGTCAAACGTGTGTTCAAATCATAAGGAAAAACATACAAATGGTTTTCAGCTTGTCCTTCATGGAGAGCAAAACATAAATGCATAGGACACCTTCAAGTTTAAGAGGGCGACTAGATACAAATAATTTGAGAACAAGTGAAACCAACAATATGAATCAATCAATGAAACTTTGGGACAATGCACATTATACTAAGAATGACAACTATGCTCTCTTAATGGTGCATAAAGATAGAAGGTGGTGACTCAACATAAAAGTAAAAGAAAGGCCCTTCGCGGAGGGAAACAGTGTTTGCAAGTTTTATAGACCTTAAAAAATTATGGTACTTACCGGCTTTGAGCTCTCATTGCCCCCATCATAAGCATCTTGAATGGTTAAAGTTAATGCAAGAACACTCATGCTGCATATGCTTGACAAATCATAAGTTGAAAACCTCGTGTCCCGTGAATACGAGTACCCAAACCTCATGCTACTTTACTTAGAGTCCCAAGCAAGGCTCTTGTCATTGTAAGTATATACGTATCATCGAGAACCGCCAACGGGGTACCTCCATGCCCAATGACATGGAACAAGCCCACATCAAAATGATAGGACAAGTAGACAATGAACACCTCGACATCTCTTTTATTTACCATTTATTTAGCTTTTTATTTTGAGATGCGTCGTCGAATGTACACTATGGGTATGTTGCAAATTTCCACCATGAATTATGCATGGCTTAGATTGGCGGCTCAGGCGTTTCCCTAACACATATACAAACTCCATGATCCCGCAAGATTCCCAATTCATTTCACACCGCAAGTATCCATAAACAAAAGATCACGATATCAACTCAAATAAGAAGTGCAATGTTGAAAGCTTGCCCCAGGACGGCATGGTTGGGCTAGTCTCCAACTTACAACTTGCAAGCATAACAACTCAACATAAGAGACCACAATGTCAAATTTTTAAGAATGAGCTAAATAAAGTGTGCCTTCCGGTTCGTGAGAGCTTTACTGACCAATTTTCGCATAACACTGGTAAGAGTTTAATTTGAAGAGTAGATAAAAGCAAGTCAAATATACTTTGGAATAGCAAATTGCTAATAGGTATGTATGGTGGACACTTTGGTAAACTTAGTTTTTAGGAGTTGGATGCACGAGTAGATGTCATACTCAGTACAAGGCGAGGGCTAGCAAAAGACTGGGAGCGACCAACTAAGAGAGCAATAACGGCTATAATCATGCAAAGCGACAAAGTGACATTAAAAGAAGCATAAGATGGCATCAAAAGTCAAAAACTAAATGATCATAGAGGCTATTGGCAACTTTGTAAGAGTCTAACATGTGTGAGCATGCGCCAAGTCAACCCAAATAAAGCATCAAGGAGAAAACCAAAATAATGCTTCCAAACGATAAAAACAACGCATGATTTTTTCAAAGGCTCATTAAGCAATCTCGGTTATTTGAGACAAGTCATGCTACAGCAAAACCACTAAGCATACTTTCAAAAAGACATCAAGCACGACATGCAAAAGCCTAAGCCGCAGTCTACACAAGCTCCTTCTTGTACCACTTTTTTGCATAAAGCTTTTTCTCTTTTCCAACACCATTCAAAAAATTTATAAACACCTCTTTTGATGAAAACCAATAAAGATCAGAGGCAAAAATACACCTTGATGAAAAGACATGACAAGATCTGAACACAAATCAAGGCGAAAACGAAAACTAAACGCAGTAGCAGAAAAAGAAGAACACTCGTTGAAATTGTAAGAATGAAAAACAGAGTGTTCTTGGCAAATGAAAAGCAAGGCAACTTCTCCAAAAGAAATTTGTTGGGGTCCAACCATTTATTGCAGCAAACAAAACTAAACTAAACTGAAAACTAAAAATGACTGACGCTCCAAGAAAAACGCATAATGCATGAAGCAATAAAAATATAGTGTCTTGAAAGGTGACCTGATTTTTGCCGATGAAGAAGGGATGCCTCGGGGGCATCCCCAAGCTTTGACGCTTGTACTTCTTGGATATTTCTTGGGGTGATGCTGGGCATCCCCAGGCTTGAGCTTTTGTCCGTTCTTCAACTCATCTCATCACTCTCCGATCCCTACACTTGAAAACTTCCTTCATACAAAACTAAACACAAATCTATTAGCAACATTAGTGTAAGCATAACATAGAATCAACCTCTTTTGGCTTCAGGTTTCAACCTAAAACCACCACCTATTAAGCATATACTACTGTAGGAACTTCCCCAAAAGTTCCGTGATCAAAAGAACTCAAAAAGAAAGCGATAAAGCGGCAAACACAAATATTGGCAGAAATCTGTCAAAACAGAACAGCTGACAAAGGTCGAATTTTTGAGGGGTTTTCTGTTGCTCAAATAAAAAAGTGTTCAACTAAATAAAGTTTGGATATAACCTGGGGCATATGCACAAGAAAGTTCAGGTCCAAAAGATATACAGAGAATTTTCACGAATTTTTATGGTGCAGCACCGAAAACTGTTTCAGGACAGCAACATCCCCAAATCTTACCTCACTCAAATTAGAGGCTTCTCTTGGCACAAAAACGAAATAAAAATGATAAGGAGAGGTCATTACAGTAGTAATAACTTCCAAGACTCAAATAAAAGAAAAAGAACTGAATGTAAAAACATTGGGTTATCTCCCAAGAGTGCTTTTCTTTAACGCCTTTGAGCTAGGCGCAGAAAATTGCGAATCAAGTAACATCAAGAGATGAAGCATCAAGCTCATAATTTGCCCTAAGAATAGAGTCAAACACTAATTTCTTTCTCTTTCTAGGGAAGTGCTCCATACCTTTCTTGAGTGGAAATTGATATTTGATGGTGCCTTCCCTCATATCAATGATGGCACCTACAGTTCGAAGAAAAGGTCTTCCCAAAATAATAGGACATGAAGCATTGCATTCAACATCCATGACAAGAAAATCAATGGGAACAAGGTTATTGTTAACCACAATAAGAACATCATTAATTCTTCCCAAAGGTTTCTTCTTAGCAACATCAGCAATATGAACATCATAATAACACTTTTCAAGCAGTGGTAAATCAAGCATGTCATATATTTTTCTAGGCATAATAGAAATACTAGCACCTAGATCACATAAAGCATGGAAATCAAAACCATTAAAATGCATATCCATGATGGGTTCCCAACCATCTTCTAACTTCTTGGGAACAGAAGCTTTTTGCTTCAACTTTTCATCCCTAATTTTCATAAGAGCATTGGTAATATGCTTAGTAAAAGCAACATTTAAAGAACTAGCATTGGGAGTCAAAGCAAGCTTTTGCAAGAACAAAATAACTTCAAATATATTGCAGCCATCAACATCAAAATCATTAAAGGAAATAGAGCTATCATCTCCTACACTCCGAAAAATTTCAGCACTCTTTTGAGAAAAAGTTTTGGCAGTTTTAGGCTTTTTAACACAAGGAGTGGGAGTTTTCTCTACACCAATCAAAGTAAGAGGATTGCTAGCATTAGGAGCAACATCATTAGAGGTAGTAATGGTACATACCTTCATCTCTCTAGCCATCTCATCTTCTCTTTCCCACCTGGCATGCAATTCTGCTAGCATCATAACATTTTCATCAATTCTAACTTGGATAGCATTAGCAGTAGCAAAACGATCAGGCTTAGCGGACATTCTGTTAACCAAAGAAGATTGCACATTAGACAAAGATGAAATATCGGTTTCAGCTTTGGAAACCTTAGCTTGCAACTCAGGAATAGCCGTATTTAAATTTTCAAGTTGATGACTAATAGTCCTCAACAGAGCTGATTGCTCCTCCATAGTCTTGGTGAAAGCCCTGTTCTGCTCATATTGCGCCTGCATAAAATTCTTAGCAGCCTTTTCAAGTTCAAAAATTATTTCTTCACTAGGCATTTTAGGTCTACCAAGATAGCTATTATCACCATTAGAAGGAAACGGCCTATAATTGTTACTAGCAAAATTGTTCCTATAAGCATTGTTGTTAAAATTATTATTTCTAATGAAGTTTACATCAACATGCTCTTCTTGAGCAACCAAAGAGGCCAAAGGAACATTATTAGGATCTACATGAGTCCTATCATTTGAAAGCATAAGCATAATAGCATCAATCTTATCACTCAAGGAAGAAGTTTCCTCAACATAATTTACCTTCTTACCTTGCGGAGCTCTCTTGGTGTGCCATTCAGAGTAATTTACCATCATATTGTCGAGAAGCTTTGTTGCGGCGCCCATGGTAAGGGACATAAAAGTGCCTCCAGTAGCTGAATCAAGTAGGTTCCTCGAAGAAAAATTCAGTCCTGCATAAAAAGTTTGAACAATCATCCAAGTAGTCAGTCCATGAGTGGGACAATTCTTTATCATAGCTTTCATTATTTCCCAAGCTTGAGCAACATGTTCATTATCAAACTGACTAAACTTCATAATATTGCTACACAAAGCTATAATCTTAGCAGGAGGATAGTATCTACCAATAAAAGCATCCTTACACTTAGCCCATGAATCAATACTATTCTTAGTCAAAGACAGCAACGAATCCTTAGCTTTTCCTCTCAAAGAAAAAGGAAACAACTTAAGCTTAATAATATCACTTTCAACATCCTTATACTTTTGCATCTCACATAGCTCAACAAAATTGTTGAGATGAGCTGCAGCATCATCAGTACTAGCACCAGAAAATTGCTCTTTCATAACAAGGTTCAACAAAGCAGGCTTAATCTCATAAAAATTTGCAGCAGAAGTAGGTGGCGCAATAGGAGTGCAGATAAAATCACTATTGTTCGTGCTAGTAAAGTCACATAACTTGGTGTTTCCAGGAGTAGCCATTCTAGCAAACTAAAAGCAGACAAGTAAAAACAACTACCAAGGATTCCAATTTTTTTTGGGTTTTTGATAAAACGATGCAAGTAAAATAAAATAAATTAAAGCAAAACTTAAAACAAAGTAAAGGATGTGCGTGCGAAAACTCCCCTCGCAGAAGTCTTCTACTTTGATCCCCGGCAACGGTGCTAGAAAAAGCTTTGATGGTGCCAAGTTGACGTGGGAGCTTATTCTTCTTCAATCCCCGGCAACGGCGCCACAAAAAGAGCTTGATGCGTGACGGTGGTGTTATCTTTTCACCGTCCAGTTGGGAACCCCAAGAGGAAGGTATGATGAGTATAGCAGCAAGGTTTTTCCCTCAGTTAAGAAACCAAGGTATGTCGATCAGGAGAGGAAGGAGCCAAACGACTGAAGGTGATGCTTGCTAGCTTGCGATAGCTCAGAACAATTTATAGGGCACCTCGTCCAAGCTTTGCTTGCTAGCTGCAACGTGGAACCTGCACACAACACAACCAAATACTTTGCTCCCAACTTACGATGAGGTTGTCAATCTCACCGGTTTGCTGTAAACAAAGGAATGAGCGTATCGAGTGGAAAATAGTAATAGTATGCGAGTAAAGTAAACAGTGCGAGTAAAGTAAACAGGTGATAGCAATATAAAGGAAATAGGAACGGGGTCCACAGTTCACTAGCGGTGTCTCTCCATAGATAAAATAATACATGCTGGGTAAACAAATTACAGTTGGGCAATTGATAGAATAAAGACAACGTGCATATGATGAGAGGATCACTATGAGATTTACTCTGGGCATTACAACAAAATACATAGACCGCCATCCAACTGCATCTATGACTAATAATCCACTCACGGGGATACCGTCCGATCACCCCATGAGTATTAAGTTGCGAACAATAGATAATTGCATTAAGCAAAGTGTGTAATGTAAACAAAGCATATGCCCTCGAGCATATGAATGTTGTTTTCCCCCTAGTAGCAACAGCACATCTACAACCTTAGAGGTTTCTGTCACTCCCCCAGATTAAATAGAGGCATGAACCCACTATCGAGCATAAATACCCCCTCTTGGAGTCACTAGCAACTACTCGACCAAGATAGCTACTAACAACAGAGAGCATGCAAGATCATAAACAACATAGAGATAACAAAGGATAAATTTCAGTACTTCAACTCAAGCATAACACCAATATTCATCGGATCCCAACAAACCAAACATGTAGAATTACATAACGGTGATCTCAATCTTGTAGGGCAGCTCATGAGATCTAAACATGAAGCACATGGTGGACAAGACAACCATCTAGCTACTGCTATGGACCCATAGTCCAAGGTAGACTACTCACTCATTGCTCCGGAGGCAAGCAAGGCGATGAAGAAGACCTCTGGTGGTGATTCCCCTCTCCGGCAGGGTTTCGGGAAGAGCTTCTGGACCCTCCCGATCTTCGGGTCGACGGCGGCGGCGGATCGCGATGTGTTCTGGAAAACTGATCGGGTCCTTAGGTTTTTCTTGTCGGGGGGTCTTTATAGGCGAAGGGGCATCGTCAGGAGTGGACCGAGGTGGTCTCACACATAGGGGGTGTGGCCCAGCCCCTGGCCGCGCCGCCCTGGTGTGAGGCCACCTCGTGGCCCCACTCCGTCTCCTCTTCGGTTCTCTGGAAGCTCCGGTAAAATTCTGGGCGACTGGCTTTGGTTTCGTCCAATTCCGAGAATATTTCCTGTGTAACTTTTCTGAAACACAAAAGTAGCAGAAAACAGGGAACTGGCACTGTGGCGACTTGTTAGTAGGTTAGTTCCGGAAAATGCATAAAAGTGCCACGAAGTGTAACAAAACACTAAGCAAATGATGTAAAAACAAGCATGGAGCATCAAAAATTATGGATACGTTGGAGACGTATCAAGCCACAATGTCAAAAATTATTAAAAATTGAGAAAAGTAAAGTGTGCCGTCAGGTTCATGAGAGCTTTACTGACTAATTTTCACATAACACCAAAAAGTTCAATTTGAAGGATAGATAAAAGCAAGTCAAATGTACTTGGAATAGCAAATTGGTAATAGGTATGTATGGTGGACACATTGGAATAACTTGGATTTTGGGAGTTGGATGCACGAGTAGAGCTCATACTCAGTACAAAATGAAGGCTAGCAAAAGACAGGGACCGACCAACTAAGAGAGCAATAACGGTCATAATCATGCATAGCGATAAAACATCATTAACCGAAATATAAAGTGGTATCACAAGTCAAAAACCTAATGATCATAGAGGCTTATGGAGACTTTGTAAGAGTTAAACATGTTGTAAGCATGCGCCAACTCAACCCAAATAAAGCATCAAAGGAGAAAACCACAATAACATGCTCCCATATAATAAAAACAACGCAAGATTTTTTCAAAGGCTCATTAATCAATCTCAGTCATTTGAGACAAGTCATGCTACAGCAAAAACTACTAAGCATACTATCAAAACAACATCAAGCATGACATGCAAAAGTCTAAGCCGTAGTCTAAACAAGCTCCCATTTGTACCACTTTTGGCATGAAACTTTTTTCTTTTTTCCAACACCATTCAAACCTTTTTGAAATAACTCTTTTGATGAAAACCAACACAGACCAGAGGTCTAAATACACCTTGATGCAAAGATATAACAAGATCTGAACAAAAATCAAGGCGAAAAATGAAAGCTAAACGCGGTACTAGAAAAAGAGAACACTCGTTGAACGATAACAGTGAAAAATAGAGTGTTCTTGGCAATGAAAAACGAGGAATGTCTTCTCCAAAAGAAATTTGTTGGGGTCCAACCATTTATTGCAGCAAACAACACAAAAGAAAACTGAGAGCAAAAGTAAAGACGCTCCAAGAAAAATGCATAGAATATGAAGCAATAAAAATATAGTGTGTTGAAAGGTGACCTGATTTTTGCCGATGAAGAAGGGGTGCCTCGAGGGCATCCCCAAGCTTTGACGCTTGTAACTCTTAGATATTTCTTGGGGAGACATGGGCATCCCCAAGCTTGAGCTTTTGTCCATACTTCATCCCATCTCATCACTCTCCATTCCCTACACTTGAAAACTTCCTTCATACAAAACTTCACACAATTCTATTAGCAACATTAGCATAAACATGATAGTAAATCTACCTTTTGGTTCAGATTCAAACTCAAATATACCAACCATTAAAGCATAAGCTACTGTAGCAACTTCCTCAAAAGTTCCGTGATCAAAAGAACTCAAAAATAAAGCGATCAAGAGGCAAACAAAAATAGTGGCAGAATCTGTCAAAACAGAATAGCTGACAGAGATCGATTTTTTCGAGGACCTTCTATTGCTCAAATCGAAAAGTGCAAAACTAATGAAAGTTTGGATATAACCTGGGGCATATGCACAAGAAATTTCATAAAAAAAGATATTCTGAAATTTTCACAAATTTTTACGGTGCAGCGCAGAAATCTGTTTCAGGACAGCAACTTCCCCTAATCTTACCTCCCTCAAATTAGAGGTTCTTCTTGGCACAAAATCAAAATAAAAATGATAAGGAGAGGTCATTAAAGTAGTAATAACTTCCAAGAATCAACAAAAATAAAAAGTACTGAAAAGAAAACTGTCGGTGTTCTAGATACCGGGGTATCCCGGTCCACCTGCTCCTGGGCTCCTTCAACGGCCCAAGAGTGCTTTTCTTTAACGCCTTTGAGCTAGGCGCAGAAAGTGCAAATCAAGTAATATCAAGCGATGAAGCATCAAGTTCATAATTTGCTCTAAGAATAGAGTCAAAAAGTAATTTCTTCCACTTTCTAGGGAAGTGTTCCATACCTTTCTTGAGTGGAAATTGATATTTAATGGTGCCTTCCTTCATATCAATGATGGCACCTACAGTTTGAAGAAAAGGTCTTCCCAAAATAATAGGACATGAAGCATTGCATTCAACATCCATAACAAGAAAATCAATGGGAACAAGGTTATTGTTAACCATAATAAGAACATCATTAATCCTTCTCAAAGGTTTCTTCTTAGCAACATCAGCAGGAGGAACATTAAAATAACACTTTTCAAGCGGTGGTAAACCCGGCATATCATAAATCTTTCTAGGCATAATAGAAATACTAGCACCTAGATCACATAAAGCATGGCAATCAAAACCATTAACATTCATATCAATGATGGGCTCCCAACCATCTTCTAATTTCTTGGGAATAGAAACCTTTTGTTTCAACTTTTCTTCCCTAATTTCATGAGAGCATTTGTAATATGCTTTGTAAAAGCAACATTAATAGAACTAGCATTCAGACTCAAAGCAAGATTTTGCAAGAACAAAATAACTTCAGATATGTTGCAGCCATCAATATCAAAATCATTAAAAGCAATAGATCTATCATCTCCCATACTCCAAAAAATTTCGGCACTTTTTGTAGAAAAAGTTTTTGCAGTTTTGTGCATTTTCGCACAAGGAGTAGGAGTTTTCTCTACACCAATCAAAGTAAGAGGATTGCTAGCATTTGAAAGAACATCATTAGAGGTGGTAATAGTACATACCTTCATCTTTCTAGCCATCTCATCTTCTCTTTCCCACCTGGCATGCAATTCTGCTAACATCCTAATATTTTCATCAATTCTAACTTGGATGGCATTAGTAGCAGCAAAAGGATCAAGTTTAGCAGACATTCTATTAATCAAGGAAGATTGCGCATCAGACAAAGATGAAATATTGGTTTCTGCTCTAGAAACCTTAGCTTGCAACTCAGGAATAGCCCTGTTCAAATTATCAAGTTGATGACTAATAGTCTTCAACAAGGCAGATTGCTCCTCCATGGTCTTGGTGAACACCTTGTTCTACTCATATTGCATCAGCATAAAATTCTTAGTAGCCCTTTCAACTTCTAAAATCCTTTCTTTACTAGGCATTTTAGGTCTACCAAGATAGCTCACCATTAGAAGGAAACGGCCTATAATTGTTGCTAGCAAAATTGTTCCTATAAGAACTGTTGTTGAAATTATAAATTCTAATGAAATTTACATCAACATGCTATTCTTGAGCAACCAAAGAGGCCAAAGGAACATTATTAGGATCAACATGAGCTCTATCATTAGAAAGCATAAGCATAATAGCATCAATCTTATCACTCAAGGAAGAGGTTTCCTCAACAGAATTTACCTTCTTACCTTGTGGAGCTCTCTCGGTGTGCCACTCAGAAATTTTTTCCATAATATTATCAAGAAGCTTTGTTGCGGTGCCCAAGGTGATGGACATAAATGTGCCTCCAGCAGCTGAATCCAATAGATTTCTTGAAGAAAAATTTAGTCCTGCATAAAAAGTTTGGATAATCATCCAAGTAGTCAGTCCATTAGTGGGACAATTCTTTATCATAGATTTCGTGCTTTCCCAAGCTTGAGCAACATGTTCATTATCAAACTGTCTAAAATTTATAATATCACTTCGCAAAGCTATAATCTTAGCAGGAGGATAGTATTTTCCAATAAAGGCATCCTTACACTTATCCCAAGAATCAATACTATTTCTAGGCAAAGATAGCAACCAATCCTTAGCTCTTCCTCTTAAAGAAAAAGGAAACAACTTAACCTTAATAATAGCACCATCTACATCCTTATACTTTTGCATCTCACATAGCTCAACAAAATTGTTGAGATGAGCTGCAGCATCATCAGAACTGGCACCAGAAAACTGCTCTTTCATAACAAGATTCAACAAAGCAGGTTTAATCTCATAAAAATTTGTCTCAGGAGCAGGTGGCGCAATAGGAGTGCAGATAAAATCATTGTTTTTGGTGCTAGTAAAATCACACAACTTGGTGTTCTCAGGAGTACCCATTCTAACAAAACTAAAAGCAAGCAAGTAAAAATAACAACTATAAAGGAACTAATTTTTTGTATTTTTGATAAAACAATGCAAGCAAAAATAAAGTAAAGAAAAACAATAACAAAGTAAAAGGTTGGAAGTGAGATTGCAGAAATCTTCTTTCTCCCCGGCAACAGCGCCAGAAAAAAATGCTTGATGGCGTGTAGATAAACCCCGTTGGGAACCCCAAGAGGAAGGTATGATGAGCACAGCAACAAGTCTTCCCTCAGTTGTGAAACCAAGGTTATCGAACCAGTAGGAGAAAGAACCACACTTCTGAAGGTTGATGCCCGGTAGCTTTGCGACACTCCAGACAATGGCGCCAGATAAATACTGGTGCGTGGCTTTTCACTAGCAGCAACGTGGAACCTGCACACAACACAACCAAGTACTTTGCCCCAACTTACGATGAGGTTGTCAATCTCACCGGTTTGCTATAAACAAAGGATTGAGCGTATCAAGTGGTAAAAGGTAATAGTATGCAAGAAAGTAAATCAAAAAAACTATATGCACCGTGGTAGCTACTCACCCCTTTAAATGTCGACATCTGTCTAACGTCGTTAATATAGCCGTTGGCTGTTCTCTCCACCGCTCTCTATTCTCTCTCTTCCTTTTTCTCCAATCTCATCCCCTCGAGGCTTTGAGCAACCGCGGCCTCCAACGTGCGCGGTGGCCCTCGGGCCCGTTGCCGCTGCTTCCGGGAAAGACGGAGCACGGTGGCTCTCGGCCACGGTGCGGCTACCCGTGATCGCTGACCCGAGATCTTTATGGACATCTATTGCTGGACCAGGCTACCCTTGCAATCGCACAAGCAGGAAACCGCTCCACCGGCTACTCTGTCGCCAAGTCCGGCGCCGGCGTCAGCAAGGCGAAGGCAAGCAATCCCAGCGCCAGCACAGCTGGTGCCTTCCATACTAGCATAGCAGTGTCGTCCGCGGCGCCGGCCGGGCGCAAGGTGGCTCCACCGTGCTCGCCCACATCCTCCAGATCCCGCTGGAGCTCCACCTCAAGAAGGAGAAGAGGGGAAGAGGGCGCGGGCGAACAGGCGCGCTCACCGACGATGGTCGACTCGAGCAGCCATGCGCGCTCGCAGAGCTCCACCTCAGGCCACCGGTGTGGTCATGCGACGCGGTGTAGAGGAGGCCCGCGACAGCGTGGAGCACGAGGCAGGACACGGTGTCCCAGTGGTGGTGCGGGCACGGTGTTGATGGTCATCGTGTGCTAAGTCAAGGACGTGTACCAGAGGAGCTGGGATGGAAGCTCAACAAATCTCGTCCATGATCCTAGCTTCATGGATTCAGAAAAGCTGTAGCTACGCACGCAGCACCAAAAACACTTGCGTCACATTTTGTTCTGCAGTTTCGTCAGATGGGGATCGAGGGAACCCGCAGAGCTGGGGCAGGTCGTCCTGGCGGTGGCCGCCTGCACTCACTGGAGTCGAGGCAAGGAGACGGCAAGGTTAGGGGTGGAGGCAGGTGTTTTGGGCAGCCCCCGCGGTAGCAGCCACCGATGACGCGGTGGCGACGTCTGGCGCCCTGCGCACTCGTGGCGATTTGGCCAATGGCATGCTCGATTTGGTCTAGGGTGGGTTCGATTTGGGTGGCCGTTGACCTGCAGATGTTCCTTAGGAGATGCCCTCCTGAGGAGATTCGATTCTCACTCACGCTTTGATCCGTTAAATGGCCGCGAGTCATTAAAAAAAATCCAACGGTGGTGGAAAGAATCCAACGGTGATTAGAGGGTGAGTAGCTACCCAGGTGAACACCAAATCCACTCTCGAAAGTAAATAGTGTGAGTAAAAGTAAACGATAATAGCAATGTAAAGGAAATTGGACCGGGGTTCACAGTTCACTAGTGGTGTCTCTCCATAAGATAAATAACATGTTGGGTAAACAAATTACAGTTGGGAATTGATAGAATAAAGATAACGTACATATGTCATGAGGATGACTATGAGATTCACTCTGGGCATTACGACAAAATACATATACCATAATCCAACTGCATCTATGACTAATAATCCAACCTCCGGATATCGTCCGAGCAACCATCGGGTATTAAGTTGCGAACAACAGATTATCGCCTTAAGCAAAGTGCATAATGTAAACAATGCAAATGTACTTGAACACAAGAATGTTGTTTTCTCCCTAGTGGCAACAGCATATCTACAACCTTAGAGGTTTCTGTCACTCCCCTAGATTACTAGAGGCATGAACCCAACTATCGAGCATAAATACTCCCTCTTGGAGTCACTAGCATCTACTCGGCCAAGATATCTACTAGCAACGGAGAGCATGCAAGATCATAAACAACATAGAGATAACATAAAGATAATAATTCAGCACATCAACTTGACATTACCAATACTCATCGGATCCCAACAAACACAATATGTAGAATTACACAAAGATGATCTTGATCATGTAGGCCATCTCACAAGATCTAAACATGAAGCACATGGTGGAGGAGACGACCATCTAGCTATTGCTATGGACCCGTAGTCCAAGGTAGACTACTCACCCATCACTCCGGAGGCGACCATGGTGGTGGAGAAGGCCTCCGGCAGGGTGCCGGGAAGAGCTTCTGGAGCCTTCCGATCTCGCGTCGACGACGGCGGCGGCTTGCAGTAGGTTTCACGGAAAATTGATCGGGTCTTTAGGTTTTTCCCGTCGAGGGGAATATATAGGCGGAAGGGCGGCGTCAGGAGGTGGACCAGGCGGTCTCACCCCTGGTGGCGCGGCCAGGGCCTGGGCCGCGCCACCCTAGGGTGTGGTCGGCCTATGGCCCCCCTCCGTCTCATCTTCTGATGAGGACATCCCATCTATTGATACAACCGCTGCACCTACAGCGGAACACATACAAGGACCCATCACTCGAGCTCGTGCCAAGCAACTTAACTATCAGGTACTTTCATTTCTTGGAACTCTTTCTCACATACATGAGAATATGATGCTGCCTAAATCAGATATGTTTGTTACTCTTAGGAATGATGGACCTAGCATGGATGAGAGGGACAAGCATTGGAGCATGATCGTGCATGGAGATGGCAGCAAGCGTTTGAGGATTGAAGAAGATGCCACGAGTGGAGATTTCAGAACTTTGAAGCCACCATAATGAAGGATGAAGACTTGGATGAAATATACAAAGAACTACTTCATAAATTCGTCCTTAGATAAATATGGTGCTGTGTCACTTTTATTTTTGGGCCAGGCCCATGTAATTTTCGCAACAAATAAGACAGCCACTTTTAAGAGTCCGAATTTGAGGAGAAAAGGCCTGTTAGGGTTCCGTTCGACCACCATACCCATGGCTGGTCGCACCCCTACCTTTTCCTCCTCAAATACCCCCCGTAGCCGTCATTAGAACTCGGATTTTGATTAGACTAAAGTTAGCCATTGCTGCAACTACGAGCTCGACTTTTGAGGCCAATCGCCCAGAAGAAGACCGCCTATTCGGAATCCCACCTTTTGAATAAAGCATACATATTTCATCCGCAATATCTTGATTGCAGTATTAGTTCTTACTTGTTCTCGATCTCAGGTAGGAATTAAGACCCTCGCTGGTCAGGCTGATCGTGCATCCGCAAGATCAGTAACTCTCGGAGATTGTCCTAGCGATTGCATTGGCGCACGAGCTTCGCACGTGTAGTCGGATCGTAAAGCACGAACTCCACCCACCAAATTGACATATCAAGATCTCATCGAAAGATCGGACACCTTTGCCCCATCAAGTGGTATCAGATTTCAGGTTGCTCGGTGAGATTTACTGTTTTCGTAGTTTAGATTGCATCTGTGTTCATACCTATAAACCACGAAAAAGCCAAAAATACAGTTAGGGTTTAGATCATCTCGTCCCATAAACCATCCGAGCCTTTGCATTGTCTTTTTAGTTTGCATCGTTGAATTTGTGTCTGCATCCGCGTGTCGAGTTGCTGGTCTTAGTGTTTGTTCCTTTAGAGTTTCGAGTTCGAATCACCATAGTCCCGCCGCTGCCGCACGCTTGCACCACTGCTCCACCATATCCTTCCACCACCACGCCATATACTTCCGCCACCGACTTCACATTAGATTTTGTTCGTTCCTCCCAATTTCATCCGTGCCTTTTTCAGAGTCCGTGAGTTAAGTTTCCGTCGCCAGGCAAGAGGAAGGAGAAGAGCAAAAAAAAGAGTCAAATCCGCATCCAAGTCGGGTTGACCCGTTCCTACTAGTCCAGTCCGACTCTAGTCCGATTTGGATAGTTTCGTCAGTTTTTGACAGTTTTCGACAGCAAACTTCAACTGGCCATAACTTTTGCATACGAACTCCGTTTTCGACGTGCGACCCCTCAAAATGCTCAGCACGAAACGATCTATCTAACCACAACACAAAGTGTTTGTGCAACACTCAGAACGCCCAAAAAAGGCCGGGAAGGCCGAGTTTTTGCCCTCTGAAGTTTTGGACCCGGAAATTCCTGCAGATCTTCACTTATATCTTGCTTTGGAGCTGTTTCTTTCTGCTTGTTGTGCCACGCCGTGACCTTCTTAGTGTTCTCGGCTTGCGTCTCTAGCACGGTATAGCCTAGGACCAGCACAGTACCGTGGTTGAGTATTCTTTCAACATTGCATTGTTGTTTTGATATTTGCTGTTTTTGCTACCATATACGCCTTCCTACAGCTCCACATATTTCTGCACGTACTTTGTATCGACACCTGGTAATCGCTTTGTGCAATTTTGGGAGTCGCTGCTCTTTGCTGGTTGCAAATCACCTTCCTCCTGTTTGGTAAGAACTTGTAAGAGCTTTGTATACCACTTGACGGATTACGCGTGATTCCACCATATTCCGTAGTGCGTAGGTATATATATTTGTGCTTGCTTCTATGCTAACCATGAAAAGAACAACGAAGGATGATGTTGATCCGGAGAAGATGACTACAGCAGAGTTGCATACCCACTTCACTCGGCTGTTGGTGGGGCATGCACAAGATGTGGACACACGCTTGGGTGATGTTGATTCCAAGCTTTCTGATGCGATGGACAAGATTGCTGGTCTTGAGGCATGATACGTCTCAAACGTATCTATAATTTTTGATGCTCCATGCTTGTTTTTACACCATTTGCCTATTGTTTCATTACACTTAGTGGCACTTTTATGCATTTTCCGGAACTAACCTATTAACAAGTGCCACAGTGCCAGTTTCCTGTTTTCTGCTGTTTTTGTGTTTCAGAAGTGATACACAGGAAATATTCTCGGAATTGGACGAAACAAGTTCCTGAAGTCTTATTTTACCCGGAAGCTTCCAAAGATCCGAAGGAGAGTAGGAGGTGAGGGACCAGGGGCCCACACACAGGGGTGGCGCGGCCAGCCCCTAGCCCGCGCCACCGCCTTGTGAGGCCACCTGGCCCCTCTTTTGACGACGCCCCTTCGCCTATAAATACCCCCCGACGAGAAAAACCTAAGGGCCCGATCAGATTTCCAGAACACATCGCGATATGCCGCCGCCGTCGACCCGAAGATCGGGAGGGTCCAGAAGCTCTTCCCGGCACCCTGCCGGAGAGGGGAATCGCCACCGGAGGTCTCCTTCATCGCCATGCTTGCCTCCGGAGCGATGAGTGAGTAGTCTACCTTGGACTATGGGTCCATAGCAGTAGCTAGATGGTTGTCTTCTCCACTATGTGCTTCATGTTTAGATCTCATGAGCTGCCATACATGATTGAGATCACCGTTATGTAATTCTACATGTTTGGTTTGTTGGGATCCGATGAATATTGGTGTTTATGATTAAGTTGCTGTACTGAATTATATCTTTTGTTATCTCTATGTTGTTTATGATCTTGCATGCTCTCCGTTGTTAGTAGCTATCTTGGCCAAGTAGTTGCTAGTGACTCCAAGAGGGGGTATTTATGCTCGATAGTGGGTTCATGTCTCTATTTCACCTGGGGGAGTGACAGAAACCTCTAAGGTGGTAGATGTGCTGTTGCTACTAGGGAGAAAACAACATTCATATGCTCAAGGGCATATGCTTTGTTTGCATTACACACTTTGCTTAATACAATTATCTGTTGTTCGCAACTTAATACTTCTAGGGTGTTCGGATTGATATCCCCGGGAGTGGATTATTAGTCATAGAAAAACCGAAGAGGAGACGGAGTGGGGCCACGAGGTGGCCTCACACCAGGGCGGCGCGGCCAGGGGCTGGGCCACGCCCCCTATGTGTGAGACCACCTCGGTCCACTCCTGACGATGCCCCTTCGCCTATAAAGACCCCCCGACAAGAAAAACCTAAGGACCCGATCAGTTTTCCAGAACACATCGCGATCCACCGCCGCCGTCGACCCGAAGATCGGGAGGGTCCAGAAGCTCTTCCCGAAACCCTGCCGGAGAGGGGAATCGCCACCAGAGGTCTTCTTCATCGCCTTGCTTGCCTCCGGAGCAATGAGTGAGTAATCTACCTTGGACTATGGGTCCATAGCAGTAGCTAGATGGTTGTCTTGTCCACCATGTGCTTCATGTTTAGATCTCATGAGCTGCCCTACAAGATTGAGATCACCGTTATGTAATTCTACATGTTTGGTTTGTTGGGATCCGATGAATATTGGTGTTATGCTTGAGTTGAAGTACTGAAATTTATCCTTTGTTATCTCTATGTTGTTTATGATCTTGCATGCTCTCTGTTGTTAGTAGCTATCTTGGTCGAGTAGTTGCTAGTGACTCCAAGAGGGGGTATTTATGCTCGATAGTGGGTTCATGCCTCTATTTAATCTGGGGGAGTGACAGAAACCTCTAAGGTTGTAGATGTGCTGTTGCTACTAGGGGAAAACAACATTCATATGCTCGAGGGCATATGCTTTGTTTACATTACACACTTTGCTTAATGCAATTATCTATTGTTCGCAACTTAATACTCATGGGGTGATCGGACGGTATCCCCGTGAGTGGATTATTAGTCATAGATGCAGTTGGATGGCGGTCTATGTATTTTGTTGTAATGCCCAGAGTAAATCTCATAGTGATCTTCTTGACATATCACGTTATCTTTATTCTATCAATTGCCCAACTGTAATTTGTTTACCCAGCATGTGTTATTTTATCTATGGAGAGACAC
The DNA here is from genome assembly GCA_007115705.1 of Dactylis glomerata. Classification (NCBI taxonomy): domain Eukaryota; kingdom Viridiplantae; phylum Streptophyta; class Magnoliopsida; order Poales; family Poaceae; genus Dactylis; species Dactylis glomerata. The sequence goes on from QXEO01002102.1 coordinate 1,975,690, forward strand.
CACTAGTGAACTGTGGACCCCGGTCCTATTTACATCATATTGCAATCACCTGTTTACTTTTCTCGTACTGTTTACTTTACTAGCATACTCTACTGTTTTCCACTCGATACACTCATAACCTTTGTTTCAAGCAAACCGGTGAGATTGACAACCTCATCGCAAGTTGGGAACAAAGTATTTGTTTGTGTGTGTGCAGGTTCCGCGTTGCTGCTGGCCGAAGACGAGTCAACAAGTATCGTTAACGGCGCCCTTGTTGGAGTGTTATTAAGCCAGTCTGCATCACCTTCAGTCGTCACCGTCTCTCCTCTTCAAGATCGACATTAAACCTTGGTTTCTTAACTGAGGGAAAACTTGCCGCTACACTCATCATACCTTCCTCTTGGGGTTCCCAACGGGCTGGTCATCACCACGCACAAGGACTTACTGCTCCCACGTCAACTACATGCCACAGCTCTTTTCTGGCGCCATCACCGAGTAGCAGCTTCTTTTCTGGCGCCGTTGCCGGGGAGGAAGAGAAGACTTCTGCGAGGGGAGTTTTCGCACACACATTCTTTACTTTGTTATTTGTTTTGCCTTACTTTATTTATTTTACCTGCATCGTTTTATATCAAAAACCCAAAAAAAATTAGAATCCTTTGTAGTTGTTTTTACTTGTCTTGCTTTGTGCAAAATAGTGGTACAAGAAGGAGCTTGTGTAGACTGCGGCTTAGGCTTTTTCATGTCATGCTTGATGTCTTTTTGATAGTATGTTTAGTGGTTTTGCTGTAGCATGACTTGTCTCAAATAACTGAGATTGCTTAATGAGCCTTTGAAAAAATCATGCGTTGTTTTTATTGTATGGAAGCATTATTTTGGTTTTCTCCTTGATGCTTTATTTGGGTTGACTTGGCGCATGCTCACACATGTTAGACTCTTACAAAGTCGCCAATAGCCTTCATGATCATTTAGTTTTTGACTTTTGATGCCATCTTATGCTTCTTTTAATGTCGCTTTGTCGCTTTGCATGATTATGGCCATTATTGCTCTCTTAGTTGGTCGCTCCCAGTCTTTTGCTAGCCCTCACCTTGTACTGAGTATGAGCTCTACTCGTGCATCCAACTCCTAAAAGCCAAAGTTTTCCAAAGTGTCCACCATACATACCTACTAGCAATTTGCTATTCCAAGTAAATTTGACTTGCTTTTATTTTCTCTTCAAATTAAACTCTTACCAGTGTTATGCAAAATTCGGTTAGTAAAGCTCTCACGAACCGGAAGGCACACTTTACTTTTTCCTGTTCTTAAAAATTTGACATTGTGGTCTTTTATGTTGAGTTGTTATGCTTGCAAGTTGTAAGTTGGATTCTAGCCCAGCCATGCTGTCATGGGGCAAGCTTTCAACATTGCACTTCTTATTTGAGTTGATATCGTGATCTTTTGTTTATGGATGCCCGCGGTGTGAAATGAATTGGGAATCTTGTGGGGATCATGGAGTTTATATATGTGTTAGGGAAACGCCGGGCCGCCAATCTAAGCCATGCATAATTCATGGTGGAAATTTGCAGCATACCCATGGTGAACATTCGACGACGCATCTCACAATAAAAAGCTAAACAATATAGCAAATAAAAGAGATGTCGAGGTGTTCATTGTCTGCTTGTCCTGTCATTTTGGTGTGGGCTTGTTCCATGTCATCGGGCACGGAGGTACCCCATTGGCGGTTCTCAATGATATGCATATACTTACAATGACAAGAGCCTTGCTTGGGACTCTAAGTAAAGTAGCATGAGGTTTGGGTACTCGTATTCACGGGGCACGAGGTTTTCAACTTATGATTTGTCAAGCATATGCATCATAATTGTTCTCGCATTAACTTTAACAATTCAAGATGCTTATGATGGGGGCAATGAGAGCTCAAAGCCGGTAAGTACCATAATTTTTGAAGGTTATAAAACTTGCAATCACTGCTTCCCTCTGCGAAGGGCCTTTCTTTTACTTTTATGTTGAGTCACCACCTTCTTTCTTTATGCACCGTTAAGAGAGCATAGTTGTCATTCTTAGTGTGATATGCATTGTCCCAAAGTTCATTGATTGATTCATATTGTTGGTTTCACTTGTTCTTAAATTACTTGTATCTAGTCGCCCTCTTAAACTTTGAGGTTGAAAGGGCATTTCCCTAATAAATGTATTTTGGTGTTTGTTAACAATATTTGGTGAATTAACCATTCTATTTAAGTTCTGCAGATTTTCTAGGTTAATTCAGAATCTCGCGGAGGTTCACCCCAAAAAGGAAGAAAAGATCGAAGCCCGTAGTCCAGTAGTGGAGTTAGGGTTTAGTTGTCTTATAGGGTGCTTTGCGAAGGTGGAATTGGTGGAGAGGGGATCCTCGAAGTACAGCTGTTGCTACTTCTAGGGCGGAGACTCCGGCCCTGGTGGCCGGAGACTCCGGCCTAGGAGTGTCGCCCTAGCAATCCTCCCGGTTGGTCTAAGCAGTGACCAGCCCGGAGTTAGGCCGGAGACTTTCTGTCTCTGGCCGGAGACTCCGGGTGGGGCGGAGACTCCGGTCCCAGCGGCCGGAGACTCCGGTCTGGCCAGCCAGGTAAGGGTGGGCTAGTGAGTTGGTCTAAGCAGTGACCAGGCCGGAGTTGGGCCGGAGACTTCTGTCTCTGGCCGGAGACTCCGGCCCTGGAGTCACTTAGGGTGGAGACTCCGGCCCTCCTGGCGGGAGACTCCGGCCCTAGTCGACCAGCAAGGGCTACATTTCGTGGAGGAGTATATAAAGCCTTCTTCTTCCTCAAGAGAAGGCTGCGGCTTCCACTCTCTCTCCTCCATTGTTCCAAAGCTTCAAAGCTCAAGATCTCTCTCCCTAGCCAATAGAACTCAAAGCCCTTTTGGGATTTGAGGGAGAAGACCTAGATCTACACTTCCACCAAGGCGATTTGATTTCCCCCCTCTCTTTGTTGAGGGGCTTGTTACTTGTGTGTTTCATCGGATTCCTAGCCGGAAGAAGCCGTCCCCCAAGCTTGACTTTGTGTGTAAGGGCTTGGTGGACCTATTGGGAGCCTCCAATTGAGTTGTGGAGCTTGCCCCAATACTTTGTGTAAAGGTGTCGTGCCGCCTTCAAGGGCATCGCTTAGTGGAGAGTGGACTCGCCTTTGTGGCTTGTTCACCGGAGAATAGGGTGAGCCTTTGTGGCGTTGGTGGCCTTTGTGGCACCACACCTCTCCAACGTAGACGTACTTCCCGTAACAAGGAAGGAACTACGGGAATACATCCTCGTGTCTTCGTGTCTCCATTGCGGTGACCTCTATCCTTTACTTGTACCTTTACTTATATTGTTATTGCTAGCTTGCTTGTCACTCTAGGTAAATTCACTTAGTATCACATCTAGAGAATTTACCTTCTTGTCTAGCCTTAACTTGAAAAGAATTAAAATTATTGGGTAGCTCCTATTCACCCCCCCTCTAGTCGCTCATACGATCCTTTCAATTGGTATCAGAGCGTGGTCTCTTATTCGGGCTTAACCGCCTAAGAGTTTGAGCAACTATGGATGGGGATAAGGGTAATGAAACTCCTCCCGAAGATACTCCTCCATCTATCTCTTCCTCTTCAATCTCACGTGAGGAGCATTTGGCATCCTTGGACACAATGCAAACCACTATGAGATTGGAGATGAAGGCTATGTTTGAGGAATATTTTGGAAGAAAACCTTCCGGGACCACCGACCCAAACAACACTCCTAGTGTGGAACTCTCCTTGGCTAAGGTGAAGCCACCTAACAATGGCTCCACCTCCGCCGAGAATAAAGGTGACCTTCCTAAGGAAGATGATGGTCCGGCAAAGGGTGCTAACATTCCACCCCCTAACACTTACTCACCTCCGCCGGTGCATTATCCTATGCCACACATTAACAACATGGGTTCTCCTCCTAAGCTTGATTCTCGCAATTTTATTAAATGGCAAGGACTAATGAAATCTCATATTTCTAGCTCATCTACTCATTTGTGGAGGGTCATACAAAATGGCTTTGCACCTCATGATCCTCTCAACTTGACCGGAAGGGAAGAAGTTGATGAGCAACTCAATGCCACCGCCAAGCATCTCCTTCAACAAGCCGTACCGGATACTCATGCGGTACACATCAACAACTTGAACACCGCCAAGGAAGTATGGGACTATCTCACTATGCTCTTCATTGGGAATGAAAGTATTCGGTCCTCCAAGTTTGATGAGCTCAAAAGTGAAGAAAGGGATTTCATTATGCGTGATAATGAGACTCCCGATGAGATGTACCAAAGGATCTTGGCTCTTGCAACGGCCTTGACCGGGTTTGGGTGCAAAGACAATGGTGATGACTATATCAAGCGTATGTTCATCACCTCCATCAACCCAAGAGAACCCATGCGATCCGAGATAATCCGTTCAAGACCGGATTTTGGGAGTATGACCTCAAATGAAGTTCTTTGCGAGTTCACCGCCTTGTCTATCTTGAAGAAGAACGCGGAAGAAACTAGAGCCCGTGTTCTTGCCGGACAAGAAGTTCACAATCTTGCTCTCAAGGCCAAGGTGGTGTCCAAGCAAGGAGAAGGAGAAGAAGAAATATATGAAGAAGAGTGTTGGTCTCCGGAAGATCTCAAGTTTGCACTCCATGAACACTTGGCTCTCAATGCAAATACCTTTTGGGATGCCAACAAGCACAAGACGAAGGGATCCAAGTTCAAATCCTTTCCAAGAAAAGGTGGTGACTCTAAAGTGAGGCATTGCTACAATTGTGGAGGAATCAAGCACTTCATCGCCGAATGTCCTTATGAGAACAAGGAGGACAATGAGGGCCGGCTCGTCCCCAAGCGCCGGTCATCAAAGTTCTACCCATCCAAGAAGCATGGGAACAAGGACAACAAGAAGAAAGGAGAAAGGGTATTGGTGGTTCATGAGGAGTATGACTCCGAGTCCGATGATGATGACTCCCTTGATGAAGAGAATGGAGAAGTGGCCGCCATTGCCATTGTCTCCACACCACCTACATCCCTCTTCAACTCACAAAATGAGAACGCCATCATCACCACTCGCAAGTGTCTTATGGCTAAGGCCTCGGAGGTAACCTCATCACCTACTCCTTCATCATCACATTCCAATGCTACCTCTATGGATGATGTGAGTAGTCTTATAATTAATAAAGAACTAGTTTCTTGTGATGATTTTCTTGCTAACATGAAGGGGCCAACCAAGATATACGTTGAGACACTAATGTGTGAACTTGGTGATGCCCATGACACTATCAAGGAGAAGGAGGAGTTGGAAAGATTAGCCGCCGATGATATTGGCTCTCTATCAATTGAGCTCGAAGAAGAGCAAAACTTGAGGGTCTCTTTAGAGGAGAAATTGTTGGGACTAGAAGAGTCTCATAATCTAATCTTGTCAAAACTCACTAAAGAACGTGACCATGCTCTTGCTATGGTCAAGTTGCTTAAAAAGGAGAAAGTTGAATTTGACGTTGGTCATAAAGATCTTCGTGAGAAGTTTGATAAGCTTGAAGATGCTCACAAGGCTTTGGAGGGCAAATTCTCTCATCTCACCAAGATTCGTGAACAACTTCAAATTCAACTAACTATTGAACAATCTAAAGTCCCACCAATGCAAGTTATTGAAGTTCCGTGTTCTTCTAACTCTATTTGTGATCATAGTGATATCATTGAGGAGAACAATAGGTTGAAGGCCGATCTTGCTAAGGGCCTTGCTACTTGCATTCAAGGAGAGAAGAATCTCAATGATCTCTTGAACAATCAAAGATTGTTCAAGGGAAAGGAGGGCCTCGGTTTTGTTGCCGAGTCCTCAAAGAAAGGGGATCTTTGTTTGGTGGCCGAGTCCTCAGAGAAGAAGAAGAACAAGAAGAACAAGAAGAAGACAAAGCCTGCTGCTGCTCCTACTCCTCATGTCCCCTTTGATATTTGTTACACCGAGGAGGAGTGGGAGGAGCTGAATGGAAAGAAGAAAATCGAGGAGACCGGAGTCTCTGGGTCAAAGGCTCCGGAGTCTCCGGTTAGTTCATCTACCCCGGAGTCTCCGCCCCCAAAGACCGGAGTCTCCGGCCCTTCTCATAATAATTTTGCAGGAAAATATAATCCTCATTATGTTCTTCTTAGGGACTATTATGGTGATGTCTATGCTAAATATGTTGGTCCCTATAATGGTTTCATTGAATATGCTATTTGGGTACCTAAGATTCTTGTGACTAACAAAAGAGGACCCATTCAAAGATGGGGACCTAAAACCAAGAATTAATCTCTTGTAGGACATTGCTTCCGAAGGAGTAAAATGGATTATTGATAGTGGTGCCACAAGCCACATGACCGGAAGCAAAAATATTGTGGAAGATCTAAAGCCCAATACTTCAAATGTCACGGTCTCATATGGTGATAATTCATCCTCTAAGGTACTTGGTTTCGGTAAGGTGGTGATCACTCCGGACGTGTCCCTAGTGAATGTCATGCTTGTCGAAACCATTGGTTATAATCTACTTTCCGTTCATCAACTTGCTACTATGGGCTATGCCACATATTTTGATGGTGATATTGTGGTCGTCATGTGGAGTAAGTCTCTCAAGGTTGCCTTTGTTGGGTATGTCGAAAACGGCTTGTATGTGGTGGACTTTTCAGAGAAACCCACTACGGCCGCGATATGCCTAATTGCTAAGGCCGACGTGGGATGGCTTTGGCATCGCCAGTTAGCCCACGTCAATATGAGAGCTTTGCAAAATCTCTACACCGGCGGCCACATACTCGGACTAAAGGATGTTTCTTTTGCCAAAGATCGTGTTTGTAGGGCATGTATTGAAGGAAAGATGCATGAAACAAGTCATCCAAGCAAGACTATTATCTCTTCCAAGAGGTGCTTGGAGCTCCTTCACATGGATCTCTTTGGACCTCCCACTTATGCAAGTCTTGGTGGCAAGAAATATTGCTTGGTGATTGTCGATGACTATTCAAGATACACTTGGGTTTATTTCTTTGAGTTCAAGAGTGAGACCCAACAAACCGTCAAAGACTTTGCCACCGAAGTTGAGCATCAATTCAATACCACCATATTGACTATAAGAAGTGACAATGGCACCGAGTTCAAGAACTACTCCCTAAATGAGTTTCTTAGTGATGCGGGTATCAAACATCAATATTCCGCTGCATATACCCCGCAACAAAATGGAGTTGCCGAGAGGAAGAACCGGACTCTTATGGATGCGGCAAGAACTATGTTGGCGGAGTTCAAGTCTCCATACAACTTTTGGGCCGAAGCTATCAATATCGCATGCCATGCCACCAACCGGCTTTATCTCCGCAAGAACTTGAACAAGACTCCATATGAAATTCTTACCGGGCAAAAGCCCAACATCAAGTACTTCCGGGTATTTGGTTGTAAGTGTTTCTATGTCAAGAAAGGTGTTCGTTTGTCAAAATTTGATTCTAAAGCATTAGAGGGTATCTTTGTTGGTTACTCCACGGACTCACATTCCTATAGGATCTATAGCAAGTCCACCGGGCATGTTATAGAGACTTGTAATGTGAGGTTCGATGAGGATAATGGTTCCTTTGTAGGACAAAGTTGTGTTCGTGATGTAGGTGACGAAATTCCTCCCCAAGCCATAAGAAGAATGGGTGTCGGATTCTTCTGGCCCATTGAGGGACACCTTTTGGCCGAAGGAGAAGGACAATGCTCTACACATGTGGAGCCTTCACCTGCTGAACACACACAGGACATTGACCAAAGACAAGCTGCACACCCTCAACCTCAAGATCATCCCACCGAGCAATCTTGCCCGGAGTCTCCGGCCCCTGTGGTCCGGACTCTTCGGCCTATACCGGAGTCTCCGGGTATGGATACCGGAGTCTCCGGGGGTGATCAAGCCTTTGATGAAGATCCTTCGGAATTCCGTGGCTATGGGCCACTTGATGATCAAGGCAATCCACTTGATGGTCAAGGCGAGGACCAGAACAGTGATCATGAAGATGATCAAGTAGTCTCTCAAGAATCTCCTCTTGAGGCTCGCACTCGCCGTGAGAAGAAGCTTGAGTCCATTCTTCGACGAAGAAGCATATCCTTGGAAAATGTGGTTGGGAGTGTTCGTAAAGGTGTCTCCACTAGGAGGCAACTTTCTAACTTTTGCTCTCATCATGCTTTTGTCTCTTGTGTAGAACCCAAGAAAGTTTATGAGGCGCTTGAGGATCCGGATTGGCTTGATGCCATGCATGATGAACTCAACAACTTCGAGCGCAACAATGTGTGGACTCTAGTAGAAAGGCCTAAAGATTGCCGTAATGTCATTGGGACCAAGTGGATCTTCAAGAACAAGCAAGATGCAAATGGCATAGTCATTCGTAATAAGGCAAGATTGGTGGCTCAAGGTTTCTCCCAAGTTGAGGGTATTGACTTTGGTGAAACTTTCGCTCCCGTTGCCCGTCTTGAATCCATTCGCATCTTACTTGCATATGCATCACATCATAACTTTAAACTTCAACAAATGGATGTTAAAAGTGCATTTCTCAACGGTCCCTTAAATGAATTGGTTTTTGTGAAGCAACCCCCGGGCTTCGAAAACCCTAAGTTTCCTAACCACGTTTACAAACTTGATAAGGCACTCTATGGCCTCAAACAAGCCCCACGTGCGTGGTATGAGCACCTTAAAGAGTTGTTGGTTGATCGTGGTTTTGAAATTGGGGTGATCGATCCCACTCTTTTTACTAAGAAGGTCAATGGGGAGCTTTTCATTTGCCAATTATATGTTGATGATATTATATTTGGTTCTACTAACAAAGCTTTCAATAATGAGTTTGCCAAGCTCATGACCGACAAGTTTGAGATGTCTATGATGGGGGAGTTGGAGTTCTTCCTTGGATTTGAAGTTAAACAATTGAAGGGAGGGACTTTTGTAAACCAAGCCAAATATACCCAAGACATGCTCAAGAGGTTCGAGATGATAGGAGTCAAAGGTGCAAAGACTCCCATGCCAACAAAGGTTAATCTTGATCTCGATCCTAATGGTAAAGAAGTGGATCAAAAACTCTATAGATCTATGATTGGTTCCTTGCTTTACCTTTGTGCATCTAGACCGGACATTATGTTAAGTGTGGGAGTTTGTGCACGTTTTCAAGCCGCACCAAAGGAAAGCCACTTAGTGGCGGTCAAGAGAATCTTTCGATATTTAGTGAATACCCCTAACTTTGGTCTTTGGTACCCGAAGGGAGCAAGTTTTGATCTTGTAGGTTACTCGGATTCGGATTGGGCGGGAGACAAAGTGGAACGGAAATCAACCTCCGGGGCTTGCCAATTTCTTGGTAGGTCCTTGGTGTGTTGGTCATCTAAGAAACAAAATTGTGTGTCTCTCTCTATCACCGAAGCCGAATATGTAGCCGCGGCTAGTTGTTGTGCACAACTCTTATGGATGAGGCAAACTTTGAAGGATTACGGTGTCATTTTTGACAAAGTGCCTCTTTTATGTGATAATGAAAGTGCAATCAAGATCGCTCACAACCCGGTGCAACACAATAAGATGAAGCATATTGAGATTCGTCATCATTTCATTCGGGATCATGTCAACCGAGGAGAAATTGATCTATCTTATGTTGGTACTCATGAGCAACTTGCCGATATATTCACGAAGCCTCTTGATGAAGCAAGATTCCGGGAATTGAGGCATGAACTAAATATCATTGATTCAAGCAATGTGGCTTGAGCTAGGTGCATTTACTCCCATACTCTAACGTGTGTGTTGTTCTAGATGTGGGCATGGATATAGGGGGAGTGCGGTCCTAATTGATTGGGCTATCCCTCCCCCCATAATGCCAATAGTAAGCGTATTGTTCTATCTTGTCAGTTGTGACACTTTTGAGCTTAATCGATGAGTCTAGGTTTTGGGCCCAAGATATATCTTCGCGGTGCCATACCTTTGTACTCATACATGGTGGCCCTTTGGTCACCAACCTCCCTAGTGGAGGAGTTTCCCATTTGATTTTATTGCCTTATTTTTTATGGGAAGATGCTCATGTTTGGTCTTATTTGATTTTGTTTGCATGTTTGCAAACATGAGCATTTTGTACCACACAGTGACAATGTGTCCATCCCAAGCCCATCTCATCCTCAAACATATCTAATCTCTAAATGGCATGTCCTTTTTACACCATAAATGTGATCTGGTCGAGGGGGGCCGGAGACTCCGGTGGGCCAGAGACTCCGGTGGGCCGGAGACTCCGGGGTAAGTACCGGAGACTCCGGCCCGGGCAGTTCCAAAAACACACTTAGGGCACGGGGTGGGGAAGAACGGTTCATTCTTCCCCATCCACCCCCGTGCCCCATACTCGCCCCCTGCCGCCCCATCTTCGTAGATTGACGCCCGGAGCTCTCCCAAGCCCCGGGATCCGCCGTGCCACCGGCCAATCTTCCCCTTGAGGTTGTGGGAACCTCCCCACCGACCGATTTGCGCCAATGGACTCCGGTAAATGTGCTCCTCATCTCCTCCATCTAGTTCTATCTAGATCTACGAGATATGCATGTTTCCCATAGTTTGATCTGGTGCATTACCTTCTAGTGGCTATCAATCATCTTCTTAGCAACTTTATTGTGGTTATTGCACTCGATTTGTTCAAAGTAGTCTCCTAGGCTCGGGCTCCTGCATCTGACCGGAGACTCCGGCCCCTGTGGCCGGAGACTCCGGTCTGGACGCAAAGTCTCCGGTTTTGGCCGGAGACTCCGGCTAGATCAGGCCAGAGTGCACTCTTTCACAGCATAGTTGCTTATTTTTGGATTCTAGGACATGTCACCTCAACCTTGCTATCTTCCTCACTCATTCACAGGTGCAGGTGGTTCTCGGAAGCCAGCAGCTCATAGCAAGGACAAGTTGGTTGTCAATCCCGCCACAGGGGAGCTTGCTCAGAGGTCAGTCATTGCTCAGCAAGCTAGAGATGCTAAGAGGCTCAAGACAAGGATGGCTGAAGAGGAACGAGCTGAGGCAGCTAAGAAGGTCAAGTTTGATAGTCTTGTGACTCTGGAAGGGCTATCAGCATCTGAGTTCGTTGAGATGAGGAAGAGGGATATGTACACTCTCCCGCGGAACTCCCGTGACCGTTGCTTTGTCCGCAGAGAGCAAGAGATGATCATGAAGGAATTCTATGCTTCTCTCAAGAAGTACCCGGTTTGCCCTCAGACGGTGATGGATTTCTCTCACTTTGCCAAGTACAGTGCATACTTCGGAGAGGCTGTGTGGATCACTCGCAAGCTTGGGCTCCATCCACTCATGAAGATTCAAGAGCCCTACAACATCACATTGGTCCAACAGTTCTTTGCCACCTTGGTGTTTGGAGACGGTGAGGAGATCCCCATGACTTGGATGACCGGAGAAGAAATTTGTCACTCCAACTTCATGGACTTTGCTGCTCTCCTTGGATATGAGTTTCGTGGTGCTACTACTCCTAGTGGCATAAGGATGCATGTGGATGGGGAGTACTATGAGAAGAAGAAGCTTGCTCCTCTCTACACCGGGGATGACAAGAAGATTGTCATTGGGGGCACTCTTGGGCTGTCCAAACGGTCCAACATCTTGCTCCGCATATTCCGGGCCTCCATTGCCCCTCAAGCCGGCAACTTTGATGCTATTCGTGGGGCCTTGGTGAATCTCTTGGCCTACTATCATGAAGTCTATTGCAAAGGAGAGACCGCACATGTTGAGCCACTTGATGTGATGGATTTCATTCACAAGGAGATCAATGATTGCATTCTCAACAAGAAGACTCCCTTGTATGCTCCTTTTATCATGAAGCTCATCCTTGCTCAACAACTCAACCTTCCTCTCCTCACGGCAAACCTTGTGGATCACAAGGTTGTGAAGCTTCAACGCAAAGAACCCACCGGTCACTCCAAAGAACCATTTGCTCCGATGAGAGGTGAAGATGATGATGCCTTTGCCGAGGGAGTGTCCACTAGAAGGGGCCCAAGGATGAAGCATGCTAGCAATGCCGGCTCTAGCTCCAACAATGAGTTTGCTCAAGAGTACAAGAAGCTCAATTGGTTCCAAAGGAATGTGCTTTGCATGAATGTGGACATCCGTCACAAGCAATATGAGAGCTACATCTCTCAAAAGCACATCAATGACAATCAAGCTGTTCTTCACAAGGCATTTAGAAAGTCTCAACCGGGCTATGTGGAATCACCTCCTTCCTCTTCATCATCCGGTACTCACAGCTATGGCAAGTGGAGCAAGGGACTGACTGACTGGCAAGCCTTTGAGGAGGTCACCTCTGGCACCTCCAATGTGCGTCATGGCAAGAAGCCCATGGCTTCTGATGATCTTGAAGAAGGTGATGAGGACTTCAATGCCGGTTCCGCAGACGAGCCTGAGGATGAAGACGATGAGTGATCTCATGGGCGTGTAGCATCGCTCTTTTCCCTTTTTGGTGTCTCGATGCCAAAGGGGGAGAAGTAGCTCTACTAGGTTGTCTTCGTTGGGATTTGCATGGGGTGGTTATTTGGATTTGCACTACTTCGTTTGCTTTGCTTTGGTCGAGACACAACTTGTTGTGTCTCATCTATCTTAGTGTTGAACCTTTTAAATGTGCGTGGTACGTTATGTGTGTGAGACTTAAGTTCTTATGTTGCTTAGTAAGACTATTAAATGTGTGCTATATTGTTAGTCTTACTTTTATGCTTATTGGTTAGTCTCATATATTATTTCTTGCACTTGGTATAATTGTGAAATATATAGGGGGAGTGATGATTCTTACGTGTGTGGCTCATGTTCAAATGCAAATGGTGTTGTGCACACAAGTAGGGGGAGCTTTTGCTATATATTTCATTTTATTGTGTTTATATCTTGCAAATCCTTATGTTGTCATCAAACACCAAAAAGGGGGAGATTGAAAGGGCATTTCCCTAATAAATGTATTTTGGTGTTTGTTAACAACATTTGGTGAATTAACCATTCTATTTAAGTTCTGTAGATTTTCTAGGTTAATTCAGAATCTCGCGGAGGTTCACCCCAAAAAGGAAGAAAAGATCGAAGCCCGTAGTCCAGTAGTGGAGTTAGGGTTTAGTTGTCTTATAGGGTGCTTTGCGAAGGTGGAATTGGTGGAGAGGGGATCCTCGAAGTACAGCTGTTGCTACTTCTAGGGCGGAGACTCCGGCCCTGGTGGCCGGAGACTCCGGCCTAGGAGTGTCGCCCTAGCAATCCTCCCGGTTGGTCTAAGCAGTGACCAGCCCGGAGTTAGGCCGGAGACTTTCTGTCTCTGGCCGGAGACTCCGGGTGGGGCGAAGACTCCGGTCCCAGCGGCCGGAGACTCCGGTCTGGCCAGCCAGGTAAGGGTGGGCTAGTGAGTTGGTCTAAGCAGTGACCAGGCCGGAGTTGGGCCGGAGACTTCTGTCTCTGGCCGGAGACTCCGGCCCTAGAGTCACTTAGGGCGGAGACTCCGGCCCTCCTGGCCGGAGACTCCGGCCCTAGTCGACCAGCAACGGCTACATTTCGTGGAGGAGTATATAAAGCCTTCTTCTTCCTCAAGAGAAGGCTGCGGCTTCCACTCTCTCTCCTCCATTGTTCCAAAGCTTCAAAGCTCAAGATCTCTTTCCCTAGCCAATAGAACTCAAAGCCCTTTTGGGATTTGACGGAGAAGACCTAGATTTACACTTCCACCAAGGCGATTTGATTTCTCCCCTCTCTTTGTTGAGGGGCTTGTTACTTGTGTGATTCATCGGATTCCTAGCCGGAAGAAGTCGTACCCCAAGCTTGACTTTGTGTGTAAGGGCTTGGTGGACCTATTGGGAGCCTCCAATTGAGTTGTGGAGCTTGCCCCAATACTTTGTGTAAAGGTGTCGTGCCGCCTTCAAGGGCATCGCTTAGTGGAGCGTGGACTCGCCTTTGTGGCTTGTTCACCGGAGAATAGGGTGAGCCTTTGTGGCGTTGGTGGCCTTTGTGGCACCACACCTCTCCAACGTAGACGTACTTCCCGTAACAAGGAAGGAACTACGGGAATACATCCTCGTGTCTTCGTGTCTCCATTGCGGTGACCTCTATCCTTTACTTGTACCTTTACTTATATTGTTATTGCTAGCTTGCTTGTCACTCTAGGTAAATTCACTTAGTATCACATCTAGAGAATTTACCTTCTTGTCTAGCCTTAACTTGAAAAGAATTAAAATTATTGGGTAGCTCCTATTCACCCCCCCCCTCTAGTCGCTCATACGATCCTTTCAGAGGTGTCCTATGCATTTATGTTTTGCTCTCTTTGAAGGACAAGCTGAAAACCTTTTGTATGTTTTTCCTTATGATTTGAACACACGTTTGACTTTCATTGTTTCATTACCATGATCTTTTGTTTGTGTTCATTTGCATGTTTACAACATGGTTGCTAAGTTCTTATTGTCATGATTATATCTTCATGCCCATGTTTTAAGTTCTATTGATCCCAGCTCACCAATGCTTACATATATGATCAAGATTGTGTAGGTGCATGTCACCTCAAAAATTATTCTTTTGTTATCACTTACCTACTCGAGGACGAGCAGGAGTTAAGCTTGGGGATGCTTGATACGTCTCAAACGTATCTATAATTTTTGATGCTCCATGCTTGTTTTTACACCATTTGCCTATTGTTTCGTTACACTTAGTGGCACTTTTATGCATTTTCCGGAACTAACCTATTAACAAGTGCCACAGTGCCAGTTTCCTGTTTTCTGTTGTTTTTGTGTTTCAGAAGTGATACACAGGAAATATTCTCGGAATTGGACGAAACAAGTTCCTGAAGTCTTATTTTACCCGGAAGCTTCCAGAGATCCGAAGGAGAGTAGGAGGTGAGGGACCAGGGGCCCACACACAGGGGTGGCGCGGCCAGCCCCTGGCCCGCGCCACCGCCTTGTGAGGCCACCTGGCCCCTCTTCTGATGACGCCCCTTCGCCTATAAATAACCCCCGACGAGAAAAACCTAAGGGCCCGATCAGATTTCCAGAACACATCGCAATACGCCGCCGCCGTCGACCCGAAGATTGGGAGGGTCCAGAAGCTCTTCTCGGCACCCTGCCGGAGAGGGGAATCGCCACCGGAGGTCTCCTTCATCGCCATGCTTGCCTCCGGAGCGATGAGTGAGTAGTCTACCTTGGACTATGGGTCCATAGCAGTAGCTAGATGGTTGTCTTCTCCACTATGTGCTTCATGTTTAGATCTCATGAGCTGCCATACATGATTGAGATCACCGTTATGTAATTCTACATGTTTGGTTTGTTGGGATCCGATGAATATTGGTGTTTATGATTAAGTTGCTGTACTGAATTATATCTTTTGTTATCTCTATGTTGTTTATGATCTTGCATGCTCTCCGTTGTTAGTAGCTATCTTGGCCAAGTAGTTGCTAGTGATTCCAAGAGGGGGTATTTATGCTCGATAGTGGGTTCATGTCTCTATTTCACCTAGGGGAGTGACAGAAACCTCTAAGGTGGTAGATGTGCTGTTGCTACTAGGGAGAAAACAACATTCATATGCTCAAGGACATATGCTTTGTTTACATTACACACTTTGCTTAATGCAATTATCTGTTGTTCGCAACTTAACACTTCTAGGGTGTTCGGATTGATATCCCCGGGAGTGGATTATTAATCATAGATGCAGTTGGATGGCGGTCTATGTATTTTGTTGTAATGCCCAGAGTAAATCTCATAGTGATCTTCTTGACATATCACGTTATCTTTATTCTATCAATTGCCCAACTGTAATTTGTTTACCCAGCATGTGTTATTTTATCTATGGAGAGACACCACTAGTGAACTGTGGACCCCGGTCCTATTTACATCATATTGCAATCACCTGTTTACTTTTCTCGTACTGTTTCCTTTACTAGCATACTCTACTGTTTTCCACTCGATACGCTCATAACCTTTGTTTCAAGCAAACCGGTGAGATTGACAACCTCATCGCAAGTTGGGAACAAAGTATTTGTTTGTGTGTGTGCAGGTTCCGCGTTGCTGCTGGCCGAAGACGAGTCAACAAGTATCGTTAACGGCGCCCTTGTTGGAGTGTTATTAAGCCAGTCTGCATCACCTTCAGTCGTCACCGTCTCTCCTCTTCAAGATCGGCATTAAACCTTGGTTTCTTAACTGAGGGAAAACTTGCCGCTACACTCATCATACCTTCCTCTTGGGGTTCCCAACAGGCTGGTCATCACCACGCACAAGGACTTACTGCTCCCACGTCAACTACACGCCACAGCTCTTTTCTGGCGCCATCACCGAGTAACAAGGCATCCTTCAACACCAAGCTTGACGCCCGGTTCCAGGAAGTCCTGGCCCATTTACCACCACTGCCACAGCCGGGCATCCATGTACCACGTGCTCGCCGCGTTCCTCTCATACCGCCGTTTGCGGGTACCGTTACAGTCGTGGCAGCTGCTGCAGCCGCTACGGAAGCGGACACTCAGGATGGATATGCTGCTGACGAGGGGGCAAACGAGTTCGAAGATGAAAACGAGCTCGACGAGGATGAGGTCCAACAACCTGCACCTGGCTGTCCGCGGCAATACAACCGCAACGCTCGTCCACCTCCGCGTCCGGTACGTGATGATGAACATGTGGCCAAGCTGAAATTAAATATTCCGCCCTTTGAGGGTAGATATAATCCTGATGCATATCTCACTTGGGAATTAGAAGTAGAGCAACGTTTTGCATGTTTACGCTACCCTGAGCATTTGCGTGTTAGTGCTGCTACATGTGAATTTACAGATTTTGCTTCTATCTGGTGGTCTGAACATTGTCGAGTCAATCATGCTAATATTCCTGCTACTTGGCTTGGTCTAAAGCATGCCATGCATACTTGTTTTGTACCTCCACATTATCAACGGGACTTGCTTAAAAATTAGCTCGTTTAGAACAAGGCAAAAATTCCGTACAAGATTATTATCAAGAGTTACAAACGGGCATGATTCGTTGTGGTATTGTAGAGGATAATGAAGCTATGCTAGCTTGTTTCTTTGGTGGTTTAAATAAGGAGATTCAGCATATTTTAGACTACAAGGAGTACAACACTATTACTCGTTTATTTCACCTTGCTTGCAAAGCTGAACTTGAAGTGCAGGATCGTCAACCATCATGGAGAAGAGCTAATAATTCTGCAGGTCGTACTCCTTCATGGTCTGCGCGCCAATCAGCTCCACCTTCTCGTGGGGATGCACCAGGTCCTTCCACCTCCAGGTATACCACGCCGACGTCAAGAACGCCACCTGCTCCTGCTGCATCACCATCTGCTGGTTCGACACGGAGTTCTTCTTCCATGGCCTCCACGGGGAAGACTCGCGACATTCAATGTCGCAAATGTTTTGGGTTTGGTCACATCGAAAAAGAATGCAGAACCAAACGTGTGATGGTGGTGCTAGAAGATGGCGAATATGACTCTGCGAGTGATTTTGATGATGATACATTGGCACTTATTGCGGCACGTGATGGTGCCAATTCTGATTCTGACAAGGAGATGGAGGTAATGGGAGCTGAGACTGCTGATCAATACAAGAGTTTAGTTGCACAACGTGTCTTGAGTGTGCAATTGAGCAAAGCCGAGCATGATCAACGCCACAATTTGTTTCAAACAAGAGGTGTTGTTAAGGAGAGAGCTATCCGGATCATCATTGATGGAGGGAGTTGTAACAATCTGGCTAGTGTCGACATGGTGGAGAAGCTTGCTCTACCCACACAACAACGACCTCATCCCTATTACATTCAATGGTTTGAGAGCTCCCGTAAGCTCAAGGCAACAAGAACTGCACGCGTGCATTTTACTATTGGTACTTATTCAGATTTTGTTGATTGTGATGTTGTACCTATGCAAGCTTGTTCTTTGTTACTTGGTAGACCATGGCAATTTGATAGAGAATCTGTACATAATGGTAAAACTAATCAGTATTCTCTTACACATGCTGGCAAGAAAATTGGACTTAAACCCATGACTCCGGAACAAATTTTGAAAGATGATCTTGCTAGAGCTAGTAGATTAAAAAACGATGACAAACATAAGAGTGAGAATCAGATTGTTGCTGCAGATTTTGTACCCCCTAAGCATTCTTCTAAATCTGATTCTAACCATGCTACTGAAATTCGTTTGAAGAATCCTTATTTACTTGCTAGCAAATCTGATCTTGCTGAAATTGATGTCAATATTACTCCATGTTATGCCATTGTTTGCAAAGAAGTTCTATTTTTATTTGAGGATATGCCTCCTTCTTTGCCACCTGCGGTTGCTAACCTTTTGCAGGAATACATGGACGTTTTTCCACAAGATGTTCCACCTAGACTTCCACCTATTCGTGGGATAGAACACCAAATTGATTTGATTCCAGGAGCCTCGCTGCCCAACCGTGCGCCATATCGCACCAATCCTGAAGAAACAAAAGAGATCCAACGACAAATACAGAGTTTATTGGACAAAGGTTATATTCGTGAGTCTCTTAGTCCATGCGTTGTTCCTATTATTTTAGTACCTAAGAAAGATGGTTCTTCGCGCATGTGTACTGATTGTTGAGCTATTAATAATATTACCATTCGATAACGTCACCCTATACCTCGTTTGGATGACATGCTGGATGAGTTGAGTGGTTCTATTATGTTCTCTAAAGTTGATTTGCGTAGTGGTTACCACCAAATTCATATGCAATTAGGAGATGAATGGAAAACAGCTTTTAAAACTAAGTTCGGTTTATATGAGTGGTTAGTAATGCCGTTTGGTTTAACTAATGCACCTAGTACCTTTATGAGACTGATGAACGAAGTTTTACGTGCTTTTATTGGTCATTTTGTGGTGGTATATTTTGATGACATTCTCATATATAGCAAATCTTTAGAGGACCATTTGGATCATTTACGTGCTGTTTTCAATGCTTTACGTGATGCACGTTTGTATGGTAATCTTGAGAAGTGCACCTTTTGCACAAATAGAGTTGCTTTTCTTGGTTATGTTGTTACAGAACAGGGAATTGAAGTTGATCCAGCTAAGATTGAAGCTATTGAGAATTGGCCGCAGCCCAAGATGGTCACACAAGTGAGGAGTTTTCTTGGTCTCGCTGGGTTTTATAGGCGCTTTGTCAAAGATTTTGGTTCTATTGCTGCGCCATTGAATGGGCTCACAAAGAAGGATGTGCCATTTGTTTGGGGCGATGCACAACAAGAGGCCTTCATGATACTGAAAGATAAGTTAACACATGCTCCATTACTCCAACTTCCTGATTTTAATAAGACGTTTGAACTTGAATGTGATGCTAGTGGAATTGGTTTGGGAGGTGTGTTATTACAAGAGGGCAAACCTGTAGCATATTTTAGTGAAAAATTGAGTGGGCCTAGTCTGAACTATTCTACTTATGATAAAGAATTATATGCGCTGGTTCGGACATTAGAAACTTGGCAACATTATTTATGGCCTAAAGAATTTGTTATACATTCTGATCATGAATCTTTGAAGCATATTCGTAGTCAAACAAAACTGAATCGTCGCCATGCAAAGTGGGTTGAATTTATTGAATCTTTTCCTTATGTTATCAAACACAAAAAGGGTAAAGATAATATTATTGCTGATGCTTTGTCGCGCCGTTATACTATCTTATCTTAGCTTGACTTCAAAATTTTTGGGTTGGAAACTATCAAGGAACAATACTTGCATGATGCTGAATTTAAAGATGTGTTGCAGAATTGTAAAGATGGTAGAACATGGAACAAATTCATCCTTAATGATGGATTTGTGTTCCGTGCTAACAAACTATGCATCCCAGATGGTTCCGTTCGTCTTTTGTTGTTACAGGAGGCGCATGGAGGAGGATTAATGGGACACTTTGGTGTCAAGAAGACGGAGGATGTTCTTGCTGCACACTTCTTTTGGCCACGCATGCGGCGAGATGTTGAGAGATTCGTGGCACGCTGCACTACTTGTCAAAAAGCTAAGTCTCGCCTTAATCCACATGGTTTATATATGCATCTTCCTGTTCCAAGTGTTCCTTGGGAGGATATTTCGATGGACTTTGTTTTGGGATTACCTCGTACACAGAAGGGGAGGGATAGTATTTTTGTTGTTGTGGATCGGTTTTCTAAGATGGCATACTTTATTCCTTATCACAAGACCGATGATGCTAAGCACATTGCTGATTTGTTTTTTCGTGATATCGTTCGTTTGCATGGTGCGCCAAATACTATTGTTTCTGACCGTGATACTAAATTTCTTAGCCACTTTTGGAGATGTTTATGGGCTAAGTTGGGGACTAAATTGCTGTTTAGTACTACATGTCATCCCCAAACTGATGGACAAACGGAAGTAGTTAATAGAACTTTATCTACCATGTTGCGGGCTGTTTTAAAGAAGAACTTAAAATTGTGGGAAGAGTGTTTGCCTCATATTGAATTTGCTTATAATCGTTCGCTGCATTCTACCACAAAGATGAGCCCTTTTCAGATTGTCTATGGTTTTGTTCCACGTGCACCTATTGATTTGTTGCCTTTACCATCTTCAGTGCAACATAATTTCGATGCTACACAACATGCTGAATTGATTTTAAAATTGCATGCAACTACTAAAGACAACATAGAACGCATGAATGTTAAGTATAAAGTTGCTGGGGATAGAGGACGAAAGCATGTTGTGTTTGAGGTTGGTGATCTTGTTTGGTTGCATTTGCGCAAAGATCGTTTTCCTGATTTGCGCAAGTCTAAGTTAATGCCACGTGCTGATGGTCCTTTTAAGGTGATAAAGAAAATCAATGATAATGCATATAAACTTGAGCTTCCTGCAGATTTTGGTACGGTAAGTCCTACATTTAACATTGCAAATTTAAAACCTTACTTCGGTGAAGACGATGAGGTTGCGTCGAGGAGGACTTCAATTCAAGAAGGGGAGCATGATGAGGACATCCCATCTATTGATACAACCACTGCACCTACAGCGGAACACATACAAGGACCCATCACTCGAGCTCGTGCCAAGCAACTTAACTATCAGGTACTTTCGTTTCTTGGAACTCTTTCTCACATACATGAGAATATGATGCTGCCTAAATCAGATATGTTTGTTACTCTTAGGAATGATGGACCTAGCATGGATGAGAGGGACAAGCATTGGAGCATGATCGTGCATGGAGATAGCAGCAAGCGTTTGAGGATTGAAGAAGATGCCACGAGTGGAGATTTCAGAACTTTGAAGCCACCATAATGAAGGATGAAGACTTGGATGAAATATACAAAGAACTACTTCATAAATTCGTCCTTAGATAAATATGGTGCTGCGTCACTTTTAATTTTGGGCCAGGCCCATGTAATTTTCGCAGCAAATAAGACAGCCACTTTTAGGAGTCCGAATTTGAGGAGAAAAGGCATGTTAGGGTTCCGTTCGACCACCATACCCATGGCTGGTCGCACCCCTACCTTTTCCTCCTCAAATACCCCCCGTAGCCGTCATTAGAACTCAGATTTTGATTAGACTAAAGTTAGCCATTGCTGCAACTACGAGCTCGACTTTTGAGGCCAATCGCCCAGAAGAAGACCGCCTATTCGGAATCCCACCTTTTGAATAAAGCATACATCTTTCATACACAATATCTTGATTGCAGTATTAGTTTTTACTTGTTCTCGATTTCAGGTAGGAATTAAGACCCTCGCTGGTCAGGCTGATCGTGCATCCGCAAGATCAGTAACTCCTGGAGATTGTCCTAGCGATTGCATTGGCGCACGAGCTTCGCACGTGTAGTCGGATCGTCAAGCACGAACTGCACCCACCAAATCGACATATCAAGATCTCATCGAAAGATCGGACACCTTTGCCCCATCATCTTCGGTCTTCGTGAAGCTTCGGTAAAAATAGGAGGTTCGGCTTTTATTTCGTCCAATTCCAAGAATATTTCCTGTGTAGCTTTTCTGAAACACAAAAACAGCAGAAAACAGGGAACTGACACTATGGCATCTCGTTAGTAGGTTAGTTCAGGAAAACGCATAAAAACGCCACGAAGTGTAACAAAACATAAAGCAAATGGTGTATAAACAAGCATAGAGCATCAAAAATTATAGATACGTTTGAGACGTATCAGAAACTGAATCAGTTTGTTTTATTTTTCTTAAAGAAAGAGACCAGGATTGACTAGCAATTCACATCAAAGAGGATTCTGTTCTGATCCAAGAAAGAAAAGGAGTTCTGCCTTTTCACGTTTTCCTTGCATACGGTTGCTCGTGACTGCATTTTTTTTCTACTCGTTATCTGCGCTCAAGCACAAACACTGTCTGTCCTCGCGCCTGAGACTTTGGCGTCAGATTACAGTTGTTATTTAGGTCTGCCTGAACTTTTTCTGTGGTCGCTGCAAGTTATACCCGAGTGTATTGTACCTACAGTACTGCTAAGGTGTTTTTTCTGCTGGATTTTGCGACTATTTACACACAATGGTAAACTCAGCTAATGGCGAAAATTCAGTAGCTGCTGCAGAGGATACAATGGAACTTGTGCCACCCACTTTTGCTTCAGATTTGGCTCCTAATGTTCGGGCTGGTTTTGATAGCACGTGCGACTTTATTCTTCGGAGTCATGCCGATTGACAATGCAAATTGCACAGCTAGCTACCCGGATTGATGCAATGGGCGATGCTACAGCCCGTGCACCCATGCAGCCCCCTCCTGCTGCACAACCTCGCGCCGTGGTACAACGCCGCCCTGCTGAATATTATGATCCTCGACAAGTTGCACCCGCTTATGATGGAGAACTTGACGATGACGCTGATTATGCACCACAACAACGATAGTTTGCTGCTCGTCCTGCAGGTGCTCATCATATACAGCCACATGATTGTGACCGTGTTGGCCATGCTGGCCGTGTTCCAGTTGATGATGGTGGTCTTGGACGCATCAAATTGTCTATACCTCCTTTTTCCGGTGACCGTGGACCTGAAGATTATTTGGAGTGGGAGATGCGCATGGATCAGATTTTTGCTACTCATTATTACACTGAGGAGAAGAGACTTCAACTGGCTGCTGTTGAATTCACCGGTTATGTGCTGATTTGGTGGAATCAAATTCTGCGTATACGTACTCGCCCCACATCATGGAGAGGTATGAAAGATCTTATGCGACATCGCTTTGTTCCTGAACACTACAAGAGAGACATGTATAATAAACTGCAACAGCTCACTCAAGGTACTAAATCTGTGGATGAGTATTATAAAGAGATGGAGTTGTTGATGATACGTACATGAACAAGTGAGGACATCGAGGCCACGATGTCTCGGTTCTTGAATGGACTGAATTTTGAGGTGCGTGATCATGTGGAGATGGTTTACTATAATGATCTTCAGGATCTTGTGCACCAAGCTGAGCGTGCAGAGCAACAAATCAAACGACGCCAAGCTGCAGCACCTACAAATTCATGGCATCATTCCCTTACCGAGGCTGCTGGTCCTAGTGTTAAGACGACACCTTCTACACGCTCTAATAGTGTTTCTCATAGCGAGGCACCCAAATCTGGGGTGTCCAAAACTGCATCTATGCAGTCCACAACAAATATCGAGAGTTTTACTTGTGGAGGAC
Source organism: Dactylis glomerata (assembly GCA_007115705.1). NCBI lineage: Eukaryota > Viridiplantae > Streptophyta > Magnoliopsida > Poales > Poaceae > Dactylis > Dactylis glomerata. The sequence continues at coordinate 1,999,216 of QXEO01002102.1, forward strand.
AAGGACACATGAAGCGTGATTGCCCTAATAGAAAAAGGGTGATGCTCACACACGATGGCTATGTTTCTGCTAGTGATAATGAGAAAGCTGATGCGTCATCAAGTGAGGAATCTGAGGAAAATAATGAAGTGATCGTGGATGGGTACAAACTTGCTGCAAATTGTAAGAATCTAATGGTGCAACAATTATAAGTTACACAACCGGCTTGTCCTTTGCTGTAGAAAGGATTGGGCCACTTGCAGCAATTATTATTATTGTATTTTATTTACTCGTACTTTATTTACTTGCATTACCAAATACCCCTGAAAACCCGTTTGCTAGTATTTACAGTGAATCCTTGATCAAAACTGCTTGTCAACACCTTCTGCTCCTCGTTGGGTTCGACACTCTTATTTATCGAAAGTACTACGATACACCCCCTATACTTGTGGGTCATCAAGACTATTTTCTAGCGCCGTTGCCAGGGAGTGAAGCGATATTGAAGAGTGGAATTGGTAAAGGTAACTTTCACTGTGAGTATTGTTTTTATTTCTGTCTTTAATTTTATTTTGCTATGGAGAAGTCTCCATTTGGTTCCCTATTTGGGAATACTACTATTATCACGGTAGTGGATGAACCACCGCCTGCTCAATTAGATCCTTTTAAAATACCTATGAAAATTGTTGAACGTGTTATGAATAATCGCTATTCAGGAGATGGAACTGTCCATCCGGGTGATCATTTACTCTTTATACATGAGTTATGCGAGTTGTTCAAGTGTGCAGATATTTCATCAAGCCAGGTTAAGAGAAACCTATTCTCTTTATCACTGAAGGGCAGAGCAGCGGAATGGTATAGGCTGCTAAAGGATGGTCAATCTATTGGCTGGGAGGAAATTGTGCCCCTCTTTTATTCCAAGTTCTATCCTCCAAGTGAGATTCATAAAGATCGGAATCAAATATATAATTTTTGGCCTCATGATGTGATAAGGGGAGCATAGCTACTACTCCTAATATTTTACCACCTCCTTTTGTTCTGAAGCTTGGACAATTCTGCTTTGAAGTGCGTCCTGAAGATGATGTGAAGCCAAATTTCGGACACCTCCAATGATGTTTCATGTTTGCCAAGGGGCTGCAGCCAAAGATATTTAGGTGTTCTATTTTCATTAAGTCCGCATCATGTTTTTATTTCAGTTTGGTTTTATTTGTGTGTGATGGTTTTGGGCCTATCCAAAATCAAGTGTGTTTTGACCATTTGGGCTTTTAGTTTGGTATGGGGCCTAGCCCATCCAAAGTAGCGTTCAGAGTCATCCTACATAGGGTTATGGCAGTCGCCTTGTATCATTAGACTTGTTATTTTTGAGCTAAAGAAGACACCAGAAAAGTCCCAATGATTGGGGGTGCATATCATCGTGTTTGCTTGCTGATCTTGTAGATCTGATATTGTACCATGCGTGGGAATTGATTCTGGTCAGTTTTAACATGAGGAATTGAAGAGAGATCAGTTTGATCTATTTCAGATTGAGTTCTCTTTTGCTATCTTGCTGATTCTATCGATCGCCGTGAAAGATTGGGCCTAAAACCCCTTCAGATCACATTAATCCGTATCATGATGGAGAGAGTATTGCCCAAGCGTGGGGGAGATTGAAGTCACTAATGCTAAAATGTCCCATTCATGAGCTCCCCAGTAATATTGTTATTAATAACTCTATGCAAGGCTTACTCTTCACGACAAAGATTTATTGGATGATTCTTGCTCTGGATCATTTACAATATGAAAGAAGAAGCTAAATGGGATCTTCGTGACCGTATTCAAGAAAATACTGAAGGATGGGAGAACGACAAAGGTAGAAAGTCAGGTATAAATTATAATTGTGAATTCATTAAAGCTTTTATGGGAACCGATGACTTTCGTAATGTTACTGCTGTTTATGGTCTTGATTTTCAAATACTTGCTAACTGTGTTAAGGCCTTTGCCTCTTATCTTGATGTTCCAAAGAAGGATTGGAGCAAGTACCATGCGCCTTATAAAGATACTACTAGTTGTGTTCCTGCTAGAATTACTGAAGTTTGTACTGCTGATCGCATTTTGCCTGAGCCTTATTTTGAGAAAATGTCTTTCCCTGCTAAGGTAAAGGAGCATTATACGTTAACTAGTGTGCTTAATAAAAGTGCAAAGAAAGCTTTAGAACCTGATGAGCAAATTACTATTAAGTCTCATGTAGCTATAGTGAAGGACCTTATTACTAAAAATGTAGAGGATGGACATATTATCTTTTGTGAAGATGCTTCTAACATTGTTTCACATCCTAGTAGACCTAGGAAAACAAGTGTTCCTGTGCTTTCTATCAGGATTGGTGATCATTGCTATTATGGTTTATCCGACATTGGTGCAAGTTCAAGTGCTATTCCTTATGAGCTTTACAAAGAAATCATGCATGAAATTGGTTCTTGTGAACTGGTATATCGATGTGGTTATTCAGCTTGCTAATAGAGAGACTATCCTTCCAATTGGTATTGTTAGAGATGTGGAAGTTTTGTGCGGTAAGACTAAATATCCTACTGATTTTCTAGTACTTGGTAAAGCTGCTAGTAAAACTTGTCCTATTATTTTTGGTAGACCCTTTTTGAATACTTGTGGCGCTGTTAAAGATTGTAAGAAGGAGAAAATTTTGACTAAGTTTGATGGAGAATCTTATGAGTTTAATTTTTCTAAGTTTACCAAAGCTCCTTATGAAAATGAATTGCCTAATGAAGATTTTAGAGTTGAACAACTCGCCTGTTTGCTCTTGCTCCTAACGATGCTTTGCAGCAATATATGGAGGATCACGAAAGTGAGATCTTCAGGGAAGAAAGAAATGAGATCGACGAAATTCTTCTTCGTCAACCAGAGTTGATTAAACACAATTTACCCGTGGAGGATTTGGGTACCACTTTTCCACCTAAGGAAGATCCTATTTTTGTTTTAAAGCCTTTACCTGATGATCTTAAATATGCTTATATCGATGATAAGAAAATATATCATGTTATTATTAGTTCTAAACTTTCAGGGAAGGAAGAAGAAAGGTTATTGGAAATATTGAGAAAACACCGAGGAGCTATGGGATATACTCTTGATGATTTAAAAGGGATTTCTCCTACTATATGTCAGCATGCTATTAATATGGAGCCAGATGCAAAGCCAGTTGTTGAACATCAAGGTCGTTTAATTCCTAAGATGAAGTGGTAAGAAATGAGGTATTGAAACTCCTTGATGCTGGTATAATTTATCCTATTGCTGATAGTAGATGGGTTAGTCATGTGCATTGTGTTCCTAAGAAAGAAGGAATTACTGTTGTGCCTAACGAGAATAATGAGCTTAGTCCTCGGAGGGTAGTAGTTGGCTATAGGATGTGCATCGATTTTAGAAAGGTCAACAAAGTTACTAAGAAAGATCATTATCCTTTACCGTTTATAGATCAAATGCTAGAGAGGTTATCTATGAAAACTCATTTTTATTTTCTTGATGGTTATTCTGGTTTCTCTCAGATTGCTGTTAAAAAGCAAGATCAAGAAAACCACTTTTACCTGTCCTTATGGAACTTATGCTTATAGACGTATGCCTTTTGGTTTGTGTAAAATTGTGGAGGTATTCATGGATGATTTCTCCATCTATGGCACTTCTTTTGACAATTGTTTGCACAATCTTAATAAAGTTTTGCAGAGATATGAAGAAACTAATCTTGTTCTTAATTGGGAGAAATTCCACTTTGTGGTGAATGAAGGAATTGTTCTTGGACATAAAATTTCCGAAAGAGGTATTGAAGTTGACAGAGCAAAGGTTGAAGCAATTGAGAAAATGTCGTGTCCTAGGGATGTTAAAGGTATTCGTAGTATTCTTGGTCATGCTGGTTTTTATAGGAGGTTTATTAAAGATTTCTCTAAGATTTCAAAGCCTCTTACTAATCTTCTTCAAAAAGATGTACCATTTGTTTTTGATGATGATTGTAAGGAAGCTTTCGAAACTCTTAAGAAGGCTTTAACTACTGCTCCCATTGTCCAGCACCTGATTGGAATTTACCCTTTGAAATTATGTGTGATGCTAGTGATTTTGTTGTAGGTGCTGTTCTTGGATAGTGCGTAGATAAGAAGTTGAAAACTCTTGATGCTGCTCAAAAGAATTATGCTACTACTGAGAAAGAGTTTCTTGCTGTTGTTTTTGCATGTGATAAGTTTAGACCTTATATTGTTGATTCGAAAGTTACTATTCATACTAATCACACTGCTATTAGGTATCTTATGGCACAGAAGGATGCTAAGCCTAGGCTTATTAGATGGGTGTTACTTTTACAAGAGTTTGATTTGCATATTGTAGATAGGAAAGGTGCCGAGAATCCTGTTGCTGATAATTTGTCTAGATTGGAAAACATTTCTTTTGATCCTATTCCTGTTAATGATAGTTTTCCAAATGAACAGTTGGCCGCAATAAAGGTAACCTCGTGAGAGAGTCCTTGGTATGCTGATTATGCTAACTTTATTGTTTCCAAGTATTTGCCTCCAACCTTTACAGCTCAGCAAAGAAGGAAATTCTTTTATGACTTGAGGCATTATTTTTGGGATGACCCACACTTATATAAAGAAGGAGTGGATGGTATTATGCGAAGATGTGTTCCAGAATATGAACAACAAGAGATATTGAGGAAATGTCATGGTAGTGCTTCTGGAGGACATCATGCTGGAGATAGAACTGCACAAAAGGTTCTACAATCAGGTTTTTATTGGCCTACCCTTTTTAAAGATGCTAGAAGGTTTATTTTATCTTGTGATGAATGCCAAAGAGTTCGAAATATTTCTAGACGCAATGAAATGCCTATGAATTATTCTCTTGTTATTGAACCATTTGATTGTTGGGGATTTGACTTCATGGGTCATTTTCCTCGTTCAGAAGGTTATACTCATATACTCGTTGATGTTGATTATGTTACTAAGTGGGTAGAAGCTATACCTACGAAGAGTGCCGACGGTGAGACCTCATTAAAAATGCTTAAGGACGTTATTTTTCCTAGGTTTGGTGTGCCTAGATATCTTATGACTGATGGAGGTTCTCATTTTATTCATGGCGGTTTTAGGAAAACTCTTGCTAGATATGACGTTAATCATAGAATTGCTTCTGCTTATCACATCATTACCCTTTTTCCCATTTACTTTTCAAGTAGAGTCATATCATGAATAGAGAAGTTATCTTATAGAATAGTTTGCAGTGTGGAAGTATCCTCCTTTAGTTGGTTATCTATGTATCCCTTGTTGTGAGTTGCGGTTATGAAATATTAATGAGAAGTCTTATCATTTGCTTTCTGCACACTTTATTTTAGTTTGCAATCTTTCTTATATGATTAGTATTGGTATCACTCTGGGAGCATGAGTAAATCTAGTTGGTTTTGGCAAACTTAGCATTGGTCAGTAGCAACAATACTTTGAGGCTTCAGTAGAAAAAGAGGAAAGTACTTGTAGGTACATTATTTCAGCTTTCCCTCATGATTGGCTCATAAGAATTAGTATTCTCAAGCTAAGATCGTTTGTACTTTCAAGGAAGTTTGCATGATTGTTTTCTATCACATATATGTTTGTTTTCATGCAACTCTTATGATTGCTACCTAGCCTTGCTAGCCAAAAACTTGTACTGAGAGGGAATACTTCTCGTGCATCCAATTCCCAAAAACCAAGTTACTTCTAAGGAGTCCACTATAAATTCCTATGCATGGTATTCCAAGCCATTCCAAGTAAATTTTCATGTGCTACCTTTTAAAAACCTTCAAATACTTCTCATTTTGTGCCACTGTTTTTAGCTCATGAGGACGTAGTGGTTGAGTTTGTGATCTTCCATACTAAATTGAGTTCCCCTCGACTTGCATGCTTCATCTGCTCGTCGCTAATTTTGCAAGGGAGCTGGTCAGACCATTATAACAAAAAAAGAGAAAAGAAAAAGGCACTCCTCCATGGTATGTGAAAGTTGGTGGGCACCCGATGGAATCGGTTAGCCATGGTTTGTGAAAGGAAAAGTGGGGAGGAGTGCCAAACTATAAAAGAGCACAATCGTGCCAATTAATCAAACATCTCGGAACCGCTCTCACTTGTTTAGTATGGAAGATGGCAAGAACTCTGTTGGTAGTCGTTGACAAAAGCAACCACCTCTCAAAACAAACTTTTATATCTGTTTTACAAATGAAAAGCTTTAGCACATGTTTAATCCCTGCTTCCCTCTGCGAAGGGCCAATCTTTTACTTTTATGTTGAGACAACCTATTCCCTTCTGTCTCAAGCAAGCATTTGAGTTGTTGTGTTTCAATCATCCATATGTTGATTTATTCAATCTTGTTTCCTGTCTTCCTTTGTTTTGTACAATGCTTTTATCTGAAAGAATATATCTTTGAAAGCTATCTATGACTATAAAGAGATTATTTTATTGAGCATGTGATTTTTGCTATATTAGCTCTGATATAAAAGGCTCTGTTCGAAAAATAAGTTTAGTCTATTCATTGTTCTCTGACCAAGAACAAAGGTTTTCCATCACCAATCATGATTTACCTTGTGCATCTTTATTGTGATTCCCTTTGCTTATTGCAAGCCAAATTATATGAAGGGAAGTTTCTGTCTATTATGACTTGTGCCTAGGTAAGTGTGATGCTTCTTGTCCGTATTTTGTTTATCGACACTTCACTCCATAAACCTGTGGTCATGTTTACCGAGTTTAGTTTTCGCTTGGGGACAAGCAAGGTCTAAGCTTGGGGGGTTGATACGTCCATTTTGCATCACTATTTTATATCATAATTTACTGTTATTTACTGATATATTTCATATTTAGAGATGATACTTATGTTGTTTCCTCTATTTTCACATGTTTGGTGATTATTGGAGAACTTGTTGCCTGAGTCAGGATTCTGCTGGAAAAAAGACCGTCAAGACACCATATTTCTGAAGATCAGCAATTCCAGGAAAATACCCAGAAATTCATATTTCATCAGAGGACGAAAGTAGCCAAAAGGAGAGAGCGAGAGGAGCAGCCAGGGGTCCACACCACTAGGTGGCGCGGGCCAGGCCCTGGCCGCGCCACCGAGTGGTGTGGCCACCCTGGCCCACTTCTGCCATCGCCCCCTTGCGTATATGGTTGTCCCCGAAAATCTAAGACCCGAGGGGGGATCAGAGATAGACTCCGCCGCCTCTACGGGGCAGAAAACACCGAGAGAGAGAAAGCTCTCCGGCAGGCAGAAATCTGTCAGGAAATTCCTTCCCGGAGAGGGGAGATCGTTGCCATTGTCATCACAATCGAGCTGGAATTCATCGGGATCATCATCTCCATCACCATCATAAGCAATAGCTTCATCTTCACCATCACCGCGCCATCTTGCTGTAACATCTTGGGTTGAATCTTGTCCAATTCTTAGGGGAAACTTTCCCGGTGTTGATTACTCTTGTAGTTGATGCTATTGGGTGGAACCGTTGAATTAAGATTTATGTTCAGATTGTTATTTACCATTATTTCACCTCTGGTCATGATCCTTATGATGTCTTATGAGTAGTTCATTTAGTTCTTGAGGACATGGGAGAAGTCGAGATGTTAGTAGTGAAACTATGTTGAGTAATATTTAATGGTTTGATATTTATATGTTGAGGTGCTATTCTACTAGTGGTGTCATGTGAACGTCGACTACATGATACTTCACCTTTATGGGCCTAGTGGAATGCATTGTGTATTTGGCTACTAATTGTGGGGTTGCCGGAGCGACAGAAACCTAAACCCCCGTTAGGAAACCATTGCACCAGGGAGTGTAGGATCTCAGAGTTTAAGGTTGTGGTTAGATTTATCTTAATTACTTTCTTGTATTTGCGGATGCTTGCAAGGGGTATAATCACAACTGTGTATTTGTCCAAGTAAGGGTAGTGCACTAGCATAGGTTCACCCCCATAACACTTATCAAACCAATGAAGATTACTTAGCTGCATGAAGCGAAAGCACTCAACAGAAACTCCCGTGTGTCCTCAGGAACGTTTGGTAATCATAAGTTACACAACCGGCTTGTACTTTGCTCTAGAAAGGATTGGGCCACTTGCAGCAATTATTATTATTGTCTTTTATTTACTCGTACTTTATTTACTTGCATTACCAAATACCCCTGAAAACCCGTTTGCTAGTATTTATAGTGAATCCTTGATCAAAACTGCTTGTCAACACCTTCTGCTCCTCGTTGGGTTCGACACTCTTATTTATTGAAATTACTACGATACACCCCCTATACTTGTGGGTCATCACACCACTAGGTGGTGGAGTCCTAGTCAATAACTCCACCCCTAGGGCGGTTTGGTAAAGGAAGGAGGAGTTCCTACTCGAACTCGGACTCCCCCCTATAGGTTTGGTAGGAGGGGAGGAGTTCAAGTAGGAACCCATGATCCCTCTCCTACTTGGAAAAGGGGAGGCCAGCCGGCCCTAGGGGCCTGGCCGCCTTTATAAGGGGGCAGGAGGAGGCCAAGGGCACTCCAAACCATAGCCCCCGCGCCCAAGCCCTAGCCGCCACCGTCGACCACAGCCATCGTGCCGCCGCCCAAGTCATCTGTCACCCTAGCCGCCAGCCACCACCCTCGTCGCCGTCGCTTTGTCATTGTCGACATCCTCTCTCTCTCTCAGAGTGCTGCTCGTCTTCTACCCAGATTCCATCGGTGACGCGGAAGCGCTGCCGGATCTTCACCGACATATTCCATGTAGTCCGTGTGCATGATCACACATTCGATGCGGTGACGCCAAGCTCGTATGTGTGGATACCATCGGAGATGTTGCACATGCGACACTATATCGTGGGAGCCTAAGGGGGATAATACATCTTCTCGCAATTAACCGAGATTAGTTGCAGGAATTGACTTGTGACTACATCAACCTCTTCATCGACGAACTCTTCCGCTAGCTTGATCAAAGAGGTACGCGATCCGTTACCTCCTTCTTGCAAGCTTTGATCTTGGTTTAAGTGCTATAAAAATTTTGTTTTATGTAGCGCGATTCCCAACAGTGGTGTCAGAGCGTACTTGCGTAGGCTGTAGGTATGGATAGAGGTTAATGAGTAACCAGTATAATGATCATGTTTGTTACCCTCTAATTGCTAATCTTGATCTTGGCGGTATTGTGAGTTTAGTGGTCCAAGCTGACTTTACGATCTTCAGATCGAGACTAGCGTGATGTTAGTGCATTGAGTGTGGCTAAATCACCTTAGTCGGATGCCGGTTTCTCTCACATATGAGGGCTAGTGAATTAAGTTGAATTCACACGGGGGGGCAAATGTATTGACGGAGCTTAGTGCAAGCCCTAGATCTTCGGATCTCGGTTTGTCACACCCTGAAGGTTAAACAACAAACTTGAAAATTGTGCTCAATGGTCTCGTAGGTAGTAAACGGTTAAATTCACGAAACCATAGAGCCACGTAATCTAGCAACAACGGATAGAGGTGTCTAACTCGTTTTTGCAGGAAGTGATTTGGTATAGCTCAATTTGCAATGACTATGTATGCGATGATACTTTATTGTAAATTGTTCGGCATGAGCGGATGGAGCCACGATGATTGTCATCTTATTTGTTATCAAATAGATTGTAACTAGTAAGAAGCCTTGTTGTAATTTACTTTAATAGTAGTAGTACTTACAAGAAGGCAATGATGAACAAGCTACGATGGACCTCGATGCTATGCCGGTGGCGCACCAGGGGGTTGAGGCGCCGGGAGGAAGAAGATATTCTTCACAAGGGCTATACCATATCACTATAATTATGAATTGCCTGTGATGTTAATCCCTTTATGCACTTTGTTTGTTGCGTGGTAGTCATAGTAAATAGGGTGATCCCTCACATAAAATATCAAGAAGTTGTGTTCTTCCTAAGTGTGGCGCCATCTAGCATGTTCCTTGGAGTGCGTAGGTCATGTCACATGAGTGCGCACACCGATGTTCATAAGATGGGCGAGAACCGTTCGAGCAGCCGGAACACTTGGGTTGTCTTGACATACTACTAAGATTGTCTTAAGTATGGGACACAAGAATCGAAAGATAAACGTGAATCACAAAGCATTGTGATTGGTATGATGGCCTACCATGTATACTCCTCTAACATGTGGTGTCACATCAATGTTAGTGAAGTATGTGTGGATCTCGAATCACTAAAGATCAAGTATGAGGGATATTGATTTCAGTAGGAGCGTTGCTCTAAATATTAAAATTGTTAAAATTTTGAGTAACAACAATTATGAACAAGTAATTAATGAATTTTGCATATGTGTATAGATCAATGGCTCGCGACCAAAACTTCCACATAGTCGCGATACTAGAAAAAGAGAAACTGCATGAATCTGGAACCAACTTTGTGGACTGGTTCATAAGGATTGTTCTGAAAGGTGCTAAGAAGAACTATGTCCTAGAAGCAACTCTAGGTGACCCTCCAGTAGAGGAAGCAACTGCTGCTGCAAAAGAACTTTATCAGCAACATGTAGATGACTACGTCATAGTTCAATGTGCTTTGCTTGCTTCAATGGAACCAAAACTTCAAAAGCATTTTGAGGACTGGGGTCCTTTTGAGACTATCAATGAGCTTAAGAACTTGTTTCAACAAAAAGCTAGGGCCGAGAGATATGAGAGCTCGCAAGCCTTGATTGATTGCAAGATGGCCGAAGGATCTTCAGTAAGTGCTCATGTAATCAAGTTACAAGGGTACATCCAAAGGTTAGAGGCGCTAGGTGTACCCTTCCCTGCGGACTTTGAACTGATATGATTCTCAAGTCGCTGCCACCAAGCTTTGTTGGATTTGTGATGAACTACAACATGCATGGAATGAACAAAATGCTTGCCGAATTGTTCGACATGCTTAAGGTTGCTAAGAAAGATATACCGAAGAGCACCAACAATGTGTTGATGGTGAAGCATAGTACTCAGTTTAAGAAGAAGAAGTCTGGGTCCAAGAAGAAGGGTAAATCCAAGGGTACGGGATCGTCCCGCACGCCTAAGAAGGATGGACCCGGACCTAAGGCCGATGCTGAGTGCTTCTTCTGTAAGGAGAAGGGTCACTAGAAGAGGAATTGCCCAAAGTACCTGGCAGAAAAGAAGAAGACTGGAGCCCCAAGCTCAGGTATATCTGATATACATATTATTGATGTTTACTTAACAGGTCCTAAAAGTAATTCTTGGGTATTCGATACCGGATCGGCTGCTAATATTTGCAACTCGATGCAGGAACTACGAGTAACTAGGACGCTAGCTAAGGATGAGGTGATGATGCATGTTGGAAACGGAGAAAAAGTTGCGGTGATCGCTGTCGGCATGCTACCTCTACATCTACCTTTGGGATTTATTTTAGAACTTAGTAATTGTTACTTTGTACCGGCCTTATGTAAGAATAATATATATGGATATCATATCTTACAGGCTGGTTATTCTTTTAAGTCTGAGAAGAGTGGTTGTTCAATATATATGAATAATATCTTTTATGGCCACACTCCTATTATTGATGGGCTATTTATTATGAATCTTGAAAGTGAAAGAAATGTCAATAATATTAACGCCAAACTTCAAAAGACTAATGATATGAATTCCACATATTTGTGGCACTGACGGTTAGGTCATATTGGGCAGAAACGCATGAAGAAACTCCATCAAGATGGAATTTTGCAGTCACTTGACTTTGAATCATTTTACCCTTGCGAGGCATGCCTGATAGGTAAAATTGCCAAACATCCATTCAACGGGTTTGTTGAATGAGCAAGTGACTTACTGGAAATAATACATAGTGATGTATGTGGGCCAATGAGTGTACTTGCGCGCGGTAGATTTCACTATTTTGTAACCTTCGTCGATGATCTAAGTCGTTATGCATGGTTACATCTATATTATGAGAAAGAAATCTGAAACATTTGAAAAGTTCAAGGAATTTCAGAACAAAGTAGAAAATCGTTCTAACAAGAAGATTAAATTTCTTCGATCCGGTCGTGGAGGTGAATATCTGAGTTATGAGTTTGGAGAGCACTTGAGGGAGTGTAGCATTGTGCCACAACTCATGCCACTTGGTACACCACAGCAAAACAGTGTGTCCGAGAGGCGTAATTGAACTTTATTAGATATGGTGTGTTCGATAATGTCTTTGACTAATGTGCCTTTGTCCTTTTGGGGTTATGCTTTAGAAACTGCCACTTTTACACTGAATAGAGCTCCATCTAAATCTGTTGAAACGACACCATATGAGTTATGGAATGGGAAGAAACCCAATCTGTCATTTCTTAAAATTTGGGGGTGTGACATTTACATGAAACGACTACAACCAAATAAATTGGAACCCAAATCAGATAAGTGCGTCTTTGTAGGTTATCCCAGAGAAACCACTGGGTTATCCTTTTACCATAAAACTGAAGGCAAAGTGTTTGTCGCCAAGAATGGCATATTTCTCAAGAAATAGTTTTTTGAGAAAGGTTTAGGTGAAAGGACGGTGCAACTTGAGGAGGTTAGAGAACCGGAGCAAACAGAGGAAAGTAGCGCAACACCGGAAACTGTTCCGAGGTAGCAAGCGGCGCCGTAAACTGTTCTGACACCGCCTATGGCGCCCGAGGTTCCTGCATTGACTAGTTGAGTTAATGCATCCACTGAAGCTATAACTGAACCGCGTAGATCAAGTAGACTTCATGCCCTGCCCAAAAGGTATGGCGACGAAGTATTGTTGTTGTTAGACAACGACGAACCTGCTACATACAAAGAAGCTATGATGGGCCCTAACTCCGTCAAATGGCAAAAGGCCATGAAATATGAGATAGAATCCATGTACGAGAACCAAGTTTGGAGCTTGGTAGACCCTCCAGAAGGCTCAAGGCCTATCGAATGTAAATGGATCCATAAGAAGAAAACAGACGCTGACGGAAATGATTTCGTCTATAAAGCTCGACTTGTCGCTAAAGGTTTTCGGCAAATTCAAGGAATTGACTACAATGAGACTTTCTCTCCCATAGCGATGCTTAAGTCTGTACGGATACTTCTTTCAATAGCCGCCTATTACGATTATGAAATATGGCAAATGGATGTCAAAACAGCATTCCTTTATGGAATTCTAACTAAGGATGTACACATGGTACAACCGGAAGGTTTTGTCGATCCAGCGAATGCAAGAAAGGTATACAAACTTCAACGTTCAATTTATGGACTGAAGCAAGCATCACACAGTTGGAATCGCCGGTTTGATGACGTAGTCAAGATGTTTGGCTTCATCAAGAATCCCGACGAGGCTTGTGTTTACAAGAAAGTAAGTGGGAGCGCAGTAGCATTTCTGGTGCTTTATGTGGATGACATATTGTTAATCGGAAACAATATACCATTTCTGAACAAGGTGAAAGATTATTTGAAAAGTAAGTTTTCAATGAAGGACTTAGGCGAAGCTGCATACATATTAGGCATTAAGATCTATAAAGATAGAACTAGACGCCTAATAGGGCTTAGCCAAGATACATACTTAGATAAAGTGGTGAAAAGGTTTCATATGGAGAATTCTAAGAAGGGAATGCTGCCAATGATTACTGGTAAACCACTGAGTAAAGCCCAGCGTCCACAGATAGACGAAGAGCGACAATACATGAGTGAGGCACCGTTCGCTTCAGTGATTGGGTCAATCATGTATGCTATGATATGTACTCGTCCTGATGTGTCTTTTTCTCTAAGTGCTACGAGCAGACACCAAAGTGATCCAAAAAAGGAACACTGGGTTGCAGTAAAGAGAATCCTCAAGTACTTAAGAAGAACTAAGGACCTGTTTCTAGTTTATGGAGGTGACAAAGAATTAGTTGTAAAGGGTTGCACTGATGCAAGCTTTGTCACTGATCTGCATGATTCGAAATCACAATCGGGCTATGTGTTTACGCTAAATGGAGGTGCATGTAGTTGGAAGAGTTCAAAGCAAGGAAGTGTCACGGAATCTACAACAAAAGCCGAGTATATCGCGGCTTTGGAAGCAGCTAAGGAGAGCGTTTGGATCAAGAAGTTCATGATAGAACTTGGCGTGGTTCCAAGTGTGCAAGAACCAATGGAGATCTATTGTGAAAACAATGGCGCCATTGCCCAAGCCAAGGAACCAAGGTCTCTCCATAAGAACAAACATATACTTCGCAAGTATCACTTAATCCGAGAGTATGTGGATGAAGGTGAAATCAAGCTATGTAAAATTCATATGGACCTGAATGTGGTAGATCTGTTAACTAAGCCTTTATCGCTTGCAAAGCATGTGCAACACCGGGAGGCCATTGGTGTAAGATAGCTATTTGTAAACTAGATAATTGACTCTAGTGCAAGTGGGAGACTGACGGGAATATGCCGTAGAGGCAATAATAAAGTCGTATTATTGAATATTCCTTTTGCTCATAATTAATGTTTATGTTTCATGCTATAACTGTATATTGATTCCGAATATGAGATTTGGAGGAAGACCTAATTACACATGTGAAATAATAAAAAACAAAGAGATCCCTAGTCCTTCCTCTAAGACTAGTTCGCATATTATCTAATAGTCTTGTTTTCCTGACTATGGGCATAAGTAATTTTGTTACAAGGTTGCCGATAATAAGTGAGAGCACATTGTTCGGGGAGAACAATGTGTTGTCAAGACCCCGTTGATATACCATGAAAACTAAGTCATCAATATGTTGTTGGTATTTAATCACGAAAGACATTGTTGTTTATATGTTTCGGAAGACCATGAGAGAAATAGACGTGGGTACCGAAAGATTGGTTTCGCTACACTTAATGTTATCCATAAAAGGGTGATTACTAAAGTGATGGTGGAGTACTCGGAAAGTACGCTATAGTTCTATTGTCTCGAGATTGGGATTTACTACTCTGACGATGGAGAGATATTATCTAGGCCCGCTCAGTGTTATGATGTTTGTCATCGTCTGGCCAGACACGTGACTAAGGCGTTAGTCACAAGAATATCGATAACATGGATAGAGTAAAGAGAGCACACCGGGTAACGAGATACAACATAACAGTTTCATCTTGGGTCGTGCAAAGTATCGCCAAGTAAACTAAAACCCTAACATACATTGTAACGATTCACACGATATAGATCTCCGTGTTATATATAGGGATCATTGCAGCTATTCAAGAGCACGCATATGATCATTGCCACGGAAATGTATCCGGGGGCATGTCTACAAATATCCGAACCCATTGGGTCACACACTTAAGAGTTTCGCGTCTATTGAATATGGGTTCGGTGTTTTGATCGAAGAGAGAGGGAGACTCCAAAAGTGGTTCCGGAAAGTCTCGGAATGGTTCCACTATATCACAGATGGTTCCGGAAGGGTCCAAAACCCTACCGATGATATATAGAAGGTGTCAGAATGAAACTAGGTCAAACCATAATATTTGCGGAAGGTGCGGAAGGTCAAACCTCGAAGGTGGACCACCATGGTCCTAGGGCCGCATGGGGCCCACCCCTGGCCGGCCGCACCACTAGGTCGTGGAGTCATATTCAAGGACTCCACCCCTAGGGCGATTTGGTAAAGGAGGGTGGAGAGTTCCTACTCGAACTCGAACCCCCCCTCTAGGTTTGGTAGGAGGGGAGGAGTTCGAGTAGGAACCCACAATCCCTTTCCTACTTGGATAAGGGGAGGCCGGCCGGCCCTAGGGGCCTGACCGCCTTTATAAGGGGGCGAGGGGAGGCCAAGGGCACTCCAAACCATATCCCCCGCGCCCAAGCCCTAGCCGCCACCGCCGACCACCGCCACCGTGCCGCTGCCCTAGGCCACCGCCACCCAAGTCGGCCGCCTTCCTAGCCGCTGGCCACCACCCTCGTCACCATCGCTTCATCATCGTCGACATCCTCTTACCCTCTCTCTCTCGGAGTGCTGCCTGTCTTCTACCCCGATTCCATCGGTGACGCAGAAGCGCTGCTGGATCTTGACCGACATATTCCGCGTAGTTCGTGTGCTTGATCACACGTTCTACGCAACGACGCCAAACTCGTATGTGTGGATACCATCGGAGGTGTTGCACATGCGACACTAGATCGTGGGAGCCGAAGGAGGATAATACATCTTCTCGCGACTAACCGAGGTTAGTTGCGGGAATCGACTCATGACTACGTCAACCTCTTCATCGACAAACTCTTCCGCTAGCTCGATCAAAGAGGTACGCGATCTGTTACCTCCTCCTTGCAAGCTTTGATCTTGGTTTAAGCGCTAGAAAAATTTTGTTTTACGTAGCGTGATTCCCAACAACTACTACTTCGGCGGCCGATAACTTGACCTAGAGATCATGCTCTGCAAGCGTGGCTTGGGCTAGATTGAAGAATCGAAGGCCTTTGGATGCGTCAGCTTCAGCACTTGGACGACAATAAGCTGTGCACTTGAAGGCAGCGCATTTGTGAGGATGGAGGATTGTGGAGATGCGGGCGACGTTGAGGGCCTTCGTGATCCTACCTGTCCCGTGCTCCTTGGCGACGACCAGGGTGGAGCCTCCTGGAGGCGGAGGACAACGGAGATGCAGCTGGCATCGAGAGCGTGGAGGCAGGCGAGGCCTTTGGGATGCCGCTCGTCCCGTGCTCCATGTCGACGACCAGCAAGGCGGGATTCTAGGGAGGGGACCGAGGAGATGGGACTGGCAGTGCGTGTCGGACGATGGCAAAGGCGGAGATAGTGGAGGCCGCTAGGTTACTAATTTAGTAGGGACAATTGGCAAAAAGGATTCAGAGCTAATTGTTGTTTCCGCAATTGTGTTGTTTTCTGTGAATAATTGTCTGTAATTGTAATTGGTGTTTTGGTGATTGTTGTTTCCCACGGGTCATAAGTTACTTTGGTCGTCACACATGTCGCATAATGTAGACATAGAAATAGTGTACATATTCAGATTTATGAAAAAATATGCCAAGCAGTTCGCAAAAAAAAACATAGCCACATAAAATTCCAAAAGCACGAAAAAAACTCACTTTGCATAATTTGACATCATATGCATAGAAAGCTATAGAAAACATGCATACATTTGTTAAATTTGGCAAAAGAATAAATCAAGAGTGACAAGCATCAAACTTAGTATGAAACAAACGTCTAGTAAGAGTCGGCTTCTTCCATCTTTCTTTCTCCATGATAGTTGGTGACATTTTCTTCATCTCATATTTCCTTTCTACACACTTATCGTCACTTTATCCGGCATTTCTATTTTCTCAGCATTCCCTATATTAGAATCAGTAAGTAATATGCAGACTCCAAGTGCATACATAGATCAATATATTAAGTTGACGTAGTTATGCGATTTTAACAGCGAGGTTTACTTTGCCCTTACTGTTGATGTTCACTGTTAACCAATCGGATGGTGCCACATTATAGTTCCACTGTTCACTGTCAGGTCTCTACAGTACCAATCCAGTTCCTTGGTTCGATCCGATCTTTGCGGCTGGTCGCTCGGCTGGTCAAAGCGGTGCTGGTTTTGCCGGCCTGCCGACCGGCGCGACCCTATGCGATTTTAACAGCGATCTGGTTTGGTATACTTTGCCCGTTTGCCCGACCCACGTTCCATGTGGGCTCCACCTGCCGTACAGAGCGAGCCTTATCCCCTCTGCCTCTCTTTCTTGCAGTCTCCCTTGAAACAGGCTTTCTTGCAGTCTCCCGCACCGCCGGCGTGGGCCACCGCTGCCGCCTACATCTTCCCCAATGGCGGCTAATGGCGTCGACAAGGACAACGACGCCGTCTTCTCCCTCCCAGGGCAGCGCGGCCGGTGCTCATGGTGAGTCCTCTATCTGCCTCCTTTTTATTTTGTGCTATTTGCCGTCATGCTGGTGATGTATGCGCGTTTTATCACTTCTGGGTTTGTCTCGTGCTTTGCAGGAACCGGGCATGGTGATTTCAACCTGACCGGTGTTTCTCCTTGGTTATTCACGGAGCAGGCTGATGGTTATGCTTATGCATCCCTGTGTGAGAGAGGAGCGATTCCCTTTTTCCTCAAGTTTGTTCTTCCTCGGATCCATGTGGTGTGATGCATTTTTTGACAATCTGTTGGGGACTTCTGTTCGTTGGATTCAGAGATCGGTGGATGGACTACGGCAACCACGGGCGGACGGTGAAGTTTAGGCTGCCGAGGAGTCCATGGCTGGGGGACACCGTCTGCTGTGCAAGTCCGTCCACCTCACCCAGGCACCCCCTCTCTATCTCTCCCACATCCTCCCGCGACAACCTAGAGGCGGGCTCACACTGGAGCTCGACCTCCAACAGCGTTTCCTCAATTCCATGGCGAGCGGCGGCCGCTGCATTTGGTCGCCAGCGCGTACCAGACCACCACGGCGCAGAGGCGGGTGCACACAAGGAGTTTGACCTCCGTCCGCGTCTCCTCAACGGGCAAGAGCAAGCACATCCTCCACCAGCAGCACGTCCGCGTTGATGGCAGGAACCTCGCAATACAAACGGCTGGACGAGGCGATGCCGTCTCTTCGTTCGTACGTCTCAACTCCTGCTCTCCTTCTCTATGCATCTTTCTCTTTTTCTCACATGGGAGCAGCTACTGAGGTGTACAACTGCGAATGCCTTTGGGCTTCAGAGCTCACGAGCCATGCCAAATCGAGGATGTGCTGCACCTGCACTCCGCTACAAAGTGACCAGTTCAGAATTAATTTCGAAAACAGTGCGAGTGAGTTCAGACTTGCTTTCTACCGCTTTCAACTCTCCAGTATGAATTCTTTAATTATAAATTAAAGTACAGTTTGGTAATTGTAGACAATGCCACTGATGCTGCAACGACCGCTTTATTGGATACAAACTCCATGTATTGCATCAGCAGGATTTTAGATAACAATAATCATCACATGATTTCAGCATGATACTTTCACTTATGTAAGTGTCTTGATCGGTGCACAAGTCACCTCGATGCTTGCTTATGCCTTTTCTACCCTTGCAGGGTTGCTGGCTTATTTTCATTTCCATTCAACAAAAGTGAAAGATTTATATTCTATATCATCATGCATGTGTGAGCATATGGTACATATTCAACCCTAGAAAAAGTAGAGATTGGGTCTTCTCCGAGGGTTTATTAATTTCAGCAGTGGATGCTGACTAAAGCTTCAAACCGAGGTAAATAAATCACCTCCCTAAGGCATTCTCTACTTCCTTTTTCCCTCTAGCAATTAGTATACACCTAGGAGCTATGTAATTTTTTTTATATTGTAGTAATATTACTTTTGTCTTGATCTGAATTACAAGGTCTGTTACAAAATTACTATATGATTTTCAAAGTCATGCAGAGAATAGTTATCATTTGGCATCCTTTGTTGGTCTTACTGCTGCTACCGCTTAGGCTATTGGCTTCATGAGAACAGAACATCTTCCACGAATTTCCCAATAATATGCTGAGAAAATAATATAGTTCATTATTTCCTCTTCTGATTAGACGATGTAAATTTTCTGATTTGGTATCTTCTAATTCCTCTTATAACAAGGTTGTGGGCTATGATAATTTATATTTGAATCCAACATCATTTACTTGAGGTTCAGCAACATTTTGGAGTGCATGGTGACTTTGAGTAATAGTTATGATACTGTGATACATGCATGTCTGTCATGTGGTTCATGGGTGGACAGCGATGAGGAGATGCAACGGGAGCTTGAGATGAGAGTTTGATCTTCATTGTCCCAGATGAGGGGCGACGGGGACGATTCTTCGGCGTGTCAGCAACACAAGATTGATTGGTAGGGTTCGAAAAACGCAAAGGCTGAACCAACGGAGACAACACTATAAGCTCTAGCTGAAGAACCAAGAGAGACAATTATTGTAAGCCTTTCTACACCATTTCGAAATGTACCAAGAAAGTGATCTCTCTGTGCCATAGTTGTATTGAAGTAGACTTAATATATGAACACATGCAGGGAAATCGTTATAAGCCAGGAAAGAACTACTTCCTTCCAAGAATGCCATCACTGGCAGGTAAATGATGGAAATATATACAAAATCAATAGAGGAAGCATCATTCCTGCAGAATATACTTGCCTAAGTCCCCTTTTTTCCTTTTCAGCAAGGACTAGGTTTTCACATGTTCGGTCGAATCAGCTCAGCCTAAGGATCCAAAAGAAAGGAGTATCTAAACTGGCAAATTAGATTTTTTGCACAAAACCACTAATCTGCCGACATTAGTTGCCAGAAAGATCGTGCATAGGTTTGCTGATCTATGTTCAACTTTTACAAATTGAAGACTTCTATCCTGCTATAGCACTAAGTGCCTTTAGGCAAATATGAACAACTGCCTTGGTTCTATAGCTCGGTCAATATGGTACTCTGCTTCTTAAGACCTCGAAGTACGAAGTGTCTAGTAGGCAATCATAGATACTTATATTAGTTATACTAACTCCATCAGTGGCAGTATAAATTAGAATCAATGCCCTCTATGTATCGGCGCTATCAACATTATCTACCATGAAATACAATGTCACTATATAAACTGGCACTACTACGTTAGAATCTCCCCTTACGTTGCCCATCTTATTTTGTACCTGACATAATTCTTCCTCTATTACATTAATCGATTTCTGCTAAAAGAACAACTAATACTAACCATATATGCGAAGAAGATACCAGGGGGCGCGGCCACGCCTTTGCTTCCTAGTATAACAGAACAAACTGACCCTAGAGAAGCATATCCAAATAATATTGCTCTTTTTTGTGATCATGCTCTAGAGTCGAATCATAGTTTTTGCAGGAAATACAAACAATAATACAAAAATGGATATACATTTAATACTGAGATAGACTTGAAATTCAATTGAAACTAAAACTGAAATATGAGCTGAAATAGAAATGAAATTCTAAATAGAAAAAAAGTAGTCTAGTACTCGCTCTCACACAGGTGCAGTACATTTTTTCAATTTTTTTGGTTCTCTTCTCCAAGAGGTGCATCCTTGTCCCCTGTACATAGCTCCACCTGATACAACATGAACAGAAACATAATAACTGTATAGTTCAGTTTACAAAAGTCACTTTCCTCTATTATGATTAAATTACTTAGTGTTCTGGTTAAGGGTGCAAGCGGGAGTGGGCCTTATGCGGCACCGCTTCCCCAGACCCGTTTATTTACTTACGCGGAGGCCCATGATTTTAGTAAGATGATTATTGGAGTATGCGGGCCGGTCCGCATATTGCCGCGAGACCACTTTCTCCGCCTACGTGACCTGAGTGACTGCTTGCAAAAAAAAAGGCGAGAGGAGCCCGACTCAGTGCCTAAGCGGAGTGGGAGGATAGGGTTAGGGAATAGGGATAGCGCCGCCGGGCCGCCATGGCCGCCGCTGCTTCGCCAGCTCCGGGGGACGGTCTTCTAGCAAATCCCTCCTTCTCCTCCTCCCCCTCCCCCTCTCCCTCTATTCTCTTACCGGCTGCTCTGAATCCTGGATTCAACAGCAAGGTTCCTGACAAGCTCCACGACAAGCTGATCCGGAGCTAACTTGCATTAATCCAGGTAACTGTTTTGTACTCCTAGTCAAACAATTTCCTTCACTACTCAACTTGTCAACCTGATTCTAAACTTCTGCTACCTGAAACACTGACGTGAATCTCTGAAACTTCATGTGCAGGCTGACGAGTGACGCGTCCCAGGAAAGCAGCCGCGGCAGAAGGGGAAGGGAAGTCTCAGGCTGCTGTTCTATTAGCGTGGCTTTTGTAGTCTCAGGCTGCTGCTGCTGTTGCTAGGACGGATCGTGGATGGAATGGTAGCTCTTGTCTCGTGTTGTTAGTGGGGAAGTTCCTAGTCTTTCTCTCCTAGTCGGACTGTGGCACCAACAGAAAACTATTTGTTCTATAATCGTAAAAGTCCTGTAATCAGGCAACAAGTAATACTTAACGCATAGTAGGACAAGTTGACTGGATTGTAGCTAAGCAAGGTGGGGTATTATAAAGCAAATCTATTATTGGGCCGATAGTACTATATTTTAATGGTCACAATGTTACACATATCACTTGTTAGTTGATTCGAAAATTGCATGCTATGATGCTATCCCCTAGATGGTTGCAACATTTTTAGCAGACAAGCAAACATTACATACGAACTAAGAATGCCGCATCACCAAGATTAGCTAAAAATTTGACAGAGAGAAAACAAAACAAAATTGGGGATATTGAACAATGAACTGGATAAAAACACCAATTGTGAAGCAAGGAATTTGGCGTTCGGAAGGGAATGAAAAGAAAGAGAAGGAAACCTGGACTATGCCGGCAACAATGCTAGGTAAGCACATGAATGTTCTGTCCAGCGATGCCTCATGAATTGCTTCATAACCAAGGATATTGTCACAAATCAATACATTGTCAATTGGCCTCATCAGCTGCAACTCAAGAACAATAGTTGCACAACTCCATTATCAAAGCTATAGATGGCAGCAATTAAAATTTTAGCAAGATACTTTGCTGGTGTTGAAGGGTAAAAAATATCTTGAATGTAGTTGGTGGTTGTACCTAACTGCACCAGTATAGGCGCTCATGGTGGGTTGAAAATTATAATTTACTAGATGATATCCCGCGCGTTGCTGCGGGGCTTCTAATTTCATACTATAAACAACTTCAAAGAAAAATATGCATTGCCTGTAGTAGACATAGACCAAGGCGGCATAAATTAAATATGATCGAATACTGATACTTTCATTAAAATTGTAGAACAAATACATTTAGATTTAGCCAGGTACTTAGATTGTCAACATATTCAACTTCATATCATGTACAGGCTTAGACCGTCTCCAAAAAAGGGTACTTATATATTCACTTGTACCACGCGTTGAATCTTGCAGAGTTTACCACACCAAATAATGGAGTAATAACAATTTTTTGCCAAAAAAATATAGTATCGTATGAACTTGGAGATTGCTTGCGGGCTCATGCTCTCTCAAAGAAAGCCACGGGACTCACGCAATGCAATTATTTTCAGGTATAAATACCACCTTCCTGCTGTAACTATTGCAAACATTATCTCTGAACTTTCTCTTTGGATCCATTGCTTTAGATAGTCAGAACAAAAGATTGCCGTCTTCGTTGACCTCTCCCGTAATGAGTAATGAGAAACTTCCAGAACTTTTAAAATGAATGAATTCAGTTGGGATACATGAAATCTGGACGTTGAACCATCAAGAGAAAAACATGAGCGCCCCCCTGAAATCGTACAAAACATGAATGCATCATCTGCAATAGATAGTTATTTGTCTCTTAAAGTTGCAGAATAAGCGTGATGTAGGAATTATAGCTGCAGGTTCTGCCTTTCTTATCGAATTTGCTCCGTGATCATGTACCTATATATTTGTTATTCTAAAGAAAGCAAGAGTCAGAAATCAGAATCAGCTAGCCACAGAACTTGTTATTTAACTCATATGCAGCTTACGTGCATAATCCCTGAGGTTTGACTCGATGAAGCACTGAAAATCAAATTGATTAAGCAAGAGAAAGGGGTATGTTAGGGAACTATCAAAGGAACTCAACAAAAACAAAAATAGATCTGCAAGAAAAGAAATTGCTTCTCGTATGCATCACCTAATTCATATACTCAGGAGAGAGATAGATTGCAGTGAGACATCATTCCTAAAGAGATCCATACTGTTTTAGTGGATTACAAGGGTAGGACTGGACGATGGAGGCTCTTGAGATTGTGGGGGATTGGAAGAGGCTCGGTGTAGGGGCACTACATGATCGCTGAAATAGGAGGAGCGGGAGAGGATGGGAAGAGGTGCGCATGAATGAGAATAAATGCCAAAATAAGTGGGAAGTGAAGATGTGTGGTTGCGGAGTATTTTAATATTGGTATACGGTTTTTTTATTCCAGTGAAAGATGGGCCGGATTAAACATGATCTTGTAGAAAATCTTGTGCATCTAAACTTGATTAAATGGCTCTTATTATTTGGGTGACGTGGCTCTTTGTGGAGGCAGCTTGCAAACATTAAATACACTTGGTGGGGATGAACTTTATAGATATTATAGATTCTCATCCTACCATAATATTCAATCGATATCAATATCTACAATGCTTAGACGATACACAAAAATTGCGGTGAATAGTTAAGAGAGTCTATACCATAGATTGTCAATTTACTTGTCAAAACATATTGAAATTTCTATCTTGTGCGGTCATTTGCATTGTCTATCAAACTGAAACACCGAAGAACAAGCTAGCATCTAACAGGGTGAGCAGATCCGCACAAATGCATCACTTTTAAACATGTTTTGGATCGTCACGGCCGCTAAACGCTCCCATAATAATTCATCACAGCAGCCTCGACTAAACTAACTCGAGTTAGTAGGAATTTAGGATCTCATCGATGAATCATGCAAAACTCAGCCCCTTGTAGTCCCCCGGATCTCTCACCAGACAAAACACGCACATCCATAAAATAGGAGTACCTTAGTACTCTTCCTTGCCGTAGACGACCCAAATCCCCTCAAAGCTCTCGTGGTACAAAACCAGAGCTCATACTGAACATCACAAATTTTGCCCCAAAATGGGTAAAAAATAAATGCAGGTAGGAAAGCGAGGATGGAGAAGTTAATTACCGGATCAGACGCCTGCAGCAGCGCGCGCCCTCCCATCCTTCTCCCCGATCTCTCCAACCAGAATCATTTCCTTCAAACATCTAGGCCCGCGAGCCGTGGACTGCGGGTATATACCAGCAAGGTAGAGGGCTGCATCCATGCCTTCGGCGGCGGAGGCTGAGGTGTGGGGCAGAGTCGAGCGTGTGGACGTAGGCGAGGCCTCCGTGATGCCGCTTGGCTCGTCCTCCACGAAAAACGTAGTGGTAGCTCCAAGCGCGAGAGAATTGCAGATAACACCAATCTTTGGTGCATTTGTTGTACAAAACACAGAAATCAAATCCGTTTTGCAGATGACCACAGGTTTTGGTCTAAAAACTGCAGCTGGCCCAAATAGAAGGATTTAGGCCTGAACACGTATAGACATGCGGGCCCTTTGTATTTCTCTATGTACATTTAGTCTATACCGCTTGGAGAAATCAACGGTCGGTTTTGTATCTGTATCCAGTAGCGACCAAATTGGCATGCCTTTGCCTTTCCCACTCGAACAACGGACTGAGCGGTGTGCATATTCTCTATTTCCTGCAATTATGCTGCCCCTTTTTTTGTTATGCCATCTAGTTTTTGTCACATAATTGTATTATATAGTCATACGGTGTAGAAATACCTTGCCCACATGTCAGATAGACTGTTAAGGGCCTAAATCATTCAATTTTGGGCCAGCTGCAATTTTTAGATCAAAACCTGTGGTCACCTGCAAAGAGGATTTGATTTCTGTGTTCTGTGCAACAAATGCACCAAACATTGGTGTTATGTGCAATTCCCTCTCCAAGCGCCCATCCCCTCAAAAAAAAAGCTCCAAGCGTCCAACCCATTTTGACGTTATTCAATACGGTCTGTTTGGTTCGGTCCACGGATATGAAAATTATGGACGTTCGGGTGTACCCAGCGGTATCGTGACCCAAAAAAAATTAGACAAAAAATAGTCACAAGTGGTGTGCTCCATTCTGCGCCCAGCGGTGTGCTCCAACCCGCGCCGCCCGTCCCTTCTCTTCGGCGGGCTGGCGCCGCCCTCTCCTTCTCTCTGGCGCCGGTGACGCCATTCCCCTTCTCTCCGGCGGTCGGCGTCTCCCCTCCCCTTCCCTTTTCCTGCCGCCCTCCCCTGTCACCGAATCCCGTGGATCCCTGGCAAGGACCTCTCCTTTTCTTCGATGGCCCACTCGATTTCGGCTAAGGGCGGCGGCGGCCGGAGTCCCTGCAACTCGGGGGCGACCGGATCTTGGGCGAAGGCGGCCGCCGGAGCTCGGGGCGGTGGCCAAAGTTCTGCAACTCGGGGGCGACGATGATTTCCTGCATCCGATGGCGGCGGTCCGATTTGGACGGAGGAGGCCGAATCATGGGCGGCATCGGCCGGATCTTTGGAGGCGGTGGCCGGATCTTGGACGGCGGTGGCGGCCGGAGATCGGGGTGGCGGCCGAGCTCGGGATCGAGGCAGGTCCGGTGGCTCCATCACGGGGGAGAGAGGGAGAAGAGAGAGGGAGAAGAGAGAGAGAGAGAGGAGAGAGAATGTCTTACAGGTGGGCCCTAGGGGGCGCTGGGTGTCCGCGCGTCTGCGTGGTGTGTTTGGTCGACCCAAACGTGAACCACATTTAGGGTGGAAATGGGTCGAGCGCGGACCGTTTGTCTGCTGGGTAGCCCTGCTGGGAGCAGTTTTACCCATTTTTTTATCCGCGCGGACACATTCATACCGCGGGTGGTCGAATATGTAGCCCCGCTGGAGATGCCCTTAGGCAGGGGACCAGGAAGAGGAAGTCGAAGGACGCGTTGGAGGAGGCGGAGATGGCGCTCGCGTAGCGAGAGGTCGCTCGAGCTCAACATGCGGGATTGGCATGCGCCAGATCTATTTTCTTGTCGAGATTGAGAGGTGCATCACGATGGATGCTGGGGAAATGGCCCAACATGTCGGTGCGGGGCGTTCTCGGTCGGGCGGACGAAAGGGATGACATAATGCTTGGTGGCAGGAAACGGAACTGATATTCACTACTGGGAAAAGTCTTATAGCCGCGACAGCCCGATGACACGCAAGTGAAAGTCCGTCGCTGGTTGCCCATAGCAGTGACGGGCCCCTAAAAATACGTCATCGATAAGTCGCTGGATGGTCTCTGGCCCACCTAACGCTGATGTGTGAAATAAAAAGGCGTCTTTGGTATATGTTTCCTGGGCTAAGATTTCCGTCCGAAAAAATTGGTGACAATGCATATTTTATGGGCGTCACGGCTTTAGTAATGAACGACGACGATTGAGAAATTTTGTTCGCCGCAGGTTAGTCTAAAAAACTAGCAACATACTTGTTTTTGTAGATCGTCAGTGCTTCTAAATAAAAATGAAGAGAATTTATAGTCTTCTGGTTGTTCAATTGTGAAAGTTAGTCACGACCTATGCATTATCTACTTCCTCGGCCAGACAGGATGTATAAGTGACAAGCAAATAGAGAAACATCATTGGGTTTTGTTAGAGAATGGCTTACAAGATGACGCAAAACAAGAAAACCAAAGGCATCGACCAGATCGAACATTTGAACACACAGAAACTTCTACATACTGAAAACAAAGACAATCCTACACTTGGACACATTCATATTATCTTAATCACTCCCCATCGCTACGTGCGAGTTCATCCCAGTCAATATCCATATACATGGGATCGTATTCATCTTGCTCGATCACCATCAAGGGTGCTACGTCGTCTTCGTTCTTCACCTTGGATTTCTTCTTCTTCGTCGTGCACCTCGTAGCAAAGAATCATACTCCGCATGTACCTCCTCCAGATGCTCTTCTCTGTACCTCGCCATGGCCACCTCATCGGACTCATGCGCGTCGATCTGCCACATGATTTCCTTCAGCTCTTCTTCCTTCTTCTCCTCGATTTTGTTCTCCGCCGCATTCCTCACAGCAAAGAACTCGTACTCTGCATGCACTTCTGGATGCTCTTGTATGTACCTAGACATGGCCACCTCATCGGACTCGTGGGCCTCGAGCCGTCGCATGGTGCATCGGTGTTCCTTCACCTCTTCGCAAGACGCCACTCACACTTCAGGAGCTAGGAACTCTGCCTCCTGCCGGCTCTGCACCTCTGGGAAATTGAGATCCCTCTTCTGCCAATCGAATCTCCATGTGGCGGTGTCGTACGCACACGCGCAGAGCTCCGGCGAGTCAAAGGTGCCGAGCCAAACCCTCTCTCGGTCAACGGTGATCTCCGCCCCGTAGTGGCTAGGATCCCGATGCCGAACACTACACTAGCCGGCAATGCTCTTGTTGCGGTGCCGACGCGGGGCCATACCGAGGCGTCGTAGGCGGCAGCGATGTTGAATCGATGGCTACGAATCTAAATCGGCGTGATTGATGGGGAACGGTGCAGCGGTGCCAAGGATGGCCGGATCTGCTGCTGGTTCGGCGCTGCGGGGGTTGTGGCGGCTGGAATCGGCGGGAAGGCGGACTGCTGGGGGGAGGAGGGGAAAGATTCAGCGGGATGTGCAGATTTGGTTCGCGCGCTTGGTGCCCAAATTTTTTGCAGCAGGAGGAGCCTTTCCAGGTCTGCCCAAAAAATGCACATTTTAGCGATAGAGCATACATTCGAGATGATTATTTTGGCCTATAGAACCATAAAGATAAGTTTATTCCATGGGTAAAATTGACATCCCTCTTTTGAACTCAACTTTGCGTAGTTTTCAGTAAAAGCATAACTTTCTCATACATAAGTTTGTTATCGGTGTACGTATGACTACTCAAATTGCCCGGAAAAACACAAGTGCATCCAAATATGTTCGCCAATAAATCGAGGTACTCCTATGTTCTACTCAAAAAATCAGGAGGCATGATTGGCTACCGCCTAT
The DNA here is from genome assembly GCA_007115705.1 of Dactylis glomerata. NCBI lineage: Eukaryota > Viridiplantae > Streptophyta > Magnoliopsida > Poales > Poaceae > Dactylis > Dactylis glomerata. The sequence goes on from QXEO01002102.1 coordinate 2,027,594, forward strand.
ACCCTCCAGAGTTTTTATATGGTGCTAGTTAATAACCAACGAGAATTAACTCGGCAAATGTCCTAGATGAAGGACTTAGGATCGGGGGAAGAGGACGTCAGATGAACTCAAAGGTAGGGTTTCAGACAAACAAGGTGGATATCGTATATCGAGAGTAAAACTTAGAATCAATCTCAGCTCAATCTCAATGTGTCCCTGGCCGGCCTCTCCTGGCCCCTATTTATAGGTGGCCAAGCCCCGAGGAACCGGTTGAGTTTGATACAAATTACAATATGAGTTATAATACGATCTCATATTTTGACTATGACTATACTTGGGCCTAGTTTCCATGGGCTTCTACTCGAACAGGCCCTAGGGGTACTAAGATAATTGGCCTTGGTAATCATACCCTTGTCAGTAGCCCCCAAGATTCTAACAGAATTGTAGATTCGGGTCGAATCTCAAATCTTCAAATCTTCGACTTGATCAATCTTTGTCTTCTTCTCTTTCTTTAATTTCATTCCATGTCTCATATTCTTAAATTTTCATGGGGATTTTGGTTAACAAGCCTGGTGCTTCTGACGGATCAGGAAACCAGTTAATTGCCTGGGCAAACACTCGCTACCTACTTCAAACTCAAGTCCTCGAACTCAAATTTTGTACCTAGCGTAGCCCACCTTTTTGCCGCATTTAGGACTTACAAAAGCATGGATTCCCGTATTTCTTAGGGTACCCAGTGCGTCCACCGGGATTTTCTTCGTATCATGGGTACGACAAATTACTAGCAGAGCGCATTCATGTGCGTATACTAGGCCATGCAAGATGGATCCTGAGGTCTTACCTTCATGATCTTTGCGACCATGATATTCAAGCATGTTATCACGGCAGACGCAACTTGATAATCAAATTTTTATCGAGAGCCTTGTTTGGTTGTTTCAGTGCCCGAAATCATCGGGTTGCTTTCTCAACTAGTCGCGAATCCCTCCCGATGGGAGTGAAATGTCGAGTTTATTATCTGGCGTTTGCCACCAATGATGAAGTTGATTTTTACTCCTGCATTGTAGCCAATATTTGCATCTTCATCGGGTGCACGACCAGCGCTCCCGATGGGAGTAGCCCCCGAGGCTATAGTCGAATTTTTTATTCGAGTATAGGCTCAGAATTTTATTTCTTATTCAATCTTGCAGTGCAACCTGTAGAATATAGATCATCTTTTCCCTCTTGATTTCTGCATCCATTTTCTTTGCGAATTAATTGTTCATCGGGTGCGCCATCAGCGCTCCCGATGGGAGTAGCCCCCGAGGCTATAATGGGGTGCTTGCATCCGATTATAGGCTCAATAACTTCTTCGACTTCTGCCTCATAAGTTTCCATTGTATAAATAATTCCTTAGTTGCCGAAAGTATGATGCCGTGCCATGATGTGACAACTCGTTGTCTTGATTGGACCGAAAGCTGACCGTCGCACATAGGTAGCGCGGTAATTTTCAAATTTTCACCCGTTAATGGTCTTGCCGCTTCTGTTTTTCATGCCACGTCACAGCCCACGTCCCTTCCGACGCAAGCTATTTAAGGGCAAATCATTTTATTTTTACTATTTACTGGACCTTTTCTCCTCCTCCGCCGCCACTTCTTATTCTTCCTTGCGCCCATTTTCTCCTCTCAGCTCTAAGCACCTTGCCATTGCATGCCCATAAAGCGCGTCGCCCATCGCAACCAAATGGCAAAGAAATCCGCGAAGAAATAAGATGTGGGCTCGACTGCTTCCACTTTCACGGAAACAGATTTGACAAAGGCTAAAGAGGAGGGCTTTCTGGGGGCCTCTGCCGATGTCATCTTCCCCAGCATCGGGGTCATCCCTCACCCGCAGCCTGGCTTCCGGGTGATGTTCTTGCCTTCCTTTTCTGCGGTCTATCTCTCCCTGCCCGTGAATTTCTTCGTGGGCTACTTTTTGTTTATAGCGTGCAGCTGCATCAGCTCACGCCAAATTCAATCTTGCATATTGCCTACTTCATCACTCTATGTGAAGCTTTCCTGGGCATCAATCCCCACTGGGGCCTATGGAAGTATCTATTTTGTCTGCGCCGCATTGTATCCAAGGAAGAAATTCACGATCTTGGCGGTTCCATCGTATCTGTTCGATCCGAATCCCAATATATTGCATTTGAGATGGCTGAATCAGTTCAGAATTGGAGGTAGAAGTGGTTCTATATTGAAGAACACAAATCTTCTGAAGCCAAAGAATATGGACTGGCTCCTTTTGATCCTACAAAAGCTGTGACGAAACTGACTTCCTAGGATGATCTTCCGTCAGAGACTAAAGCTGAAGAAATCAAGCCACTGTTGGCTCATATCCAGGAGCTTAAGAATGCAACCAAGAAAGAACTCCATGGGACACATCTTATAGTTTTCTTCCTTCAACGATGAATTCAGCCGCTGCAAGCTAGGATTTCCAAGATGTGGACATATTTGGGTGTGACAGATCCTTCCCGAGTGTCCCAGAAGGACCCAACGATGAAGGATTTCGAGAAGAGGGTCAGATCACTGACCATGCTTACTGCTAAGAAGAAAGTACATGCTTATCTAGTAGTTCCTTTCGATGCCACAAATCCATTTCCAAAGGTACCAGTTCTGTAACCCGAATAAATACTTCTATACTTTGTACTTCCCTTGGATTTCCTTCCTCTTTTTCCAATGTTTTGTTTCTTGCTTCTATCTGCCTTGTCACAGGGCCATCTTTCCCCAACTTCGCGTCCCCAACTTCTCGCAGAAGGGCCGCTAATCGCAAAAATCGCTTCCTCTGATCCCAAAGCCCCTAAGACCACCGAAAATCGAGGTAGGGATAGAGTCGAAGGTTCACTGGAGGGGAGCGGTTCCACTTAGTCGCCTGATGCGGGCAGGATCACCACCCAGTTGGGAACCCCAAGAGGAAGGTATGATGAGCACAGCAGCAAGTCTTTCCCTCAGTAAGAAACCAAGGTTTGTCGATCCAGTAGGAAAAAAAGCCAAACTTCAGAAGGTGATGCTTGCTAGCTTCGTGACACTCCAGCAAGGGCGCCGTTTACAATTCTTGTTGGTGCGTCTTCAACTAGTAGCAACGCGGAACCTGCACACAGCACAACCAAGAACTTTGCTCCCAACTTACGATGAGGTTGTCAATCTCACTAGTTTGCTGTAAACAAAGGTATGACCGTATCGAGTGGAAAACAATAGTAGTATGCGAGAAAGTAACCAGTGCGAGTAATAGTAAAACGGTGTAACAATGTAAAGAAAATTGGACCGGGGTCCATAGTTCACTAGTGGTGTCTCTCCATAAGATAAATAACAACATGCTGGGTAAACAAATTATAGTTGGGCAATTGATAGAATAAAGATAACGTGCATATGTCACGAGGATCACTATGAGATTTACTCTGGGCATTACAAAAAAAATACATAGACCACCATACAACTGCATCTATGACTAATAATCCACCGACGGGGATATCGTCCGAACACCCCACGAGTATTAAGTTGCGAACAACAGATAACTGCATTAAGCAAAGTGTGTAATGTAAACAAAACAAATGTCCTTGGACGCAAGAATGTTGTTTTCTCCCTAGTGGCAACAGTACATCTACAATCTTAGAGGTTTCTGTCACTTCCCCAGATTAAATAGAGGCATTAACCCAACTATCGAGCATAAATACCCCCTCTTGGAGTCACTAGTATCTACTTGGCCAAGATAGCTACTAACAACAGGAGCATGCAAGATCATAAACAACATAGAGATAACATAAGATAATATTCAGCACATCAACTTAACATAACACCAATATTCATCGGATCCCAACAAACACAACATGTAGAATTACACAAAGATGAGCTCGATCATGTAAGGTAGCTCACGAGATCTAAACATGAAGCACATGGTGGAGAAAACAACCATCTAGCTACTGCTATGGACCCATAGTCCAAGGTAGACTACTCACTCATCGCACCGGAGGTAAGCATGGCGATGAAGAAGACCTCCGGTGGCGATTCCCCTCTCCGGCAGGGTGCCGGGAAGAGCTTCTGGACCCTCCCGATCTCGGGTCGACGACGGCGGCGGATCGCGATGTGTTTCTGGAAAATTGATCGGGTCTTTAGGTTTTTCCCGCTAGGGGGTCTTTATAGGCAAAGGGGCGGCGCCAGAGGTGGGCTATGGTGCCCTCACCATAGGGCGGCGCGGCCAGGGGCTGGGCCGCGCCCCCTGGTGGTGAGGCCGCCCTGTGGCCCCTCTCCGTCTCCTCTTCGGTCTTCTGGAAGCTTCGTTAAATAATAGGAGGTTCGGCTTTTGTTTCGTCCAATTCTGAGAATATTTCCCATGTAACTTTTCTGAAACACAAAAACAGCAGAAAACAGGGAACTGGCACTGTGGCATCTTGTTAATAGGTTAGTCCTGGAAAATGCATAAAAATGCCACGAAGTGTAACAAAACACTAAGCAAAGAATAAGCATGGAGCATAAAAAATTATAGATACGTTTGAGACGTATCAGCATCGACAAGCTTAACTCCTGCTCGTCCTCGAGTAGGTAAGTGATAACAAAAGAAATAATTTTTGAGGTGACATGCACCAACACAATCTTGATCATCTATGTAAGCATTGAGTGCTGGGATCAAAAGAACTTAAGACATGGGCATGAAATACATAATCTTTATAGAAGAAACTTAGCAACCATGTTATAACATGAAAAAGAACACAAATGAAAGATCATGAAAAATGAAACAATGAAAGTCAAACGTGTGTTCAAATCATATGGAAAAACATAGCAAATGGTTTTTAGCTTGTCCTTCATGAGAGAGCAAAACATAAATGCATAGGACACCTTCAAGTTTAAGAGGGCGACTAGATACAAATAATTTAAGAACAAGTGAAACCAAAAGCATGAATCAATCAATGATAAACTTTGGGACTATGCACATTAAACTCAGAATGACAACTATGCTCTCTTAGACGGTGCATAAAGGTAGAAGGTGGAGACTCAACATAAAAGTAAAAATAAAGGCCCTTCGCAGAGGGAAGCAGTGATTGCAAGTTTTATAAACCTTCAAAAATTATGGTACTTACTAGCTTTGAGCTCTCATTGCCCCCATCATAGGCATCTTGAATGGTTAAAGTTAATGCGAGTACAATTATGAAGCATATGCTTGACAAATCATAAGTTGAAAACCTCGTGTCCCGTGAAGTACGAATACCCAAACCTCATGCTACTCGACTTAGAGTCCCAACCAAGCTCTTGTCATTGTAAGTATACATGTATCATCGAGAAATGCCAACGGGGTACCTTCGTGCCCGATGACATGGAACAAGCCCACATCAAAATGACAGGACAAACAGACAATGAACACCTCGACATCTCTTTTATTTACCATTGGTATAGCTTTTTATTTTGAGATGCGTCATCGAATGTTCACTATGGGCATGCTGTAAATTTCCGCCATGAATTATGCATGGCTTAGATTGGCGGCCCAGGTGTTTCTCTAACACGTATACAAACTCCATGATCCCGCAAGATTCCCAACTTATTTCACATCGCGAGTATCTATAAACAAAAGATCACGATATCAACTCAAATAAGAAGTGCAATGTTGAAAGCTTACCCCATGATGACATGGTTTGGCTAATTTCCAACTTACAACTTGCAAGCATAACAACTCAACATAAGAGAGCCACAATGTCAAATTTTTAAGAACGAGAAAAGTAAAGTGTGCCATTAGGTTCGTGAGAGCTTTACTGACCAATTTTTGCATAACACCAAAAGAGTTTAATTTGAAGGATAGATAAAAGCAAGTCAAATGTACTTTGGAATAGCAAATTGCTAATAGGTATGTATGGTGGACACATTGGAACAACTTGGTTTTTAGGAGTTGGATGCACGAGTAGAGCTCATACTCAGTACAAAATGAGGGCTAGCAAAAGACTGGGAGCGACCAACTAAGAGAGCAATAACGGCCATAATCATGCATAGCGACAAAACATCATTAAGAGAAGCATAAGATGGCATAAAAAGTCAAAAACTAAATGATCATAGAGGCTTATGGCAACTTTGTATGAGTCAAACATGTGTAAGCATGCGCCAAGTCAACCCAAATAAAGTATCAAGGAGAAAACCAAATTAATGCTTCCAAATAATAAAAACAACGCATGATTTTTTCAAAGGCTCATTAAGCAATCTCAGTCATTTGAGACACATCGTACTATAGCAAAACCACTAAGCATACTATCAAAACGATATCAAGAACGACATGTAAAAGTCTAAGCCGCAGTCTAAACAAGCTCCTTTTTGTACCACTTTTTTGCATGAAATTTTTTCTCTTTTCCTACACCATTCGAACCTTTTTGAAATAACTCTTTTGATGAAAACCAACATGGACCAGAGGTCAAAATACACCTTGATATAAAGATAAAACAAGATCTGAACAAAAATCAAGGCGAAAAACGAAAGCTAAACGCAGTTCTAGAAAAAGAGAACACTCGTTGAACAATAAGAGTGAAAAACGGAGTGTTCTTGGCAAATGAAAATGAGTAAATCTCCTCCAAAAGAAATTTGTTGGGGGTCCAATCATTTATTGCAGCTAATAAAACTAAAGAAAACTGAAAACTAAAGACAAGACGCTCCAAGAAAAATGCATAGTGCATGAAGCAATAAAAATATAGTGTGTTGAAAGGTGACCCAATTTTTGCCGATGAAGAAGGGGTGCCTCGGGGGCATCCCCAAGCTTGAGCTTTTGTCCATTCTTCAACTTATCTCATCATTCTCCAATCCCTACACTTGAAAACTTCCTTCATACAAAACTTCACACAATTCTATTAGCAACATTAGTGTAAGCATAATAATGAACCAACCCCTTTTTGCTTCGGATTTCAACTCAAAACCACCACATATAAAGCATACACTACTGTAGCAACTTCCCCAAAAGTTCCGTGATCAAAAGAACTAAAAAGAAAGCGATCGAGAGGCAAACTCAAATAGTGGTAGAAATCTGTCAAAACAGAACAGCTGACAAAGGTTGATTTTTTGAGGCTTTTTTGTTGCTCAAATCAAAAAGTGTAAAACTAATGAAAGTTTGGGTATAACCTGGGGCATATGCAAAAGAAATCGCAGGTCAAAAAGATATTCTGATAATTTCATGAATTTTTATGGTGCAGCACCGAAATCTGTTTCAGGACAGCAACATCCCCAAATCTTACCTCACTCAAATTAGAGGTTTCTCTTGGCACAACAACGAAATAAAAAGGATAAGGAGCGGTTATTACATTAGTAATAACTTCCAAGACTGAAATAAAAGAAAAAGAACTGAAAGTAAAACATTGGGTTATCTCCCAAGAGTGCTTTTCTTTAACGCCTTTGAGCTAGGCGCAGAAAGGTGCAAAACAAATATTTTCGAAAGAAGCATTAAGATCAACTGCAAAAGTATTTTCAATAAGACACTGTATTGCATCCACATAAGTTTTTGAAAACCCCTTGTGATCACGCTTTGGTTCACTCAATTCACTAAAAAGATTTTCAGGACAGATCCAATCAAAATTATTTTCAAAAGCCTCATGCAATCCCAAGAATTTGCTAGGTATTGGTACTTGGGTTTCTTTGCTTGTACCAACAACATTAACAGGCGAACCAAGCATATTAAATCACTTAAAAACTTTTCTAGCTTCAATGGCAACATCTCTAAATTCTCTACGCAAAGTCTCCAAGATAAAATCTTTCTTTTCGGAGTCTTCAATATCATGAAGCTTAAGAAACATGTGTTGCATAAAAGGATTAAGGCTAGCAAACCTAGCTTCCAACATGTGAACTAAATAAGCAGAAGCAACTTCATAACTAGGAGCGAGCTCAGCCAAAGATTTATCCTCAACATCTTTATGCATGCTAATATGATTAAAGAACTCCTCAATATTACTTTTCCCAATAATAGAACCACTACCTACTGAGAGGTCCTCCAAGACATACTTAGGGAAAAACATAATGAACTAAGAGTAATAAAGTAACAACTATAAAGGAAACTAATTTTTTTTGTGTTTTTGATAAAACGATCCAAGTAAAAATAAAGTAAAGCAAAACTAAAACAAAGTAAAGGATATGCGTGCGAAACTCCCCTTGCAGAAGTCTTCTTTTTCCCCGGCAACGGCGCCAGAAAAACAGCTTGATGCGGGCAGGATAACCACCCAGTTGGGAACCCTAATAGGAAGGTATGATGAGCACAGTAGCAAGTCTTTCCCTCAGTAAGAAACCAAGGTTTGTCGATCTAGTAGGAAAAAGCCAAACTTCAGAAGGTGATGCTTGCTAGCTTCGTGACACTCCAGCAAGGGCGCCGTTTACGATTCTTGTTGGTGCCTCTTCAACTAGTAGCAACGCGGAACCTGCACATAACACAACCAAGAACTTTTCTCCCAACTTACGATGAGGTTGTCAATCGCACCGGTTAGCTGTAAACAAAGGTATGAGCGTATCGAGTGGAAAACAATAGTAGTATGCGAGAAAGTAACCAGTGCGAGTAATAGTAAAACGGTGTAACAATGTAAAGGAAATTGGACCGGGGTCCACAGTTCACTATTGGTGTCTCTCCATAAGATAAATAACAACATGCTAGGTAAACAAATTATAGTTGGGCAATTGATAGAATAAAGATAACGTGCATATGTCACGAGGATCACTATGAGATTTACTCTGGGCATTACAACAAAATATATAGACCGCCATCCGACTGCATCTATGACTAATAATCCACCCACGGGGATATCGTCCGAACACCCCACGAGTATTAAGTTGCGAACAATAGATAACTGCATTAAGCAAAGTGTGTAATGTAAACAAAATGAATGTCCTTGGACACAAGAATGTTGTTTTCTCCCTAGTGGCAACAGCACATCTACAACCTTAGAGGTTTCTGTCACTCCCCCAGATTAAATAGAGGCATGAACCCAACTATCGAGCATAAATACCCCCTCTTGGAGTCACTAGTGTCTACTTGGCCAAGATAGCTACTAACAATGAAGAGCATGCAAGATCATAAACAACATAGAGATACCATAAGATAATATTCAGCACATCAACTTAACATAACACCAATATTCATCGGATCCCAACAAACACAACATGTAGAATTACACAAAGATGATCTCGATCATGTAAGGTAGATCACGAGATCTAAACATGAAGCACATGGTGGAGAAGACAACCATCTAGCTACTATTATGGACTCATAGTCCAAGGTAGACTACTCACTCATCGTGTCGGAGGCAAGCATGGCGATGAAGAAGACCTCCGGTGGCGATTCCCCTCTCCGGCAGGGTGCCAAGAAGAGCTTCTGGACCCTCCCGATCTTGGATCGACGATGGTGGCGGATCGCGATGTGTTCCCATCGGCGACTAGATACAAATAATTTAAGAACAAGCGAAACCAAAATCATGAATCAATCAATGATAAACTTTGGGACTATGCACATTAAACTCAGAATGACAACTATGCTCTCTTAGACGGTGCAGAAAGGTAGAAGGTGGAGACTCAACATAAAAGGAAAAATAAAGGCCCTTCGCAGAGGGAAGCAGTGATTGCAAGTTTTATAAACCTTCAAAAATTATGGTACTTACTAGCTTTGAGCTCTCATTGCCCCCATCATAGGCATCTTGAATTGTTAAAGTTAATGCGAGTACAATTATGAAGCATATGCTTGACAAATCATAAGTTGAAAACCTCGTGTCCTGTGAAGTACGAATACCCAAAGCTCATGGTACTCGACTTAGAGTCCCAAGCAAGCTCTTGTCATTGTAAGTATATGCGTATCATCGAGAATCGCCAACGGGGTACCTCCGTGCCCAATGACATGGAACAAGACCACATCAAAATGACAGGACAAACAGACAATGAGCACCTCGGCATCTCTTTTATTTACCATTGGTATAGCTTTCTATTTTGAGATGCGTCGTCGAATGTTCACTATGGGCATGCTGTAAATTTCCACCATGAATTATGCATGACTTAGATTGGCGGCCCAGGCGTTTCTCTATCACATATAAAAACTCCATGATCCCACAAGATTCCCAACTTGTTTCACATCGCGAGTATCCATAAACAAAAGATCATGATATTAACTCAAATAAGAAGTGCAATGTTGAAAGCTTACCCCGTGATGACATGGTTTGGCTAATTTCCAACTTACAACTTGCAAGCATAACAACTCAACATAAGAGAGACACAATGTCAATTTTTAAGAATGAGAAAAGTAAAGTGTGCCATCAGGTCGTGAGAGCTTTACTGACCAATTTTCGCATAACACCAAAAAGAGTTTAATTTGAAGGATAGATAAAAGCAAGTCAAATGTACTTTGGAATAGCAAATTGCTAATAGGTATGTATGGTGGACACATTGGAATAACTTGGTTTTTGGGAGTTGGATGCACGAGTAGAGCTCATACTCAGTACAAAATGAGGGCTAGCAAAAGACTGGGAGCGACCAACTAAGAGAGCAATAACGGCCATAATCATGCATAGCGACAAAACATCATTAAGAGAAGCATAAAATGGCATCAAAAGTCAAAAACTAAGTGATCATAAAGGCTTATGGTGACTTTGTATGAGTCAAACATGTTGTAAGCATGCGCCAAGTCAACCCAAATAAAGCATCAAGGAGAAAAACAAATTAATGCTTCCATAAAATAAAAACAACGCATGATTTTTTTAAAGGCTCATTAAGCAATCTCAGTCATTTGAGACAAGTCATGTTACAGCAAAACCACTAAGCATACTATCAAAATGATATCAAGCACGACATGAAAAAGTCTAAGCCGCAGTCTAAACAAGCTCCTTTTTGTACCACTTTTTTGCATGAGACTTTTTGTCTTTTCCAACACCATTTAAACCTTTTTGAAACAACTCTTTTGCTGAATACCAACATAGACCAGAGGTCCAAATACACCTTGATGCAAAGGTAAAACAAGATATGAACAAAAATCAAGGCGAAAAACGAAAGCTAAACGCAGTAGCAGAAAAAGAGAAGACTCGTTGAACGATAAGAGTGAAAAACGGGGTGTTCTTGGCAAATGAAAAGCGAGTAAATCTCCTCCAAAAGAAATTTGTTGGGGTCCAACCATTTATTGCAGCAAACAAAATAAAAGAAAACTAAAAGCAAAAGTAAAGACGCTCCAAGAAAAACGCATAGTGCATGAAGCAATAAAAATATAGTGTGTTGAAAGGTGACCTGATTTTTGCCGATGAAGAAAGGGGTGCCTCGGGGGCATCCCCAAGCTTTGACGCTTGTACCTCTTGGATATTTCTTGGGGTGCGTGGGCATCCCCAAGCTTGAGCTTTTGTCCATTCTTCAACTCATCTCATCATTCTCCAATCCCTACACATGAAAACTTCCTTCATGCAAAACTCAACACAATTTTATTAGCAACATTAGTGTAAGCATAATAATGAATCAACCCTTTTTTGGTTCAGATTTCAACTCAAAACCACCACATGCAATAATCATGTGTTCCCTAAAGTTAAGAGCAAAGGTAAGAGAGGAAGACGTAAGGCACCCGTTGACCCTAATGCTTCATCGCTTGATATTACTTGATTCGCACTTTCTGCGCCTAGCTCAAAGGCGTTAAAGAAAAGCACTCTTGGGAGATAACCAATTGTTTTACTTTCAGTTCTTTTTCTTTTATTTGAGTCTTGGAAGTTATTACTACTGTAATAACCGCTCCTTATCCTTTTTGTTTCATTTTTTGTGCCAAGAGAAACCTCTAATTTGAGTGAGGTAAGATTTGGGGATGTTGCTGTCCTAAAACAGATTTCGGTGCTGCACCATAAAAATTCATGAACATTCTCAGAATATCTTTTTGACCTGAGATTTCTTGTGCATATGCCCCAGGTTATATCCAAACTTTCATTAGTTTTACACTTTTTGATTTGAGCAACAGAAAAGCCTCAAAAAAATCGACCTTTGTCAGCTCTTCTGTTTTCATAGATTTCTGCCACTAAGTGTTTGCCTCTCGATTGCTTTCTTTTTGAGTTCTTTTGATCACAGAACTTTTGGGGAAGTTGCTACAGTAGTATATGCTTTATAGCAACAGCACATCTACAACCTTAGAGGTTATTGTCACTCACCCAGATTACTAGAGGCATGAACCCACTATCGAGCATAAATACTCCCTCTTGGAGTCACTAGCATCTACTCGGCCAAGATCTACTAGCAACGGAGAGCATGCAAGATCATAAACAACATAGAGATGATAAATCAATAAATCAACTTGAAAAAGTACTCAATATTCATCTGATCCTAACAAACACAACATGTAGAATTACATAACGATGATCTTGATCATGATAGGCAGCTCACAAGATCTAAACATGAAGCACCTGGAGGAGAAGACAACCATCTAGCTACTGCTATGGACCCGTAGTCCAAGGTAGACTACTCACACATCACTCCGGAGGCAAGCATGGTGATGAAGGAGGCCTCTGGTGGTGATTCCCCTCTCCGGGAGGGTGCCGGGAAGAGCTCCTGGACCCTCCAGATCTCGCATCGATGATGGCGGCGGCTTGCAGTATGTTTTCTGGAAAATTGATCGAGACCTTAGGGTTTTCTCGTCGAGTAGAATATATAGGCGGAAGGGCGGTGTCAGGAGGTGGGCCAGGTGGCCACACCACCTGGTGCTGCGGGCCAGGGGTAGGCCGTGCCACCCTATGGTGCGGCTACCCTCTGCCCCCCTCCGTCTCTGCTTTGGACTCCATCTCGTGTCGGGAAAAATAGGAACTTCGGCTTTTGTTTCGTCCAATTCTGAGAATATTTCCTGTGTAACTTTTCTGAAACACAAAAACAGCAAAAAACGGGGAACTAGCACTATGGCATCTCGTTAAGAGGTTCGTTCCGGAAAATGCATAAAAACGCCACAAAGTGTAACAAAACACAAAGCAAATGGTGCATAAACAAGCATGGATCATCAAAAATTATAGATACGTTTGAGACGTATCAAGTATCCCCAAGCTTAACTCATGCTCGTCCTCGAGTAGGTAAGTGATAAAAAAACAATAATTTTTGAGGTGACATGCACCAACACAATCTTGATCAAACGATGTAAAGCATTGAGTGCTGAGATCAAAGTACTCTAAACATGGGCATAAAAGACATAATCTTGACAATAAAACTTAGCAACCATGTTATAACATGAAAAAGTAACACAAACAAAAGATCATGAGTAATAATGCATTGAAAGCCAAGTGTGTGTTTCGAGCATATAGAAAAACATAGCAAAGTGGTTTTCAACTTGTCCTTCATGGAGTAGCAAAACATAAATGCATAGGACACCTTCAAGTTTAAGAGGGTGACTAGATACAAATAATTTAAGAACAAGCAAAACCATAATCATGAATCAATCAATAATAAATTTTGGGACTATGCACATTATACTCAGAATGACAACTATGATCTCTTAGACGGTGCATAAAGGTAGAAGGTTAAGACTCAACATAAAAGTAAAAGAAAGGCCCTTCGCAGAAGGAAGTAGGAATTGCAAGTTTTTTAGACCTCCAAAAATTATGTTACTTACTAGCTTTGAGCTCTCATTGCCCCCATCATAGGCATCTTGAGTGGTTAAGGTAAATGCGAGTACAAGTATGAAGCATATGCTTAACAAATCATAAGTTGAAAATCTCATGTCTCGTGAATACGAATATCCAAACCTCATGCTACTTGACTTAGGTCCCAAGCAAGTTCTTGTCATTGTAAGCATACATGTATCATCGAGAACGCCAATGGGGTACCTCTTGCCCGATGACATGGAAACAAGCCCACATCAAAATGACAAGACAAACAGACAATGGACACCTTGACATCTCTTTTATTTACCATTGGTATAGCTTTTTTATTTTGAGATGCGTCGTCGAATGTCCACTATGGGCATGCTGTAAATTTCCACCATGAATGATGCATGGCTTAGATTAGCGGCCCAGGCGTTTCTCTAACACATATACAAACTCCATGAGCTCACAAGTTTCCAACTTATTTCACATCGCTAGGTATCCATAAACAAAAGATCATGATATCAACTAAATACGAGTAAGTGCAATGTTGAAAGAGTGCCCCATGACAACATGGCTGAGCTAACTCCCAACTTACAACTTGCAAGCATAACATCAACATAAGAGAGCCACAATGGTCAAGTTTATTAATTGCAAGAAAGTAAATGTGCCGTCAGGTTCGTGAGAGCTTTACTGACTAATTTTCACATAATAAAAAGTGTAATTTGAAGGATAGATAAAATCAAGATGAATGTACTTGGAATAGCAAATTGCTAATAGGTAGATATGGTGGACACATTGGAAAATTTTGGTTTTTGGTAGTTGGATGCACGAGAAGTATTCCCTCTCAGTACAGATGAAGGCTAGCAAAAGACTGGGAGCGACCAACTAAGAGAGCAATAATGGCCATAATCATGCATAGCGACAAAACATTATTAACCAAAGCATAAAGTGGTATCACTAGTCAAAAACCAAATGATCATAGAGGCTAGAGGCGACTTGTCAAAGTCAAACATGGTGTAAGCATGCGCCAAGTCAACCCAAATAAAGCATCAAAGGAGAAAACCACAATAATATGCTCTCATATAATAAAAACAACGCATGATCCTTTCAAAGGCACATTAAGCAATATCAGTCATTTTTGAGACAAGTCATGCTACAGCAAAAACTACTAAGCATACTATCAAAATAATATCAAGCATGACAAGCAAAATTCTAAGCCATAGTCTAAACAAGCTCCCATTTGTACCACTATAGGCATGAAACTTTTTTCTCTTTTCCAACACCAATCAACCTTTTTGTAACAACTTTTAAAGATGAAAACCAACATAGACCAGAGGTCTAAATACACCTTGATACAAAGAAATAACAAGATCTGAACAAAAATCAAGGTGAAAAACGAAAGCTAAACGCAGTACTAGAAAAAGAGAACACTCGTTGAACGAAAAGAGTGAAAACAAGAGTGTTCTTGGCAATGAAAAACAGAGTGTGTCTTCTACAAAAGAAATATGTTGGGGTCCAACCATTTATTACAGCAAACAAAACAAAAGAAAACTGAAAGCGAAAGTAAAGACGGTCCAAGAAAAATGCATAGTATACAAAGCAATAAAAATATAGTGTCTTGAAAGATGACCTAATTTTTGCCGATGAAGAAGGGGTGCCTTGGGGCATCCCCAAGCTTTGATGCTTATACCTCTTGGATATTTCTTGGGGTGACATGGGCATCCCCAAGCTTGAGCTTTTGTCCATACTTCATCTCATCTCATCATTCTCCTTTCCCTACACTTGAAAACTTCCTTCATACAAAACTTCACACAGTTCCATTAGCAACATTAGTGTAAGCACGATAGTAAATCTACTCTTTTGATTCAGTTTCAACTCAAGTATAACACCAATTAAAGCATAAGCTACTATAGCAACTTCTCAAAAGTTCCGTGATCAAAAGAACTCAAAAAGAAAGTGATCAAGAGGCAAGCACAAATAGTGGCAGAATCTGTCAAAACAGAACAGCGGGTAAAGATCGATTTTTTTGAAAATCTTCTGTTGCTCAAATCGAAAAGTGCAAAACTAATGAAAGTTTGGCAATAACCTGGGGCATGTGCACAAGAAATCTTAGATCAAAAAGACGTTCTGAGAATTTTCATGAATTTTTACGGTACAGCACCGAAATCTGTTTCAGGACAGCAACTTCCCCAAATCTTACCTTCCTCCAATTAGAGGTTCTTCTTGGCACAAAAAACGAAGTAAAAATGATAAGAAGAGGTCATTACAGTAGTAATAACTTCCAAGACTCAACAAAAATAAAAAGTACTAAAAAGAAAATTGTCGGTGTTCTGGATACCGGGGTATCCCGGTCCACCTGCTCCTGGGCTCCTTCAACGGCCCAACTTCGGCCCAGGGGTAGACCGACAACTGAAGCCCAGCGGAGAAGACCCTCATGAGGAGAACGACAGCCAAAACTGCTAAGGACCAGAAGACCTCCTCACGATCTGTTTCTCATGAGGGGATGGACCATCCACGTCAGCTCAGTACGTTTCCATGCTGAGCAAGAAGATAAGGATAGAAGACCGCGTACCATCCACGCTACCCCGACAGGGAGGAGACCAGCTTTTGCCGTGCCTACATAAAGCGGCACAGTGGTTGTTGGCCACCCCCCTAAAAATAGGATGGACAATGCAGGGCGCCAGAGGAGGACGTCAGCTTCCTCCACCCACTCCTGTGGACCGGCGCCACTGCTCTACGAAGAATCCGTCTACCAAAGACCCAAGACAACAGCTGCCCCTCCTCCTTGGCTGTTTGTAGCAACCCCTTCCCCAAGATGATAAGGGGAAGGAGGACCTCGGCACTATAAAAGGAGGGGAGGCCACCCCTTAGAGGGGATCCGATCTCCATCTCCGGGCTCCTAGCTAGGCTAAGTTGGTTCTTCTACCTTCGGCCAGTTAGAGCTCTGTAACCAAGACCTTGTACTCCTCGTGAGGTATTGCGTCGTAATACAAGAAGGCAGGAAGTAGGGGCTTTACCTCACCACGAGGGCCCTAAACCTGGGTAAAGCTCGGTGTCTCTCTCTCTCTGCAGTGCGGTGTGCTTTCCGGCGTCTCGAGTCTTCCGTCGCCGTGTTTCGTTGCGATCCAAGGTCTCACGCGTACAGCCCCCTGCGTTTGAATCTTTGGGTCCGTCGTGTGGTACCCCGTGTTCTTGCGACACGAAATCCATCGACATTTGGCGCACCAGGTAGGGGGCTATGGTGTGTTTCTTAGATCCGCTTCGACATGGGCGACGATCGTCTCATGCGTCTTCGTCTCCGTGCTGTCTACGAGAGTCGTTGCTGGGGTCATCGTCGAGTCCTCAATGCCTTGGAGGCTATCGGGCAAGTTGACGAGCCGGAGGTTGGCAACATCGGCTTCGGGGGCTTCGCGGCGCTCTCCGGGCCCCTTCGTCGTGCGGCTTGGCCGCCGCGCTTCAGGCCAGATGCGTCGGCTCACTTCAATGGATCGTCCAATCCCATCGAGTTCCTGCAGTGCTACACAATTGATGTCCGTGCGGCTAGAGGTGACGGGCGCGTCATGGCCAACTGGTTCCCGATGGCCACAAAGGGCGAGTCCCGGCAATGGATCTTAGGCTTGCCACCTGGATCCATTTCATCCTGGAGGGATCTCTGCGAGTGCTTCCCCGACAAGTACGCTCCCCTGGGGCCCGGACCAGAGGGGGCATAGGCACGTGTCGCCCTCGATGGCCTATCCCGGGGCGCATGAAGACTGGGCTGGGGGCTTGGAGGGCTCTGCCTTCCCGCCCTCAGCAGAGAAGAAGGATCTCCTTCTTCGCGAGGGATAAAAGTGTAACGGCAAGCTTTGCCTGTTCTCAACCTTCTTTAGTTTGCATAATTGTTGGAATTCTTGGTGTTTCTACTATTGATGCTAATCAGGGGATTTGGATGGATCGCGGCCTAACGCGAACATGAGCTCTCGCTCGTCTGCCTTTCGAGAAAGAGCCGGAGCACGGTGTCCGCGCTGGGGCCTTCGCCCGGAAAACAGCAGGCCCGCAAAACCCAGAACGGATTGAGCTCTGACTAAGGGAACGACCCGCTACAGTCACCTTATACGGTCCATGGTGCTCTCTCCTCTCGAGCGACACTCGAATGATGGCGTGTGAGCACACAAAGGTCGCACAATTCATGCGAGTTTGCATATCTTCAGCTGTCCCTGTCCACAGCCTTGAGTTTCTTCTCCTGGAATCGCCTTTGCTATGTTTGAACGCCAGGGGGGCTGCAGGGAGATAGTCTTGTAAGCCATCACAGTCACCTCTAGAGCGCCAGCGCCCGCTAGCCTTGCAAAGCTCCACGAGCTGCATACTAAGTGTTAGGCTGTTGTCCCGCTCGGAGGCTGGCCCCCGAACGGCGTAGAACACTTTTCAGGCAAAGGCAAATCGAGGAAAAATTACAAGGGTGCAAACAGGGATAATTTGGCGAACAAATGCCTTAAGTGTGATTACAACTTAAAAGGGCCCAGCAGGGCAATGTCTGACGTTCTCCAAGTGTGCACCTAAAGCAGATACATAAAAGGGGGAGGACTGCAGGCAGAGCTTATGGGGCGTCTTCCTCGGAGCCCTCGTCATCGCCGGTGCCCTGGCTGGAGTCCGAGGAGGCCTCTCCACTGGACTCCGTCGCGCCGTCGCTGCCAGCCTCCTCAGCTTCTTCACCACCGGACTCCCCGGAGCTCGTGGTGTCGTCGCTGGAGGAGCTCTCCTGGCCCGCGGCCGCGGACATTCCTGGGCGGGCGTAGATGGCCTGTAGGCGCTGCAGGGCGATGTCCAGCCGGGCCGCCCTGTCCTGCATCGCGCGGTCATGAGTGCCGGGCGGCGGAGGCGCTCTCCTCTCAGAACTTCCTCCAGGTCATTGTCGGGGCGAAGGCGCTGGAGGTTGGAGAAGATCTGCGTCCCTGCAAGTCCCAGGAGCTCTCGGCACTCGGCGTCGACGAGCTCCAAGACTTTGGCCGAAGCTTCAGCCAGCTGGCTGAAGAAGTGGATGATTGACCCGTCGTCTTCTGGAACGGTGGGCAGGGTCAGCCCGTGGATGCCCAGGCGGTGTGCCGCCTCCATGAGCCGGGCTGAGAACATGCGGAACATCTGCACGCGCTGCCGGCGCAACACGCGTGCCTCTGCTTCGGAGTCCCTAGCCTCCTGGAGTTCCCGGGAGAGCTCAACGATTTGGTGAACCATCGCTGAGTTCTCCTCTTCCAGCCGCATCACGTCACGCCGGAGCGTGTCGATCGTGGCATCGGCTTCTGCCAAGGCGCGCTCGGCGCCTCGGCGCACTTCATGCGCCCCCTTCAGCTCGACCTCCAGGTTTCGGACCTGACGCTCCAGGGTCTCGCGCCCCTGCTTGTACCTCACCAAGGCGGCATCGGTCTTGGCGTGGAAGTCCGCGCGGCACGCCTCGAGGTTCTCGGCGCGCTTCCGCTCGAACTCCTGCTCCAGGCTGATCCACTGCTGGTTCAGCATGCGGTCCATTCACTCCTGGAGGGAGTCGTCGCGCAGTTGCAGCGCTTCGCGGCATTGGTCTAGGTCGGTGTTGGCCTGGTTGACCATCTCCTCCCTGCTCTTGAGGGCCTCCCGCTCCCTAGCGAGCCGGTCCTCGAGGGCGGAGAGCTGCTCCTCCCGGAGGCGCAGCTCCTGTTCGCGGTCGCGAACTTCCGCCACCCGCACGGCGATCCCAGCCTCTTGTAGGCTCAGGCTCTCCGCGCGGGAATTGGCGCTCTCCTCGCGAGCGTGGAGAAGGGCCTCGCGGTCCTCGGCTTCCTCCATCCTCTGCCTTGCATTGGCAAAGAGGTCATCGGTGTTGGTCCTGGCCTGGTCCAAGAGGTGCTGCGCCACCCGCTTCGCTTCTTCCCCGGCCAGGGCCGGGTTGGGAGGTCCTACGGTGGAGGGAATCCTCTGGCGCGCTGCGGAGACGATCTCCGCGGCCTTGTTGTGCGCCCTAATGTCTACACACGCTTCTGTTCTTGTAGACAGTGTTGGGCCTCCAAGTGCAGAGGTTTGTAGAGCAGCAACAAGTTTCCCTTAAGTGGATCACCATAGGTTTATCAAACTCAGGGAGGAAGAGGTCAAAGATATCCCTCTCAAGCAACCCTGCAATTACGATACAGAAAGTCTCTTGTGTCCCCAACACACCCAATACACTTGTCAGATGTATAGGTGCACTAGTTCGGCGAAGAGATAGTGAAATACAAGTGGTATGGATGATTACAAGTAGTAAATACAATCTGGAATAAAAATGGCAGCAAGCAAACAAGTAACAAAATAGCGAGTAAACGGTGTGCAAAGCTTGGAAACAAGGCCTAGGGATCATACTTTCACTAGTGGACACACTCCCAACAAATATAACATAATTGAACCAATAGATACTATCATCAATATGCAACTCAAAACAATTCTCCAATGGAAAACATACACTAATCATGCGTAGGGCTACGAAGCACTCCTCAAAGTCCGTATGTACCCAAACTAGATTGTCCCACACTATCACCGTGAACGCACTAGATGGTTCCAACAAACACCAACATTTCATAGAGACATTAACCAAAAAGATACACATGATGCACACACTAGTCACCTTTACACCATGATACGAGGTATCTCCGGCGAGTATAATAATAAAGCATATGAGTAGCATAATATCTGAATAATAACATCTACCAATTCAACTAGATACAAAGCTCACGATCACATAAAGATCACATCATGGGAGAGAGAGGTGAACCACATAGCTACCGGTAGAGCCCTCAGCCCCGGGGGAGAACTACTCCCTCCTCATCATAGGAGACAGCAAGGTTGATGGAGATGGCGGTGAGGTCGATGGAGACGGCGGACACGGTGATGGAGACCGATGGAGATGGCTCCGGGGGCACTTCCCCATCCCGGCAGGGTGCCGGAACAGAGACTTCTGTCCCCTGAAATTCGTCGGTGGTGGTGGCGGAGCTGCGGAACTCTTTCTGGAAAATTTGCCGACCCCTCTAGGGTTTTTTGTCCCGAAGCTTTATATAGGCGAAGGGGCGTCGTCAGGGGGCTGCCAGAGCACCCTCACACATAGGGGGCATGGCCAGGGCCTGGGCCGCGCCGCTCTGGTGTGTGGGGCCCTCATGGCCCCACTCCGCCTCCTCTTCGGTTCTCTGGAAGCTTCCGGGAAAAATAAGACTTCTGGAACTTGTTTCGTCCAATTCCGAGAATATTTCCTGTGTAGCTTTTCTGAAACACAAAAACAACAAAAAATAGGGAACTGGCATTGTGGCATCTTGTCAATAGGTTAGTTCCGGAAATCGCATAAAAACGCCACGAAGTGTAACGAAACACAAGGAAAATGGTGTAAAAACAAGCATGGAGCATCAAAAATTATAGATACGTTTGAGACGTATCAGCATCCCCAAGCTTAACTCCTGCTCGTCCTCGAGTAGGTAAGTGATAACAAAAGAAATAATTTTTTAGGTGACATGTACCATCACAATCTTGATCATATATGTAAGCGTTGTGCGCTGGGATCAAAAGAACTTAAAACATGGGCATGAAAGATATGATCTTGATAGAAGAAACTTAGCAACCATGTTATAACATGAAAATGAACACAAATAAAAGATCATGAAAATGAAACAATGAAAGTCAAACGTGTGTTCAAATCATAAGGAAAAACATACAAATGGTTTTCAGCTTTTCCTTCATGGAGAGCAAAACATAAATGCATAGGACACCTTCAAGTTTAAGAGGGCGACTAGATACAAATAATTTAAGAACAAGTGAAACCATGATCATGAATCAATCAATGAAAACTATGGGACAATGCACATTATACTCAGAATGACAACTATGCTCTCTTAGATGGTGCATAAAGGTAGAAGGTGGTGACTCAACATAAAAGTAAAAAGAAAGGCCCTTCGCAGAGGGAAGCCGTGATTAAACATGTGCTAGAGCTTTTCATTTGTAAAACAGAGAGATAAAAATTGGTTTTGAGAGGTGGTTGTCTTTGTCAATGACTGGCAATGGGGTTCTTACTATCCTCCATACACAAATGAAGCAAGTTTTTGAGAGAGAGATTGGCACTTTTGTGCTCTTTTGTAAAGCTTGGCACTCCTCCCCACCTTTTTTCCTTTCTCAAACCATGGCTAACCGATTCCATCGGGTGCCCACCAACATTCACATACCATGGAGGAGTGCCTTTTTTTATTTTTTCTTTTCTTTTTGGAATAAGACAATATGGAAGATAGCAAATCCGACCACTACGTCCCCATGAGCTGAAAACAGTGTCACAAAACAAGAAGTATTTTGAAGGTTTTTTGAAAGGTAGCACATGAAAATTTACTTGGAATGGCTTATAAATACCATGCATAGGAATTTATAGTGGACACAATGGCAAACTTGGTTTTTGGGAGTTGGATGCACGAGTAGAGATCATACTCAGTACAAAATGAGGGCTAGCAAAAGACTGGGAGCGACCAACTAAGAGAGCAATAATGGCCATAATCATGCAAAGCGACAAAGCAACATTAAAAGAAGCATAAGATGGCATCAAAAGTCAAAAACTAAATGATCATAGAGGCTATGGTGACTTTGTATGAGTCAAACATGTGTGAGCATGCGCCAAGTCAACCCAAATAAAGCATCAAAGGAGAAAACCAAAATAATGCTTCCAAACGATAAAAACAACGCATGATTTTTTCAAAGGCTCATTAAGCAATCTCAGTTATTTGAGACAAGTCATGCTACAGCAAAAATCACTAAGCATACTATCAAAAAGACATCAAGCACGACATGCAAAAGCCTAGGCCGCAGTCTACACAAGCTCCTTCTTTTACCACTTTTTTGTATAAAGCTTTTTCTCTTTTCCAACACCATTCAAATTTTTTATAAACACCCCTTTTGATGAAAACCAATAAAGATCAGAGGCAAAAATACACCTTTATGAAAAGATATAACAAGATCTGAACACATATCAAGGCGAAAATCGAAAGCTAAACGCAGTTCTAGAAAAAGAGAACACTCGTTGAAACAATAAGAATGAAAACTAGAGTGTTCTTGGCAATGAAAAACGAGTTCATCTCCTCCAAAAGAAACATGATGTGATGTAACCATTTATGGCAGCAAACAAAACAAAAGAAAACTGAAAACAAAAACAACTGACGCTCCAAGAAAAATGCATAGTGCATGAAGCAATAAAAATATAGCGTTTTGAAAGGTGACCTGATTTTTGCCGATGAAGAAGGGGTGCCTCGGGGCATCCCCAAGCTTTGACGCTTGTACTTCTTGGATATTTCTTGGGGTGCATGGGCATCCCCAAGCTTGAGCTTTTGTCCATTCTTCAACTCATCTCATCATTCTCCGATCCCTACACTTGAAAACTTCCTTCATACAAAACTAAACACAAATTTATTAGCAACATTAGTGTAAGCATAGTAATGAATCAACCTCTTTTGCTTTAGGTTTCAACCTAAAACCACCACATATAAAGCATATACTACTGTAGAAACTTCTCCAAAAGTTCCGTGATCAAAAGAACTCAAAAAGAAAGCAATAAAGCGGCAAACACAAATATTGGCAGAAATCTGTCAAAACAGAACAGCTAACAAAGGTCGAATTTTTGAGGTGTTTTCTGTTGCTCAAATCAAAAAGTGTTCAACTAATGAAAGTTTGGATATAACCTGGGGCATATGCACAAGAAAGCTCAGGTCCAAAAGATACACAGAGAATTTTCACGAATTTTTACGGTGCAGCACCGAAAACTGTTTTAGGACAGCAACATCCCCAAATCTTACCTCACTCAAATTAGAGGCTTCTCTTGGAACAACAATGAAATAAAAAGGATAAGGAGCAGTTATTACAGTAGTAATAACTTCCAAGACTCAAATAAAATAAAATAAACTAGAAATAAAACATTGGGTTATCTCCCAAGAGTGCTTTTCTTTAACGCTTTTGAGCTAGGCGCAGTAATTTGCAAAGATGCTCATGTGGGCGCCATATAAGAGTTTGAGGCAAAGGCGCCATATAGGAACTTAAAGCAATAGAGAGCATCAAAAAGCATGTATGAAACACATTTAAATCTAAACCACTTCCTATGAAAAATAGTCTTGTAGAGAGACAAGTCATGAAAGTGCAAAGCAAAAAGCATAGGAAGGCAAAACAAGTACAACTTCAAGAATTGCAACATAAAGAGGGGAAACTCAATATTGTTGAGATCCATCAAACCATGTTTCCCTCTCTCATAATAACTTTCAGTAGCATCATGAATAGAACTGACAATATAACTATCACATAAAGCATCCCTATCATGAGCCACATGCATAAAAGAATTAATACTCCCCACATGAACAATCATAGTAGGAGCAGATTCAACAGAATAATTATTCTCATCACCATAATCATCAAAAACAGGAGGCATATTGTAATTATAACTATTTTTCTCCTCAAAAGTAGGTGAACTGAAAATATTATACTCATCATCATAACCATCATAAACTAGAGGTTTAGTATCATCACAAGCTAGAAAACAGCTATTTCGCAAAGCATACTCATCAAACATATCATCATAAGAAGGAACATGGATAGTACTAATGGTACAACAATTATTAACCTTAGAATCGGTACCAAAAAGATTTTCAATATCAAAAGTAGAGTGCTTTTCCCAATCACGATCACTAACATAGGTAACAGGCATAGGAACATCACATAGGGGACATAAAATATCATCAGAGCAAACTTTCTCCACTAAAGCTGGGGAACTAAAAATATCATGCTTAACAAAACCAGCTTCCCCAAGCTTAGACTTTTCTATAGCATTAGCAATAACGGTGTTCAAAGCATTCATACTAACAACACTATTAGCATGCAAATTAAGCTCCAAAGGTTTTTCAATTTTCTCTTCAAACACTTCATATCTAAACTCAGGAAAAAGACTAAAGAACTTTTGTTTTCCATTAAGCCTAACTAGTGAAAATAAAAACAAGAAACAAAAAGATGTAATTGTAGAATCTAAAGGAAATAACTCCGAGCACTCACACAGGAGGATGCGAGTACCTTTTACCTTACCTCCCCGGCAATGGCGCCAGAAAAGAGCTTGATGTCTACACACGCTTCTGTTCTTGTAGACAGTGTTGGGCCTCCAAGTGCAGAGGTTTGTAGAGCAGCAGCAAGTTTCCCTTAAGTGGATCACCCAAGGTTTATCGAACTCAGGGAGGAAGAGGTCAAAGCTATCCCTCTCAAGCAACCCTGCAATTACGATACAGAAAGTCTCTTGTGTCCCCAACACACCCAATACACTTGTCAGATGTATAGGTGCACTAGTTCGGCGAAGAGATAGTGAAATACAAGTGGTATGGATGATTACAAGTAGTAAATACAATCTGGAATAAAAATGGCAGCAAGCAAACAAGTAACAAAACAGCGAGTAAACGGTGTGCAAAGCTTGGAAACAAGGCCTAGGGATCATACTTTCACTAGTGGACACACTCCCAACAAATATAACATAATTGAACCAATAGATACTATCATCAATATGCAACTCAAAACAATTCTCCAATGGAAAACATACACTAATCATGCGTAGGGCTACGAAGCACTCCTCAAAGTCCGTATGCACCCAAACTAGATTATCCCACACTATCACCGTGAACGCACTAGATGGTTCCAACAAACACCAACATTTCATAGAGACATTAACCAAAAAGATACACATGATGCACACACTAGTCACCTTTACACCATGATATGAGGTATCTCCGGAGAGTATAATAATAAAGCATAGGAGTAGCATAATATCTGAATAATAACATCTACCAATTCAACTAGATACAAAGCTCACGATCACATAAAGATCACATCATGGGAGAGAGAGGTGAACCACATAGCTACCGGTAGAGCCCTCAGCCCCGGGGGAGAACTACTCCCTCCGCATCATAGGAGACAGCAAGGTTGATGGAGATGGCGGTGAGGTCGATGGAGACGGCGGAGACGGTGATGGAGACCGATGGAGATGGCTCCGGGGGCACTTCCCCGTCCTGGCAGGGTGCCGGAACAGAGACTTCTGCCCCCCGAAATTCGTCGGCGGTGGCGGCAGAGCTGCGGAACTATTTCTGGAAATTTTGCCGACCCCTCTAGGGTTTTCCGTCCCGAGGCTTTATATAGGCGAAGGGGCATCGTCAGGGGGCTGCCAGAGCACCCTCACACATAGGGGGCGCAGCCAGGGCCTAGGCCGCGCCGCTCTGGTGTGTGGGGCCCTCGTGGCCCCACTCCGCCTCATCTTCGGTTCTCTGGAAGCTTCCGGGAAAAATAAGACTTCTGGAACTTGTTTCGTCCAATTCCAAGAATATTTCCTGTGTAGCTTTTCTGAAACACAAAAACAACAGAAAATAGGGAATTGGCACTGTGGCATCTTGTCAATAGGTTAGTTCCAGAAATCGCATAAAAACACCACGAAGTGTAACGAAACACAATGCAAATGGTGTAAAAACAAGCATGGAGCATCAAAAATTATAGATACGTTTGAGACGTATCACGCCCTGGCCAGGACGTCCCTCGCCGACGCCCTCGCCCTTGCCAAGACCTCCTCGGCCTCGTCAGCCGCGCTTGCGTGGATCTCCTCCGCCTCCTTCCTCGCCTGCTCGCGGTGTTCGGCCGCGAGCTGGTCTAGAAGGCGACACCTCTCCGCGGCCTGGTGGAGAAGGGCCCAACCTTCGTCAAGGCATGCTTCGTCAGCAGCGCACGCCTTGGCAATCTCGCTCTAGAAGGTGCCCATCATGGCCGCCAGCACCCTCGCCCACGCATCGTCAGCATTGGTGTGGGGGTCCACGGCGATCCTCAAGGGCCTCCCCGAGATCTCCGGCAGGGGAGGCAATGGGGCTCTAGAAGGGCCCGGCTCTGCGGAGGCCGTTCCCCTTTTGTTGTGGGGCTCGGGGGTTGCCCCCTCTGTCGAGCGGGTCGCCCACATGCCGGCTGGAGCGCCAGGGGTGGCAGAAGGCACCCTAGGGGCGCCAGATGTGCTTGCAGTTGCGGGGGCAACAGGTGCCGCCCCCGTGGTCTCTGGTGTGCCCCCCGCGCTGGGGGGCTCGGTCGTACCAGGAGCTGGTGCAGCTCCCGCTGTGGACGGTGCTTCCGGACGCACGACCCTCTTCTTCTCTGGTGGCGCGCGGCAGCATCGCCGGTGTGGCGGTGGACGCCGAGTCAGGGCCCGGCGTGGTCTGGCTGGTCTTCCTCTTCTTCTTCTTATCTTCCTTCTTCTCCTCGGCATCCCTGGAGGGGGAAGGGGAAAAGAGATTAAGAAAAAGGTAAGTCAAAGACTAAGATTGTTGCAGGAATACTCACGAGGCGTCGCGCTCAACCCACCCCCTCTTGCTCGGGAGGGCCGAGGTCAGTGGTGGCGGTGCAGAGGACTCGCCGGTCGGCTCCTTGCCACGGGAAGCCCCCGCCTTGGGTCACCGGCTGGCGCGTTCGTCGTTGAACTTGGAGCGGCACTCCGCCTCCAAGCGGGCAAGGCACCCCTCCTCCTCCAGGTCTCGTGATGAAGACGCATTAGCGTCTCCCCAGGTGGGCTGGTCCGGCAAGGTGGACTCATCATCGGAGGAGTCCGAGAGTATCACGGTTGACGAGGGGTTAACTCGACAAATGTCCTAGATGAAGGACTTAGGATCGAGGGAAGAGCAACGACTAGAGATTCCGGGATCGAGATTGGCACACGATGTACCTAGGTTCACGTCCCCGCGGTGGAGGATCGCTACATCCTGCTAGCATTCTAGTATATGATCACAATGGTGTTTACATGGAGCCGTTGTAGGCGGAGTTTTGTATCTAGTCTATGTCTAATCTATCTTGTATGCTATGAGATATCTTGAATTATGAGTTGTCCCTCTAGGGGCGCCCCTGTCTGGCTTTATATATGCAACCGGGCTAAGGTTTTACAAATGTCCTAGTCGAATACGGATTAGAACCTTCCTTCTTTGTCTCCAAGTCAATCTTCGAGTCCTTGTGCTAGTCCACCTCCATAATGGGCCGGACCCGGTATACTAATCTGTGGGTACCCGAAGGGCATATCCATGTCAGTAGCCCCCGAGACTCTACTTGAGTCGCAGACTCGGGTTGAGTCTCCAAACTTCAAATCTTCAATCTTTGACTTCTTCAAACTTTCGACTTCATATATCTTCGGCTTCTTCAAACTTCGACTGCTTGAAATATGCGCTCCCGATGGGAGTAAATGTTGAGTCCATGGACTCGAAATTTTCTTCCTCGTTCTTCTCGAAATAACTTTTCATTGGGTGTGCGACCAGCGCTCCCGATGGGAATAGCCCCCAAGGCTATGGTCGGATACTTGTAGTCGATCATAGGCTCAAATAGTCTTCTTCTTCTCTTGTTGTCGAATTATTTCTCAAAATTGTCTTTCTATCGGGTGCGCGGCCAGCGCTCCCGATGGGAGTAGCCCCCGAGTCTATGTTCGGGTAATTGTAGCTGGGCATAGACTCAAGTTGTACTACTCGAAGAACTTTTGACTCCTGTGGAAGGACTTGATGATTTTGTCGACTCCTGCAGAAAATATGAATAATTGTGAAATACTTTGTCTCTCGAAGAAATATTGCGCTTGCATATTGTAATGATGATGTAGTATGTAAAATAAAAACTCGATGTTTTTTGTGCAATTTTGTTGCTCGTACGTAAGACCCTTTCGTTAGCCTGATGCACTTCACGGCTCGATCAGCTACTCAGGTCAGACGTAATGTGATGCGTTTGCCGCATTTGAATTTCAAGATACTTGCTAAGCCTTTTCGTTAGCCCGACGCCCAAGATTTGTGCCTTGCCAACCGTTAGTCGAGCTTCTGTGACTGTAAACTAAATTGTCAAGTATTCGACAAGGAACGCCAGCTACTAGGGCTTTCGCAATTTTTCGAAGTCAATGATATGCAAGATGATTGTTCATGGCGGAGCCCCCGAGTGTCGGGTGCGGCAAAAGGTAAATAATAATCGAATCTTGGAAGAGGAAAACTTAGCTTTTATCGGGTGCGGCATGGTCGGCGCGGCGTAGTCGACGATGACGTAGTCAAGTTGTTGTCGTAGAATCACAATCACGATCGGAGGCGAAGTTGTTGTCGAGCCCCCGAGAGCTGTTGGGATCGTCACGTTGCTGATGTCGACGAAATCGTAGGTCCTGAGTATGAGCTTTCGCACTCAGGGGCGAGTTGATGTCGAGCCAACGAGCGTTGCCAATAGTTTGCGCTAGTGCGCGATGGCGAGCCCCCGAGCGTAACAAGCCGCAGTTGATGCTGCAATCGACGATGTTGAAGACGAAGTAGTCGAAATATTTTTTCCTCTGTGTTGTCCGAGCAGCGTAGTCAAAATATGTCTGGCGAGTAGTCAAAATATTTTGTCGAGTTGTGCGAAGGCAATTCATAATCTTCATGCGCGAAATACGTATGTAGACGCTCTTTATAGATCAATTCCTTTTCCTCTTTTTTTCTTGTGGCCAGGCGTGATTTGCTGATGGATTTGCTAGTATAATGCTCTTCCAGTTGATTCAATTTTGCTTTGAAGATGTACACCACGTGCGCCACCTGCTCTTTATTACCCACAATGAGTGCATCGAAACTTGCTCCATGAAAGCGGAAAGATCAAACAAGTCTGGCTGGGAATTTGCTGTTAATTGCTGCCTAGTTGCTGCCTGTCTCGACGGACGAATTTGACGCGCTCACGGAAACCGTCCAGAACACCAACCTTTGCTCTTTGTAGATCGGTTTTTGTGCCGTGGTGACGCGGCAATTTGACGGATCGATTGGTAACTCCGATGGATCGCCAGGAGACGCTTCTCAATTGCTCATGATCTTCCAAATCTTTTTTTTCTCAGAGTGCTCAGCTCCTAGAAGTCGTGTGAAGCTGATCAGCTGGACTTGTCGATGTTGGCGATAAAATGATGAGATGCGATCTGCCAGATGATTCGGCGAGACGTAATCTGATTATGACGATCCACGCCGGTGAACCAGGCGACCTTGGCGGAGATGATGGAGACGACGGATGCTGTTGTTGATGACGAATTTTGTTGAAGCTACCTGTCTTGCTGCTGCTGTCGGTAACTGCAAAATTTGTTGATCTTGTCGACAAAAAAAGTTGAAGGATCCGTCCGGATAACAAAATTCAGTCGCCGTGATCCCCACGGTCGGCGCCAATTGACGAGGGTTAACTCGACAAATGTCCTAGATGAAGGACTTAGGATCGGGGAGATAGAGCGTCGGATGAACTCGAAGGTAAAGTTAGTCGAAATAGGTGTATATCGAAAGTAAACTTGGGTGTTGAACCTGGCTTGCTTTCAATCTGGCCTAAACCGTCCCCTCCTGGCCCCTATATATAGGTGGCCAGGTCTCGAGGATCAGGTAGGGTCCGATACAGATTACAATATCGACATACGGTAAGAACTCGTATCTCGACTATTATTACAATTGGGCCTAGCTAAACGGGTCTCAGGGGTACTCAACTAGCGGGCTCTATTAGCTATACCCTTGTCAACGGTACTCTCCAAACGCCTCCGGCGGGCCGCCCGCTGTCCAGATTTGGCGCCGTCATTGCCAAGATCTCCGGAGGCCTCGGGCCTCGCTCCCCGCGCCGCCGAGTCCTGTTCCGACTTGGCTGCCGGTGCGCTCGGAAGAGGGCTAGGCGTGGCACCGTTGGCAAGGAATGGGCCCCAAGCGTTGAACTTCAAGATCCCGGCCGTAACGCGGCTGGTCTCCCGGGCGCCCAGGCTGTAGATCGGCAGGGCCGTGCAGGGGATCGCTGGGATGGAAGCAGAGGAAAAGAAGGCTCTTATTCCCTCCTCCCAGGCGTCGGCGTTGAGCTCGCTGGCATGAAGCCGGAGGTCGTCCCCAGCCCAGTGTGCCCAGATGCTTCGACGATGGTCCTGGAGGGGGGCGATGAGCCTGGTGACGAATTCCACTCCAACCATGGTCCCCGTGACGCCGGCCTTTCGGAGGTCGCTGATCCGTGGGCGGAGCGTCTTCAAGGCCTCCTCTAGAAGGGCCTCGCTTACCCAGGTGGTGAGCTTGGCGGGAGGCACTCCGGTGACGAGGAAGAGCTCGGATTCTTCGAGGGTGTCGACGAAGAGCCAGCGGCTTCGAAAGTCTTCAACTTTCTTCATCCACTTCAAGTCGATGAAGTCACCCTCCGTTCCGGCAGTGGCGATGAAGGAGACACAGCCTGAGCTCTGGTTCAGCCCAGAAGACCAAAGAGAGAAGAGGTGGTGGAAGTACGCCACCGACGGCTTGATGCTGATCCATGCCTCGCAGGCGTAGGCAAAGACCTCCAGCAGGGCGACAGACTTGGGGTGAAGGTGAATCGCTTGGATCCCGTAGGTCTCCAAGATTGCCAGGAGGAAGGGGGAGAATGGCGGCACCAGGCCGGCAAAGACGGAGAAGAGGAAGAAGGGCTGCACCATCGCGGGCAAGGTGTCCCGCGGCATCCGGCCGTGCCAGATGCGAGTGGCGCCCCACTCGCTGTTCTTGCTCCCAACCATCTCACGGACGGTTTGGAGCTCGCGGCTGCTCTTGATGCGGGATTCGAGCAGAGGCACCGCCGGCTGCGGCGCCGCTTCTGAAGGCCTTGCTGCTCTGGTGGCTCTGCGCGGTGCCATGGCACTGTCGTCGTCGGAGGATTGCGACGAGAAGGTAGAAGGCTAGAAGGGATTGGATGCGCAAGTTCTTTAGAAAGGGGAGCGGTGGCGGTGATGTGCTGTGAAGGAGGAGAAGGATCCTTCTCTGCTAAGCTTTAAAGGGGGCAGAGAGGGCACGGTTTCCCAAACATCGCCCTTGATGCGACGGTTCGAAAACACCCGTTACTCCTCCCACGGAGCACGATCTCCACGCCGCTTCGTCTCGCCAACTGCAGGCATGCCACGTGTCTGCAGTTTTGCATCTTCACATGGTCCTCTGACCGCGTGCGTTGATGGCCCAGCAGCTTCTGGGGGCCCCTGACCCTTCGCTCCCTCGAGAGGGCGCGTTTGCGGGCCAGGCTCCCGGGGGACTATTGTCAGTGTTCTGGATATCGGGGTATCCCGGTCCACCTGCTCGTGGGCTCCTTCAACGGCCCAGCTTCGGCCCAGGGGTAGACCGACAACTGAAGCCCAGCGGAGAAGACCCTCATGAGGAGGCACCTCATGAGGAGAACGACAGCCAAAACTGCTAAGGACCAGAAGACCTCCTCACGAGCTATTTCTCATGAGGGGATGGACCATCCACGTCAGCTCAGTACGTTTCCGTGCTGAGCAAGAAGATAAGGACAGAAGACCGCGTACCATCCACGCTACCCCGACAGGGAGGAGACCAGCTTTCACCGTGCCTGCATAAAGCGGCACAGTGGTTGTTGGCCGCCCCCCTAAAAATAGGGTGGACGGTGCAGGGCACCAGAGGAGGACGTCAGCTTCCTCCACCCACTCCTGTGGACCGGCGCCACTACTCTACGAAGACTACGTCTACCGAAGACCCAAGACAACAACTGCCCCTCCTCCTTGGCCGTTTGTGGCAACCCCTTCCCCAAGATGATAAGGGGAAGGAGGACCTCGGCAGTATAAAAGGAGGGGAGGCCAGCCCTTAGAGGGGATCCGATCTCCATCTCTGGGCTCCTAGCTAGGCTAAGTTGGTTCTTCTACCTTCGGCCAGTTAGAGCTCTGTAACCAAGACCTTGTACTCCTCGCGAGGTATCGCGTCGTAATACAAGAAGACAGGAAGTAGGGGCTTTACCTCACCACGAGGGCCCTGAACCTGGGTAAAGCTCGGTGTCTCTCTCTCTGCAGTCCGGTGTGCTTTCCGGCGTCTCGAGTCTTCCATCACCGTGTTTCGTTGCGATCCAAGGTCTCACGCGTACAACCCTTGCGTTCGAATCTTTGGGTCCGTCGTGTGGTACCCCATGTTCTTGCGACATGAAATCCATCGACAAAAACATTGGGTTATCTCCCAAGAGTGCTTTTCTTTAAGGCCTTTGAGCTAGGCGCAGAAAGTGGAAATCAAGTAATTTCAAGCGATGTAGCATCAAGATTATAATTTGCTCTAAGAATAGAGTCAAAAGTAATTTATTTTTCTTTCTAGGGAAGTGGTTCATACCTTTCTTGAGCGGGAATTGATATTTAATGGTGCCTTCCTTCATATCAATAACTAGAATAATACCCCCTCGCATTGCTGCGGATTTGGTAGATATAAAATGGTTGTGCGCACCAAATGCCACTACAAATAAATTGGATATAATTTGAGACTCATACAAAATGTAGTCTCATTTAGATAAAACATGATAAACAAATATTATCATATAGCATGGGCCGGTGAAATCTCATGCATTGCATATGTTCAATTTATGTATTAAGTACGCATGAATGACCACCACATATGCTTCATGCTTGTAACTTGTCAATAGAAAATTCTTTTAGGAGATATTTGTAGCGAGACCAATCTATCCATCAATAAATTCAATTAAGAAATTTATGGATTCTTCTCCAAATTTGAAAATACTTGATTTCTACTTTTTGCGCCTAGCTCAAAGGCGTTAAAGAATAGCACTCTTGAGAGATAACCCAATGTTTTCTTTTCTGTACTTTTTCTTTTTGTTGAGACTTGAAAGTTATTACTACTGTAATGACCTCTCCTTATCATTTTATTTTGTTTTTGTGCCAAGAAGGACCTCTAATTGGAGGAAGGTAAGATTTGGGGAAGTTGCTGCCCTAAAACAGATTTCTGCGTTGTACCGTAAAAATTCGTGAAAATTCTCAGAATGTCTTTTTGATATGCGATTTCTTGTGCACATGCCCCAGGTTGTTTTCTAACATTCATTAGTTTTGCACTTTTCGATTTGAGCAACAGAAGATTTTCAAAAAAAATCGATCTTTACCAGCTGTTCTGTTTTGACAGATTTCTGTCACTATTTGCGTTTGCCTCTTGATCGCCTTCTTTTTGAGTTCTTTTGATCACGGAACTTTTGAGAGAGTTGCTACAGTAGCTTATGCTTTAATGGGTGTTATACTTGAGTTGAAACTGAACCAAAAGTGGATTTACCATCTTGCATGCACTAATGTTGCTAATAAGAATTGTGTGAAGTTTTGTATGAAGGAAGTTTTCAAGTGTAGGGAAAGGAGAATGATGAGATGAGATGAAGTATGGACAAAAGCTCAAGCTTGGGGATGCCCATGTCACCCCAAGAAATATCCAAGAAGTACCAGCGTCAAAGCTTGGGATGCCCCGAGGCACCCCTTCTTCATCAACAAATATCAAGTCACCTTTCCAAGACACTATATTTTTATTGCTTCGTATTCTATGTGTTTTTCTTAGAGCGTCTTTATTTTCGCTTTCAGTTTTGTTTTGTTTTGTTTGCTGCAATAAATGGTTAGACCCCAACATATTTCTCTTGGAGAAGACACACTCCGTTTTTCATTGCCAAGAACACTCTAGTTTTCACTCTTATCGTTCAACAAGAGTTCTCTTTTTCTAGTACTGCGTTTAGCTTTCATTTTTTGCCTTGATTTTCTGTTCAGAACTTGTTATTTCTTTGTAGCAAGGTGTGTTTATACCTCTGGTCTATGTTGGTTTTCATTTTTAAGAGTTGTTTCAAAAAGGTTGATTGGTGTTGGAAAAGAGAAATAAGTTTCATGCCTATAGTGGTACAAATGGGAGCTTGTTTAGACTGTGGCTTAGACTTTTGCATGTCATGCTCGATGTTATTTTGATTATATGCTTAGTAGTTTTTGTTGTAGCATGACTTGTCTCAAATGACTGAGATTGCTTAATGTGCCTTTGAAAGAATCATGTGTTGTTTTTATCATATGGGAGCATATTATTGTGGTAATCTCCTTTGATGCTTTATTTGGGTTCACTTGGCGCATGATTACACCATGTTTGACTTTAACCAGTCGCCTCAAGCCTCTATGATCATTTGGACTTTGACTTGTGATACCACTTTATGCTTTGGTTAATAATGTTTTGTCGCTATGCATGATTATGGCCGTTATTGCTCTCTTAGTTGGTCGCTCCCAGTCATTTGCTAGCCTTCATCTGTACTGAGAGGGAATACTTCCCGTGCATCCAACTACCAAAAACAAAGTTTTTTTCGAAGAGTCCACTATAAATTCCTATGCATGGTATTTGCAAGCCATTCCAAGTAAATTTTCATGTGCTACCTTACAAAAAACCTTCAAAATACTTCTCATTTTGTGACACTATTTTCAGCTCATGGGGACGTAGTGGTAGGGTTTTGTATCTTCCATATTGTAATCTTTCAAAAAAGTAAAAAATGGAAAAAAGAAAAGAAAAAAAGGCACTCCTCCATGGTATGTGAAAGTTGGTGGGCACCCGATGGAATCGGTTAGCCATGGTTTGTGAAAGGAAAAGTGGGGAGGAGTGCCAAGCTTTATAAAAGAGCACAAATGTGCAAATTTCTCTCAAAAACTTGTTTAGTATGGAAGATAGTAAGAACCCCATTGCCAGTCGTTGACAAGAACAACCACCTCTCAAAACAATTTTTATCTCTGTTTTACAAATGAAAAGCTCTAGCACATGCTAAATCATTGCTTCCCTCTGCGAAGGGCCTTTCTTTTACTTTTATGTTGAGTCTTCACCTTCTACCTTTATGCACCATCTAAGAGAGCATAGTTGTCATTCTGAGTATAATGTGAATGGTCCCAAAATTTATTATTGATTGATTCATGATTGTGGTTTTGCTTATTCTCAAATTATTTGTATCTAGTCACCCTCTTAAACTTGAAGGTGTCCTATGCATTTATGTTTTGCTACTCCATGAGGGACAAGCTAAATACCGCTTTGCTAAGTTTTTCTATATGCTCAAAACAAACAATTTACTTTCATTGCATTATTACTCATGATCTTTTGTTTGTGTTACTTTTCATGTTATAACATGGTTGCTAAGTTCTATTGTCAAGATTATATCTTTTATGCCCATGTTTAGAGTACTTTGACCTCAGCACTCAATGATTTACATTGTTTGATCAAGTTTGTGTTGGTGCATGTCACCTCAAAAATTATTGTTTTGTTATCACTTACCTACTCGAGGACGAGCAGGAGTTAAGCATGGGGATGCTTGATACGTCTCAAACGTATCTATAATTTTTGATGCTCCATGCTTGTTTATGCACCATTTGCTTTGTGTTTTGTTTACACTTCGTGGTGTTTTTATGCATTTTCCGGAACTAACCTATTAACAAGATGCCACAGTGTCAGTTCCCTGTTTTCTGCTGTTTTTGTGTTTCAGAAAAGTTACACAGGAAATATTCTCAGAATTGGACGAAACAAAAGCCGAAGTCCCTAATTACCTGACACGAAGACGGAGTCCAAAGGAGAGCAGGAGGCGAACCAGAGGATGACCACACCATATGGTGGCGCGGGCCAGGGCTTGGCCGCGCCAACAGGGGGTGTGACCGCCTGGTCCACCCCTTGACATCACCCTTCTGCCTATATATTCTCCTCGACGAGAAAACCATAAGGGCCCAAACTCTTTTCCAAAAAATATACTGCTAGCTGCCGCTGTCATCGACGCGAGATCGGGAGGGTCCAGAAGCTCTTCTCGGCACCCTGCCGGAGAGGGGAATCACCACCGGAGGCCTTCTTCATCACCATGCCTGCCTCCAGAGTGATGTGTGAGTAGTCTACCTTGGACTACGGGTCCATAGCAGTAGCTAGATGGATGTCTTCTCCTCCATGTGCTTCATGTTTAGATCTTGTGAGCTGCCTATCATGATCAAGATCATCGTTATGTAATTCTACATGTTGTGTTTTTTGGGATCCGATGAATATTGAGTACTATGTCAAGTTGATTTGTGATTTATCATCTCTATGTTGTTTATGATCTTGCATGCTCTCTGTTGCTAGTAGATATCTTGGCCAAGTAGATGCTAGTAACTCCAAGAGGGAGTATTTATGCTCGATAGTGGGTTCATGCCTCTAGTAACTTGGGGGAGTGACAACAACCTCTAAAGTTGTAGATGTGCTTTTGCTACTAGGGAGAAAACAACAATCTTTTGTTCAGGGACATTTGTATTGTTTACATTACACACTTTGCTTAAGGCGATAATCTATTGCTTGCAACTTAATACCCAACAGTTGTTCGAATGATATCCGGCGGGTGGATTATTAGTCATAGATGCAGTTGTATTACGGTCTATGTATTATGTTGTAATGCCCAAGTGAATCTCATAGTGATCCTCATGACATGTACATGCATTGCTTGCATTCTTTATTCTGTCAATTGCCCAACTGTAATTTGTTTACCCAGCATGTTATTTATCTTTATGGAGAGACACCTCTAGTGAACTGTGGACCCCGATCCATTCTTTTACATTCTTTTACATTCATATTAGCATTTACTTTTTACAAGCATTATTTGCTTTATTGCAAACAACTATCTTTTACCACACGATACATTTAATCCTTTGTTTACAGCAAACCAGTAAGATTGACAACCTCACTACTAGTTGGGCAAAGTACATTGGTTGTGTTGTGTGTAGGTTCCACGTTGCCTCTGGTGCAGAGCTTTGCCTAGATAGGCGCCATAAACAAATTTTCTGGAGCGTCGCCAAGCCAGCTAGCATCAACCTTCGGAAGTGGTTTCTTTCTCCTAGTGGTTCGATAAAACCTTGGTTTCATACTGAGGGAAACTTGCCGCTGTGCTCATCATACCTTCCTCTTGGGGTTCCCAACTGGGTGGCTAAGCACCGCCAATCAGGGCTCCATTTCTTCGTTGTTGATTTGCTGATGGCGTGTTGTTAGTGGCTCCTTGATACGTTGCAAACATATCTATAATTTTTGATGCTCCATGCTTGTTTTACACCAATTGCTTTATGTTTTATTTACACTTAGTGGCATTTTTATGCATTTTCTGGAACTAACCTATTAACAAGATGCCACAGTGCCAGTTCCTGTTTTCTGTGTTTTTCTATTCCAGGTTTTTACCAAAGGAAATATTCTCGGAATTGGATGAAACAAAAGCCAGACCTCCTATTTTTCCTGACATGAAGATGGAGTCCAAAGCAGAGACGGAGGAGGGCACCGAGGTGGCCACACCACCTGGTGGCACGGGTCCACCCCTGGCCGTGCCAAGCCATGGTGTGGGCCCCTTGGGTGCCCTCTGACATCGCCCTTCCGCCTATATTTTTCCCTCCAACACGAAAACCCTAGAGTCCGGCATCCATCCACGAAAAGTTCCACACCACCGCCGCCATCGAAGACCAATTTTGGGGGACAGAAGTATTTGTTCTAGCACCCTGCCGGGATGGGGAATTGCCCCTGGAGCCATCTCCATCGACTCCACCGCCATCTCCATCGATGTTGCTGACTCCCATGATGAGGAGGGAGTAGTTATCCCTCGAGGCTAAGGGCTCTACCGGTAGCTATGTGTTCATTTCTCTCTCCCATGGTGTGATCTTTATGTGATCATGAGCTTTGTAATCTAGTTGAATTGGTAGATATTACTCTTCATCTATTATGCTACTCAAGTGCTTTTATTAATGTAATCTCCAGACACACCTTGTCCCACGATGTGAAGTTGATAGCGTGCGCATTGTGTGTGGCTCTTAGGCTAAATTTTACAGTAATACTTATCATGACATATGATTTGAGTTGGATGTCTCTATGAATTGTGGTGTTTGTCTAGAACCATATAGTGCACTCAAGGTGACATTGTGGATAATCTAGATTGGGGAATGCAAACTTTAAGGAGAGCTTTCATAGACCTACACATGATTAGTGTTCGTTATCCAACCAGAGAGTAGTTCAGTGTAGCATAGTGAAGAAAGATATTTATGTGTTCAATTATGTTATCTTTGTTGAGAGTGTCCACTAGTGAAAGTATGATCCTTAGGCCTTGTTTCTAAGCATTGAAACACCGTTTACAACCAGTTTTGCTACATGTTTGCTTGCAACCATTTTTATTTCAGATTGCAATTACCACTCATAATCATCCATAGTACTAGTATTTCACTATCTCTTCGCTGAACTAGTGCACCTATACACCTGACAAGTGTATTGGGTGTGTTGGGGACATAATAGACTTCTTGTATCTTAATTGCAGGGTTGGTTGAGAGAGATATCTTTGACCTCTTCCTTCCTGAGTTCGATAAACCTTGGGTGATCCACTTAAGGGAATCTTACTGCTGTTCTATGAACCTCTGCACTTGGAGGCCCAACACTGTCTACAAGAATAGAAGTGTTCGTAGACATCAAGCTCTATTCTGGCGTTGTTGCGGGGGAGGTAAGGAAAAAGGTACTCACATCCTCTGGCTACTAAGCTATCTTCTAGTACTGTTGCTGGTGTGAGAGTGCTCAAAGTTATTTCCTTTAGTTTCTGCAATTACATCTTTTTGTTTCTTGTTTTTATTTTCACTAGGTAGGCTTGATGGAAAACAACAGCAAAATTAGAGAGCTTTATAGTATTTATCTTGAGTTAGGACATGAAGTGTTTGAAGAGAAAATTAAAAAACTTATGGAACTTTATTTGCATGCTAATAGCAATGTTATTAGTATGAATTCTTTGAACACCATTATTGCTAATGCTATGGAAAAGTCTAAGCTTGGGGAAGCTAATTTTGATGAGCATGATATTTTTAGTCCCCCAAGCACGGAGGAGAAAATTTACTTTGATGATACTATACCTCCAATTTATGATGATTACAATGATGAATATGATATTTTTAGTCCACCTACTATTGAGGTGAAAATTAATTATGATTACAATATGCCTCCTATATTTGATGATTATGGTGATGAGAATAATAATGATAGCTATTTTGTTGAATTTGCCCCCACTACGATTAATAAGAATGACTATGCTTATATGGAGAGTAATAATTCTTTTATGCATGTGGCTCATGATAAGAATGTTTTATGTGATAGTTATATTGTTAATTTTATTCATGATGCTACTGAAAGTTATTATGAGAGAGGGGAACATGGTTTTATGCATCTCAATAATATTAAGTCTCCTCTCTTTATGTTGAAAGTTTTGATGTTGCACATTTTTTGCTTTCCTATGCTTGTTGCTTTGTGCTTTCATGACATGTTTGTTTACAAGATTCTTTTTCATAGGAAGTGGGTTAGACTTAAAAGTATTTCATATTTGCTTTTTGATACTCTCTTTTGCTTCAAGCTCTTTTATGGCGCTTACGTAAGCATCTTTTAAAATCACTACGCCTAGCTCAAAGGCGTTAAAGAAAAGCACTTTTGGGAGACAACCCATTTTATTTTTGCTTTCAGTTTATTTTTGTTTCTTTAAGTCTTGGAAGTTGTTACCTCTGTAGCAACCTCTCCTTATCCTTTTTTTTGTTTTTGTGCCAAGAATAGCCTCTAATAGGAAGAAGGTAAGATTTTGGGAAGTTGCTGTCTAGAAATAGATTTCTGCACCTCGCTGTAAAAATTCGTGAAAAACCCAGAACATCGTATTGATTTGAATTTTTTTTTGTACATGCCCCAGGTTATTATCTAACTTTCGTTAGTTTTGCATTTTTCGATTTGAGCAACAGAAGATTTTCAAAAAATTGATCTTCACGTGATGTTCTGTTTTGATAGATTTCTGCCACTATTTGCATTTGCCTCTTGATCTCTTTCTTTTTGAGTTC
Organism: Dactylis glomerata; assembly: GCA_007115705.1. Taxonomy (NCBI): domain Eukaryota; kingdom Viridiplantae; phylum Streptophyta; class Magnoliopsida; order Poales; family Poaceae; genus Dactylis; species Dactylis glomerata. The sequence continues at coordinate 2,067,703 of QXEO01002102.1, forward strand.
TTTTGATCACAGAACTTTTAGAAGAAGTTGCTACAGTTTCTAATGTTTTAATGGAAGTTGTACTTGAGTTGAAACTGAACCAAAAGTGGATCTACTATCTTGCATAAACTAATGTTGCTAATGAGAATTGTGTGAAGTTTTGTATCAAGGAAGCTTTCAAGTGTAGGGAAAGGAGAATGATGAGATGAGATGAAGGTTGGACAAAAGCTCAAGCTTGGGGATGCCCATGTCACCCCAAGAAATATCCAAGAAGTACAAGCGTCAAAGCTTGGGGATGCCCAAGGCACCCCCTTCTTCATCAACAAAAATATCAGGTCATCTTTCAAGACACTATATTTTTATTGCTTCATATGCTATGTGTTTTCTTGGAGCTTCTTTATTTTTTGCTCTCAATTTTCTTTTGTTTTGTGTGTTGTAATAAATGGTTGGACCCCAGGATATTTCTTTTGGAGAAGACACACTCCGTTTTCATTGCCTAGAACACTCTAGTTTTCACTCTTATCGTTCTACGAGTGTTCTCTTTTGCTAGTACTTCATTTAGCTTTTGTTTTTCACCTTTATTTTTGTTCAGAACTTGTTAGTTCTTTGTAGTTAGGTGTGTTTAGACCTCTGGTCTTTGTTGATTTTTATCCTTGAGAGTTGTTTCAAATTGGTTGATTGGTGTTGGAAAAGAGTAAAATGTTTCATGCTTATAGTGATGCAAAAGGAAGCTTGTTTAGACTGTGGCTTAGAATTTAGCATGTCATGCTAGATATTATTTTGATTATATGCTTAGTATTTATTGTTGTAGCATGACTTGTGTCAAATAACTGAGAGTGCTTGATGTGCCATTGAAAGAATCATGCATTGTTTTTACCATACAAAAGCATAATATTGTGGTATTCTCCTTTGGTGCTTTATTTGGGTTGACTTGGCGCATGCTTACACCATGTTTTGACTATAAACCAGTCGCCTCAAGCCTCTATGATCATTTAGTTTTTGACTTGTAATATCACTTTATGCTTTGATTAATAATGTTTTGTTGCTATGCATGATTATGGCCGTTATTGCTCTCTTAGTTGGTCGCTCCCAGTCCCTTTCTAGCCTTCATTTGTACTGAGTATGAGCTCTACTCGTGCATCCAACTTCCAAAAACCAAAGTTTGCCAATGTGTCCACCATATCTACCTATTAGCAATTTGCATTCCAAGTATATTGAGTATAATGTGCATAGTCCCAAAATTAGGATAGCATAGTTGTCATTCTGAGTATAATGACTAGGATAGCATAGTTGTCATTCTGAGTATAATGTGCATAGTCCCAAAATTTATTATTAATTGATTCATGATTATGGTATTGCTTGTTCTCAAATTATTTGTATCTAGTCACCCTTTGAACTTTGAAGGTGTCCTATGCATTTATGTTTTGCTACTCCATGCAGGACAAGCTGAATACCACTTTACTATGTTTTCTCTATGCTCAAAACAAACAAATGACTTTCGATGCATTATTATTCATGATCTTTTGTTTGTGTTACTTTTCATGTTGTAACATGGTTGCTAAGCTTTATGGTTAGAGTTATATCTTTTATGCCCATGTTTAGAGAACTTTGATCTCAACTTGCAATGCTTTACATTGACTTGACCAAGATTGTGTTGGCTGCATGTGACCTCAAAAATTATTTTTTGTTATCACTTACCTACTCAAGGACGAACAGGAGTTAAGCTTGGGGATGCTTGATACGCTGCAAACGTGTCTATAATTTTTGATGCTCCATGCTTGCTTTACACCAATTGCTTTATGTTTTATTTACACTTAGTGGCATTTTTATGCATTTTCTAGAACTAACCTATTAACAAGATGCCACAATGCCAGTTCCTGTTTTCTACTGTTTTTCTATTCTAGGTTTTTACCAAAGGAAATATTCTCGGAATTGGATGAAACAAAATCCAAACCTCCTATTTTTCCTGACACGAAGACGGAGTCCGAAGCAGAGATGGAGGAGGGCACCGAGGTGGCCACACCACGTGGTGGCACGGGTCCACCCATGGTGATACGTCTCTAACGTATCTATAATTTTTGAAGCTCCATGCTTGTTTTTACACCATTTTCTTAGGGTTTCATTACACTTCGTGGCATTTTTATGCATTTTCTGGAACTAACCTATTAACGAGATGCCACGGTGCCAGTTCCCTGTTTTCTACTATTTTTGTGTTTTAGAAAAGTTATACAGAAAATATTCTCGGAATCTGGGGGAGTGACAGAAACCTCTAAGGTTGTAGATGTGCTGTTGTCACTAGGGAGAAAATAACATTCATATGCTCAAGGGCATATGCTTTGTTTACATTACACACTTTGCTTAATGCAGTTATCTGTTGTTCGCAACTTAATACTTATGGAGTTCTCAGATTGATTTGCCACAAGTGGATTATTAGTCATAGATGTAGTTGGATGGTGGTCTATGTATCTTGTTGTAATGCCCAGAGTAAATCTCATAGTGATCCTCTCGACATATGCACATTGTCTTTATTCTATCAATTGCCCAACTGTAATTTGTTTACCCAGCATGTGTTATTTTATCTTATGGAGAGACACCACTAGTGAACTGTGGACCCCGGTCCTATTTCCATTATATTGCTATCACCTGTTTACTTTACTCGCACTGTTTACTTTACTTGCATACTACTATCACTTTCCACTCGTATTTTGACTAGTATTACAATTGGGCCTAGCTTAACGGGCCTCAGGGGTACTCAACTAACGGGCTCTATTATCTATACCCTTGTCATGCACTGTTTACTTTACTCGCATACTACTATCACTTTCCACTCGATACGCTCATACCCTTTGTTTCAAGCAAACCGGTGAGATTGACAACCTCATCGTAAGTTGGGAACAAAGTATTTGGTTGTGTTGTGTGCAGGTTCCACGTTGCTATTAGTTGAAGACGCGCTAACAAGATATCGTTAACGGCGCCCTTGTTGGAGTGTCACTAGGCTAGCAAGCATCACCTTCTTGAGTTTGGCTTTTTCCTACTGGTTTGATTAAACCTTGGTTTCTTACTGAGGGAAAAACTTGCTGCAATATTCATCATACCTTCCTCTTGGGGTTTCCTAACTGTCCGGTCATTTACTTCATCATCACCGTGCCATCTATAGCAATCAAGACTTTTTCTGGCGCCGTTGCCGGGGAAAAAGAAGACTTCTGCAAGGGGAGTTTCGCACGCATATCCTTTACTTTGTTTTAAGTTTTGCTTTTACTTTATTTTTATTTGCATCATTTTATCAAAAACACAAAAAAATTAGTTTCCTTTATAGTTGTTATTTCTTTACACTAGTTCATTATGTTGTTCCCTAAGTACGTTTTGGAGGACCTCTCAGTTGGTAGTAGTTCTATTATTGGGAAAAGTAACATCGAGGAGTTCTTTAATCATATTAGTATGCATAAAGATGTTGAGGAAAAATCTTTGGCTAAGCTTGCTCCTAGTTATGAAGTTGCTTCTGCTTATTTAATTCACATGTTAGAAGCTAGGTTTGCAAGCCTTAATCCTTTTATGCAACACATGTTTCTTAAGCTTCATGATACTGAGGACCCCGAAAAGAAAGCTTTTATCTTGGAAACTTTGCGCATAGAATTTAGAGATGTGGCCATGTAAGCAAGGAAATTTTTTTATGAAATTTAATAAGCTTGGCTTGCCTATAGAGGTTGTTGGTACAACCAATGAAGAATCTAGAGTACCAATACCTTGTAAACTTGTAGGAATTCATGGTGCTTTGGAAAAAAAAATTAGTTGGATTTGTCCTGAAAATCTTTTTGATGAAAGTAGCATCGGGCACGGAGGTACCCCATTGGCGGTTCTCGATGATACATGTATACTTACAATGACAAGAGCTTGCTTGGGACTCTAAGTCGAGTAGCATGAGGTTTGGGTATTCGTACTTCACGGGACACGAGGTTTTTAACTTATGATTTGTCAATCATATGCAGCATAAGTGTATTCGCATTAACTTTAACCATTAAAGATGCCTATGATGGGGAAATGAGAGCTCAAAGCTAGTAAGTACCATAATTTTTGAAGGTTTATAAAACTTGCAATCACTGCTTCCCTCCGCGAAGGGCCTTTCTTTTACTTTTTATGTTGAGTCACCACCTTCTACCTTTATACACCGTCTAAGAGAGCATAGTTGTCATTCTGAGTATAATGTACATTGTCCCAAAGTTTTCATTGATTGATTCATGATGTTGGTTTCACTTGTTCTTAAATTACTTGTATCTATTTGCCCTCTTAAACTTGAAGGTGTCCTATGCATTTATGTTTTGCTCTCTCATGAAGGACAAGCTGAAAACCATTTGTATGTTTTTCCATATGATTTGAACACACGTTTGACTTTCATTGTTTCATTTTCATGATCTTTCATTTGTGTTCTTTTTCATGTTATAACATGGTTGCTCAGTTTCTTCTATCAAAATTATATCTTTCATTCCCATGTTTTAAGTTCTTTTGATCCCAGCGCACAACGCTTACATAGATGATCAAGATTGTGTAGGTGCATGTCACCTCAAAAATTATTTCTTTTCTTATCACTTACCTACTCAAGGACGAGCAGCAGTTAAGCTTGGGGATGCTGATACGTCTCTAACGTATCTATAATTTTTGATGCTCCAAGCTTGTTTTTACACCATTTGCTTAGTGTTTTGTTATACTTCGTGGCATTTTTATGCATTTTCCAGAACTAACCTATTAACGAGATGCCACAGTGCCAGTTCCCTATTTTCTACTATTTTTGTGTTTCAGAAAAGTTACACAGGAAATATTTTCGGAATTGGACGAAACAAAAGCCAAACATCCAGAAATTCACTGAAGCTTCCAGAGAACCGAAGAGGAGACGGAGTGGGGCCATGAGGGGCCCACACAACAGGGTGGCGCGGCCCAGGGCTAGGCCGTGCCCCCTATGTGTGTGGCCACCTCGGTCCACTTCTAACGATGCACCTTTGCCTATAAAGACCCCCCGACGGGAAAAACCTAAAAACGGGATCACTTTTCCAGAATACATCGTGATCCGCCGCTGCCGTCGACCCGAGATCGGGAGGGTCCAGAAGCTCTTCCCGGCACCCTGCCGGAGAGGGGAATCGCTACCGGAGGTCTTCTTCATCGCCATGCTTGCCTCCGGCACGATGAGTGAGTAGTCTACCTTGGACTATGGGTCCATAGCAGTAGCTAGATGGTTGTCTTCTCCACCATGTGCTTCATGTTTAGATCTCATGAGCTGCCTTACATGATCGAGATCACCGTTATGTAATTCTACATGTTGTGTTTGTTGGGTTCCGATGAATATTGGTGTTATGATTGAGTTGATGTGCTGAATATTATCTTATGTTATCTCTATGTTGTTTATGATCTTGCATGCTCTCCGTTGTTAGTAGCTATCTTGGCCAAGTAGATACTAGTGACTCCAAGAGGGGGTATTTATGCTCGATAGTTGGGTTCATGCCTCTATTTAATCTAGGGGACTGACAGAAACCTCTAAGGTTGTAGATGTGTTGTTGCCACTCGGGAGAAAACAACATTCAAATGCTCAAGGGCATATGCTTTGTTTACATTACACACTTTGCTTAATGCAGTTATCTGTTGTTCGCAACTTAATACTTGTAGAGTTCTCGGATTGACTCGCCACAAGTGGATTATTAGTCATAGATGCAGTTGGATGGCGGTCTATGTATCTTGTTGTAATGCCCAGAGTAAATCTCATAGTGATCCTCTCGACATATGCACGTTATCTTTATTCTATCAATTGCCCAATTGTAATTTGTTTACCCAGCATGTGTTATTTTATCTTATGGAGAGACACCACTAATGAACTGTGGACCCCGGTCCTATTTCCATTATATTGCTATCACCTGTTTACTTTACTCGCACTGATGAGGGGTTAACTCAAAAAATGTCCTAGATGAAGGACTTAGCATCGGGGAGATGGGCGTCAGATGAACTCGAAGGTAAAATCAGTCAAACAAGGTGGCTATGAAAGTAAACGTGGGTGAAGAACCTGGCTTGCTTTCAATCTAGCCTACACCATCCCCTCCTGGCCCCTATATATAGGTGGCCAGGTCTCGAGGATCGGGTAGGGTTCGATACAGATTACAATATCGACATACGGTAAGAACTCGTATTTTGACTAGTATTACAATTGGGTCTAGCTTAACGGGCCTCAGGGGTAATCAACTAACGGGCTCTATTATCTATACCCTTGTCAGTAGCCCCCGAGATTCTACCAGAATTGTAGATTCGGGTTGAATCTCAGATCTTCTACTCTTCGTCTTGATCAATTCTTCGACTTCCTCATGTCTTTAAATCTTTCGACTTGGTCTTATCGACTTATTCATAATGATACTTTGCAAGGGGTTTTGATGAACAAGCCTGACAACTCTGACGGATCAAGAGGTCAGTTAACTGCCGGAACAGACACTTGCCACCTACTTCAAATTCAATCCCCTTGGATTTGAATTCGGGAAACCGGTCAAACCCATTCTTTTGCCGCATTTAGGACTCACAACGAATGAATCCCAGTGGTTCTCAGGGTACCCAGTGCGTCCACCAGGATTTTTCTTCACATCGTAGACACGGATACATACCAGCAGAGCGCATCCATGTGCATATACTGGGCCACACGGGGCGGATCCTGGGGTCTTACCTTCGTGATATATTTCAACCACGGCATTCAAGTTTTGTCGCGATGACGCAACTCGAGAATCATATGTCGCAGCCTTGTTTGACTATTTCAGCCTACAAAATATTCGGGTTTACTCAACCATGATCAATAAAAATCTTCCTCCCGATGGTAGTAGTTATTCTTCCAGAAGCTTATTCGCCTTCATTTGTTCATTATAGAACATCGTCGGGTGCGCGCCCAGTGCTCCCGATGTAAGTAGCCCCCGAGGCTATAATCGAAAAATCTTTTTTCGAGTATAGTCTCAAAGATAGCATGCATTCTTTCATATCTTGAGATCATAATGTGACTCAATAACATTGTTGGGTGCGCGCTCAGCGCTCCAGATGGTAGTAGCCCCCGAGGCTATAGTCGAAAAATCTTTTTTTGAGTATGGTCTCAAAAGATTACTCCCCTTCTACCAGGTTCAATTTTTCGTTGGCTTCTTTGATCTCTCTTTTCCTAAGCTCACCAACTCGAACCATCATTGGAATATCATAGTCTTCAATTCTCGTTACTCGTACGTTTGTGACGTCATTAATCTGTTTGCATTTATCTCTAGAATTTGACCGTTACCCATGGGCAACACAGTAATTTTGCAATTCTTCTGCTCGTTAGTGGGCTGCCGTTTCCGTTCTTTGTGCCACGTCTCAACCCACGTTCCATTACCTGGACGCTATATAAGGGGAGAGTGGGGAAATTTACTGTTTACCAGTTCATTGCTTCCGTCGCCGCCACCATTGCTGCAATCTCTGCTTTCCTTTGATCTCTTGCTGAGCCCCCTTGCGCAGATCGTAGATGCGCGTGAAGCATTAGGCGCAGAAGCACAAGATGACCACGGGGAAGAACGTCGCAACGAGCTAGGTACCTTATGCCTTTATGCAGAAGGAGTTGGAGAAAGCCCAAGCGGATGGCCTCATCTCCAACGACGACAAGGTTATCTTCCCCAGCACTGCACGGATCCCCAAGCCCAGGGATGGTTTCCGAGTGATGTTCTTTGCCTATCTTTTGCGCGGTCTTTCTCTTCCTGCCCACGAATTTCTTCATGGGCTTCTTTTTGTTTACAGTGTGCAGCTTCACCAGCTCACACCAAACTCTATCTTGCACATTGCTTGCTTCATAACTTTGTGCGAATCGTTTCTGGGGATTGATCCCCATTTTCTTCTTTGGAGAGCCCTCTTTCGGCTCCGCCCCAATGTCATGTTGTCCAAGAAACCCGAATTGGGCGGAGCTTGCATCTCTCTTCGCTCTGAATCACAGTATTTGGAGTTTTCGATGGCTGCCTCGGTACAAGGTTGGAGGACCAAGTGGTTTTACATCAAGGACCGGAAGAATTCCTCCTCCGATAAGTACGACCTTGCCCCCTTTGACACCTCGCAAGAATTGAAGAAATTGGCCTCGTGGGATTCGCCTCCCACGGAAGCTGAGATGGAGGAGATCAAACCACTCCTGGCCCACATCCAAGAGCTGAAAAGTGGCAAGGAAGGTGCCCTTTCGGGTACACAACTCATGGCTTTTTTTCTTGCAACATCGGGTTCAACCGCTGCAACATCGTCTTTCCAAGTTGTGGACTTTTTCAGGCTTGGAGGATCCTTCTCGAGTATCTGAGAATCTTATGGAGAAGAAGGATCTCGACAGGCGTGTGAGAGCTCTTACCACTCTCACCAAAGATGATGAAGTTATGGATTTAGCCGCAAGCCATTTTGATTCCGATCATCACTTACCTGCGGTAATTTTTACTTGTTTTTACTTTGCCTTGTTTTTCCTTTTATTCTTCGCCTTATGTCTTTTGAATTGTCTTGTTTGTGCAGGATCATCGACTTCTTGTTTCTCGCCCTCCTGTCCCAGAAGGAGGGAACATTCAGCATGTTCCTGTTTCTGCGGCCTCCGAAGCCCCTGAGACTGAGGACAGCCATGATGGAGACGAAGGCGAGGATTCGCTAGAAAGGTCTAGTTCGATGACATCGCCTCCTCCTGCTCTTTCTGAAGATATTGTCGTGGACAGGAAGATGAAACGTGTTGAAGAAATTGCTTCTTCCAGTGCCTCCGCCCCTAAGACTGCGGCTGGGGAATCTTTCGAGCCAGAGGATGGTGGAGAACTCTTCGACTACATGGACTCGTGAGTACTCACCTGTTTGTTTATCTTTTTGTTGTCGACCTTGATAACTAACTTTATCTGTTTCTCTTTTCCTCAGGGACGAGGAGGACCCGAAGAGATTTGCTGTTGAGGCCCCCGCCACTGATACTCTTGTTGTCAACGAGCCGCCATCACAAGAGGTTGATGCAGCAGCGAAACCTCAAAAAGCAGCGAAGAAGCCTGCCAAGAAGGCAGTCACTGTTCGTAGCTCAAGGCGCTTGCAGAAAGCTTTCGACGCTGGTGCTACCCTCGAGGCCCATCAGTCCACAAGCTCCTCCGATGACGTGCGTAAACATACTGTTATATTTACTTCACTTTACGTGTTGATGCTCACATCTTTATTTTCTGGACAGAGCCTAATGAAGAGATTCGTCGACTTGGGCAACGAATGCGTCGAGTACCTAAAAGTTGCCAAGGCCTCTGAAGGTAAGTCTTGTTCTTTTTGCTTTTACACTTCCTTATCTTTGTATGCCTGTCTTTGCTTCCTTGCTTGACTGTTTCTTTTCTCTTTGTTTAACCTAGGTGCTCTGAAGGCAGCCCATGCTCGCATTGCGTCGCTAGAAGCTAAACTCGAAGCTTCTAGGACAGCTTTTGATGCCGCCACTGCTGCCAAAGTCAATGCTGAGAAGTCTTCTAAGTCAGCATTGGCTAAGGCGAAGAAAGCAGAGAAGGACCTGGGTATCGCTAAGAAGGAGCATCTCCAGCGGGAACAGGCCATGGCTGAGCGGCTGAACCAGATGTCTGCTGCTGCTCAAGGTACATACTATACTCTTTTTTATTTTGACGGCTTTCTTGCTCTCTTACGTTTGCTGATGTATTCCTTTTCTGCTGTTTTGCTGTTTCTTTGGTTTGCCAGAATATAGTGAAGTGTCTGTGTCGACCTTGCAGCTTGATGAAGATCCTCTCTTGGCCGCGGTCGGCCTGCTTGAAGCGAACTGGATTTCTGTCCAGGATATCTTCGAGTTCATTAACCGCGTGCTTACGCGGATTTTTGTCGGGTTATGGCCCAAGAAAAAGGCCAATGTACCAGACTTGAAGGATCTTGCCAAAGCCTTCGACACCGAGGAGGACCCCATACTTACTATGAAGGGTCTCTCCCTAAAGCGAGGTGCCGAGGGGGCCATTGCCTTTGCCTATTCGCATGGTGAGGAGGTGAACTGGGAGAAGGTTAGCTCTTCACCCGGCCGTCCTCGTTCGGAACTGAAGCCTTTTTTCGTGAAGGCGAAAAAATATGCATCGGGCATTGTGTCGATGATTTCCCCTTCAGCGGCTTCCGCGACTGGTGCGGTGCCGATTTCGACTCCGGCCACAAGTGGTTCTGTTCCTCCTCCTGATGCTGGTGCTGCTTCTGCTATGCCTTCTTCCTCTACGGATCGTGAGGCCGAGGTGGCGTAGACTTGGCCTCCCTTGTAATTTAGTTTCTTCTTGATATGACAAACTTTCTAGTCGCATGTAGCCCAAGAACCTTAGTCAGAGGGCTTATGCTTTTGTAAATACATTCTCCTTTGTGAAATTTCATGCTATTTTTAGCTTCTGAGATGCTCCTCTTTTCTTTTTCTTTATTTTCGAGCCCTTGCGCGCTGGTAAATTACCTGGACGCGTTCAAGTTCCGTCGTCTGCCGATGCTTTTGACTCAGGAGTTTCGTCGCCTCGTCATCCTGTTTGCCGATGCAATGAGTATTCCTTGCGAATTGCAGATCTTGAAAGTTGTTTGACTTTGTCTAAACGCCAGGCGCATATGGCTATAGGTAAAGCCAGCAAATCTTGCGGGTTCGTGAAGCAGATATCCATACTCGAGGATAAGGTGACGAGTCTGACAGCTAGAATTGTACACTTGGAGGAGTGCGACTCTTTTCTCGTTGGTATTATCGAGTCTGCTTGCGAGTTGCTACGATGTAAGTTTCCCTGTCAATCTCCTCTTTTCCTTTTTAATGCAATGTTGCTATCCCATGATTTTTATTGCTGTAGGTACTTGCTTGGACTTCGTTGGCGAAGCTTGTCGCGTTTCTGAATGGATCGCGGCTCTTGAGAGATCGTCAGGTGGAGTCGAAACTTTCTGGTCTGACCCCCGGCGCCGCAATGCTATTGTGCTCCTCCAAGATCATGCTCAACATATTGGAGAGGCGGTTGATGCTTGTCGAAAAGCTCTGACTACCATGCATTCCGTGATGCTTCCCCATAACCCTCTTCCTGGAACTTTTCCTCAGCTGCTTGCTATTTTTCGGTCTACTCAGCGCATTCATCGCTTGATAGAACTTAACTTGGTGGTTGGTGCCAACTTTGCCCTTGGTTGGATGCGCAAGTGGCACCCAAGGCTCAATTTCGTCTCCATGTCACTGAGCTTACCTTCGGGGGGTGCTCAACTGCGAGTTCATATGGATGCTACTCTCCAACCGGCCAGGAGGCTCATAGCTAGGTTGCTTTGAGAGGATGTCGCATTTTTCTGCGAGCATCACTATTTGGACCCTTTGGGTGTAGACGATTCCGATCAGACATTGATGTAAAGTTTGTGTGCTTATGATGCGAGAGTATGCTGTTTTTCTAACTTTTGTGTCAAAAAATTTGTGCTCATAGCATTGCACCTTTTGTGTTTGCGTTGGTGCGCTTACCGCAACGTTTGAAGACATGTAGACTCAAATAAGAGGAACTTTTGTCTCTTTTGTTTTATTTATGCGTATAATGTAAGATACATGGGATAACCCAAGAGATCCAGCCGGTGGCCTGTGTTCTGGATCTAGAGGGCATTGCCCTGGAATAACTTGTGGCTTTTACAGCCTTATTTTCTTACTCTATTTATTCGCCTTATGTCGGTTGAGTTTTCTCTTCTTCTCCTGTGGACTTCTCTTGCTCTGGCGGCTGTACCCGAGGTTTCTTTACTTTTGGCTACTTGTGGTTTCCTTCGAGTTGCCGTGTGACTCCTGTAGTCGTGCTTTTTGTTTCCCCGTAGCTTTCCATCATGCCGAAGTTTTGGGCCATCTTATGGAACTCTTTGTCACATAAATCTGATAACTCGGAGCTTCCCTTTACTATGATAATTCCCCTGGGTCCTGGCATTTTTAGTACCAGGTAAGTATAGTGAGGTACTGTCGTGAATCGCGAAAACGCGGGTCTCCCGAGGATCGCATGATATTGTGATGGCCAGTCCATGACTTCGAAGTCGAGTTTCTCCCTTCTGTAGTTTTGTCGATTCCCGAAGCAAACGTTTAGTGCTATTCGACCAAGTGGATAGTTGGCACTTCCTGGGACTATTCCGTGAAAAGAGCAGTCAGTTGGTTTTAGGAACTCCAATGAAATGTGCATTGCCCGTAGGGTTTTCGTGTAAATTAGGTTTATTCCACTTCCTGCATCCATGAAAATTCTTTCGACATCGTACTTTCCTATTTGAGCTTTGAGTACGAAAGGCGCGTTTCCTGGCCGAGGTACTATTATCGGGTGATCATCTCTGCTGAATTCTATAGGTTGCTCTGACCAATGTAGGTATTCTGTTGTCACTGGAGGTGAAGTTATTGCGAGGTTGACTTGTCGAGTTATGCTTTTCTCCTCTTTGTTCGACTTGGGCATGATGCGTGGTGAATGACCAGCCCGTTGGGAACCCCAAGAGGAAGGTGTGATGAGTATAGCAGCTAGTTTTCCCTCAGTTAAGAAACCAAGGTTATGTCGATCAGGAGAAGAGCGGACAATACGACTAAAGGTGATACTTGCTAGTTTGCGACAGCTTCGGACAATTTATATGGCGCCTCGTCCAAGCTTTGCTTGCTAGCTGCAATGCGGAACCTGCACACAACACAACCAAATACTTTGTTCCCAACTTGCGATGAGGTTGTCAATCTCACCGGTTTGCTTGAAACAAAGGTTATGAGCGTATCGAGTGGGAAGTGATAATAGTATGCGAGTAAAGTAAACAGTGCGAGTAAAGTAAACAGGTGATAGCAATATGATGGAAATAGGACCGGGATCCACAGTTCACTAGTGGTGTCTCTCCATAAGATAAATAACACATGCTGGGTAAACAAATTACAGTTGGGCAATTGATAGAATAAAGATAAACGTGATATGTCAAGAAGATCACTATGCGATTTACTCTGGGCATTACAACAAAATACATAGACCGCCATCCAACTGCATCTATGACTAATAATCCACTCACGGGGATATCATCCGAAGACCCCATGAGTATTAAGTTGCGAACAACAGATAACTGCATTAAGCAAAGTGTGTAATGTAAACAAAGCATATGCCCTCGAGCATATGAATGTTGTTTTCCCCCTAGTAGCAACAGCACATCTACAACCTTAGAGGTTTCTGTCACTCCCCTAGATTAAATAGAGGCATGAACCCACTATCGAGCATAAATACCCCCTGTTAGAGTCACTAGCAACTACTCGGCCAAGATAGCTACTAACAACGGAGAGCATGCAATATCATAAACAACACAGAGATAACAAAAGATAAATTTCAGTATAGCAACTCAATCATAACACCAATATTCATCGGATCCCAACAAACCAAACATGTAGAATTACATAACGGTGATCTCAATCATGTAGGGCAGCTCATGAGATCTAAACATGAAGCACATGGTGGAGGAGACAACCATCTAGCTACTGCCATGGACCCATAGTCCAAGGTAGACTACTCACTCATCGCTCTGGAGGCAAGCATGGCGATGAAGAAGACCTCCGGTGGCGATTCCCCTCTCTGGCAGGGTGCCGGGAAGAGCTTCTGGACCCTCCCGATCTTTGGGTCGACGGCGGCGGCGGATCGCGATGTGTTCTGGAAAATTGATCGGGTACTTCGGTTTTTTCCGTCGGGGGGTCTTTATAGGCAAAGGGGCATCGTCAGAGGTGGCCCGAGGAGCCCTCACACATAGGGGGCGCGGCCAGGGCCTGGGCCGCGCCACCCTGGTGTGTGGGGCCCTCGTGGCCCCCCTCCAACTTCTCTTCGGATCTCTGGAAGCTTCCGGGAAAAATAAGACTTCAGGAACTTGTTTTGTCCAATTCCGAGAATATTTCCTGTGTATCACTTCTGAAACACAAAAACAGCAGAAAGCAGGGAACTGGCACTGTGGCGACTTGTTAATAGGTTAGTTTCCGGAAAATGCATAAAAGTGCCACGAAGTGTAACGAAACAGTAGGCAAATGGTGTAAAAACAAGCATGGAGCATCAAAAATTATAGATACGTTGGAGACGTATCAAGCATCCCCAAGCTTAACTCCTGCTCGTCCTTGAGTAGGTAAGTGATAACAAAAGAATAATTTTTGAGGTGACATGCACCTACACAATCTTGATCATATATGTAAGCATTTGTGAGCTGGGATCATAAGAACTTAAAACGTGGGCATGAAAGATATAATTTTGACAATAAAGACTTAGCAGCCATGTTGTAAACATGAAAATGAACACAAACAAAAGATCATGAAAATGAAACAATGAAAGTCAAACGTGTGTTCAAATCATAAGGAAAAACATACAAATGGTTTTCAGCTTGTCCTTCATAGAGAGCAAAACATAAATGCATAGGACACCTTCAAGTTTAAGAGGGCGACTAGATACAAATAATTTAAGAACAAGTGAAACCAACAATATGAATGAATCAATGAAAACTTTGGGACAATGCACATTATACTAAGAATGACAACTATGCTCTCTTAATGGTGCATAAAGATAGAAGGTGGTGACTCAACATAAAAGTAAAAGAAAGGCCCTTCGCAGAGGGAAGCAGTGATTGCAAGTTTTATAGACCTTCAAAAATTATGTTACTTACCGGCTTGGAGCTCTCATTGCCCCCATCATAAGCATCTTGAATGGTTAGAGTTAATGCGAGAACAATTATGATGCATATGCTTGACAAATCATAAGTCGAAAACCTCGTGCCCCGTGAATACGAGTACCCAAACCTCACGCTACTTTACTTAGAGTCCCAAGCAAGGCTCTTGTCATTGTAAGTATATATGTATCATCGAGAACCGCCAACGGGGTACCTCCGTGCTCGATGACATGGAACAACCCCACATCAAAATGACAGGACAAGCAGACAATGAACACCTCGACATCTCTTTTATTTGCCATTTGTTTAGCTTTTTATTGTGAGATACGTCGTCGAATGTCCACCATGGGTATGCTGCAAATTTCCACCATGAATTATGCATGGCTTAGATTGGCGGCCCAGGCGTTTCCCTAACACATATACAAACTCCATGATCCCCACAAGATTCCCAATTCATTTCACACTGCGGGCATCCATAAACAAAAGATCACGATATCAACTCAAATAAGAAGTGCAATGTTGAAAGCTTGCCCATGACAGCATGGATGGGCTAGAATCCAACTTACAACTTGCAAGCATAACAACTCAACATAAGAGACCACAATGTCAAATTTTAAGAACAAGGAAAAAGTAAAGTGTGCCTTCCGGTTCGTGAGAGCTTTACTGACCAATTTTCGCATAACACTGGTAAAAGTTTAATTTGAAGAGAAGATAAAAGCAAGTCAAATTTACTTGGAATAGTAAATTGCTAGTAGGTATGTATGGTGGACACTTTGGCAAACTTTGGTTTTTAGGAGTTGGATGTACGAGTAGAGCTCATACTCAGTACAAGGCGAGGGCTAGCAAAAGACTGGGAACGACCAACTAAGAGAGCAATAATGGCCATAATCATGCAAAGCGACATTAAAAGAAGCATAAGATGGCATCAAAAGTCAAAAACTAAATGATCATAGAGGCTATTGGCGACTTTGTAAGAGTCTAACATGTGTGAGCATGCGCCAAGTCAACCCAAATAAAGCATCAAGGAGAAAACTAAAATAATGTTTCCAAACAATAAAAACAACGCATGATTTTTTCAAAGGCTCATTAAGCAATCTCAGTTATTTGAGACAAGTCATGCTACAGCAAAACCACTAAGCATACTATCAAAAAGACATCAAGCATGACATGAAAAAGCCTAAGCCGCAGTCTACACAAGCTCCTTCTTGTACCACTTTTTTGCATAAAGCTTTTTCTCTTTTCCAACACCATTTGAAATTTTTTAAGACACCTCTTTTGATGAAAACCAATAAAGATCAGAGGCAAAAATTCACCTTGATGAAAAGATATGACAAGGTCTGAACGCAAATCAAGGCGAAAACGAAAACCAAAAGTAGTAGCAGAAAAAGAAGAACACTCGGTGAAATTGTAAGAATGAAAAACGGAGTGTTCTTGGCAAATGAAAAGCAAGGCAACTTCTCCAAAGGAAATTTGTTGGGGTCCAACCATTTATTACAGCAAACTAAACTAAACTAACTAAGAAAACTAAAACAACTGACGCTCCAAGAAAAACACATAGTGCATGAAGCAATAAAAATATAGTGTCTTGAAAGGTGACCTGATTTTTGCCGATGAAGAAGGGTTGCCTCGGGGGCATCCCCAAGCTTTGACGCTTGTACTTCTTGGATATTTCTTGGGGTGATGCATGGGCATCCCCAAGCTTGAGCTTTTGTCCATTCTTCAACTCATCTCATCATTCTCCAATCCCTACACTTGAAAACTTCCTTCATACAAAACTAAACACAAATCAATTAGCAACATTAGTGTAAGCATAACATATAATCAACCTCTTTTTGCTTCAGGTTTCAACCCAAAACCACCACATATAAAGTATATACTACTGTAGCAACTTCTCCAAAAGTTCCGTGATCAAAAGAACTCAAAAAGAAAGCGATAAAGCGGCAAAAACAAATAGTGGCAGAAATCTGTCAAAACAGAACAGCTGACAAAGGTCGAATTTTTGAGGGGTTTTATGTTGCTCAAATCAAAAAGTGTTCAACTAACGAAAGTTTGGATATAACCTGGGGCATATGCACAAGAAATCGCAGGTCCAAAAGATATACAGAGAATTTTCACGAATTTTTACGGTGCAGCACCGAAAACAGTTTCAGGACAGCAACATCCCCAAATCTTTCCCTCACTCAAATTAGAGGCTTCTCTTGGCACAACAATGAAATAAACAGGATAAGGAGAGGTCATTACAGTAGTAATGACTTCCAAGACTCAAATAAAAGAAAAATTACTGAAAAGAAAACATTGGGTTATCTCCCAAGAGTGCTTTTCTTTAACGCCTTTGAGCTAGGCGCAGAAAATTACGAATCAAGTAACATCAAGTGATAAAGTGCTAGGGTCAGCGGGTGCCTCACGTCTTCCTTTCTTACCTTTGCTCTTGACTCTAGGAAAGACATGGCTATTGCAAGGTGGAGAGATAAATCTTATATTGCCTTTTCCCACACCAATGACGACGCCCAGGAGTTTCAGTAGGGATCTTCCAAGTGTGATTTGTCCTTTTTCTACACATTCAATAACAAGATAATCAGTAGATATCATTCTTCCTAGGACTTTTGTAAAAACTCCTTCAACTATTCCAATGGGAAATATAGTGGCATTGTTAGTAAGAGAAATTCCTTCTCCCCCCTTAGAAAGCTTCCAAAGGCTCAAAGATTCATAAACATCCTTTGGCATAAGACAAAATTCAGACATAATATCACAACGAGCATGAAAAGTTTCACCACTAATGGTGATTTTTACCGTAGGATACCAACTCGAAGGTTCAGAATTTGTTGGCACATAATCAAAATGCTGGCGCAAAGTATTGTAGCAAGCATTCAAACTAGCAGTGCGAGTCTCAAGAGTATCAAGTCTATTAAAAATGCACACAAGAGAGAAATCAAAATAGGTTGGCATGCTGTAAATTGTAATCAACTTTTTTATAATATTGAAGGCTTGATCTCCATCACAATGAAGGAAATCTCCTTCTGCAGTAGCATCCAAAGCATATCTATAACGAAGAGCAAGTCCAAAGTAAAAGCTACTAAGAAGCAAACTCAAGGTCATTTTAGGTTAAGTTTTTCCATGCCAATCATAACTTCTAGACCAAGCTTCTTTAAAACTTTCCTCATCCTTTTGTTTAAAAGTAAAAATCATATCCTCGGGCGACATAGTAGTAGCAACTGAACTAGACATAGTAAACAACTACAAAGGATTCTAATTTTTTTGGGTTTTTGATATAGAACGATGCAAGTAAAAATAAAGTAAAGCAAAAATTAAAACAAAGTAAAGGATGTGTGTGCGAAAAATTCCCCTTGCAGAGGTCTTCCACTTCTTCCCCGGCAACGGCGCCAGAAAATTAGCTTGATGCGTGGTGAATGACCAGCCCGTTGGGAACCCCAAGAGGAAGGTGTGATGAGTATAGCAGCTAGTTTTCCCTCAGTTAAGAAACCAAGGTTATGTCGATCAGGAGAAGAGCGGACAATACGACTGAAGGTGATGCTTGCTAGTTTGCGACAGCTTCGGACAATTTAAATATGGCGCCTCGTCCAAGCTTTGCTTGCTAGCTGCAACGCGGAACCTGCACATAACACAACCAAATACTTTGTTCCCAACTTGCGATGAGGTTGTCAATCTCACCGGTTTGCTTGAAACAAAGGTTATGAGTGTATCAAGTGGGAAGTGATAATAGTATGCGAGTAAAGTAAATAGTGCGAGTAAAGTAAACAGGTGATAGCAATATGATGGAAATAGGACCGGGATCCATAGTTCACTAGTGGTGTCTCTCCATAAGATAAATAACACATGCTGGGTAAACAAATTACAGTTGGGCAATTGATAGAATAAAGATAAACGTGATATGTCAAGAAGATCACTATGCGATTTACTCTGGGCATTACAACAAAATACATAGACCGCCATCCAACTGCATCTATGACTAATAATCCACTCACGGGGATATCATCCGAACACCCCATGAGTATTAAGTTGCAAACAATAGATAACTGCATTAAGCAAAGTGTGTAATGTAAACAAAGCATATGCCCTCGAGCATATGAATGTTGTTTTCCCCCTAGTAGCAACAACACATCTACAACCTTAGAGGTTTCTATCACTCCCCCAGATTAAATAGAGGCATGAACCCACTATCGAGCATAAATACCCCCTCTTGGAGTCACTAGCAACTACTCGGCCAAGATAGCTACTAACAACGGAGAGCATGCAAGATCATAAACAACATAGAGATAACAAAAGATAAATTTCAGTATAGCAACTCAATCATAACACCAATATTCATCGGATCCCAACAAACCAAACATGTAGAATTACATAACGGTGATCTCAATCATGTAGGGCAGCTCATGAGATCTAAACATGAAGCATATGGTGGAGGAGACAACCATCTAGCTACTGCTATGGACCCATAGTCCAAGGTAGACTACTCACTCATCACTCCGGAGGCAAGCATGGCGATGAAGAAGACCTCCGGTGGCGATTCCCCTGTCGGGCAGGGTGCCGGGAAGAGCTTCTGGACCCTCCCGATCTTCGGGTCGACGGCGGTGGCGGATCGTGATGTGTTCTGGAAATTTGATTGGGTAGTTTTTTCCGTCGGGGGGTCTTTATAGGCGAAGGGGCATCGTCCGAGGTGGCCCGAGGAGCCCTCACACATAGGGGGTGTGGCCAGGGCCTGGGCCGCGCTGCCCTGGTGTGTGGGGCCCTTGTGGCCCACCTCCAACTTCTCTTCGGATCTCTGGAAGCTTCCGGGAAAAATAAGACTTCAGGAACTTGTTTCGTCCAATTCCGAGAATATTTCCTGTGTATCACTTCGGAAACACAAAAACAGCAGAAAACAGGGAACTGGCACTGTGGCGACTTGTTAATAGGTTAGTTCCGGAAAATGCATAAAAGTGCCACGAAGTGTTACAAAACAGTAGGCAAATGGTGTAAAAACAAGCATGGAGCATCAAAAATTATAGATACGTTGGAGACGTATCAGGGCACTGGTTGTATCATTGTTGTGATGTGCCCTTTAGATGGAACATATCCTTCCTCGTCGTCGCGTCCCTGGTTTGACTGATCTTGACCCTTGGGAGCTCCACTATTTCCTTGTTGGGTTGTCTGCGTGTTACTTGTGTTTCCCTCGTATCCCTGGCGTTTTGCCTCGGCTTGCTTGTTGAGTGCTGCTTCTTGTAGTTTCAAGAACGTTGTGCAATCTTTCATTGCGTGTCTGGATACACATTTCCCATTGACGAACGCAGAGTGGATATGACATGGCCCGTTGAGCATGTCTTCTGGTGACGGATTGTACTCTCTGGATTCCTTTGGCGGAATTTTTTTGTACTCTTCTCTCCCATAGTTGCGGTACCCCGAACTTTTCCGATCGTTGCTTTGATAGGTGTTATCTTTATATCCTGTGGCTACTTGGCTGTGGGAGCCATAATTGTCGTAATTACGGGACCTTCTCCTTTGACCTCCGTATCTGGTTCCTCTGTCATCTTCTGGTGATCGCGTGCGTTTATTGTTGCACGCATCTTCTCCATCTGCAAATCTGTTTGCTATATCCATTAGATCTGATACTGTTTTCGGCTTGATCCTGCCCATCTCTTCGACTAGGTCTCCTCGTCGTAACCCGATTATGAATGCATCTATTTCTCTTTTGTCCGAAACTTCGACTGCGGAATTTTTGATGAGACTCCATCTTTGGATGTATGTCCTTAATGTCTCCCTGCGTTGCTGTACGCAGGCTTTGACTTCTTCTATGGATGCTGGCCGCTTATATGTCGACTTGAAGTTGCTTGTAAATTGCTTTGTTAGCTCCTCCCAGCTTCCAATTGTTTCTTTTCCTAACTTGCTTAACCATGACCTTGTTGCTCCGATGAGGTGCAATTGCAAACTTTGCATTGCCGTTTCCTTGGTTCCTCCTAATAGTTTTACTGCTTGTAGATAATCTGAAAGCCATGATTATGGCTCCTGGGATCCGTCATATTTTTGCTGATCATGGGGAAGTTTGAAACCTTTGGGTACTAGCATGATGCGAACCCTACGGGTAAAGCATGGCGCCCCCATCTCCTTTTCGTCATCTTCGTAGTCATATGTTCTGTTGGGGGTTCTGGATCGTCGGGTTCCTTTGTTCTTTGGGCTATTGTATAGCCCAGGTGATGGTGTTCTAGATTGGTGACTCCCACTTCTGTGCCGAGGACTGCTGTGACGGCGTGGTGATCTAGGTTTGTGAGTTCCTTTGTTGTGATATGCCTCCTCCTCTTTTGCTGATAATTTGTTGCTGACAAGGGTATAGCTAATAGAGCCCGCTAGTTGAGTACCCCTGAGGCCTGTTAAGCTAGGCCCAATTGTAATGATAGTCAAGATACGAATTCTTACCGTATGTCGATATTGTAATCTGTATCGGACCCTACCCGATCCTCGAGACCTGGCCACCTATATATAGGGGCCGGGAGGGGACGGTGTAGGGTAGATTGAAATCAAGCCAGGTTCAACACCCAAGGTTACTTTCGATATACACCTATTTTGACTAACTTTACCTTCGAGTTCATCCAACACCCTATCTCCCCGATCCTAAGTCCTTCATCTAGGACATTTGTCAAGTTAACCCTCGTCAATTGGCGCCGACCGTGGGGACTCTGGGTGTTGGAATCATGAATTCGACGGCTTTTTCGCTTTTAGCCAACAGCAGTACAGAAGTCGACGAAAATCAAGAGATGGAGTTGACAATCGGAAGTTTAAGCATCTTCATTGGGCCGTCGGGTTCATCTCGCCTTTCAGATCCGATGAAACAAGATCCGTCGGCAAGCGAGCCCGAAACAGTGCAATGATGGAATATTCTGAAGGCTCTTCCAACGAGGTAAACTCGCCGGTCAGCTTAGGAGAAGTGCAAAAAGGAAAAATCGCAGGAGACGACGAAGCAATGGAAAATTTCGACGTAGGGGTCCAACTCGAAGATCTCATGATCTGCCACGACGATATCTTAGACAAGTCAACAGATACGTGGAAGACAGGGTTAGAGCTTTCTGAAGATGGTGACTCGATCTTCTCAAGCTTTAATAGTAACATCGGCAAACAATGCCAGGTGCTCGCCATTGTAGGAGACAATTCAGAAGAATTCGACGAAAACAACAATCCAGTGCTAAACCCAGCAAATATCGACAGAGGAGCAAATCATCTAGCAGAAGGGCAAACAACAAAATCCCTCACAACCAGGGAAAAAATTCGACTATCAGCCGACGAATGGAGAGTAATAAGGGAAGCTGTGGAAAATGGCACACCAATACCATCCAATTCCAGCAAGGACATGCTCCTGGGGTATCACTATGCCCTAAGGCAGCAGGCAAAGCAACTGGCAAAGGACAAAATAGAGATACAAAAAAGAAAAGACTCAGCCATCGCAGCCAGCAATGCCGCTCGCAGAGCACGAAGCGACGCGTCACATACTAACGCAAGGAGAAATCGTCGGCATGGTTCAAGGTACGAAAACCTCGAGTACTCAGAAAGGCAAAGCATCTCCAAAAACCTCGACTCGTCCTTCCTATCGGTCGACGAGCAGGGGAACATCGTACCAAAAAACCCTGAAGCAACACTAGTGGCAGCTCAAGGATATCTGCTTACAACTCGACCAAGTCCAGGGGACCCTAGGGAACATATGCATAGAGCAGCGCTGAACGGACTAAACATGGTGGGCCACAAGCTATCAGCAAAAGGAGAGGAGGCATATCACCACAAGGAAACACATAAGCCAAGGTCACCTCGCCGTCACAATAGTTCTCGACACAGAAGTAGTAATCAACGATGTCGGTGTTCTGGATACCGGGGTATCCCAGTCCACCTGCTCCTGGGCCACGTCATCGGCCCATCTTCAGAATCAACGACCCAAGCTGCGGAGAAGACCCTCACGAGGAGGCGCCTCGTGAGGAGAACGACGACGGAAACTGCTAAGGACCAGAAGACCTCCTCACAAGCTCCTGCTGGTGAGGAGAGGAAGCACGCCCACGTCAGCTCGGCACGTTTGCGTGCAGAGCAAGAAGATAACGGGCAGAAGACCGCGTACCGCCCACGCTACCCCCGACAGGGAGGAGACCAACTTTCGCTGTGCCTGCCCAAAGCGGCACAGTGGTTGTTGGCCACCCCCCTAAAAATAGCGTGGACGGTGCAGGGCGCCAGAGGAAGACGTCAGCTTCCTCCACCCACTCTGGTGGACCGGCGCCACTACCCTACGAAGACTACGTCCACCGAAGAATAGAGTCTACAGCTGTCCTCCCTCCTTGGCCGTGTGTGGCAACCCCTTCCCCAAGAAGATAAGGGGAAGGAGGACCTTGGCGCTATAAAAGGAGTGGGAGGCCACCCCTTAGAGGGGATCGGATCTTCATCTTCTTTAGGCTGCTAGCTGGGCACGCAGGTTCTTCAACCTCTGGCCGGCTAGAGCTTTGTAGCCAAGACCTTGTACTCCTCGCGAGGTGTCGCGTTGCAATACAAGAAGGCAGGAAGTAGGGGTTTTACCTCACCACGAGGGCCCTGAACCTGGGTAAAGCTCGGTGTCTCTCTCTGCAGTGCGTAGTGCGTTCGACGACTCGAGGCTTCCGTCACCGTGCTTCGCTGCGATCCGAGATCTCACACGTTCAGCCCCCTGCGTTCGAATCTTTGGGTCCGTCGCGTGGTACCCCGTGTTCTTGCGACACGAAATCCATCGACATTTGGCGCGCCAGGTAGGGGGCTGTGGTGTGTTTTCTCCTAGATCTGCTTCGACATGGCCGACGCCCACGCAAGGCTCGAGCGTCTTCGCCGTCGCAACGCTGCTCGGGGGCAAACCGAGGCCATCTTCCGTCGTCGTGAAGCTTCGGCCGAGGAGGAAGAGGAGGAAGATCTGGAGTCCTCCTACCTCCCGTCCGGGCGTACAGAGCCTTCGCTCTCCTTCACCGCCACTGCCACTTCTCGCGCTCGTTTTGGGAGTCAGCTGTCTCCTGCGCAGGCTCTCGCCATGGCGCAGGAGCTGCTGCGCTATCAACCCACCGATGGCGGGCGTGAGGGGTGGCGCGCTCGAATCGCCGAGCTCGTCGCCATCGCCAACGAAGACCCGGCCCAGGGAGGAGCCCAGGGCGCGGGAGACCCAGATCCGGCGGCGGGGCGTCGCGCCCCGGGCGCCGGAGATGGGAGGGCCAACAAGGCCAAGAAGGTGGTTTCCTGCACCGCATCTTCGCCGCGCGGGGAGCCTAGCTGCCAAATCGTCCAACGCGCTTCGGAAGACGCACGCGTCTCCCTCGAGCGCCGCCGCGAAAATCATGATCGTGCCATCGACGACATCGGCGAAGCTGGCAAGAACGTCAGGACCCCCGGCGACCCGATCTACAACCCCGGGTGTCTCGCTCTCACTCGCCAGCAATGCTACGTCGTCTGGCCTGACAAGTTCAAGCCGGACATCGGCGCGCATTACGACGGGACCACCAACCCCGTCGAATTCCTCCAGCTCTACGTCGTCGCCGTCCAGGCTGCGCGTGGGGATCAGCGTGCCATGGCAAATTGGTTCCCCATGGCCCTCAAAGACGCTCCGCGAACTTGGCTCATGAATCTTCCTCACGAATCCGTGACTTCATGGAGGGATTTATGCCACCAGTTCGTGGCCAACTTCATGCCCACGTACGAGCGCCCCGCTACCAAGAACGATCTTAAGGCGGTGCGTCGGTACAAGGGCGAGACGCTTCGTCAGTACATCCAGCGCTTCAGCCAGATGAGGAACAAGATCCCCAGGATCTCCAACGAGGAGGTCATCTCCGCGTTCTCCACGAGCGTCTCCGACATCAAGATGAGGGAGAAGCTGTCCGTGAATGATGAGTTGACTTCCGTCGTCAGGCTCTTCGAGATCGCCGACCGCTGCGCCAAGGCCGAGGAAGGGAGGCTCTTTGTGCATAACCTGCCGGAGGCGCCTCCCCCAAAGCCAAAGTCCAAGGACCCCAAGCGAAAGGAGGCTGCTGTCCTCGCGGCGGAGCCAGATCATAAGCAACGCCGCGGGGACCGCTCCGAGCGCGACAAGGGACGACGTCGCCGCTACTGCGTTCTCCACAAGAAGGACACCCACAACACCGACGATTGTTGGTTTGTCCGGAAGTTTCATGAAGAAAATGGCGTCTCCAAGCGCCGCGGGGGTGGCCGCAGCTACGGCAAGAGTGGATCCCGGGGCGATCGCCGCGACGACTACCGCGAGGAAGGTCGCCGCCGCGAGGGTCTGTCTCGAGCCGATCCCGAGCCGCTGTCACTGCCCCCACCAGCAAACGATCATCAGGAGGAGAACCAGGGGGCTATCAAGAGCCGCGAGACTTCGCCGCTTGCCTCCTGGGTGGAGCTCAGGCTCCTTTGTCTAACCGACACTTCAAGCAGCTGTCGCGAGAGATCGCGGCGGCACAGCCCAACGTCGGCAACCGCCTAATGAAGTGGTCAACGTGCAAGATCGGCTTCGACGAGGAGGATCATCCGGCTTCCACCAGGGGCGTGGGCACAATTCCTCTCTTGTGCACGCCAACCATCAACAACGTCGCCGTCAATCGCACTCTCATCGACGGAGGGGCGGGCCTCACCATCATCTCGGTCGAGATCTTCGAAAAGATGCAGGTGCCGTACCACCGGCTCATGCCAACTCGGCAATTCTTCGGGGTAACCGAAGGTTCTACAACGCCAATTGGGCAGGTAAGCCTGCCCATCACCTTCGGTACCCGGGACAACTACAGGACGGAAAGCCTCGACTTCGACGTCGCCCACATCGCCCTGCTGTACAATGCCATCCTCGGCCACCCAGCCCTGGCAAGGTTTATGGCAGCGACGCACCACGGCTTCAACGTTCTCAAGATCCCGGGCGTAACGGCACGATCACCGTGCGCTGCAACGAGAAGGATGCTCTCCAGTCAGTGGAGCACGTCTACCGTGAGGCCGCCACCATGTTCCCCGCCGACGAAGATCTGCTGGAACACTCCGGCGACCTCGCGAGGAAGAGGCAGCTTGTATCCCAAGAACGGGCTGCAGCGAAGAAGGCCTCTCTCGAGCCCCATCCGCTGGGTTCGACAGGGAAGAAGTTCACCGCCTCGGCATCGCCTACTCCAAGCGAGGACCTGGTCCATCCAATGCTGGACATGTGCATTGGGGAAGCTGCGGTACCCTCAGGAAGGAGGCCCTAGTTCACCCAAGAGCGCTATGCAACCAAGAAGGTCCCGCTTCAGGCTGGGGGCTGCGATAACTTCGTCACCATCGGGGCAGGGCTTTCCCCCCAAATAGGAAAGCGCGCTCGTCACCTTCCTGCGGGCAAACTCTGACATGTTCGCTTGGACTCCGTCAGATATGCCCGGCGTTCCCAGGGAGGTGATTGAGCACCACTTAGCCGTGTGCCCTCAGGCACACCCCGTGAAGCAGAAGACTAGGAAGCAAGCGCAAGAGAAGCAGGACTTCATTGTCAAGGAGATAGAGAAGCTGAAGAAGGCCAAGCTGATACGCGAGGTAGCCCACCCCACCTGGACTGCGAATCCGGTGGTCGTCCCAAAAGCAAATGGCAGTGGGCGCCTCTGCGTGGACTTCACAAGTCTCAACAAGGCCTGCCCAAAGGATCCTTATCCGCTCCCAAGGATAGATCAAATCGTCGACTCCACCGCCGGTTGTGACCTCCTTTGCTTCTTGGATGCTTTCTCCGGCTATCATTAGATCAAGATGGCAAAGGAGGACGAGGAGAAGACCGCCTTCATCACGCCTTGTGGTGTGTACTGCTACGTCTGCATGCCCTTCGGTCTGAAGAACGCAGGAGCCACCTTCCAAAGGCTCATGCGCAAGGCCTTGGGGGCTCAGATGGGAAGGAACGCGGAGGCCTACGTCGACGACATCGTCGTCAAAACTCGCGAGGGTCACACCTTCATCGAGGATCTGGAGGAAACATTCGTCAACCTGAGAAAGGTAAACATCAAGCTCAACCCCGCCAAGTGCGCCTTCGGCATACCATCGGGAAAACTGTTGGGATTCCTCGTGTACCATCGCGGGATAGAGGCGAACCCTGACAAGGTCAAGGCCATCGAAGAAATGCGTCCACCGCGCAGTCTCAAGGAGATGCAACGCCTCGCGGGGTTCATGGCAGCCCTGGGGCGCTTCATCGCGAGGAGCGGGGAGAAAGCCTTGCCCTTCTTCAAGCTCATGAAGCGCGCTGGGAAGTTCGAGTGGACTCCGGAAGCCGACAAGGCCTTCGCCGAGTTGAAAAGGTACCTCACGAGCCCACCGATCATGGTTGCCCCAACCACCCGCGAGCCCTTGCTACTCTACATCGCGGCAACTCCAAGGACTGCGAGTGCCGTCCTCGTCGCGGAGCGAGACGCCAAGGTGATCGCCAAAGAGGAGGTCAACTCTCCAAGCTCGGGGGCTCCTCGCGAGGAAGAGGCCGTTCCATCTCCCGACCCTTGAGAGGAACCGCCCGCGGCATCTTCGCCGACCGAGCCGCTCTCTCAGAGCAACGCTCAAAAGCCTCCCGAGGAAGAGCCTCCCGAGGGTGTCGTCAAGGTGCAAAAGCCTGTGTACTTCGTCAGCACGGTACTGCGCGACGCGCGGGAACGCTACACCATGCAGCAAAAGCTGCTCTACACCCTGCTCATCGCTTCGCGGAAGCTGCGCCACTACTTCCAGGGTCACCCGATCAAGGTGGTAACCGATCGTCCCCTGGAGACCATCCTACGCAATCCCAATGCCACCGGGCGGGTGGCAGAATGGGCCGTGGAGCTTCAACCCTTTGAGATCTCCTTCGAAACTACAAAGGTAATTAAAAGCAAGGCTTTGGCCGAGTTCACTGCGGAGTGGACCGATCCGTTCACTGACGAGCCTCTAGAGGAGGAGTCAACGCTCCCAGGAGAGGAGGCCCCAGGCCTCTGGGTCATGCACTTCGACGGCGCCTTCAACCTCCCCGGCGCGGGAGCTGGTGCTGTCCTGACCTCTCCCTCTGGAGACAAGCTCTTCTACGCCGTGCAGCTCTGCTTCAAGCCTGAGAGCAAGGTCTCCAACAACATCGCGGAATACGAAGGACTACTCGCCGGCTTAAGGGTGCCAAACGCTTTGGGCATCAAGCGCCTCATCGTCAAGGGAGATTCACAGTTGGTTGTGAATTTCTCGAACAAGAGCTACACTCCAAGGGATGAGCACATGGCGGCCTATCTCGAGGAGCATCAAAAGATGGAAAAACGCTTCCAAGGTTTGGAGCTGAAGCACATCCCGAGAGGAGAAAATGTGGAAGCCGACGAGATCGCCAAACGCGCCTCTCACCGCCTGGCACAACCCGCCGGCGTCTTTGAGGAGCGTCTCTTCAAGCCGTCCGCTTCTCCACCGTCATCTGGATCCGACCCTCCACCTGCCCTGCCGCCACCGCCGGAGCAGGGGGCTCCAGATTGCGGGCCTCCTTCGGGTGACCGCATCCTTCTGGCATTGGCACGGCAGGAGGGAGTGGATTGGATTCTCGAGCTCAAGGCCTTCCTCACCAGCAGCAGGCTTCCCGAGGATGAAAAGGAGGCCGAAAGGATCGTACGCCAAGCTTCGGGCTACTGCGTCAAGGACGGTGACTTGTACCGGCGTCGCCCAAACGGCGTCGCTCTGAAGTGCATATCTACTCACCAAGGCCAAGAGCTTCTCAGGGACATCCACGCCGGCGAGTGTGGCCATCATGCTTCTGCGGCAACTCTAGCCGCGAAGGCATATTGAAGCGGCTTCTACTGGCCCTCAGCGCTTGGTGATGCAGCGGAAATGGTCAAGAGGTGCGAGGCGTGCCAGTTCCATGCCAAGCAGATCCACCAGCCGGCGCAGGAGCTGCAAACCATCCCACTCACTTGGCCCTTTGCAGTTTGGGGGCTGGACATCCTCGGTCCATTCCCCAGAGCGCAAGGGGGCTACCGCTACCTCTACGTCGCCATCGACAAATTCACCAAGTGGGTGGAGGTGGAACCGGTGTGCACAATCCCGGCCAGGTCCGCAGCCAAGTTCATCCGTGGGCTAGTCTGTCGCTTTGGTGTGCGTAACCGCATAATCACCGACAACGGCAGCCAGTTCACCAGCGGACTGTTCCGGGAGTACTGTGCATCGGTCGGCATCAAGATCTGCTTCGCCTCCGTCGCCTACCCCCGGAGCAATGGCCAAGCCGAGCGTGCTAACGCCGAGGTCCTCAAGGGACTCAAGACGAAAAGCTTCAACGCCAAGCTCGAAGCCTGCGGCAAAAAATGGTTAGACAACCTCCAATCCATCTTGTGGCCCATCAGGACTACCGCCACCAAACCCACTGGAGAAACCCCCTTCTTCCTGGTCTATGGGGCGGAGGCTGTTCTTCCCACCGACGTCAAGTTCGGATCGCCAAGAGTGCTCGCCTTCGACGAAATTCGCCAAGAGGACCTCATCAAGGATCGTCTCCTCCTGCTCGAAGAAGCTCGGTGCCAAGCCGCGCTCCGCGCCGCGAGATACCAGCAAGGACTACGCCGTTACCATAGCCGCCATATTCGAGCAAGGACTCTGGAGGTCGGCGACCTGGTGCTGAGGAGAATACTCTCTCGCCAGGGCCTGCACAAGCTATCTCCAATGTGGGAAGGACCCTTCAAGGTGACGCACATCGCCAGGCCAGGCTCAGCGCGGCTGGAAACCGCAGAAGGCGTGCCGGTGGGGAACCCGTGGAACATAGCTCATCTGCGAAAGTTCTACCCTTAGGTTCCTCACGAGGAGAAAAAGACCGTTTTCACGGCACTTGTATCAGCTCAACCTGCTCTCAAGCACTGATATTAAGTTAAAGCGCAATATAGCGCCTCTGCTTCGGCATGACATCAAAATGGCATGAAGTCCATTTATTTTCTGTTGTACTCCACGCGGAAGGGGGCTAGGCACGGTGTCTATGATGGGGCCTTCGCCCGGAAAACAGCGAGCCCGAAAAACCCGAAGGGAATGAGCTCTGGTCGGGGGCGACGGCCCTGTTATCGATCACCTCTAAATACCCATGGTGCTTAGTTCCTCGCGAAGTACATCGGAAAATAAAAAATCTTCGAGTAAAAGTCCAAGGTGTGCCCCAAGGCACCCGCTAAGGACCTACCCCTCGTGAGCAACCCTCACGAGGAGGCAAGAATGCGTCGATGCGACAAGCATCCGCAGGAAGATTCCCTCTATCGAGGAAGGCCTAACGTGGCAGGATTATTGAAGACCAAGGCCGCTCCGATCATCTTGCGAAGGAGACGCAGATCCGGAGGTCCGCGCCAGGCCCTTCACCTCGTGAGCAACCCTTGCGAGGTGTCGACGGTCTCTG
The DNA here is from genome assembly GCA_007115705.1 of Dactylis glomerata. Lineage (NCBI taxonomy): Eukaryota > Viridiplantae > Streptophyta > Magnoliopsida > Poales > Poaceae > Dactylis > Dactylis glomerata. The sequence goes on from QXEO01002102.1 coordinate 2,097,608, forward strand.
GGCTCTCTTAAGCGTCGACGTTTTCACGTCCGTGAGGGTCCAGCTTCCCTCAACGACGAGGAAGGCCCCGTGAATCGCCACGCGCGGCAATTTGCTCTTAGCTGCAGGCACAGATAGTGCCGCGCTCCTCCACGACGGAGAAGGTCCCTGTGCCGGTCACAGGGGCATCTTATTCGCCTTCTTTTTTCGTTTGTTTTATCGACTTGTTTTTCCGTTTTCGGGGATTTGGGGTTTTTTTTTTCTTTTCCAACTCTTTCTTCAACTTCTTGTCTCAGGAATCGTCCAGTGTGTCATCGGCGCCGACCCCATCTCGAGCTCTAAGGCGAAGGGAGGCCTCCCTTCGACGCCAACAGCTCATCAGGGCTCTCGAGCGTGCGAATGACCAGGACTATGAAGAGCGATAAGAAGCGAAATGCAGGACAGCTAAAAAGCGGACTTCATTGATATAATCCTATCACAGGGAGGAGCAAAAGCATGGCGGGGCATACCCCGCCGGCGAGGACTACACGACAAAAGAGGGGAGGAGACTAGCTCCCCTCCCCAGAAGACTACCGTGTCAGGGCCTCCTCTTCACTGCGCCGCGGGCTGGGGGTAGGTGCGGCGGACGCCACTGGGGGTGAAGATCCGCACCGAGGCCTCCAGCGTCCCCAGCTTGAAGCGGAAGACGAGGTGGTCGCCGACGCGGAGGCGATGACCGAGGGCGAAGGCCCTCCAGCGGCCGGAGAGGACAGCGTTGCCGCCCACCCTGAGAAGGATGTCCACAGGCCAGAGGAGATCTGGCCTGCTCTGCTCCCCCAGGGCGATCTCCCCGGCGGCCGCGCCGGGGGCGTAAACCACCCACCGGACAGCGTCGGGCGGCCGAAGGGAGTTGAAGCCCGGGGCGTCGACGACGACGAGGAGCTCCAAGAAGCGGGACCCCGGGCCGGTGAGGGGTCCCAGAATCGCCGCCGCCAGATGGCGCGGAGTGGCAACCACTCCGTTCGCCGGCGGGGCCAGAGGATCTGCAGCAGGGGAGGGGGGGCCCAGGGCGGCTTCCACCTCCCGGAGGACTCGGTCGATGCTCCCCGAGGCGTGGGGAGCAGGCGCCGCCGCCAGCGGCGACGACGAGTTCAGAGCGCCTCCGCGCACGGGACCCCGGAGGGTCATGGCTCTAGAGGTCCCCAAGGCGGCGCGGCTCGCCTCGTCCTACCTCGGCGCGCCGATGCGGAGGGGGCCGCCGGCGCCGGGCGTCCATCGGGCCGGGATCTTCACCTTGATCCCGCTGCCCGGGGGGCGTCCGCGGCGCTTTCCCCCGGAGCTTGGACCAGCGGCGGCGACGGAGGCGGAGGGGTCCATGACCTCAGGGGCGTGGAAGCAGAAATGGCACTGGAGGAAGGAGGTGAAGTGCCGGAGGTCTCGAGGAGGATCTATTTAAGGGGGGCGTCTGGCATCGATGCGTCAAATCCCTACGCGGGAATCGAAGCGTTGGCGCAGCGCTCCGCAGTCAAGCGACGCATCATTATGATGGTTTGACGCCTCGGAGACTGCAGCGTCGCCCGCCGTTTCGTCTCGCTAGCTGCGGCTGCGCCATGCGTCCGCAGTCTCTGCCTCTTCACATGGTCCTCTGACCGCGCGGTTGACGCGTGCCATTGGAGGGCCCAGCAGCTTCGGGGGCCCCCGGCCCTTCGCTTCCTCAAGAGGGCGCGTTCGCGGGCCGGGCTCCTGGGGGCTACTGTCGGTGTTCTGGATACCGGGGTACCCGGTCCACCTACTCCTGGGCCACGTCATCGGCCCATCTTCAGAATCAACGACCCAAGCTGCGGAGAAGACCCTCACGAGGAGGCGCCTCGTGAGGAGAACGACGACGGAAACTGCTAAGGACCAGAAGACCTCCTCACGAGCTCCTGCTGGTGAGGAGAGGAAGCACGCCCACGTCAGCTCGGCACGTTTGCGTGCAGAGCAAGAAGATAATGGGCAGAAGACCGCGTACCGCCCACGCTACCCCCGACAGGGAGGAGACCAACTTTCGCTGTGCCTGCCCAAAGCGGCACAGTGGTTGTTGGCCACCCCCCTAAAAATAGCGTGGACGGTGCAGGGCACCAGAGGAAGACGTCAGCTTCCTCCATCCACTCCGGTGGACCAGCGCCACTACCCTACGAAGACTACGTCCACCGAAGAATAGAGTCTACAGCTGTCCTCCCTCCTTGGCCGTGTGTGGCAACCCCTTCCCCAAGAAGATAAGGGGAAGGAGGACCTTGGCGCTATAAAAGGAGGGGGAGGCCACCCCTTAGAGGGGATCGGATCTTCATCTTCTTTAGGCTGCTAGCTGGGCACGCAGGTTCTTCAACCTCTGGCCGGCTAGAGCTTTGTAGCCAAGACCTTGTACTCCTCGCGAGGTGTCGCGTTGCAATACAAGAAGGCAGGAAGTAGGGGTTTTACCTCACCAAGAGGGCCCTGAACCTGGGTAAAGCTCGGTGTCTCTCTCTGCAGTGCGTAGTGCGTTCGACGACTCGAGGCTTCCGTCACCGTGCTTCGCTGCGATCCAAGATCTCACACGTTCAGCCCCTTGCGTTCGAATCTTTGGGTCCGTCGCGTGGTACCCCGTGTTCTTGCGACACGAAATCCATCGACAAACGATCTCGGTCGCCATCACAAAGACATCACGGCAGCCCAAAACACGGAGGAACCCGAAGATCTAGATCTCCAAACGGAAAGCGCGACTATGAAGACGACGAAAAGGAGATGGGAGCATCGTGCTTTACCTGCAGGGTTCGCACTACACCAGTACCCAAGGGGTTCAAACTACTTCATGATCAACAAAAGTACGACGGATCACAGGAACCACAATCATGGCTATCAGACTATCTACAAGCAGTACAAATATTGGGAGGAACCAAAGAAACAGCAATGCAAAGTTTGCAACTACACCTCACCGGCGTAGCAAGGTCATGGTTGAGCAAACTAGAAAAAGAAACTATTGGAAGCTGGGAAGACCTCACGAAGCAATTCAGAAGCAACTTCAGGTCGACATACAAGCGACCAGCATCAATAGAAGAAGTCAAAGCATGTGTGCAACAACGCAACGAAACCTTACGGGCATACATACAAAGATGCAGTCTTATCAAAAACTCAGCAGTTGAAGTTTCAGATGAAAGAGCAATAGACGCGTTTATAATTGGATTAAGGCGAAGAGACCTAGTCGAAGAGATGGGCAGAATTAAGCCGAAAACAGTGTCAGACCTCATGGACGTAGCAAACAGGTTTGTAGATGGAGAAGACGCATGCAACAACAAGCGGACACGATCACCAGAGGACGATAGAAGAAACAGATATGGAAGTCAAAGAAGACGATCACGCAATTACGACAACTACGGCTCCCACAGCCAAGTAGCCGCGGGATATAAGGACAACAGCTATCAAGGAAGTGATCGCAGAAGCTCGGGATATCGAAGCTACGGGAAAGAGGACTATAAAAAGTTTTCCACAAGAGAATCCAGAGAGTATAACCCGTCGCCAGAAGACATGCTAAACGGACCTTGTCATATACACTCAGCATTCGTTGATGGAAAGCGAGTATCCAGGCACGCAATGAAAGATTGCACAACATTCTTGAAGCTACAAGAGGCAGCATTAAGTAAGCAAACCGAAGCAAGGCGACAAGGATACGAAGGAAGCAACAAACCTCCCACAAATCAACAAGGGAACAATGGAGCCCCTCAAGGACAAGACCAGCCAAACCAGGGACGCGATGACGACGAAGGGTACGTTCCATCTAAGGGACACATCACAGCAATGAAACAACCCGTGCCCAAGTCGAACAAAGAGGAAAAAAGCATTACCCGACAAGTCAATCTAGCAGTCACTTCACCTCCAGCTACAACAGAATATCTACACTGGTCAGAACAACCAATCGAGTTCAATAGGGAAGATCACCCTATAACAGTGCCTCGGCCGGAAAACGCGCCTTTGGTACTCAAAGCTCAAATCGGCGCATATGATGTCGACAGAATATTCATGGACGCGGGAAGTGGAATCAATTTGATATATGCGAAAACACTCAGAGCAATGCATATATCACTAGAGTTCCTGAAGCCAACAGACTGTTCCTTCCATGGGATCATACCAGGAAGTGCCAATTATCCACTAGGTCGGATAGCACTCAATGTTTGCTTCGGCAACCGACAAAACTATAGAAGAGAAAAGCTAGACTTCGAGGTCATGGACTGGCCATCTCAGTATCATGCGATCCTCGGGCGACCCGCGTTTTCGCGATTCATGGTAGCGCCTCACTATACGTATCTAGTACTCAAGATGCCAGGACCAAAGGGAATAATCACAGTGAAGGGAAGCTTCGAAGTCTCAGATCTCTGCGACAAGGAGTTCCACAAGATGGCGCAAAACTTTGGCATGATAGCCAACTATGCAGAGAAGGTGAAAAGCACGACTACGGAAGGCGTCAAGCTACCCGAAGGACGTACCACAGAGCCAGAGATGAAGAAATCACGAGTAGAAGCATCAGGAGAAGACAAAGTTACAGAAGAAGAAGAGAAGGCCACGATGGTATAAGCATCAAGAACAACAAAGTAGAGTAGAAGAATAAGGTTGTAAAAGCCACGAGTTATACCAGGGGCAATGCCCTCCAGATCCAGAACACAGGTCATAGGCCGGATCTCTTGGGTCATCCCATGTATCTTACATTACAAGTATAATAAAGACAAAACATTCCTCATATTCGAGTTTACGAGTCTTTCAAAGGGAAAATGCGGCAAACGCACAAATCATACAAAAACGCTCTGAGAACAAATTTCAGACATACAGTCGCGAAATAAGAAACTCTCGCGTTCCACATATACACGAGTATTACAATAGCGGGTTATCAGAATCATCTACACCTAAAGGATCTAAATAGTGATACTCGCGGAAAAACGCGGCATCCGCTTGCAGCAGCCTAGCTATAATCCTTTGAGCAGGCTGCAAGGTATTCTCCACATGTACTCGCAGACTAGCTCCACCTGGAGCCAAACTCAGGGACATAGAGCTATAATTAAGTCTTGGGTGCCACTTATGTATCCACCCAAGAGCAAAATTGGCACCTGCCACTAAGTTCAGTTCTATCAACCGATGAATGCGCTGGCTGGATCTAAAAGTATCGAGAAGCAGTGGGAAACTTCCAGGCAGAGGATTGCGAGGAAGCATAACAGAATGCATAGTTATGAGAGCTCTTCGGCAACCATCAACTGACTCGCCGATATGCTGGGCGCGGTCCTGAAGCAATACAATAGCACTGCGGCGTCGAGGATCAGACCACAAAGTCTCAATACCAGCTGACATTTTTTCTAGAGCCGCATTTCGCTCGGTAACCCGACGATCTTCAGCAGCAAAATCCAAACAAGTGCCTAAGACGGTAAAGGATATCACAAAACAGCAGTGGGACAAAAGGGGGAAAAAGAGAAGTCGCAAGGAATCTTACATCGCAACATCTCGCAGGCAGACTCGATAATGCCAAGGACAAAAGAGTTGCATTCCTCATGATGCACAATCTTTGCCATCAGGCTAGACACCTTATCATCAAGAATAGATATCTGCTTCATCAAACCACAAGCTTTGCTAGCTTTGTCCACATCCATCTGTGCTTGGCGCTTGGCCAAAGTCAAGTGAGTCTCAAGATCAGAAATCCTTGAAGAATATTCCGCGCATTGACAGCAGCGGCGAGGAGGCGACGAAACCTTAGAGCCGAACGCGCGGGCAGAAGAAGAAGCATGATCGCGACTCAAAGGATCACTGATGCGGATAGACTGAAAGTCAAAAGAAAAGAAAGGAGAAACATCTCAGAAGCTAGCACAACATATCATAGAAAAGAAGCATATTTACATAAATGCAAATCCTTTGACTAAGGTTCTCGGGTTGCATGCGACTAAAGGTTTTTACATTAAAAGTAGAAATTGAAAACTACAAAGAAGCCGAGTCTACGCCACCTCAGCATTTTGCTCCGTGGCAGAGGAAGTCATGGTAAATTCATCGCCAACAGTTGAAGGAGGCGCGGGCTCTTCCGTCGCTGGAGTTGGCACAGTAGAAGTCACGGAAGCCGCCGAAGGAGAAATAATTGATGCCGGGGCGGGCGCCTGATGTCTACGCACGCGTCTGTTCTTGTAGACAGTGTTGGGCCTCCAAGTGCAGAGGTTTGTAGAACAGTAGCAAGTTTCCCTTAAGTGGATCACCCAAGGTTTATCGAACTCAGGGAGGAAGAGGTCAAAGCTATCCCTCTCAAACAACCCTGCAATTACGATACAGAAAGTCTCTTGTGTCCCCAACACACCCAATACACTTGTCAGATGTATAGGTGCACTAGTTCGGCGAAGAGATAGTGAAATACAAGCGGTAGTGATGATTATAAGTAGTAACTGTAATATGAAATAAGTATCGCTGCGAGCAAACATGTAACAAAACAGGAAGTAAATGGTGTGCAAAGCTTGGAAACAAGGCCTAGGGATCATACTTTCACTAGTGGACACACTCCCAACAAATATAACATAATTGAACCAATAGATACTATCATCAATATGCAACTCAAAACAATTCTCCAATGGAAAACATACACTAATCATGTGTAGGGCTATGAAGCACTCCTCAAAGTCCGTATGTACCCAAACTAGATTGTCCCACACTATCACCGTGAACGTACTAGATGGTTCCAACAAACACCAACATTTCATAGAGACATTAACCAAAAAGATACACATGATGCACACACTAGTCACCTTTACACCATGATACGAGGTATCTCCGGAGAGTATAATAATAAGGCATAGGAGTAGCATAATGTCTGAATAATAACATCTACCAATTCAACTAGATACAAAGCTCACGATCACATAAAGATCACATCATGGGAGAGAAAGGTGAACCACATAGCTACCGGTAGAGCCCTCAGCCCCGGGGGAGAACTACTCCCTCCTCATCATAGGAGACAGCAAGATTGATGGAGATGGCGGTGAGGTCGATGGAGACGGTGGAGATGGTGATGGAGACCGATGGAGATGGCTCTGGGGGCACTTCCCCGTCCCGGCAGGGTGCCGGAACAAAGACTTCTGTCCCCCGAAATTTGGCTTCGATGGCAGCAGCGCTGCGGAACTGTTCTGGAAATTTCGCCGCCTCTCCTAGGGTTTTCCGTCCCGAGGCTTTATATAGGCGAAGGGGCATCGTCAGGGGGATACCAGGGCCTCCTCACACATAGGGGGCGCGGCCAGGGGCTGGGCCACGCCACCCTAGTGTGAGGGAAGCCCCTAGCCCCCCTCCGGCTCTCGTTTGGTCCTCATCCTTCGTCCGGGAAAAATAAGACTTCTGGAACTTGTTTCGTCCAATTTCGAGAATATTTCCTGCGTAGCTTTTCTAAAACACAAAAACAGCAAAAAACAGGGAACTGGCACTGTGGCATCTTGTCAATAGGTTAGTTCCGGAAATCGCATAAAAACGCCACGAAGTGTAACGAAACACAAGGCAAATGGTGTAAAAACAAGCATGGATCATCAAAAATTATAGATACGTTTGAGACGTATCAGCATCCCCAAGCTTAACTCCTGCTCGTCCTTGAGTAGGTAAGTGATAACAAAAGAAATAATTTTTGAGGTGACATGCACCTACACAATCTTGATCATATATGTAAGCGTTGTGTGTTGGGATCAAAAGAACTTAAAAGATGGGCATGAAAGACATAATCTTGATAGAAGAAACTTAGCAACCATGTTATAACATGAAAATGAACACAAACAAAAGATCATGAAAATGAAACAATGAAAGTCAAATGTGTGTTCAAATCATAAGGAAAAACATACAAATGGTTTTCAGCTTGTCCTTCATGGAGAGCAAAACATAAATGCATAGGACACCTTCAAGTTTAAGAGGGCGACTAGATACAAATAATTTAAGAACAAGTGAAACCAACAATATGAATCAATCAATGAAAACTTTGGGACAATGCACATTATACTTAGAATGACAACTATGCTCTCTTAATGGTGCATAAAGGTAGAAGGTGGTGACTCAACATAAAAGTAAAAGAAAGGCCCTTCGCAGAGGGAAGCAGTGATTAAACATGTGCTAGAGCTTTTCATTTGTAAAACATAGAGATAAAAATTGGTTTTGAGAGGTGGTTGTCTTTGTCAACGACTGGCAATGGGGTTCTTACTATCTTCCATATAAAAATGAAGCAAGTTTTTGAGAGAGAGATTGGCACTTTTTGTGCTCTTTTATAAAGCTTGGCACTCCTCCCCACCTTTTTTCCTTTCTCAAACCATGGCTAACCGATTCCATCGGGTGCCCACGAACATTCACATACCATGGAGGAGTGCCTTTTTTCTTTCCTTTTTTTCTCTCTTTTTTTCTTTTTGGAATAAGACAATATGGAAGATAGCAAATCCAACCACTACGTCCCCATGAGCTGAAAACAGTGTCACAAAATGAGAAGTATTTTGAAGGTTTTTTGAAAGGTAGCACATGAAAATTTACTTGGAATGGCTTGCAAATACCATGCATAGGAATTTATAGTGGACACAATGGCAAACTTGGTTTTTGGGAGTATCCATAAACAAAAGATCACGATATCAACTCCATGATCCCGCAAGATTCCCAACTTATTGCACATCGCGAGTATCCATAAACAAAAGATCACGATATCAACTAAAATGAAAGATAGTGCAATGTTGAAAGCTTGCCCCATGACGGCATGGCTGGGCTAATTTCCAACTCACAACTTGCAAGCATAACAACTCAACATAAGAGAGCCACAATGTCAAAATTTTAAAGCGAGAAAAGTAAAGTGTGCCATCAGGTTCGTGAGAGCTTTACTGACCAATTTTCTCATAACACCAAAAAGAGTTTAATTTGAAGGATAGATAACAGCAAGTCAAATGTACTTTGGAATAGCAAATTGCTAATAGGTATGTATGGTGGACACATTGGAACAACTTGGTTTTTAGGAGTTGGATGCACGAGTAGAGCTCATACTCAGTACAAAATGAGGGCTAGCAAAAGACTGGGAGCGACCAACTAAGAGAGCAATAACGGCCATAATCATGCATAGCGACAAAACATCATTGAAAGAAGCATAAAGTGTTATCACAAGTCAAAAACCAAATGATCATAGAGGCTATAGGCGACTTATTTTTGTAGTCAACATGGTGTAAGCATGTGCCAAGTCAACCCAAATAAAGCATCAAAGGAGAAAACCAAATAAATGCTTCCATATAATAAAAACAACGCATGATTTTTTCAAAGGCTCATTAAGCAATCTCAGTCATTTGAGACAAGTCATGCTACAGCAAAACCACTAAGCATACTATCAAAAAGACATCAAGCATGACATGCAAAAGCCTAGGCCACAGTCTACACAAGCTCCTTCTTGTACCACTTTTTTTGCATAAAGCTTTTTCTCTTTCCCAACACCATTAAAACCTTTTTGAGGAAACTCTTTTGAGGAAAACCAACATATACCAGAGGTCCAAATACACCTTGATGAAAAGATAAAACAAGATTTGAACAAAAATCAAGGCAAAAAATGCAAGCTAAACGCAGTAGCAGAAAAAGAGAACACTCATTGAACGATAAGAGTGAAAGCTAGAGTGTTCTTGGCAAATGAAAAGCGAGTTCATCTCCTCCAAAAGAAACATGATGTGATCTAACCATTTATGACAGTAAACAAAACAAAAGAAAACTGAAAGCAAAAACAACTAACGCTCCAAGAAAAACGCATAATGCATGAAGCAATAAAAATATAGTGTTTTGAAAGGTGACCTAATTTTTGCCGATGAAGAAGGGGTGCCTCGGGGGCATCCCCAAGCTTTGATGCTTGTACTTCTTGGATATTTCTTGGGGTGATGCATGGGCATCCCCAAGCTTGAGCTTTTGTCCATTCTTCATCTCATCTCATCATTCTCCAATCCCTACACTTGAAAACTTCCTTCATACAAAACTAAACACAATTCTATTAGCAACATTAGTGTAAGCATAGCATTGAATCAACCCTTTTTGCTTCAGGTTTCAACCTAAAACCACCACATATTAAGCATATACTACTGTAGCAACTTCCCCAAAAGTTTCGTGATCAAAAGAACTAAAAAAGAAAGCGATAAAGCGGCAAACACAAATATTGGCAGAAATCTGACAAAACAGAACAGCTGACAAAGGTCGAATTTTTAGAGGGTTTTCTGTTGCTCAAATCAAAAAGTGTTACACTAATGAAAGTTTGGATATAGCCTGGGGCATATGCACAAGAAATCGCAGGTCCAAAAGATATACAGAGAATTTTCACGAATTTTTACGGTGCAGCACCGAAAACTATTTCAGGACAGCAACATCCCCAAATCTTACCTCGCTCAAATTAGAGGCTTCTCTTGGCACAACAACGAAATAAAAAGGATAAGGAGAGGTTATTACAGTAGTAATAACTTCCAAGACTCAAATAAAAGAAAAAGTACTAGAAATAAAACATTGGGTTATCTCCCAAGAGTGCTTTTCTTTAACGCCTTTGAGCTAGGCGCAGTAATTTGCAAAGATGCTCATGTGGGCGCCATATAAGAGCTTGAGGCAAAGGCGTCATATAGGAACTTAAAGCAATTGAGAGCATCAAAAAGCGAATGTGAAAGACATTTAAATCTGAACCACGTCCTATGAAAAATAGTCTTGTAAAGAGACAAGTCATGAAAGCGCAAAGCAAAAAGCATAGGAAGGCAAAACAAGTACAACTTCAAGAATTGCAACATAAAGAGGGGAAACTCAATATTGTTGAGATCCATCAAACCATGTTTCCCTCTCTCATAATAACTTTTAGTAGCATCATGAATAGAATTAACAATATAACTATCACATAAAGCATCCCTATCATGAGTCAAGCAGATCCCACTTGGTGTCAACATCCTTGCTTGTGAAAGACCCATCACAGCATGCATCTAGATAGTCCTTGTAATATCCTGAAAGCCTTGCATAAAAATTATTAATAACAATATTATGGGGAAGATCATGAATAGGACATTTATGCATTAGTAACTTCAATCTTCCCCACGCTTGGGCAATGCTTTCTCCCTCATGCGGATGAAAATTATAAATGTAGTTTCTATCTTTATAAACCTGACTAGAAGGATAGAATTTAGAATAAAAGAGAGGTACAATTTCCTCCCAGTCAATAGATCGACCATCCTTCGGTGTTTTATACCATTCCTCAGCTCTGGCTTTCAGTGATAAAGAGAATAGCTTCTTCTTAACTTGGTTCATTGAAATACCTGCACACTGGAACAACTCGCATAATTCATGTATAAAAAGCAAATGATCACCAGGATGGACAGTTCCATCTCCTAAATAGCAGTTATTCATAGCACGTTCAACAATCTTCATAGGTATTTTCAAAAGGATGAGGAGCACAAGCATCATTAGAAATATCACATATGGGAGATAAAATATCATCAGAGCTGGGGGATTAAAAATATCATGCTTAACAAAACTAGCTTCCCCAAGCTTAGACTTTTCCATAGCATTAGCAATAACGGGATTCAAAGCATTCGTACTAATAACATTGCTATGCGAAATAAGCTCCAAAGATTTTTCAATTTTCTCTTCAAATCTAAACTCAGAAAAAAAAGACTAAAGAACTCTTTATTTTCCATTAAGCCTAACTAGTGAAAATAAAAACAAGAAACAAAAAGATATAATTGCAGAATCTAAAGGAAATAACTTCGAGTACTCACACAGGAGGATGCGAGTACATTTTACCTTACCTCCCCGGCAACGGCGCCAGAAAAGAGCTTAATGTCTACGCACGCGTCTGTTCTTGTAGACAGTGTTGGGCCTCCAAGTGCAGAGGTTTGTAGAACAGCAGCAAGTTTCCCTTAACTGGATCACCCAAGGTTTATCGAACTCAGGGAGGAAGAGGTCAAAGCTATCCCTCTCAAACAACCGTGCAATTACGATACAGAAAGTCTCTTGTGTCCCCAACACACCCAATACACTTGTCAGATGTATAGGTGCACTAGTTCGGCGAAGAGATAGTGAAATACAAGCGGTAGTGATGATTATAAGTAGTAACTGTAATATGAAATAAGTATCGCTGCGAGCAAACATGTAACAAAACAGGAAGTAAACGGTGTGCAAAGCTTGGAAACAAGGCCTAGGGATCATACTTTCACTAGTGGACACACTCCCAACAAATATAACATAATTGAACCAATAGATACTATCATCAATATGCAACTCAAAACAATTCTCCAATGGAAAACATACACTAATCATGTGTAGGGCTACGAAGCACTCCTCAAAGTCCGTATGTACCCAAACTAGATTGTCCCACACTATCACCGTGAACGCACTAGATGGTTCCAACAAACACCAACATTTCATAGAGACATTAACCAAAAAGATACAAATGATGCACACACTAGTCACCTTTACACCATGATACGAGGTATCTCCGAAGAGTATAATAATAAGGCATAGGAGTAGCATAATGTCTGAATAATAACATCTACCAATTCAACTAGATACAAAGCTCACGATCACATAAAGATCACATCATGGGAGAGAGAGGTGAACCACATAGCTACCGGTAGAGCCCTCAGCCCCGGGGGAGAACTACTCCCTCCTCATCATAGGAGACAGCAAGGTTGATGGAGATGGCGGTGAGGTCGATGGAGACGGCGGAGACGGCGATGGAGACCGATGGAGATGGCTCCGGGGGCACTTCCCCGTCCCGGCAGGGTACCGGAACAGAGACTTCTGTCCCCCAAAATTTGGCTTCGACGGTGGCGGCGCTGCGGAACTATTCTGGAAATTTCGCCGCCTCTCCTAGGGTTTTCCGTCCCGAGGCTTTATATAGGCGAAGGGGCATCGTCAGGGGGCTGCCAAGGCCTCCTCAGACATGGGGGGCGCGGCCAGGGGCTGGGCCGCACCGCCCTGGTGTGAGGGCAGCCCCTGGCCCCCCTCCGGCTCTCGTTTGGTCCTCATCCTTCGTCCGGGAAAAATAAGACTTCTGGAACTTGTTTCGTCCAATTCCGAGAATATTTCCTGTGTAGCTTTTCTGAAAGACAAAAACAACAGAAAACAGGGAACTGGCACTGTGGCATCTTGTCAATAGGTTAGTTCCGGAAATCGCATAAAAACGCCACGAAGTGTAACGAAACACAAGGCAAATGGTGTAAAAACAAGCATGGAGCATCAAAAATTATAGATACGTTTGAGACGTATCAGCGCCAACTTCTTCGCCTTCTCGAAGAAAGCCTTTAACTCTGAGCGGGTGCGGCCATGAGGAGAGCTCACCTTCTCCCAGTCGACATCTGCACCATGTGCATAAGAAAGTGCGATAGCACCCTCAGCATCTCGGTTCAAAGAAAGCCCCTTCAGCTGGAGGATGGGGTCGTCAGTCGTATCGAAGGCTTTGGCAAGTTTCTTCAAGTCATCTTTCGGAACCTCCGCCTTTTTCTTCTGCCACAACCCGACGAACATCCGCGTCAGAACGCGGCTCACCAACTCAAAGATCTCCTGGATAGATATCCAATTTGCTTCGAGTAAGTTAACCGTGGTCATCAGAGGATCATCGCCCGGTTGCAGAGTTGACAAAGACACCCCGATAAATCCTGCGCAACAAAGGGGACAAGGGAAAAGAAGGAAAGGAAAGCATTAGCAAGTGCAAGAACGCAACAGAAGTCGAAGAAAAGGACAAGACGAGTATGTACCTCCAGCAGCAGCAGACATCGTGCGAAGATGCTCTGTCACGGCTTGCTCTCGCTGAGAATGCTCTTTGTTAGCATCGGCCAAAGCCTTTTCCATTTTCTTCGCCTTAGCCAGTGCTGATTTCTGCGACTTCTCAGCACTTGCTTTGGCGGCGGTCACAACGTCATAGGCTTTCCGCGAAGCGCTGAGCTCGGCTTCCAGCGATGCAATGCGGGCATTGGCCGTTGCTAGAGCATCTGCAGTCCAGCAAAGAGAGAAAGGAAGTCAAATAAACAACAAAAAAGCATAGAGGAAAAGTAAAGACAGGATAAAGAGTGCACCTTCGGAAGCCTTAGCAACCTTCAGATACTCAGCACATTCAGTGCCCAAGGCGACAAATCTCTTCAACAATGCCTGGGAAGAGGGACGCGTAAGAGCATAGTTTATGCAAGGAAAACATGTCAAGGACATTCACTCACATCATCGGGGGAAACAGCGGATTCATGGGCTTCAAGAGAAACGTCGGCTTCTTTGGCCTTCTTCGAGCGCTTGTTGCCTCGGGGCACAGGAACCTTCTTGACAGAAGCCCTAGTGACCCTCGGCACAATTTCTTGCACAGAAGGCTCATCAGCAATTACAGGTGGAGTAGAAGGAGTAGCTGTAGTATCTTTTTGCGGCTCTTCATCGTCTCTACAAGAGAAAACAAGTTATGTACAACCCAAAAGAAAAAGGGCAAGTACAGTACAATCGCAGGACTCGCAGAACACTTACGATGCCAGAAGGTCAAAGTATTCAATATCTTCTTCTAGAATAGGAGCTTTATTAGCCGCTGTTCTCTGCAGAGAGGTACTCGAAGAAGTAAAGTCGTCGACGCGCTTCCTCTTCTTGTCCGCACCAGTGTCTTCAGAGAGCGCAGGAGGAGGCGATGTCGTTGAGCTGGTATCTTCTTATGATTCTTCGGCATCATCTCCGTCCTGATTTTGTTCAGCCTCGGGGGCTTCAGATATAGAAGAGGCCAGATCAGTCGGAAGAGGCCCTTCCTCTAGAAGAGGAGGGTGCAAAACGAGGAATTGGTGGTCCTGCACACGAACAAGTTAGCAAAGTAATAGATGCAAAGAGAAACACAACTCGAAACCAATGAATCCGACAACAAGTGTACAAGGCAAACAAATATATACCTCAGGTAGGGGGTGCACAGAGTCGAAGTAACCAGCGGCCAATTCAGCAACCGCATGGTCCTTGGTGAGCTTGGTGAGGCTCCTAACTCACTTGTTGATGTCTTGCTTCTCCATTAGATCTTCAGAGATGCGAGAAGGATCCTCCAAGCCAGAGTAGCTCCAAAGTTTGGCAAGGCGATGCTGCAAGGGTTGAACTCGACGTTGCACAAAGAACGCCATGAGCTGAATACCCGACAATGCGCCTCCTTTACCTCCTTTCAGAGCTTGGATGCGGTTCAGTAGAGGAGCAATCTGCTCCATTTTAGCATCTGAGGGAGGCGAATCCCACGATGCCAATTTCTTCAGCTCCTTGGAGGCATCAAAGGGAGCTAGGCCATACTCATCTTCAGTGGAGGCCTTACGATCCTTGATGTAAAACCATTTGGTCCTCCAACCTTGGACCGACGCAGACATGGAAAATTTCAGATACTGCGCCTCAGGGCGCACAGAGACAACGGCACCGCCCAGTTCGGGTTTTCTGGTTAAAGCAACACTGGGGCGGAGCCGGAAAATGGATCTCCAAAGAAGAAAATGGGGCTCAATCCCCAGAAATGACTCGCAAAGAGTCACGAAGCAAGCGATGTGAAGAATGGAGTTAGGTGTGAGCTGGTGAAGCTGCACACCATAAACAAAAAGAAGCCCATGAAGAAACTCGTGGGCAGGAAGAGAAAGACCGTGGAAGAGGAAGGCAAGGAACATCACCCGATAACCGCTCAGGGGCTGAGGGATCCGTTCGGTGCTGGGGAACTTGATGGAGTCGCTGCTGGAGATGAGGCCGTCCGTCCTGGCCTTCTCCACCTCCTTCTGCACGATGGCAGAGGGCACCCAGTTAGTCGCGGAGGCCGTTGTCTTTCCCTTAGCCATGGTGTTCTTGGACGCGAGGTGCTTCACGTGCATCTACCAATCCGCGCCTGGGGGCTATGCATGAGAGGAGAAGGAAGCAGAGATCGACAATGGCGGCGGCGGCAGTGAGAAAGAGCTGGTAAACAGTACAAATCCCCACTATCCCTTTATATACCTTCTCGGTGAAGGAACATGGGCTGAGACGTGGCGAAAGGAGTGGAAACGGCAGCCCACTAATGGGCAGGAAAATACAAAATTACCGCGCTACCCACGAAACGGTTCGCGCTAACTCAGAGTGACGTATAGTTAAAATTGGCCACTGACGTCACGAAGGAGGCGACATGTGAAAGATCAAATTCGCCAGATGCATATGTTCGACGAGTATTGAAATATGTTGATTTCTGAATAAAGGACGACATCAAAGAAGACAAAAGGTTGGCGCCGACAATGCAAAAATCAATTTATGAGACTATACCCGAAAACATTCGACTATAGCCTCGGGGGCTACTACCATCGGGAGCGCTGAGCGCGCACCCTACAAAAGTTATCGCTAAACTATTTCGAGTTGAAGTATGATGATGGAGTACACTATATTTGAGCCTATACTCGAAAAAAGTTTTGTTCGACTATAGCCTCGGGGCCTACTCCCATCGGGAGCGCTGAGCGCGCACCCGACGATGTTTATTGACAAGCACTGGAGCACAGAAAATGAAGGAGTATGCGATGAAACATTGTTACTCCCATCGGGAGCGAGTTTTTATGGTTGTATAACCCGAATATTTTCAGTCAAATATTGACTGCGACATGAGATTCTCGAGTTGCGTTATCGCAACGAAACTCGAATGCCATGATTTATCACGAAGGTAAGACCCTGGGATCCATCCTGTGTGGCCTGGTATACGCACATGGATGCGCTCTGCTGGTATGTATCCGTGTCTACGACGCGAAGAAAATCCCGGTGGACGCACTGGGTACCCTGAGAATCACTGGGATTCATTCTTTGTAAGTCCTAAATGCGGCAAAAGAGTGGGTTTGACCGGTATCCCAAATTCAAGTCCAAGGGGATTGAATTTGAAGTAGGTGGCAAGTATCTGTTCCGGCAGTTAACTGACCTCTTGATCCGTCAGAGTTGCCAGGCTTGTTCATCAAAACCCCTTGCGAAATATTATCATGAAAATAAGTCGAAAGACCAAGTCGAAGATTCGAAGATATGAAGAAGTCGAAGAATTGATCGAGTCAAAGATTTAAAGATTAGAGATTCAACCCGAATCTGCAATTCTGGTAGAATCTCAGGGGCTACTGACAAGGGTATAGCGAATAGAGCCCGCTAGTTGAGTACCCCTGAGGCCCGTTAAGCTAGGCCCAATTGTAATGATAGTCGATGTGACACCCCCGAATTTATAACAAATTCGAAGTGCCCGTTATGCATTCCACCACAATCCTAGAATCATTGTTGTGATACACATAACGTAGTTGGTAACCAGTTCCATAGATATTACAATACGAAGAGTTCAAATACAAATGGTCATATTGACCAAGTTCATATTACAACACAATATAGCAGCGGAGATAACGTCTTTGGGTCCATGCCTTCACCCTACAGGCAATGGCGACTCAGGAGATGATCTTAGTTCTGATACTCTTCTTCATAACCTTCCTCTGAATACTCTTCTCCATAGTCTGGCCAAGTTGATAGCCAGGGACACATCCATGAGTACATTGGATGCACTCGCAAACCATCTTATAAACAAAATGATGAAGTAGATATGCATGGTTGATATGGTGGACTAAGCACTAAGTTGGTTTGCGAAAGCTAGTTTTGTTTCCCAAGAATGTTGATTAGTAGAGAAGAAGATTTAATTCTCTAAGTCAACCTAAAGAGGAACTTCAAGTGGGACAACATCAATGTCAAGTCAAGTCATTCTCCAAGTTCACCATAAGTTGTTAACATTCTTGACAAAAGTCAAGTACAGTTTGCCAACTGTCCATGACCGCGGACGCGGCTATTCGAATAGTTTTGAGACCTCTGCAGAGGGGTACACTTTACCCACAAGATTCGATACATCTGCCGGGAGAAATCCACGGATCGTCATACACAAAGTATGCGAGGTTCAGATAATCAAACAAACTCTTTCACTTGCTCACTCTAGTATAGGATCCTTTCCTAGAGCCCGAGATACGGACATCTCCGTTCCGGTGTCTCTAGTTTTGCCCGCTATAGGATGTTGTATGAATGGAAATTTCCACCCGGTTCGGAAGTACCCGCGCATGATGCACTTCTATAAAGGATGATACAAGGTCTCCCATACTAGGGTGAACAAGCTACGGACTAAGCCCCTTCCCATTTAGGGGTAGTGTGGTCGTACGGTAATGGTTGGCTCACATGGTACATCACTTATTATCATTTAGCAAATACATTCCATAGTCCTTAGTCAAGATTATTTTCCTTCATAAAACCATCATGTAGGAGAAATCTCCAATTCAAGTTTTCAAGTTCAAGTCACCAATTTCAAATAGGGTTCCCCTTCTTAGATGGCCTCCATTTTATTAGCGACTAAGCAACTACATTGAATGATGATACCACTAAATAAGGTTGGATAAACTCAGCTTGATACTCTTGCTAGGCAAGATATCACTACACAACTATCATTCTACTCTAGCAATTCAATCATGCAATTTACTTAAAAACAAGTAGAATGCAATAGTAAGACTAGGCATTTGGAGTATGATTCAAAAGATGGCTTGCCTTGGTTGGCAAAGTGTCCGGGGTAGTCTTCTTCTTCTTGATAAAATTCCCCCTCAATATCCTCCTCAGCAATACTAGCGTCTAATGACGAATAAACACAAGGCACACAATCACTACACAATACTAACAACACTCCAAGCACACATACTTGTTTTCAAACAATAGAATTCATGTTGGATTTTATGGAGTTGGGTTGCAAGTTTTCTTTCAAGTTTTTATGGAGTGTGTAAGTTAGATTTTTCTACTATGTGCCATATGTTGTTTACTTTCTAAGTATTGGTATGAAACTAGGGTAGTAGGGCTAGTTCAAGTGGAGATTGACTAATTAAGTAGATTGGTAGTGATGGAAAAATTAAGCTAAGTGCATATTGGGGGATCTATCATTTTATGATACACACTAGGGTTGGATTAGGGTCTAATTGATACCACTAACAAGGTTTTAATTGATTAGGGTTGGACTAAACAGTAGACAAGTTGACTAGTGAGTTCACAAACCAAGTTTCAAGATTTTAGGAGGTTTAAACAATTTTCTAAGATTTTCCTAAGATTAATAAGGCTATGGTCAAAGTATTCTTATTGAATTAAATCACTAACTCAAATTGGATTCTAACTAGTTTCAGAGGCTAGACAATTTCCTAAGCTTTCCAACGCATATTTATTTGCTAAAAACGGATTTCTAAATCTCTTGGAATTAAAGTTTGAAAATCATATCTGAAACATATTTAAAATGAGCGGGAAAATAAATAAAATCGTTTCGGACAGAATTTTACTGAACTGGGCCAATTTCAGCAGAAACCCGAACGGGCCGGCCCAGTACCGCTTCGCCAGGGGCGGGATACGTTCGAATTCGAACCTGATAGGTGGGGCCTACGCGTCAGGTCACTTAAGTGACCGAACCGGTACGCTGCCGTTGGATTCTAATCCAACGGCGTGTCTGCGTCGTGTCCATCAGCGAGGGAGGGAGCTCACCGGCGTGCAGTAGCGAAGACGACGGCGACGACGAGTGACGTAGGGGAAGCAGAACTCGACGGCGCGGGGCGGAAAAGGTTCCAGTGGCACTCCTCCTCCACCTCCCGGCGTCCGTTCGTCCAACGGCGGCCGAACGCGGTGGCGCCACCCGCGTCCAGTAGCTCGCCGGCGGAGCTGGCTACGTCGAACGGGAGCGAACTAGGGGAAGAGAAGATGTCTGGGAGCTTGCTGGGAATGGTGTGAGTTCACTCGTGTGCTCGGAGGGGCTTTTTATAGGCCAGAAGGGCGCGGGGGCTAGGGTTTCCAGTGGTGGCCGGGGCGGGGTGTCTGGCGACGTGCACGGGCAAAGCCGGGCACGGCGGCCTTGGGGGCGTGCTGGTGGGGTGTTGTCTCGGCGACGGGGCACTGTGGACATGCTCTGGCGAGCTCATACCGGTCGGCATCGTGCAGAGAGCAGAGGGAAAGAGAGGGGGGTCCGGGTGTGTTCTTCCTCTTCTCCTCCATGTCTCACGGCCTGGGTCGGGGCAGGGGAGGCTGGGGCTCGACCAAGGGATGTCCACGAGCATGGCTACAGGGCTAGGGCGAATGTGAACAGCGTCGGCCACAGTAGAGTCGATTTTCCTGGATTTTTGCCCACCAGGTGTTCGACACAATGCCCGGAAGAATTCAAAATTCAATTTTTTGAAAAGTTTCACTTTGGGTTGTCAACATATTAAACAAGGATTCCAAAACTATTTTTGTTCTGAAGAAATATCATGTTTTGCAAAAAAATTAATTTGAAAATAGGGTTTGGTTGCTGAATCAGATTCAAACTTTGGCAGATGTTTGAGTTAGGTTAGAGTTTGAATTTTTTCTTGAAACTTCTTGGTCCAGTTAGTATGCAGCCTGGTCAAGCTCAACTAACTGACCACACCCTTACTTGAGTTACAGATTTCTTAATCTAAGTGTCCAAAGTAGGGTAGTCAATAATATTTTCTAGATCAAACCTTTCTTCTCTTTTTCTTTATTTCTTTTGTTTCTGGTTTCTTGAGCTCTTATAGTTCTTCTTTAATGCTTCTGTTGGTTCAGTTTGCATTAACTAAATATTGCACAACAAATTCTAACACACATGAAATCATAAAAGACATATAATAGAATTTCATGCATACATGCAATATGAGATGATAAAGTTTTATCTGGGTCCAAAATTTAGAACTTTACTTAATAGGAAATGGATTACAAATTTTTGAGTTGTTACAATCTTCCCCCCTTAAAAAGAATCTCGTCCCCGAGATTCACTAACTAAGAACTGAAAAGATTGGGAAATTCTTTCTGAAGGTAATCTTCTCGTTCCCAAGTGGCTTCATCTTCTGTGTGATTGCTCCACTGAACTTTCAGAAACTTGATGCTTCGGGTTCTCGTGGTTCGATATGCTTCTTCGAGGATACGGATAGGCACTTCACGATAGGTCAAATCCTTGTTGATGTCCACAGAACGGTGATCAATATTCTTGAAGATTTCTGGCTTCTCCGGAACTTCAAGACATTTCCGAAGTAAAGACACGTGAAAAACATCGTGCACTTCAGACAATTCAGGGGGCATTTCCAACTGATAAGACACTTCTCCTCTGCGGCCTAGTATCTTGAAGGGTCCAATATACCTTGGTGCAAGCTTTCCTTTTACTTGGAATCTCTGCATTCCCTTGAGAGGTGATACTCTAAGATATACAAAATCTCCAATCTTGAAGGTCAGTTCTCTACGTCTCTTGTCAGCATAACTCTTCTGTCTAGACTGGGCTGCCTTGAGGTAATCACGAATCATGCGAACCTTCTCTTCAGCTTCTTACAGAATGTCCGGTCCAAATATCTTACTGTCTCCCGTTTCAGACCAGTTCAAAGGGGTACGACACTTTCTTCCATATAAAGCTTCAAATGGGGCCATTTGCACACTGGCTTGATAACTGTTGTTGTAGGAAAACTCCGCGAAAGGCAGACAATCTTCCCACTTAGCTCCATAGGCTAGAACACAGGCTCTCAACATATCTTCAAGTATTTGATTTACTCTTTCCGTCTGTCCATCAGTCTGAGGGTGGTAAGCTGTGCTAAAGGCTAATTTGGTTCCCAAGGCTTGGTGCAAACTTCTCCAAAATCTTGAGGTGAATTGGGTTCCTCGATCAAAAACTATGGTTTTAGGGACTCCATGCAAACTAACAATTCTGGATAAGTAGAGGTCTGCCAGCTGTCCCGAGGTATAAGTGGTCTTGACAGGAATAAAGTGGGCAAC
Source organism: Dactylis glomerata (assembly GCA_007115705.1). Taxonomy (NCBI): domain Eukaryota; kingdom Viridiplantae; phylum Streptophyta; class Magnoliopsida; order Poales; family Poaceae; genus Dactylis; species Dactylis glomerata. The sequence goes on from QXEO01002102.1 coordinate 2,119,316, forward strand.
TTTGGTCAGTCTATCCACAATGACCCAGATAGAGTCATTTCCGCGGCTAGACCTTGGAAATCCCGTGATGAAATCCATTCCAATAGATTCCCACTTCCATTCTGGAACTTGCAAAGGTTGCAGCAATCCCGCAGGACATTGATGTTCAGCCTTGACTCTTTGACAAATATCACACTTAGATATGAACGATGCAATCTCTCGCTTCATTCCATGCCACCAAAACTATTCCTTTAAATCTTGATACATCTTGGTTCCACCGGGGTGGATGGAGTAAGGTGTCTCATGGGCTTCCTTCATAATAACTTCCTTCAATTCTGAGTCAGCAGGCACACAAATACGTCCTTTATACCAAAGAACTCATTGATCATCTTCTTCAAATCCTGGCACCTTGCCGGAACTAATTCTGCGCTTAATTCCGTCAATACTTTCATATCCCTTCTGGGCTTCTTTGATTTGGCTCATCAAGGTGGGTTGAAACTCAAGGTTGGCTAAGAATCCTTGACTGACTAGTTCCAATCCAAAATTTTCAAACTCTTGGTGCAACATGGGTTGCTCCTCTTTGATCATCATATTCAATGTGCATGGCTTCCTACTCAATGCATCGGCCACTACATTGGCCTTACCGAGGTGATAATGAATTTCCAGATCGTAATCCTTGATCAACTCTATCCATCTTCTTTGCCTCATGTTCAACTCCTTCTGGGTGAAAATATACTTCAAACTCTTGTGATCAGTGTAGATCTCGCAACGGTTACCCATAAGATAGTGCCTCCAAGTCTTCAAAGCTAGAACTACGGCTGCTAACTCCAGATCATGGGTTGGATAATTTTCTTCATGAGGTCTAATCTGCCGGGAGAGGTATGCTATGACCTTGCCTTCTTGCATTAACACACAACCAAGTCCAAGTTTGGAGGCGTCGCAATAGACATCAAAGTTTTTGGTGATATCGGGCATGGTTAGGACGGGGGCGGTCACCAATCGCTTCTTGAGCTCTTGAAAACTCTCTTCACACTTAGGGGTCCATTCAAACTTCTTGTCCTTCTTCAATAGTTGGGTCATGGGTCTGGCAATGCTTGAAAATCCTTCAACAAATTTGCGGTAATATCCTGCTAATCCGAGAAAACCTCTAACTTCCGTTTGAGTGGTAGGGGCTTCCCATTCCATGACTGATTTGATCTTCTTTGGGTCCACTGAAACTCCTCCAACTGATAATACATGGCCTAAGAATCCAACTTCCTTCAACCAAAACTCACACTTACTAAACTTGGCGTATAGCTGATGCTCTCTCAGGGTCTCTAAGATTAATCTCAGATGGGTTGCATGCTCTTCTTCAGACTTGGAGTAGATAAGAATGTCATCAATGAAGACAACAACAAACTTATCCAAGAACTCCATGAAAACCTTATTCATGAGATTCATGAAATAGGCAGGTGCATTGGTTAATCCAAAGGACATTACGGTGTACTCATACAATCCGTATCGGGTAGTGAAGGCTGTTTTGGGTATATCAGTTGCACGGATCTTCAGTTGATGGTATCCAGTTCTAAGGTCTATCTTCGAGAAGACTTGAGCTCCAGTCAATTGGTCAAACAAATCATCTATCTTGGGAAGAGGATACTTATTCTTGATGGTAACATCATTTAGCTTGCGGTAATCAGTGCATAGTCAGCTGGAACCGTCACTTTTATCCACAAACAAGGCAGGTGATCTCCAAGCAAAAGAACTTGGCTGAATCAATCCCTTACTCAAAAGGTCATCCAATTGCTTCTTTAACTCAACTAGTTCAGCTGGGTTCATACGATAGGGTCGCTGGGCTATAGGTCCAGTTCTGGGGATAAGCTCAATGATAAACTCAATATCCCGATCCGGGGGCATTCCGGGTAGCTCATCGGGAAACACATCCGGGTATTCACAGACGATGGGAACTTGCCCTAGAGTTGGTCCTGAGATACTCTTATGACATCTGGTGATTTGGGGTGGTTTTACGGACACATGCTTTACTACAATTCCAGTGCTACTCTTCATGGTGATGGTCTTTTTGGCACAATCTATCACTCCTTGGTGTTGAGACATCCAATCCATACCTAGGACTACTTCCAATCCTTTGGTTCCTAACACAATCAAACTTGCTAAGAATGATATCCCATGGATTTCTATGGGCACTGCCAGGCAGGTCCAACTAGCCTTTGTTATTGACCCGGGTATTTGCATGGACATGGTATTTTTCAAGGGTGTTTGTTGAAGTCCACTTTTATCAACAAATAACTTAGTAACAAACGAGTGTGAAGCTCCAGAATCAAATAGAACTCTTGCAGGAACTAAATTAACAGGGAACATACCAAGCACAACGTCGGTTGCTTCCTGAGCTTCTTCAACATTCATGTGATTCAGACGGCCTCGAGGGTGAGGCTGGTTCCTTGGTGGATAATTCTTGCCATTTCCCACACGGCGCTGTTGCTGAGCAGGAGCAGTGGTCTTGGATGCATCATTCAACTTCTTTGGGCATTCATTGGAGTAGTGCCCCTTGATTCCGCACTCATAATAGGTAACACCAGACTTGTCACCAGACTTGGGCAGCACAGGTGTGCCATTTGGCCTTGGATTATTGGGGTTGAAGTTGTTGCCATTAGGTCTTGGAGGTGCACGGTTGAAGTTATTGCCGGTCAGACGGTTGGGAAAGTTGGGACGTGGAGCCGGTGCAGAGGGCCTCATAGGCCTAGGGGCAAAACCCATAGGTGGATTTCCCCTTGGCTTCTGCGAGTTGCTTGAGTTGCCTTGATACATCATACGGCGCTTGCGGTTCTCTGCAGCTTGCTTGAGTTTGCCTTCCATCTGAATGGCAGAGTCAACCAATGACTCCAGGTCTGCAAAGGGAATGCTGACCAAGACACATTGCATCTCATCATGAAGTCCATTCAGAAACCTCTCTTGCTTCTTCTCATTTGTGTTGGTGTCATCTGGGGCATACCTAGACAGAGTAAGGAACTTGTCACGGTAGTCAACCATAGATAGGGAACCTTGCTTCAGATTTCTGAACTCATCTCTCATCCTCTTAACTAATCCCAAAGGAACATGGGCTTTGCTAAACTTGCTCTTGAACTCCTCCCAAGGCATCACATACCCTTGGGCTTGCATTGCATGAGTGCTGTCCCACCAAGCTCTTGCGGCTCCAGCAAGATAGTGGGTGGTGTACAAGACCTTCTCATTTTCGCCAACTCCGGCGACTTCCAGATTGTTCTCCATTGTGCGAAACCAGTCATCAGCATCTAAGGGTTCTTCAGACTTAGTGAACATAGGTGGGTTGGTGTTTTGGAAACTCCTTAACTTGGATCGGGGATCACCATTGCCATTGTTCTCTCCTTCACCATGGCCATTTCCATTGCCATTGTTGTGGTTCATTGCCATCTGGGTTAGCTGCTAAAGAGTGGCCAAGTTAGCTTGGCGCTCAGCTCGGGCTGCTTCCCGGTCTTCCATGATCAACCTTAGCAGTTGTGCTACTTCCGGGTTCGGGGGTGGGGGTACTCGCGGCATCTGAAGATAATGTGTGTAAGACAAGAGGGAAAAACTAATTGCTAAGATTTCAATGTAACATAGATGATGCAATTTTGTCTTACTAAGGCCTTAAGGGCCAAATTCATATTTCATTCAACAAACATCAAACATGCCACCCATACGAGTTCACACATTACAAATAGTTTACATCAAACCATTGCGACTCGTCTACTAGAGAGGGGGATACAACTCACACCTACACGAAGTGACTTAAAGTGAACTCATAACTAGATAACACGGGGATCTCCAATCTAAACATCGGGCTCCTCGGGGTCTTCCTCCTCATCATCCTCAATGAATCCAGCATCCTCATCATTCTCCTGATCATCAAGGTCCTCCATGAAGTCATCCTCGTCACTAACGAGGGCATTATCCTCCTTGCGGAGGTCAATGCCTTCCTCCTCACCAAGGTGGCTCTCTAGATCCTCAATGTACTCAGTCAGCTCAGCCACATTGGCCTTCAACTCTTCAATGGTCTGATCCCTTTCCTCGCGCTGGCGGCGAAGGCTCTTGCGATCCCCAGCAAGGATCCTGATGGTGCTTCTCGCCTCCATGAGGGCGAAGTGCTCAAGGTTGGCCTTGGTACGGGCACGATCTGCCTCCTGCTGAGTGGAGTACAGCAAGAAGTCCATGTGATCTGCATATGTACTCGGCTCATTTTGCCCTGGCATGTTTGCGGGACGCCCTTCCGCATCACGCCGAGCAAAGTTCCTAAAGCGCTCCACCTGAACCTCCTCAACATGCAGTCCGCATAAGCGGGCTAGCATCTCCTGCATACCTCGGACCAAACCATCGGCCCAAGTGTTCTCCACAAGCTCAAACTTGATCCTTGGAGAACTTAGATCTCCCTTCTTGCCACGGCAACTTGCCCTGATAAGCCACCGTAGCTCTCCATCCGGGTGCTCGTTGAGCACGGCTCCCTTGAACTCCAGATACAGACGATCCAGGAACAAGGTCAGGGTAGTGAGGTCGCGCTCAAAAACAAGGCTACCACCATGGCCCAACTGGTATTGCTTAGTGAACACCGGGGGCATCTACAAAATTTTAGATTAGATTAGGTTAGTGATCAACTCAAGTGTGCAAAATTTTAAGTAGGCAAAAACTGAATCATGTACAACGCTTTGTAAATAGAGAGGAAAAGACTAAGCAATTTTAAACCATTACTTATCTCTTTGCTTTTATAAAGGTTTCATTTAACGCCCCTTCTAACTAAGGTCTCCTATGGTCAACCTAGGCTCTGATACCAACTTGTGACACCCCCGAATTTATAACAAATTCGAAGTGCCCGTTATGCATTCCAACACAATCCCAGAATCATTGTTGTGATACACATAACGTAGTTGGTAACCAGTTCCATAGATATTACAATACGAAGAGTTCAAATACAAATGGTCATATTGACCAAGTTCATATTACAACACAATATAGCAGCGGAGATAACTTCTTTGGGTCCATGCCTTCACCCTATAGGCAATGGCGACTCAGGAGATGATCTTAGTTCTGATACTCTTCTTCATAACCTTCCTCCAAATACTCTTCTCCATAGTCTGGCCAAATTGATAGCCAGGGACACAGCCATGAGTACATTGGATGCACTCGCAAACCATCTTATAAACAAAATGATGAAGTAGATATGCATGGTTGATATGGTGGACTAAGCACTAAGTTGGTTTGCGAAAGCTAGTTTTGTTTCCCAATAATGTTGATTAGTAGAGAAGAAGATTTAATTCTCTAAGTCAACCTAAAGAGGAACTTCAAGTGGGACAACATCAATGTCAAGTCAAGTCATTCTCCAAGTTCACCATAAGTTGTTAACATTCTTGACAAAAGTCAAGTACAGTTTGCCAACTGTCCATGACCGCGGACGCGGCTATTCGAATAGTTTTGAGACCTCTGCAGAGGGGTACACTTTACCCACAAGATTCGATACATCTGCCGGGAGAAATCCATGGATCGTCATACACAAAGTATGCGAGGTTCAGATAATCAAACAAACTCTTTCACTTGCTCACTCTAGTATAGGATCCTTTCCTAGAGCCCGAGATACGGACATCTCCATTCTGGTGTCTCTAGTTTTGCCCGCTACAGGATGCTGTATGAATGGAAATTTCCACCCGGTTCGGAAGTACCCGCGCACGGTGCACTTCTATAAAGGATGATACAAGGTCTCCCATACTAGGGTGAACAAGCTACGGACTAAGCACCTTCCCATTTAGGGGTAGTGTGGTCGTACGGTAATGGTTGGCTCACATGGTACATCACTTATTATCATTTAGCAAATACATTCCATAGTCCTTAGTCAAGATTATTTTCCTTCATAAAACCATCATGTAGGAGAAATCTCCAATTCAAGTTTTCAAGTTCAAGTCACCAATTTCAAATAGGGTTCCCCTTCTTAGATGGCCTCCATTTTATTAGCGACTAAGCAACTACATTGAATGATGATACCACTAAATAAGGTTGGATAAACTCAGCTTGATACTCTTGCTAGGCAAGATATCACTACACAACTATCATTCTACTCTAGCAATTCAATCATGCAATTTACTTAAAAACAAGTAGAATGCAATAGTAAGACTAGGCATTTGGAGTATGATTCAAAAGATGGCTTGCCTTGGTTGGCAAAGTGTCCGGGGTAGTCTTCTTCTTCTTGATAAAATTCCCCCTCAATATCCTCCTCAGCAATACTAGCGTCTAATAACGAATAAACACCAGGCACACAATCACTACACAATACTAACAACACTCCAAGCACACATACTTGTTTTCAAACAATAGAATTCATGTTGGATTTTATGGAGTTGGGTTGCAAGTTTTCTTTCAAGTTTTTATGGAGTGTGTAAGTTAGATTTTTCTACTATGTGCCATATGTTGTTTACTTTCTAAGTATTGGTATGAAACTAGGGTAGTAGGGCTAGTTCAAGTGGAGATTGACTAATTAAGTAGATTGGTAGTGATGGAAAAATTAAGCTAAGTGCATATTGGGGGATCTATCATTTTATGATACACACTAGGGTTGGATTAGGGTCTAATTGATACCACTAACAAGGTTTTAATTGATTAGGGTTGGACTAAATAGTAGACAAGTTGACTAGTGAGTTCACAAACCAAGTTTCAAGATTTTAGGAGGTTTAAACAATTTTCTAAGATTTTCCTAAGATTAATAAGGCTATGGTTAAAGTATTCTTATTGAATTAAATCACTAACTCAAATTGGATTCTAACTAGTTTCAGAGGCTAGACAATTTCCTAAGCTTTCCAACGCATATTTATTTGCTAAAAACGGATTTCTAAATCTCTTGGAATTAAAGTTTGAAAATCATATCCGAAACATATTTAAAATGAGCGGGAAAATAAATAAAATCGTTTCGGACCGAATTTTACTGAACTGGGCCGATTTCAGCAGAAACCCAAACGGGCCGGCCCAGTACCGCTTCGCCAGGGGCGGGATACGTTCGAATTCGAACCTGACAGGTGGGGCCTACGCGTCAGGTCACTTAAGTGACCGAACCGGTACGCTGCCGTTGGATTCTAATCCAACGGCGTGTCTGCGTCGTGTCCATCGGCGAGGGAGGGAGCTCACCGGCCTGCAGTAGCGAAGACGACGGCGACGGCGAGTGACGTAGGGGAAGCAGAACTCGACGGCGCGGGGCGGAAAAGGTTCCGGCGGCACTCCTCCTCCACCTCCCGGCGTCCGTTCGTCCAACGGCGGCCGAACGTGGTGGCGCCACCCGCGTCCAGTAGCTCGCCGGCGGAGCTGGCTACGTCGAACGGGAGCGAACTTGGGGAAGAGAAGATGTCTGGGAGCTTGCTGGGGACGGTGTGAGTTCACTCATGTGCTCGGAGGGGCTTTTTATAGGCCAGAAGGGCGCGGGGGCTAGGGTTTCCAGTGGTGGCCGGGGCGGGGTGTCTGGCGATGTGCACGGGCAAAGCCGGGCGCGGCGGCCTTGGGGACGTGCTGGCGGGGTGTTGTCTCGGCGATGGGGCACTGTGGGCATGCTCTGGCGAGCTCATGCCGGTCGGCATCGTGCAGAGAGCAGAGGGAAAGAGAGGGGGTCCGGGTGTGTTCTTCCTCTTCTCCTCCATGTCTCACAGCCTGGGTCGGGGCAGGGGAGGCTGGGGCTCGACCAAGGGATGTCCACGAGCATGGCTACAGGGCTAGGGCAAATGTGAACAGCGTCGGCCACAGTAGAGTCGATTTTCCTGGATTTTTGCCCACCAGGTGTTCGACACAATGCCCGCAAGAATTCAAAATTCAAATTTTTGAAAAGTTTCACTTTGGGTTGTCAACATATTAAACAAGGATTCCAAAACTATTTTTGTTCTGAAGAAATATCATGTTTTGCAAAAAAATAATTTGAAAATAGGGTTTTGTTGCTGAATCAGATTCAAACTTTGGCAGATGTTTGAGTTAGGTTAGAGTTTGAATTTTTTCTTAAAACTTCTTGGTCCAGTTAGTATGCAGCCTGGTCAAGCTCAACTAACTGACCACACCCTTACTTGAGTTACAGATTTCTTAATCTAAGTGTCCAAAGTAGGGTAGTCAATAATATTTTCTAGATCAAACCTTTCTTCTCTTTTTCTTTATTTCTTTTGTTTCTGGTTTCTTGAGCTCTTATAGTTCTTCTTTAATGCTTCTGTTGGTTCAGTTTGCATTAACTAAATATTGCACAACAAATTCTAACACACATGAAATCATAAAAGACATATAATAGAATTTCATGCATACATGCAATATGAGATGATAAAGTTTTATCTAGGTCCAAAATTTAGAACTTTACTTAATAGGAAATGGATTACAAATTTTTGAGTTGTTACAGTCGAGATACGAATTCTTACCGTATGTTGATATTGTAATCTGTATCGGACCCTACCCGATCCTCGAGACCTGGCCACCTATATATAGGGGCCGGGAGGGGACGGTGTAGGGCAGATTGAAAGCAAGCCAGGTTCAACACCCAAGGTTACTTTCGATATACACCTATTTCGACTAACTTTACCTTCGAGTTCATCCAACGCCCTATCTCCCCGATCCTAAGTCCTTCATCTAGGACATTTGTCGAGTTAACCCTCGTCAGTTGCCTACCATCTTCAGTCCATTTAGCGCTGCTCGGTGCATATGTTCCCTCGGGTCTCCTGGATTTGGTCGTGTCGTATGCAAGTACGCTTGAGCTGCCACTAATGCTGCTTCCGGAGTTTTTGGGATGATATTTCCTTGCTCGTCGACCGATAGGAAGGACGAGTCGAGGTTTTTAGAGATGCTTTGCTTTTCTAAGTATTCTAGATTCTCATACCTTGAACCATGTCGACGATACCTTCTGTTTGTATATGATGCATCACTACGTGCTCTGCGAGCAGCTTCACTTGCTGCAATGGCTTAGTCCTTCCTTTTTTGTATTTCGATCCTCTCTTTTGATAATTGTTTCGCCCGTTGCCTTAGGGCGTAATGGTACCCCAAGAGCATATTTTGGCTAGAGTTTGTTGGTATTGGCGTGCCATGCTCCACGGCTGTGTTGATTGTTCTCCACTCTTCTTCTTATAGTCGAACTTTTACCCTCATTGCGAGGGAGTCAGCGGTTTCTCCTTCTGCTAAATGATTCGCTCTTCTGTTTATATTTGGTGGATTAAGTACTGGGTTGTTGTTGTCGTCGAGTTCTTCTGAATTATCTTCTGCGATGGCGAGTATCTGATACCGATTGTCGAGCTTGCTGTTGTGACTTGAGAAGATCAAATTATCGTCTTCAGAAAGTTCTAGTCCTGTTTTCCAGGAGTCTATTGATTGATCTGAGTTGTCATCGTGTAGATTGTGAGATCTTCGATTTGTACTTCTAAGTCAAAATTCTCCATTGTTTCGTCGCCTCCTGCGCTTTTTCCTTCTTTTGCTTCTGCTAAGCTGACCGGCGAGTTTACCTCGCTAGAAGAGCCTTCTGATGATTCCGACATTGCTGTTGTTTCGGGTTCACTTGCCGACGGATCCACTATCATCGGATGTGAAAGGCGAATTGAACCTAATGATCCAACACGAAAGTTTAGACTTCTGATCGTCAAATCCATATCTTGATCCATGCTCTCGAATACTTGCGTGAAACTTGACTGGTGAGGTTGAAAATCGACGGTTCTGAAGGGTATCTGAATTTCGTCGACTTGCAAGTTGTTGTTGGCTGAAAGCGAAAAAGCTGTCGAGTTCATGATGCCAACGCCCAGAGTCCCCACGGTCGGCGCCAATTAACGAGGGGTTAACTCAACAAATGTCCTAGATGAAGGACTTAGGATCGGGGAGATAGGGCGTCGGATGAACTCGGAGGTAAAATCAGTCAAACAAGGTGGCTATGAAAGTAAACATGGGTGAAGAACCTGGCTTGCTTTCAATCTGGCCTACACCGTCCCCTCCTGGCCCCTATATATAGGTGGCCAGGTCTCGAGGATCGGGTAGGGTCCGATACAGATTACAATATCGACATACAGTAAGAACTCGTATTTCGACTAGTATTACAATTGGGCCTAGCTTAACGGGCCTCAGGGGTACTCAACTAACGGGCTCTATTATCTATACCCTTGTCATGCACTGTTTACTTTACTCGCATACTACTATCACTTTCCACTCGATACGCTCATACCCTTTGTTTCAAGCAAACCGGTGAGATTGACAACCTCATCATAAGTTGGGAACAAAGTATTTGGTTGTGTTGTGTGCAGGTTCCACGTTGCTATTAGTTGAAGACACGCTAACAAGATATCGTTAACGGCACCCTTGTTGGAGTGTCACTAGGCTAGCAAGCATCACCTTCTTGAGTTTGGCTTTTTCCTACTGGTTCGATTAAACCTTGGTTTCTTACTGAGGGAAAAACTTGCTGCTATATTCATCATACCTTCCTCTTGGGGTTTCCCAACTGGCTGGTCATTTACTTCATCATCACCGCGCCATCTATAGCAATCACCTGGCCGCGCCAGGCCATGGTGTGGGCCCATTGGGTGCCCTCTAACATCGCCCTTCCGCCTATAAATTCCCTCCGACGTGAAAACCCTAGAGTCTGGCATCCATCCACGAAATGTTCCGCAGCGCCGCCGCCATCGAAGACCAATTTCGGGGGACAAAAGTCTTTGTTTCGGCACCCTCACGGACGGGGAATTGCCCCCGGAACCATCTCCATCGACTCCACCGCCATCTCCATCGCCGTTGCTGACTCCCATGATGAGGAGGGAGTAGTTCTCCCTTGAGGCTAAGGGCTCTACCGGTAGCTATGTGTTCATCTCTCTCTCCCATGGTGTGATCTTTATGTGATCATGAGCTTTGTAATCTAGTTGAATTCGTAGATGTTACTCTTCATTTATTATGCTACTCAAGTGCTTTTATTAATGTAATCTTTGGAGACACCTTGTCCCACGATGTGAAGTTGATAGTGTGCACATCGTGTGTGGCTCTTAGGCTAAATTTTGCAGTAATACTTATCATGGGTTATGATTTGAGTTGAATGTCTCTATGAATTGTGGTGTTTATCTGGAACCGTCTAGTGCACTCAAGGTGACAGTGTGGGGTAATCTAGATTGGGGAATGCGAACTTTAAGGAGAGCTTTTATAGCCCTACACATGATTAGTGTTCGTTATCCAACCAGAGAGTAGTTTAGTGTAGCATAGTGAAGAAAGATATTTATGTGTTCAATTATGTTATCTTTGTAGAGTGTCCACTAGTGAAAGTATGATCCTTAGGCCTTGTTTCTAAGCATTGAAACACCGTTTACAACCAGTTTTGCTACATGTTTGCTTGCAGGCATTTTTATTTCAGATTGCAATTACCTTATAATCATCCATATTATTTGTATTTCACTATCTCTTTGTCGAACTAGTGCACCTATACACCTGACAAGTGTATTGGGTGTGTTGGGGACACAAGAGACTTTTTGTATCTTAATTGTAGGGTTGGTTGAGAGGGATATCTTTGACCTCTTCCTCCCTAAGTTTGATAAACCATGGGTGATCCACTTAAGGGAAACTTGCTGTTGTTCTACAAACCTCTGCACTTGGAGGCCCAACACTGTCTACAAGAATAGAAGCATTTGTAGACATCACTCCTCTATATCCTTGATTTTTTGCTTTGGCTTGCTTGAATCCTACCGCTTCTTGCAGCTTAAGAAATGTCCTACAATCTTTTATTGCATGTCTTGACACTCTTTTTCCGTCGACGTACGTGTAGTGCATGTGGCATGGTCCATTGAGCATATAGTCTGGCGATTGATTTTATTCTCTTGAACCCCTTGGTCAGAACTATTTGTTGCTGCCTGAGTCATCTCTGTTGTCATTGCGATACCCGCTATTTCGGCGGTCATCACTTTGATAGTTGTTTTCTTTGTACCCTGCGGCTACTTGGCTGTGAGAGCCGTAGTTGTCGTAATTGCGGGATCATCATCTCCGGTTGTTGTACCTGTTTGACATGTCATCTTCGGGTGATCGAGTTTTCTTTTTTTGATATGTGTCCTCTCCGTCTGTGAATATGTTTGCTACATCCATGAGTTCTGCCATTGTTTTTGGTTTTATCCAGCCCATCTCTTCGACGAAATCTGCCCGATGGAGCCCTTGTGTGAAGGCATCAATTGCTCTCTCGTCAGAGATGTCTTCAGCTGAGTTTTGGATTATACTCCAACGTTGTATATATGATCGTAGTGTCTCCCCTGATTTTTGGGTGCAAGCTTTGAGTTCCTCGGTTGATGCTTGCCTTTTGTAAGTTGACTTGAAATTGCTTATAAATTGCTTGGCAAGCTCGTCCCAGCTCCCTATTGTTTCTTTTTTGAGTTTGCCTAACCATGACCGTGCTGCCCCGGTGAGGTGTAATTGCAGGCTTTGCATTGCTGTTTCCTCTGAGCTCCCGAGTATTTGTACTGCTTGCAAATAATCCGATATCCACGACTGTGGCTCCTGTGACCCGTCATACTTCTGCTGATCGTGAGGTAACTTGAACTCTATTGGGTACTGACATCTTGCGAACTCTTCGGGTAAAGCATGCTGCTCCCATCTCTATTTCATTGTCATCATTGTCGTATGTGTATCTTGGAGATTTGGATCTCTGGCTTCCTCCTTGTTGTGGGCTGTTGTAGCGCATTGGTGATGGAGATCGCGATCTTCGACTCTACTTCTGTGCCAAAGACTATTGTGACGGCATGGTGACTTGTCTTTATTCGGGGATTGAGAGTTGCGGATTCCCTCGTGACGACGCGGTGCTTCATCTCTTGCTTTTAACTTATCTCATACTAACCCTAGTCCTTGCAATGCTGCTCTATGCATATATTCTTGTGGGTCCCCTAGTGTTGGTTGTGTGGTGAACAAGTAAGCTTATGCTGCTACGAGTGACGCTTCTGGTGTCTTTGCTATAATATTCCCTTGCTCATCGACTAATAAGAAAGATGAGTCAAGATTTCATGATAGATTCCTTCTATCAGCATACCTGAGGTTGTCCATCCGAGATCTGTGCCTATGGTGCCTTCCACTGTTTGTGTATGATGTGTTGCTCCTTTCTGCATGGAATGCTATGCTTGCCGCGCTGACTGACTCTCGTCTTTTTCTGATTTTGCTTTTGTCCTTCTCCAACTGTTGCGACTGCTGATGTAACGCATAGTGATATCCCAAAAGTACATATCTTCTTGCGTCAATTGGAATAGCTGCATTGTTGTTGACTGTTGCCCTAATCGTTTCCCACTCTAGTACTATTAGCTAAACTTTCACTCTATTTTGTTATAGATTCTGCGGTGTCTCCCTCTGCCGTGTGATTTGCTCCTCTTCTGACGTTTGTTGGGTTGATGATTGGGTTGTTGTTACCGTCAAGTTCTTCTGACGAGTCACCAATGATTGCATATACTTGGTATTTGCCATGGACATCTCCATTGGAACCCAAAGAGAAGATTTTTTGCTTGTCGTCATAGAGTTCTAGTCCCATCTTCCATGTATCTTCAGAATTGTTGGAGACATTGCCGCAACAGACCATGAAATCCACTTCTGAATAGTTGTTTGATTGGTTGAAATTTTCATCGGAACCCATATCTGAGTAACTCGATGATTCCTCGACGTCTAAATTCTCCATGATTTCGTCAAGTTCTTCAACTGTGCTTCCTTGTTTCGACTTGATGTTGATCTGCGAGTTTACCTTGCTGGATGAGCTGACCGATGTTTCTGGAGTTGCCACGATTGTGGTTGTTCCTACCGACGGACTAATTTTATTGGATCTAAAAGGCAAACTGAGCGTAGAGATCCGACATGAAAGTTGAAGCTCCCGATCGTCAGATCCATCTCCTGATCTATGTTTGCTAAGACCAGAGCTAGGGTTAGTCGATGTGGTTGAAAATCTACGGCTCCAAAGGTGATCTAGTTTCCATCGATCTTTGAGTTGCTCTTTGAAAAAAGCGAAAAACCTGCCAAATTCATAATTCCGACGCCCAAGCTCCCCATGGTTGGCACCAATTGATGAGGGTTAACTCGGCAAATGTCCTAGATGAAGGACTTAGGATCGGGGGAAGACGACGTCGGATGAACTCGAAGGTAGGGTTTCACACAAACAAGGCGAATATCGAGAGTAAAACTTAGAATCAATCTCAGCTCAATCTCAATGTGTCCCTGGCCGGCCTCTCCTGGCCCCTATTTATAGGTGGCCAGGTCCTGATGAACCGGTTGGGTTCAATACAAATTACAATACGAGTTACAATACGATCTCATATTTTGTCTATGACTATACTTGGGCCTAGTTTCCATGGACTTCTACCCGAAGGGGCCCCAGGGGTACTAAGATAATGGACCTTGTGTAGTCATACCCTTGTCAATAACACTACATGCTGATCTAGATATATTTAATGTAATGTAGATATATTAATTATTTAAGACTTCAACGAAACACACAAATTAACCAATTTTAAAAATACATCACATGATATGTACATTGTTTCATGTCTCACACGTGACAGCTAACAAGTATGGTTACATACTAAAGCTAGTCTAATATAGTAATTATTTTAATAGTGGACACTCTCCCTTGTATGTTCTTGCTCCCACCATCTTGCTTGTCTTCTTGATCTACAATCCTCATCATATTTGTTGCTTGCATACAATAAAAATGGTCATCATAAATGATAGGCATATGAATTACATGCACATATGTTAAATACAAATGTGCACACTAACCTGGTACCATAGTAAAAGGATATATGGTGCATGAATCAAGGTAACCATAGATCTTTTTCCACTAGTAGTTCTTAAAATTTAATTGGTATACTCCATTCTTCACCCTTACAACCAAGATATCTCTATCTTCACATGCGCATTGTATCTTTGGTTTACATCTCCCATTATAGAATAGAGACATGTCCAATACTAGGAGATTAGAAAAATCAACTTCTCTTTCAAGAATCCATACATGATCGATTGCTGATGATCTTACACTGCACTAGGTTCGTAGTGTAAAGTCTCTCAGAATGGCAAGACCAACACCCCCATTCTTCCCCTTGATGGTGTGAAGCCTGTGATTTAATATATCATCATGTGTCTCTTGAGGACACTGGACATAGTACAGAGCCTTAGTCGTGTTGTCAAAGGCAATGATATTTTCATATGTCGTTACCCAGTATAAAACATCGCCTATGAGAGTTGCCGGACTCGATGCACGTACACAGGCTACCTCTATTCATGGCATGGCTGCAATTAAATCCCATCTGCGTGTTTCTGATGAGTACCTCATTAGCTGTACAATTTTTTTGTTTGTTGTTATCCAAAAAATGCAGAAATTGCTTGTGTGACAATTGTGGGTAAATGATGCATCATGGTTGCTGGAATAGATAATTGTGCTGTTGAACAGAGTCTGGAAGCTACGCCATGATGGTTTGCATATGAAGGTATCTATGTTCCTAATTGGATCCCGGACTAACATGGAAGGAGATGTTGAACAATTAAGTAACACACACCCATGATGGCATGCTAGGAGACGTAGGATTCCATATATGCTACCATCACTGTCACTACCAGTCTCATCGATATTGTATTTATCCATGAGTGGCAACTTTGGCAAGATGTTTGGTTCAAGAACATGCTCTATGATAAAACAACGATCACTGTCACCGCTCCTGGAAAAAAAACCTAGCAATAGGGTTCCTCCATGGTGTGATAGGCTTAGCTCTCTGAAACCATGGCTTCTGATTAGTCTTCTCCATAATGGCAGGAATTCTGAGAAGAATCTGAGCCACCAAGTCTAATGGCGGGTCGTCTAGTGTTGTTTTGCTTCGATTTGACGGTGTCATTTCCCATAAACAGATGCATGGATATAAGATTGAGGATGGCGTTGACCTAGTTAATCCCCAATGGAAATGTATTTTTTAGATCAATCCATTGTAAATGTATTTACCAATCCCAGTGCCCTGGATGATTAATTAACCACTACGTTAGGTGCATACCAGCATCGGGCGATGTGGTAGTCATGAGTGAAACGTCATGGAAGGGGTGCGGCGTGGTCGATGGCGGCTCGACGGCGAGGTGGACGCGGCTTAGTTGAGATAGGAAGGCGAGGACGATGGGTGGAGGGAAATCTACAAGGCATATAAGAGGAGTTGCAGCACAAGGCTGAAGTGCGCGCCGACAGGTAGGGTGGGGATGGGTTGCCGGCGAGATTCAACTGAATCTGGTCAAGAGGAGAGGCCAGCTCGAGGTTATGGAGAACGGAGGGGATGGCTGAGTGCGTCAATATGATGGATGAGCTCCCTGAAGTTCTTTTTTAACATTCAAAAAAAATTAAATTTTGAACTTCAATTTTTTTAGAAATAATATCAGAATGTGGTCTATGATTTGTTCTACCTGTGTGTGAATTTGTATTATGAAATACCATGTATTATGACCTCAAAAAAAATAACAAAATTCCAGATGCGGGAACAAAATTTCAGATCTTGGAATATATTCCAAATTTTGTACAATTTGTCTTTTTTGCTGAGCCTATAATACAAGGTATTTCACATTAAAATTTTGCATGCCCATAGTGTATATATTTTACTACATCCACATATATTTTTTTAGAATTTTTTGGAACTTTAAAATTCCAATTTGAAAAAATATCAAAAAAGGGTTGCATGGTGCTTGTGCTCCAATCCGATTTTTTTGGACTTCTTTTTCCTCCTCCTTCCCAATTTGTTGACTCAACTTGATGTAGATACAATGTATCTTCACATATGAGTCTAGATACAGATGTACTAATCGACGCATCATATTCAAGGTGGACTGCCTACTTATTCTGTCATGTGGCATCGATTAAATGGGTATAGAAGTAGTATGTTAGACAAAACCAAGTCACTTATTTTGGAAAAAGAATATTACTTATGTTGCAAGCTAACTAGGGCAACTTTGTTTAGATGCAGATGTATGTACTAACTTCGATTCATGTTATTTTGCCGCTAATATGGATGTATCTAGGCGTATATTCATAGGTACATCCATATCTATACAAAGCTGGGCAATTCGTATGTTTCAAATTAACTGACTCAGCTTTGTCTAGGTTTGGGTTAGACAAATCTAGAAAAAGTTGGGTCAACTATTTTGGAATGGGGGCAATAGTATTATATATTTTGATGTACATATATAACATCGCGAAGGTTGATTCTGTCAAGTTGTTGGAATGTATCATGTACCAACTATTGTCGTACCTTGTTGTGATTTTTTGAGAGGTGTCATAAAACTAGTTGTATAATGAAAATGTATTATCATCTTTTTAATTCTTGACAATGGAGATATTTTTAGGGGGCATATAAATTCCCACCAATAACTGCCCAAAACCCTTTATTTTTATATAAAGACATATTATTGGTATATCATTGGTTAGAGCAGAAATGTCATGCCAATTCTGAGGGCATACGATTTAAACTCAATTAATTTTCTGCCTAGAGGCCTAATATGGCTATATAATGTTGGCTACTATAGTAAAATCCATGCGTAAACAACTTCAAAGTGGCACAACTCCCTTCATATCAATATCTCGCTTGAAGATTCTGTGGTCTCTATAGTCGAAAGTCCAAATTCAAAGCCACCAAACCAACTAATTAGGGTGGTCTCTAAAGTGGAAAGTCCCAATATCACTACATGTACTTATTTTGAGCTAGTAATGTTGTTGCTAAGATATAGTCTACATAAAATACACATAACAGTTAGAGTACTTATGATGAGAAGATAGTCTGTTTTATCGTTTAGAAAGTCAGAGCTAACTTTCTGTCACGACTTTTTTGACTATTTTTTAGTTGGCCATTACTATCTAACATAAAATTAAAAGCATTAAAATCACACAACAACTAGAATCACCGCTCAAGTACGATGCCCCTTTAGTACTTGTGTGGTGTCATAATATTTGCATGAATGTATAATAAGGCTATTAAAAAATAGTGAAATCTCGAAACACCTCTGATGTGGCACATTCCTTCGTAAGCGTGATGTTATCGCTTTGAATACTAATTTAGGGCTATCTAGTGCATAAGAATGACAATTTTATCCATGGGTACAGGTACCTATGGGTACGTACCCTCGTTGGCAGGCTATATGGCTTGTTTTTATACCCATGGGCACCCATAGCCTATCTGTTAAGTCACAGGTATGGCATGTGTGTAGCCTTTCTAGCCATGTGTATACCCATACCATATCCGTTTATCCCAACATCTAGACCTAGAGCAATCCAGTAGCGCTGGGATAGTTGTTAAAGGAGATGGGATGTCCCACACCACAATTACTCAATGTAATTAAACCTTGGCTATAATTCTATCAGGTTGCCAGGTTACGGTGACTGAAATCCTAGCCACCCATTGTGTTACCGATGAATGTAAAAGGGTATATCATATATTATATTTTGATCCCTCCATCGGGTACACAATGAGTAGGGTATGGATACGGGTAAATTTCCATACATGTTGGGTGCGGATATGGGTATATATGTCTTTACATGGTAGTTTTCGTTTTGTATTCCCTCTGACCCATATTACTTGTCGTTGATTTTAGTTTTTGTTTTCTTCTCCTTTCGACCCATATTATTTGTCGGTGATTTAGTTCTACTTTGTACTAAACCAGTGACAAGTAATATGGGTCGGAGGGAGTAACTTATATGTACAGTAGTTCCCCCCAATTGTAAAGCATTGATGCATGCAAAAATCATGCATGAACTTTGTAGTTTATTGTTACATATTCCATCATATATACATGTTATGAGATGTTATAATCATGGTTTGCATTGATTTTGGGGATTTTCTAAACAATCCCCTCTCTTGTGGTTTTAACTCTCTTTGTGAGAAAATGCTTTTTTAGCGTTTTTGACTTCAGCTTAGAAATTCTAGCTTGCAATGGCTAAATTCGTCGTTGAAGGAAGAAAACTATGAGTTGTGTCCCATGGAGTTCTTTCTTGGTTGCATTCTTCAGCTCTTGGATACGAGCCAACAGTGGCTTGATTTCCTCAGCTTCTGTCTCCAACGGAAGGGCATCCCAGGATGTCAGCTTTGTCAGGCCTTTGGCAGGATCGAAAGGAGTCCATATTCTCCGGCTTCAGAAGATTTGTGGTCTTTGATGTAGAACCACTTCTGCCTCCAATTCTGAACCGATTCAGCCAACTCAAATTTCAGATATTGAGATTCTGATCGCACGGATACAATGGCACCGCCGAGGTCATGAATTTCCTCCTTGGACATGTTGCGGCACAGACAAAACAGATGTTTCCAGAGGCCCCAATGAGGATTGATGAAATTAATATGCCCGAGAGGCAATAATAAAGTTGTTATTATATTATTCTGTGTTCATAATAGATGTTTATTTCTCATGTTAGAATTGTATTAATTGGAAACATTAATACTTGTGTGATTAATAAACTAAAAGGTTCCTAGTAAAGCCTCTATTTTATACTAGCTCGTTGATTAACTGATGATCAAGGTTTCCCTGATCATGAACATTGGATGTTGTTAATAACGGGGTCATATCATTAGAAGAATGATGTGATGAACACTCACACCCATAGTACAAATAGTAATACGATCAAGTCATCAAGTTTCATTGCTATATCAAACTCATACGAAATAGTTCTAATCCTTAGACCATGAGATCATGTTAATCACTGATACCGGAAGAGTAATTTGATAATATCAAACGTCACACCGTAACAGGGTGATTATAAAGGTTGATTTGGGTATTCTGAAAGTGTTATAGTTGAGGCTCATGGATCAAGAGTGGAATTTGTCCGACCCGATGACGGGAAGATATTGTCTGGGCCCTTCTCGATGATATTGCATTGACATCGCTTGCAAGCATGTGACTAGGTCACGGGAATGCCTTAACACAGAACGAGTAAAGAGACTTGTCGGGAACAAGATCGAACTAGGTATGGTTGACACCAAATGATCGTATCTCGGACAAGTAATAATATCGCGAGATAAAAGGAATTAACTATGTTCGTTATTGGTTCACACGATCACTAGTTCATCGTCGAGTAAGTGGGAGTCATCATGTATTTCTAGATCCCACTAATGATTATTGATCGGCGAGGAGTCTCAATCATGTCCATGTTATTCACAAACCGTAGGGTGACACACTTAAGGTTCGTCGTTGTTTTTGAGTGGATACGATACTCCGATCGAATTACAGGACAACATAAGGGTTGTTTCAGAAAAGCACCAAAATTGTTTTGGTATATGGAAATAACTCAAGGGGTATTTGTTAATGTTTGTTAATTGAGTGAATTAACAAATATTAAAGAAATAAAAATGTTTTATTAATTCAATGAGTGTGAATTTTAATTAGCATGAATGTCATGCAAAATTAAATGGGGGGTTACTTCATGTTGATGAGGAGGTTACCACCATGAAGAGGCAAATGAAGAGTAGGAGAATTTCTCCTAGGGACTGGCGCACCCCCTTGGGGCTGCCCCTCCTCTCCTACCTATAAAAGGAGCCCTCTTCCCACTCTCCTCACACTCTTGATCCCACCCTCTCTCGCATAGTTGCTGCTCCACCTCCGTCTTAGCTTAGCGAAGATCTACCAGAATTGTAGTTTGTAGTTCATACACTTGTAGAAGTGTGTGTCGAAGTGTCCGGCAGATCCCTTCTTCCACTAGCCCGCTGGACCGAGGGCGTGGAGGAGATGATGACAAGCCGTACGTGTGACCGAGTACGGAGGCGCCGCCGGTTGTGGTGCCTTGTACATGATCTTGAGATTGTCAAGTGAACGACTATGTCGACTACGCGTGTCTTTGTGAAGTCTTCATCGACAATGTTTATGCGGGAACATAAACCCCGCTTCCGGTCTTTGAGGGTTAGTTAATCGTTGCTTCCATCAAGTAGATGATCTTGGCTAGTTTGTGTTCATGCGTAGGAATTTTTTTGGTTTCCCATGCTACGAACCCATCAATTGATGCCGAGGAAAGCTTCACACAGAGTGATGAAGCAAGCAATGTGCAAGATTGAATTTGGCATGAGCTGATGCAGCTGCACGCCGTAAACAAAAAGAAGCCCACGAAGAAATTCATGGGTAGAAAGAGAAAGACCCCAAAGAAGGAAAGCAAGAAACATCACCCGGTAGTCAAGCTGGAGGTGAGGGACGAACTCGGTGTTGGGGAAGATGACCTCCACAAAGGCCGCTAGAAAGCCCTCCTCCTTAGCCTTAGCCAGATCTGCATTCGTGAGAGTGGATGCGGTCTAGCCAATGACTTGTTTCCTCACGGATTTCTTCACCATTTGGTTGTGATGGGTGATCGTTTGACGAGCATGCAATGGCGAAGCGCTTGAAGCTGAAAAGAGAGCACGGGCGCAAGGAAGAAGAAGAAGTGGTGGCGGCGGAGGAGCAAAGATCTTGTAAACAGTAAAAATAAAAGGGTTTGCCCTTAAATAGCTTGCGTTGGAAGGAACATGGGCTGCGACGTGGCGTGAAAAGCGAAAGCGGCAAGCCCACTAACGGGAAAAAAATTAGAAAATTACCGTGCTACCCATGTGCGACGGTCAGCTTTCGGTCAAATCGATACAACGAGTTGTCACGTCATAACCATGGCATCATCATTTTGGCAAGAAGAAATTGGAAATCAGCAGAGCAAGAAATATAAGTCGAATAAATATCTGAGCCTATACTCGAATACAAAAATCGACTATAGCCTCGGGGGCTACTCCCATCTGGAGCGCTGGTCACGATCCCGATGAAATTGCAAGCTCCGGCTCCTACGCAAGAGTAAAAATTGACTTCATCATCGATGGTAAACACCAGATAATAAACTCACTTTTTACTCCCATCGGGAGTGATTTGTGACTAGTAGAATAAACAACTCAAAGATCTCGGGTATTGAAACAGTCAAACAAGGCTCTCGATAAAAATTGAATTCTCAAGCCGCGTCTACCGCGATAACATGCTTGAATGCTGTGGTCACAAAGATCATGAAGGTAAGACCTCAGGATCCATCCTGGATGGCCTAGTATACGCACACAAATGCGCTCTGCTATTCGTATCCACGATACGAAGAAAATCCCGGTGGACGCACTGGATACCCTAAGAAATACTGGAATTCATGCTTTTGATAAGTCCTAAATGCGGAACAAGCTAGATTACGCCAGATACCGAATTCGAGTCCAGGACTCGAGATTGAAGTAGGCAACAAATATTTGGTCAGGCAATTAACTGGTTTTCTGATCTGTTAGATGCACCAGGCTTGTTCGCCAAAATCCCCATGAAAAAGTTGAAGGTATGAAATATTGATAGAAGCTTAAAAACAAAGAAGTCAAAGATTAATCTAGTCGAAGAATACAAGTCAAAGATTTGAGATTCGACCCAAATCTATGATTCAGGTAGAATCTCGGGGGCTATCGACAATGGTATGAATACCAAGGCCCACGATGTTGATACCCCTGAGGCCTGTTCGGGTAGTGGCACATGAGAGATAGGCCTAGTCATGGTCAAAGTACAGAGTTATGTTGTAAGCCGTTTGGTATGAACTAATTTGTATCGAACCCGACTGGATCCTCTAGACCTGGCCACCTATAAAGAGGGGCCAAGAGAGGCCGACCAAGAGACGAGATTGAACTAAGATTGCCTCTAAGTTTACTCTCAATACATGATATTCGCCTTGTTTGTTTGAAACCCTACCTTCGAGTTCATCTGGCGTCCTCTTCCCCCGATCCTAAGTTCTTCATCTAGGACAATTGCCGAGTTAACCCTCATCATGCATATTGGGTAACTTTCACTTTATGCATGGATAACTTCTGGGTTATTTGCATGGTAACTAACACATATTACATGTGGATCATTTTTTATGTTTTATGTTTATTGTGTGCATTTGATATGTTGTTTGTTTATTAATTATTTATTTTGTCTTTTTGTATTTGTTTTTTGGTTGGGCAGCTCTAATATTATGATCATAGAGCCAATGTGGGTAAATACCGGTGAACTTGCTAGTAGTTTTATGCCTGATGGAGAGCTATCAAAGACTGTTTGTGACATTGGCATTTCTGTATTGCAAGATACTTGTCCTCCCAACAAATTTATTTTTCCATATCTTGTGACAAAGTATCTTATGGAGGGAAATTTCAAATCTACCCTTGTGCGGAAGTCTTTCAGAAGAGATGACAATATAAGCTTAGCCACAAAGATTTGGTATGTTATTGTCTATTCTTTTCTTCATTTTTTATATTTTTAGAAGAGGATAATTTTAGTGCAGTAGGGTGGGTAACTAGTTATCAGTGGATGTGATAACTTTTTTGGCTTATGGGTGGGTTACTGTTTCTAGGTTGTTGTCAATAACCCTTTACATTGTTTTCTTTTTTGTAGCTCTCATTCTGAGATTAGTAGATACTTGGAACAATCGAGCAGCCTTTTGGGCACTGGTACACGCTTTCGGTTAACATGGTTGCCAAAAGGTTCAAAATCCTTAATTCCCTTCATGGTCTAATGAATGAAGAAATGATCGAACATGCGAGTGAGCTAGTTGAAGCAATAAAGACAACATATCATGTGAACTATTTGGATTCCCATAGACAGATCAATGACTATGAGTTGATGTATGTTCTTGTCCCAAGGCAAACCACCGGGTTAGTTGGATTTTTCCTCTTTTCCTGATTATGCATCAGCTTTCTTATGTTTGCTATTTTTTGAGATTGGTCTTGTTTATCAACTTTCTTTTTTCCCCTTTTCAGCACTGATTGTGGCTTCTTCTGATGAGGACATCCCTACTACACAGCCATCTCCACCTACTGTTGATGATCCTATTGTTGCTGATCAAGATAAGTCCAATGATGAGATTAGGATTGGACCAATTACTCGAGCCCGTGCTAAGTTGTTACAACAGCAGGTGAACTCACTCCTTGCTGAATCTGATATTTATTGTAATGAGAATTTTATACTGCCTAAGTCTTTATTCATATGTATGATCAGGTTCATTGGAGAAGAAGGGGTTCGAGGGAGCGAGGAGATGCAACACATGGAGCACGACGTGGTGATCAAGCAAGAGAGTGTTACGTCTCCAACGTATCTATAATTTTTGATGCTCCATGCTTGTTTTTACACTGTTTGCCTACTATTTCATTACACTTCGTGGCACTTTTATGCATTTTCCAGAACTAACCTATTAACAAGTTGCCATAGTGCCAGTTCCCTATTTTCTGCTGTTTTTGTGTTTCAGAAGTGATACACAGGAAATATTCTCGGAATTGGACGAAACAAGTTCCTAAAGTCTTATTTTACCCGGAAGCTTCCAGAGATCCGAAGGAGAGAAGGAGAGGGGCCACCAGGGGCCCACACGCCTGGCTGGCGCGGCCAGCCCCTGGCCCGCGCCACCATGGTGTGAGGCCG
The DNA here is from genome assembly GCA_007115705.1 of Dactylis glomerata. NCBI lineage: Eukaryota > Viridiplantae > Streptophyta > Magnoliopsida > Poales > Poaceae > Dactylis > Dactylis glomerata. Next base: position 2,143,670 of record QXEO01002102.1, read on the forward strand.
CCTGGTCCCTTCTCTGACATCGCCCCTTCGCCTATAAAGACCCCCCGACGGAAAAAACCTAAATACCCGATCACTTTTCCAGAACACATCGCGATCCGCCGCTGCCGTCGACCCGAAGATCGGGAGGGTCCAGAAGCTCTTCCCGGCACCCTGCCGGAGAGGGGAATCGCCACCGGAGGTCTTCTTCATCGCCATGCTTGCCTCCGAAGCGATGAGTAAGTAGTCTACCTTGGACTATGGGTCCATAGCAGTAGCTAGATGGTTGTCTTCTCCACCATGTGCTTCATGTTTAGATCTCATGAGCTGCCCTACATGATTGAGATCATTGTTATGTAATTCTACATGTTTGGTTTGTTGGGATCCGATGAATATTGGTGTTTATGATTGAGTTGTTGTACTGAATATTATCTTTTGTTATCTCTATGTTGTTTATGATCTTGCATGCTCTCCGTTGTTAGTAGCTATCTTGGCCGAGTAGTTGCTAGTGACTCCAAGAGGGGCTATTTATGCTCGATAGTGGGTTCATGCCTCTATTTAACCTGGGGGAGTGACAGAAACCTCTAAGGTTGTAGATGTGTTGTTGCTACTAGGGAGAAAACAACATTCATATGCTCAAGGGCATATGCTTTGTTTACATTACACACTTTGCTTAATGCAATTATCTGTTGTTCGCAACTTAATACTTGTGGACTTCTCGGATTGATTCACCACAAGTGGATTATTAGTCATAGATGTAGTTGGATGGCGGTCTATGTATTTTGTTGTAATGCCCAGAGTAAATCTCATAGTGATCTTCTTGACATATCACGTTTATCTTTATTCTATCAATTGCCCAACTGTAATTTGTTTACCCAGCATGTGTTATTTATCTTATGGAGAGACACCACTAGTGAACTGTGGACCCCGGTCCTATTTCCATCATATTGCTATCACCTGTTTACTTTACTCGCACTGTTTACTTTACTTGCATACTTTTACTGTTTTCCACGCGATACACTCATAACCTTTGTTTCAAGCAAACCGGTGAGATTGACAACCTCATCGTAAGTTGGGAGCAAGGTACTTGGTTGTGTGTGTGCAGGTTCTGCGTTGCAGTTAGCAAGCAAAGCTTGGACGAGGCGCCATATATAAATTGTCCGAAGCTGTCGCAAACTAGCAAGCATCACCTTCAGTCGTTTGTCTCTCCTCTCCAAGAACGATAAACCTTGGTTTCTTAACTGAGGGAAAACCAGCTGCTATACTCATCACACCTTCCTCTTGGGGTTCCCAACGGGCTGGTCATTCACGATGCATCAAGCTGTTTTTCTGGCGCCGTTGCTGGGGAGGAAGTAGAAGACTTCTGCGAGGGGAGTTTTTCGCACGCACATCCTTTACTTTGTTATTGTTTTGCTTTACTTTATTTATTCTACCTGCATCGTTTTATATCAAAAACCCAAAAAATTAGAATCCTTGGTAGTTGTTTTTACTTGTTTACTTTCGTTTTGCTGAAATGGCCAATCCTGAAAACACCAAGTTGTGTGACTTCACTAGCACGAACAATAGTGATTTTATCTGCACTCCTATTGCACCACCTGCTCCTGCTGCAAACTTTTATGAGATTAAGCCTGCTTTGTTGAACCTTGTTATGAAAGAGCAATTCTCTGGTGCTAGTACTGAAGATGCTGCAGCTCATCTCAACAATTTTGTTGAGTTATGTGAGATACAGAAATATAAGGATGTTGATAGTGATATTATTAAGCTCAAGTTGTTTCCTTTTTCTTTGAGAGGAAAAGCTAAAGATTGGTTGCTGTCTTTGACTAAGAATAGTATTGATTCATGGGCTAAGTGTAAGGATGCTTTTATTGGTAGATACTATCCTCCTGCTAAGATTATATCCTTGCGTAGCAATATTATGAAATTTGCTCAGTTTGATAATGAACATGTTGCTCAAGCTTGGGAAAGAATGAAATCTATGATAAAGAATTGCCCCACTCATGGACTGACTACTTGGATGATTATCCAAACTTTTTATGCAGGACTGAATTTTTCTTCAAGGAACCTACTTGATTCAGCTGCTGGAGGCACTTTTATGTCCCTTACCTTGGGCGCCGCAACAAAGTTACTCGACAACATGATGGTAAATTATTCCGAATGGCACACCGAGAGAGCTCCACAAGGTAAGAAGGTAAATTCTGTTGAGGAAACCTCTTCCTTGAATGATAAGATTGATACAATTATGGCTATGCTTGCTAATGATAGGACTCATGTTGATACTAATAATGTTCCTTTGGCCTCTCTGGTTGCTCAAGAAGAGCATGTTGATGTGAATTTCATTAGAAACAATAATTTTAACAACAATGCTTATAAGAACAATTTTGCTAGTAACAATTATAGGTCGTTTCCTTCTAATGGGGATAATAGCTATCTTGGTAGACCTAAAATGCCTAGTGAAGAAAGAATTTTTGAACTTGAAAAGGCTACCAAGAATTTTATGCAGGCACAATATGAGCAGAACAGGGCTTTCACCAAGACTATGGAGGAGCAATCAGCTCTGTTGAGGACTATTAGTCATCAACTTGAAAATTTAAACAAGGCTATTCCTGAATTGCAAGCTAAGGTTTCCAAAACTGAAACTAATATTTCATTATTGTCTAATGTGCAATCTTCTTTGGTTAATAGAATGTCCGGTAAGCCTGATCCTTTTGCTACCGCTAATGCTATTCAAGTTAGAATTGATGAAAATATTAGATTGTTAGCGGAATTGCATGCCAGGTGGGAAAGAGAAGATGAGATGGCTAGAGAGATGAAGGTATATACCATTACTACCTCTAAAGATGTTGCTCCTAATGCTAGCAATCCTCTTACTTTGATTGGTGTAGAGAAAACTCCCACTCCTTGTGTTAAAAAGCCTAAAACTGCCAAAACTTTTTCTCAAAAGAGTGCTGAAATTTTTCGGAGTGTAGGAGATGATAGCTCTACTTCTTTTAATGATTTTGATGTTGATGGCTGCAATATATCTGAAGTTATTTTGTTCTTGCAAAAGCTTGCTTTGACTCCCAATGCTAGTTCTTTAAATATTGCTTTTACTAAGCATATTACCAATGCTCTCATGAAAATTAGGGATGAAAAGTTGAAGCAAAAAGCCTCTGTTCCCAAGAAGTTAGAAGATGGTTGGGAACCCATCATTAATACGCATGCTAATGGTTTTGATTGCCATGCTTTATGTGATCTAGGTGCTAGTATTTCTATCATGCCTAGAAAAATTTATGACATGCTTGATTTACCACCGCTTGAAAAGTGTTATTTTGATGTTCCTATTGCTGATGTTGCTAAGAAGAAACCTTTGGTAAGGATTAATGATGTTCTTATTGTGGTTAACAATAACCTTGTTCCTGTTGATTTTCTTGTTATGGACGTTGAATGCCATGCTTCATGTCCTATTATTTTGGGAAGACCCTTTCTCCGAACTGTAGGTGCCATCATTGATATGAGGGAAGGCACCATCAAATATCAATTTCCACTCAAGAAAGGTATGGAACACTTCCCTAGGAAAAGAAAGAAATTACTTTTTGACTCTATTCTTAGAGCAAATTATGAGCTTGATGCTTCATCACTTGATATTACTTGATTCGCAATTTTCTGCGCCTAGCTCAAAGGCGTTAAAGAAAAGCACTCTTGGGAGATAACCCAATGTTTTTATTTTCAGTACTTTTTCTTTTATTTGAGTCTTGGAAGTCATTACTACTGTAATGACCGCTCCTTATCCTTTTTATTTTGTTTTTGTGCCAAGAGAAGCCTCTAATTCGAGTGAGGTAAAGATTTGGGGATGTTGCTGTCCTGAAACTGTTTTCGGTGCTGCACCGTAAAAATTCGTATAAATTCTCTGTTTATCTTTTGGACCTGCAATTTCTTGTGCATATGCCCCAGGTTATATCCAAACTTTCGTTAGTTGAACACTTTTTTATTTGAGCAACAGAAAACCCCTCAAAAATTCGACCTTTGTCAGCTGTTCAGTTTTGACATATTTCTGCCAATATTTGTGTTTGCCACTTTATCGCTTTCTTTTGAGTTCTTTTGATCACGGAACTTTTGGGGAGGTTGCTACAGTAGTATTTGCTATATATGTGGTGGTTTTGAGTTGAAACCTGAAGCAAAAAGAGGTTGATTATATGCTATGTTACACTAATGTTGCTAATAGATTTGTGTTTAGTTTTGTATGAAGGAAGTTTTCAAGTGTAGGGATTGGAGAATGATGAGATGAGTTGAAGAATGGACAAAAGCTCAATCTTGGGGATGCCCATGCATCACCCCAAGAAATATCCAAGAAGTACAAGCGTCAAAGCTTGGGGATGCCCCCGAGGCACCCCCTCTTCATCGGCAAAAATCAGGTCACCTTTCAAGACACTATATTTTTATTGCTTCATGCACTATGTGTTTTTCTTGGAGCGTCAGTTGTTTTAGTTTTATTTGTTAGTTTGTTTTGTTTGCTGCAATAAATGGTTGGACCCCAAGAAATTTCTTTTGGAGGAGATGTACTCGTTTTCATTTGCCAAGAACGCTCTAGTTTTCACTCTTATCAAAAATTGAGTGTTCTTCTTTTTCTGCTACTGCTTTTGGTTTTCGTTTTCGCCTTGATTTGCGTTCAGACCTTGTCATATCTTTTCATCAAGGTGTATTTTTGCCTCTGATCTTTATTGGTTTTCATCAAAAGAGGTGTCTTTAAAAATTTCAAATGGTGTTGGAAAAGAGAAAAAGCTTTGTGCAAAATAGTGGTACAAGAAGGAGCTTGTGTAGACTGCGGCTTAGGCTTTTTCATGTCATGCTTGATGTCTTTTTGATAGTATGCTTAGTGGTTTTGCTGTAGCATGACTTCTCTCAAATAACTGAGATTGCTTAATGAGTCTTTGAAAAAATCATGCGTTGTTTTTATTGTATGGAACCATTATTTTGGTTTTCTCCTTGATGCTTTATTTGGGTTGACTTGGCGCATGCTCACACATGTTAGACTCTTACAAAGTCGCCAATAGCCTTCATGATCATTTAGTTTTTGACTTTTGATGCCATCTTATGCTTCTTTTAATGTCGATTTGTCGCTTTGCATGATTATGGCCATTATTGCTCTCTTAGTTGGTCGCTCCCAGTCTTTTACTAGCCCTCGCCTTGTACTGAGTATGAGCTCTACTCGTGCATCCAACTCCTAAAAGCCAAAGTTTTCCAAAGTGTCCACCATACATACCTACTAGCAATTTGCTATTCCAAGTAAATTTGACTTGCTTTTATTTTCTCTTCAAATTAAACTCTTACCAGTGTTATGCGAAATTCGGTCAGTAAAGCTCTCACGAACCGGAAGGCACACTTTACTTTTTCCTGTTCTTAAAAATTTGACATTGTGGTCTCTTATGTTGAGTTGTTATGCTTGCAAGTTGTAAGTTGGAGACTAGCCCAGCCATGCTGTCATGGGCAAGCTTTCAACTTTGCACTTCTTATTTGAGTTGATATCGTGATCTTTTGTTCATGGATGCCCGCGGTGTGAAATGAATTGGGAATCTTGTGGGGATCATGGAGTTTTTATATGTGTTAGGGAAACGCCGGGCCGCCAATCTAAGCCATGCATAATTCATGGTGGAAATTTGCAGCATACCCATGGTGAACATTCGACGACGCATCTCACAATAAAAAGCTAAACAAAAGGCAAATAAAAGAGATGTCGAGGTGTTCATTGTCTGCTTGTCCTGTCATTTTGGTGTGGGCTTGTTCCATGTCATCGGGCACGGAGGTACCCCATTGGCGGTTCTCAATGATATGCATATATTTACAATGACAAGAGCCTTGCTTGGGACTCTAAGTAAAGTAGCATGAGGTTTGGGTACTCGTATTCACGGGGCACGAGGTTTTCAACTTATGATTTGTCAAGCATATGCATCATAATTGTTCTCACATTAACTTTAACCATTCAAGATGCTTATGATGGGGGCAATGAGAGCTCAAAGCCGGTAAGTACCATAATTTTTGAAGGTTATAAAACTTGCAATCACTGCTTCCCTCTGCGAAGGGCCTTTCTTCTACTTTTATGTTGAGTCACCACCTTCTATCTTTATGCACCATTAAGAGTGCATAGTTGTCATTCTTAGTGTAATATGCATTGTCCCAAAGTTCATTGATCGATTCATATTGTTGGTTTCACTTGTTCTCAAATTATTTGTATCTAGTCGCCCTCTTATACTTGAAGGTGTCCTATGCATTTATGTTTTGCTCTCTTTGAAGGACAAGCTGAAAACCATTTGTATGTTTTTCCTTATGATTTGAACACACATTTGACTTTCATTGTTTCATTTTCATGATCTTTTGTTTGTGTTCTTTTGCATGTTTACAACATGGTTGCTAAGTTTTTTATTGTCAAGATTATATCTTCATGCCCATGTTTTAAGTTCTTATGATCCCAGCTCACAAATGCTTACATACATGATCAAGATTGTGTAGGTGCATGTCACCTCAAAAATTATTCTTTGTTATCACTTACCTACTCGAGGACGAGCAGGAGTTAAGCTTGGGGATGCTTGATACGTCTCCAACGTATCTATAATTTTTGATGCTCCATGCTTGTTTTTACACCATTTGCCTACTGTTTCGTTACACTTTGTGGCACTTTTATGCATTTTCCAGAACTAACCTATTAACAAGTTGCCACAGTGCCAGTTCCCTGTTTTCTGCTGTTTTTGTGTTTCAGAAGTGACACACAGGAAATATTCTCGGAATTGGACGAAACAAGTCCCTGAAGTCTTATTTTACCCGGAAGCTTCCAGAGATCCGAAGGAGAGAAGGAGAGGGGCCACCAGGGGCCCACACGCCTGGCTGGCACGGCCAGCCCCTGGCCCGCGCCACCATGGTGTGAGGCCGCCTGGTCTCTCCTCTGACATCGCCCCTTCGCCTATAAAGACCCCCCGACGGAAAAAACCTAAATACCCGATCACTTTTCCAGAACACATCGCGATCCGCCGCCGCCGTCGACCCAAAGATCGGGAGGGTCTAGAAGCTCTTCCCGGCACCCTGCCGGAGAGGGGAATCGCCACCGGAGGTCTTCTTCATCGCCATGCTTGCCTCCAGAGCGATGAGTGAGTAGTCTACCTTGGACTATGGGTCCATAGCAGTAGCTAGATGGTTGTCTTCTCCACCATGTGCTTCATGTTTAGATCTGATGAGCTGCCCTACATGATTGAGATCACCGTTATGTAATTCTACATGTTTGGTTTGTTGGGATCCGATGAATATTGGTGTTTATGATTGAGTTGTTGTACTAAATATTATCTTTTGTTATCTCTATGTTGTTTATGATCTTGCATGCTCTCCGTTGTTAGTAGCTATCTTGGCCGAGTAGTTGCTAGTGACTCCAAGAGGGGCTATTTATGCTCGATAGTGGGTTCATGCCTCTATTTAACCTGGGGGAGTGACAGAAACCTCAAAGGTTGTAGATGTGTTGTTGCTACTAGGGAGAAAACAACATTCATATGCTCAAGGGCATATGCTTTGTTTACATTACACACTTTGCTTAATGCAATTATCTGTTGTTCGCAACTTAATACTTGTGGAGTTCTCAAATTGATTCACCACAAGTGGATTATTAGTCATAGATGCAGTTGGATGGCGGTCTATGTATTTTGTTGTAATGCCCAGAGTAAATCTCATAGTGATCTTCTTGACATATCACGTTTATCTTTATTCTATCAATTGCCCAACTGTAATTTGTTTACCCAGCATGTGTTATTTATCTTATGGAGAGACACGACTAGTGAACTGTGGACCCCGGTCCTATTTCCATCATATTGCTATCACCTGTTTAATTTACTCGCACTGTTTACTTTACTCGCATACTTTTACTGTTTTCCACTCGATACACTCATAACCTTTGTTTCAAGCAAACCGGTGAGATTGACAACCTCATCGTAAGTTGGGAGCAAGGTACTTGGTTGTGTGTGTGTAGGTTCCGCGTTGCAGCTAGCAAGCAAAGCTTGGACGAGGCGCCATATATAAATTGTCCGAAGCTGTCGCAAACTAGCAAGCATCACCTTCAGTCGTTTGTCTCTCCTCTCCAAGAACGATAAACCTTGGTTTCTTAACTGAGGGAAAACCAGCTGCTATACTCACCACACCTTCCTCTTGGGGTTCCCAACGGGCTGGTCATTCACCACGCATCAGAGAGCGCGAGGGAGGAGAGGGAGGCCGGCGCCACAAGCATGGAGAACATCACCACGTGAAGGAGACCGAGTCTGGATGAGCACGAGCACGTGATGGTGCACTAGGACTGCCTACGACACGATGTCTACACGTCTAAGGCGTGCTATACACTTGGCTTGCGTGCTAAAATTAGGCCGAACCCATATATGGGTCGGTATGTACCCGTTTGAGTCAAACCGAGTCAGTTTGAGCCCAAACCAGGCATGTTTTGGGCCAGGTCTTTGCTGAGGACGCCCGGCCACCTATAAGTACCCCTGGGCGCCCCCTCAATTAGGGTTAGACCACATTTAGACTACAGATTATTTCGTTGAACTGTTGTAAGCATTCATCTGAATTCCTCCGCACCAATTCATCTGGATTTGGTGTTATACTGCTGCAAGGTTAGTGTGATCTGTTGTTCCATTGGGAATCAGTAGATTGCAAACTACCGTTTCGTGGTCGACGGCTACGTACGCAAGTGTGTGGAGTCGTGAATATCCTACAGGGTTTGAGAGCTGTTGCATTGGCATCAGGGTTCAAGTGAGGAGAGTTCATCGGTGACACCAAGTTATCCCCGACAATCATCCGCTGTCATCATCACCATCGCCTCACTCACGAGAAGATCGGGCCACCCCTTATCATCTTGGTATCAGATTTCCAAGGTTTACTCGGTGAGCATCCACAAATTCATCCCTGCAATTCATTTTTGTTTTCAGTCCTATCCAGAAAAAGCCCAAAAAAAATTAGGGTTCTTAGTTTCTGCCATAGCCTAGATTGCACCGTCTTGAGTTTTAGTCGCTGATCGTCCTTTTTGCGTATCTTTTCTTCCAATTCGTAGGAGTCTAGGGTCATCGATCTTTTCTGCATCTTTGTTCCGAGTTTAGATCTCGTTTGGAGTCTCGTCGATCGTCATCATCTTCATTGGTTTGTACTGCTGTTCTTTATGCACAGCATAGATCCGATCGGAAGTCAAGTCAAAAAAAATAGCACCGAGCGTGGGCGTTGTGCAGATCGGATCAATCTGAGTCGTGGCCATGGGTCACAGTACCGATCGCCGCCGTCGTAACTCGAGCACCGATCGATAGTTAGCAAACAAAACAAAAACACAGCCAGATCCGATTATTGTTTCTAGGACCGATCGGTTCCTTCAAAAAATCTGATCGCTGTTGCAAAGTCCCTGCACCGATCGCGTTTCAGGAAAAAAAAACAAAAGGCAGCGCGCCTCGCCCTAGGCGCCAAAGCGCGGAGATTGTCTAGGGTCCAGCGCCCCAGCGATCGCGGCTCGCACGGCCGCTCGCCCGACCGCGGAGGTCGTCTGGCGTCCAGCGCCAGTTCGGGCCTCTTCTTTTTAGGCCCAATTTCGAGTTAGTTAAAAAAATAGAAAAAAGGGGACGTGCCTGCACACGCCACACCTATATATAAAAAAGAGACAAACTACTTTGTCCGTTTCGCGTCGCCGTCGCGCTGCCGTGCGTTTTCGGCGTCGTATATCTCTGCCGCGACACGTTTTTTGTCGATTTCTCTTCCGCGACAGCGTGTTACCACTGTGTCCACATAGCGTCTTTTCTACACGATTTTGCTCGCTTTAGCTACAGCCTGTCTACATCATCGTGTTAGGAGCTTACCCATACGAGACTAGCTACTTCGTGCTCATCAGGCTGCTGCCGTGTGCGCAATCTTGTGCCTGTTCGTCGAGCTAGTGCTAGCGTCTCTCTTGTGCATTGCAACACGAGCTACTGTGCGTTGTCACTTATATCTCTTGAGCTCTTTTTCAGAGTTGCTTTGCCTCGCTTATCTCCACCGTGTGTGTTTCGTGGGTCTTGACATACGATCAGCACTAGGACTTATTTGCGGTGTACTTAGGATACCATACCTACAGCTCCACCATATATTCCTGGTTTGTCGTGTGATCGCTCTTATACCCTCGGTATTCACTTCATCACATCCGTGCACGAGCTTGATACTTTGTTCTGGTATGCACTACTATTCACTTTGGAACGGTAAGATTACCTTTTCTTGTCAGTTTTTGAGTGAGTTGTGCGAGGCCCCACATGTTTTTGATTTTGTGCACTAATCTACTAATCATGTCTACTAGTGGTTATGATGTGATGCAGGAAAAAGATGGGGATACACCTGTGGTTTGGACGGACTTTGTTGGACTGCGCACTCATCTGGAGGGGGTGTTGGATCGCTCTACTGCCGACGCTGTGACTGCACATCAGCAACTCCAGTTCAAAGTGCAAGGCACCGCAGATACTGTTCAAGCTATGCAAGCTCAGTTCACTACTTTCCAGCACAGCATTGATCAGTTGAACCAATCCCTAGCGGAGCTGCGTCGACCCATGGTACCACCGCCTGTGCAGCCTGCTGCTGACTTTGCTGATGATGACAGTGTCCATGACAATGCCAATCTACTAGGCCCCAATGCTCGTGGGCATGGTCTTGGACAACATGGTCGGCCACCACATGGCCTCGGTGCCCGACGTGTAATACCTGCTGAGGATGATTTTCTAGGGAAGCCAAAGTTCTCGATACCCAGATTTGATGGTGAAGGTGATGTGGAGGATTACCTCACTTGGGAGCTCAAGATCGACAACCTGTGGCGTTTGCATGCTTACACTGAAGATAAGAAGATCAAACTTGCATCCTCAGAATTTGATGGTTATGCCCTACGTTGGTGGGATAATATTCTGTCATAACGACGAGCAGCTCATGAGCTTCCTGTTTTGCGATGGACAGAGATGAAGGAAATCATGCAGGCTCGTTATGTACCCACCAATTATTTGCGTTCAGTTTTTGATAGATTGACACAGCTGAAGCAAGGATTTTTTGACAGTTGATGCTTATTACAAGGAGATGGAACTGTTGATGCAGCGATCGCGAGTTCAAGAGTCTAGTCAGATGACTATGCAACGGTTTTTGCATGGACTCAGACTTCCAATCAAGAACATCGTCCGGCATCATACTTACAATGATATGAATCAGTTGCTTCACCATGCTATGGAGGCTGAGGCACAGCTTGCTGAAGAGGCGCAACAAAAATCTCGCTTTTCACCTGCCAATCGATACATGGCCAGGGCACCTTCTAGCCCTGCCCCAGCGCCACTTGAGGGGACTCCTACTCGCCCCTCCTCGTCCACTAGGCCAGCGACCTCTGGAGCTCAGTCCAGACGTCCCGCTACCACACCAGCCGCTAGTTCTGGTTCGAGTGCCTCCGTGACTCGTGCTACTGAAAAACTATGTCATACGTGTGGAGGCAAGGGACACTTTAAAAGAGATTGTCCCAACAACAAAGTGATAGTGGTTACTGAGCACAGATATGAGACCGGAGAAGATGCTGATCCGTTTGGTTCTGATGATGAAGGTGAAGATGCTTATGCTGACTCTTCTCCTATTATTGTTGTCTCTCCACGTACGTTGAGTGTGCAGCCCAATATTGATTCTCGGCGCTGCAACCTGTTTCAAACCAAGGCACTAGTTGGTCCCAATAAAGCTTGCAAGGTGATCATTGATGGCGGAAGCTGTCGCAATCTCGCAAGTAAGGAGTTATGTGCCAAGCTGGGTTTGAAATATTTACCTCATCCTAACCCATATTATATTCAGTGGTTAAGTGACAATGGTGAGATGAAGGTAAACTACATGGTACGTGTGAACTTTGAGATAGGGTCATACAAGGATTCTATAGATTTTGATGTGGTTCCTATGATGGTTTGTCATCTCTTGTTGGGTCGGCCATGGCTCTATGATCGACATGTGCAACACAATGGTCGAGCCAATACTTATCACTTGGAGTTCAAGGGCAAGAAAATCAACCTACTGCCTATGTCACCGCAGCAAATTGTTAATGAATCTCGTCAGAAGACTGAAGTGAAACTCGAACAGCCACCTCCACGAGATAATGTAACAGCCATGAGTGATATAACGAAAAGTGAGGGAGTGCCCAACTTGTTAGTTTTAGCCACCAAAGAAGACATGAGAGAATTTAGTGAGGATCCTACAGCCATGCCTCTTGTGCTCATGTACAAGGGCGAGGTCTTAGTTTCTAACGATATGCAACCTGTTTCTCTTGGTGTCTCAACTGTTTTGCAGGACTTTGATGATGTTTTTTCGGCGGAGGTACCTGCTGGGCTGCCACCATTACGAGGCATCGAGCACCAAATCGACTTGATCCCTGGCGCCTCTTTGCCCAACCGCGCTCCCTACAGGACCAACCCCGATGAAACGAAGGAGATACAAGCACAAGTGCAAGCTCTTCTGGATAAAGGGTACATTCGTGTCTCTCTTAGTCCTTGTGTTGTTCCTGTAATTTTGGTGCCTAAGAAAGATGGTACATGGTGCATGTGCGTAGATTGTAGAGCTATAAACAACATTACTATTCGATATCGTCATCCTATTCCCCGTCTCGAGGATATGTTAGATGAATTGAGTGGTGCGGCTGTTTTCTCTAAAATTGATTTGCGTAGTGGTTACCATCAAATTCGCATGAAAGAAGGAGATGAATGGAAAACTGCTTTCAAAACTAAATTTGGTTTATATGAGTGGCTAGTCATGCCTTTTGGTCTTACTAATGCACCTAGTACATTCATGCGCTTAATGAATCATGTTTTGAGAGAGTTCATTGGTCGTTTTGTGGTTGTCTATTTTGATGACATACTTATTTACAGCCGCAATGAAACTGAACACTGTGCTCATATTAGACAAGTTTTGCAAGTGCTGTGTGATAATAAATTGTATGCTAATCTTGAGAAGTGCACATTTGCAAAAGATAAGGTCATATTTCTGGGTTATGTTGTTTCTAAGCATGGTGTAGAGGTAGATCAATCTAAAATTGCTGCTATTCAAGATTGGCCTACTCCCATAAATGTTAGTCAAGTACAAAGTTTTCACGGTCTTGCTGGTTTTTATCGCCGTTTTGTGAAAGACTTTAGTACTATTGCTGCACCATTAAATGAGTTAACGAAGAAAGGTGTTCCTTTTGTGTGGGGCGCAGCCCAAGATCATGCATTTGATGAATTAAAACGTTTGCTTACTTCTGCACCTTTACTTGCATTGCCTGATTTTTCAAAGCAATTTGAAGTTGAATGTGATGCTAGTGGTATAGGCATAGGTGGCGTTTTGATGCAAGAGGGTCATCCTATTGCTTATTTTTCTGAGAAATTATCTGGTGCTAGACTGAATTATCCTGTTTATGATAAAGAATTGTATGCACTTGTTAGAGTTCTTGAGGTTTGGCAACATTATTTGTGGCCAAAAGAATTTATCATACATTCTGATCATGAAGCTTTGAAATATTTGAAAGCACAATCCAACTTGCATAGGCGTCTCGCTAAGTGGGTTGAGTTTATTGAATCTTTTCCGTACATCATTAAACATAAGAAGGGAAAAGATAATGTGGTTGCTGATGATCTATCTAGGAAGAATATGTTATTGACACAACTTGATATTAATATTCCTGGTTTACAGAGTATTTGTGAGCTTTATGCAACTGATCATGATTTTGCTGAACCACACCGTTTGTGTGCTGTGAAAAACGCTTGGGAACAATATCACATACATGATGGGTTTCTTTTTCGAGCTAACAAACTATGTGTTCCGGAGTCGTCTTTGCGTTTGCTCTTATTGCAGGAATCACATGCTGGAGGTTTGATGGGTCACTTTGGGCGTGAGAAGACATTACTCATGCTAGCTGATCACTTCTTTTGGCCCAGGATGAGGCGTGATGTGGACAGGTATGTGCGGCGCTGCATTGTGTGCAACACATCCAAGTCCAAGCTGAAGCCTCACGGTTTGTATACACCACTACCTGCACCTATTACACCATGGGAAGATATTAGTATGGATTTTGTGCTAGGATTGCCAAAAACTAAACATGGTCATGATTCTATATTTGTAGTAGTGGATAGATTCTCTAAAATGGCACACTTTATTGCATGTCATAAGAGCGACGATGCGTCGCATGTGGCTAACCTGTTTTTCAGGGATATTGTATGCTTGCATGGAGTGCCCAAGACTATTGTTTCTGACAGGGATGTCAAGTTCATGAGCTACTTCTGGAAGACCTTATGGGGAAAGCTAGGAACGAAGCTGCTGTTTAGCACTACATGTCATCCCCAAACTGACGGCCAGACCGAGGTGGTGAATCAAACTTTGTCACAGTTGCTGAGGACAATGATCAAGAAAAATCTGCGGGAGTGGGAAGATTGTTTGCCGCATGTGGAGTTTGCATACAACAGGGCAGTACATTCTACTACTCAGCTTTGTCCGTTTGAGGTGGTGTATGGCTTCAAACCTATTACACCACTAGATTTGTTGCCTCTTCCATTGCATGAGAGAGTTAATATGGAGGCATCAAAGAGAGCTGATTTTGTGAAGAAAATTTATGAGAAGACTCGAGAGGCTATTGAGAAGAAAGGGAAGAATACTGCTGCTACTCGCAACAAGTCAAGAAAGCAGGTTCTTTTTCAGCCCGGTGATATGGTATGGGTGCACCTGCGCAAGGACAGATTTCCTTTGCTTAGGCGTTCCAAGTTGAGGCCCCGACGTGCTGGTCCCTATAGAGTGCTTGCCAAGATCAATGATAATGCCTACTCGATTGATATTCCTATTGCTGAGTTTGGTTGTGTTAGCAACAGTTTTAATGTTGCTGATTTATCACCATATGATGGAGATGACCTTGGAGCGTCGAGGTCGACGCCTTTTGTAGGGGGGAGATGATGAGGACATCCCTACTACACAGCCATCTCCACCTACTATTGATGATCCTATTGTTGCTGATCAAGATAAGTCCAATGATGAGATAAGGATTGGACCAATTACTCGAGCCCGTGCTAAGTTGTTACAACAGCAGGTGAACTCACTCCTTGCTGAATCTGATATTTATTGTAATGAGAATTTTATACTGCCTAAGTCTTTGTTCATATGTATGATCAGGTTCATTGGAGAAGAAGGGGTTCGAGGGAGCGAGGAGATGCAACATATGGAGCACGACGTGGTGATCAAGCAAGAGAGCGCGAGGGAGGAGAGGGAGGCTGGCGCCACAAGCATGGAGAACATCACCACGTGAAGGAGACCGAGTCTGGATGAGCACGAGCACGTGATGGCGCACTAGGACTGCCTACGACACGATGTCTACACGTCTAAGGTGCGCTATACACTTGGCCTGCGTGCTAAAATTAGGCCGAACCCATATATGGGTCGGTATGTACCCGTTTGAGTCAAACCGAGTCAGTTTGGGCCCAAACCAGGCATGTTTTGGGCTAGGTCTTTGCTGAGGATGCCCGGCCACCTATAAGTACCCCTGGGCGCCCCCTTAATTAGGGTTAGACCATGTTTAGACTACAGATTATTTCGTTGAACTGCTGTAAGCATTCATCTGAATTCCTCCGCACCAATTCATCTGGATTTGGTGTTATACTGCTGCAAGTTTAGTGTGATCTGTTGTTCCATTGGGAATCAGTAGATTGCAAACTACTGTTTCGTGGTCGACGGCTACGTGCGCAAGTGTGTGGAGTCATGAATATCCTACAGGGTTTGAGAGCTGTTGCATTGGCATCAGGGTTCAAGCGAGGAGAGTTCATCGGTGACACCAAGTTATCCCCGACAATCATCCGCTGCCATCATCACCATCGCCTCGCTCACGAGAAGATCGGGCCACCCCTTATCATCTTCATGCTCAAGTTCCTTGAGTTGTGGAATGGAAGCATTGTCCCTGCCGTGTTTTAGGATATGATGCCAGGATTTAAGAAAAAGCTTCTGTTTTTGTGGTTGAATCATCCTCGGAATATCCTACTGAATTGGAGGTCTCTCTTGGAATAAAATATGATCTTTTGAGGTATGCTCTCCCACAAATTAGTGTTACCCTAGTTTTTATGTACTAGGTTCCACCTATTAATATGTTTTTAGTTACACACGTGTTAGTGCTGAACTTTACCCATCCATTTGTGTATTTGTTTTCCCACTACTTAAAATTATTGTACTATGGGTAACTTAGGGTTATAGACATGGTAACTCTTACTATATATAGAGGGTTACTTTTTGATACAAACAGGGGTGGTAAATTTTTGTAGTAATAGTATTGTTATTTTTGTTGCATGTTGGTGGTATCTGTGTTTTTGTTTGCTCAAAACCCAAGTCACAACAAAAAAACTTTATTACGAGTAATAGTAGTACTTGCATTGCATAGCATATGCATGATGGATCAAAACCTGAATTGAACCCCTTAATAAAAACTGAATCACAACAAAACACACTGTGTGGATAACTTTAGGACATTAAGCAGGATAACTTACAACTAAAACATGTGGTAACTTCATTGCAATGTTCTGGGATAATGGTAGTTTGTGTACATATCCACATGTACATTCACTCAATCATATAAGATCACAATTACATAGGATCGGTTTACATTTTGCAGGGCGTTATCCATGAGGCGCATATCCAGCCAACTTTAGTCGCTCTTTGCACTTGCGCCTTGTGTGTTTTGTTGAGTCGCAGAAGTTGTAATATCTCACTTTCTTTGTAGCAAGGTCGAGTGGATTTTTATTGGCTATCTCTTGCGGTCTCCCTTTTGTGATTGATAGTGGAGGGTTCTCTACACGCATGTTGGATGAAATGTGCAATCTAGAGGTGCTTGTAGCTGGAACTTCTTCCTAGTAGTTGCTTGCCTGTTGTGTAGTTGTTGCTGCTGGCACGTGTGTGCTAGGAGCACTAGATGATGGCATAGTAATTGCTCTTTCTTTGGCTTCTGCCGCCTTCTTTTGATCTCATTTCATTATCGTTTTCAGTTCTTGTTTCATTGCCTTGAGGTGTGTGTGAATTATCTTTTTTCCATCTTCTGTCTTTACCCCCACTTGGCACATTTTTCTAAAATCATCTCTGAATGATGCAAACACCGTCATATTTCTTGCCTCTTCTGGCATTTGTTTCTTGTCAGCATGATTTGCATTCTCCTTTTATCCCAGGACAAATTCTGCGTCCCATGTCCACCTTTTTAGTATGTACGCTTCTGGTATTTGATGGAATTTCAGATCTTTCATTACCTTTATGATATGGTAGCACAACATGCCATCACGCTCGAATTTACAACAATTGCATGAGTAGGTATTGTCTTCCCAGTTTGCAAACACCTCGTAGTCTCTGTATCCATAGTGAGCAACCGGCAGACCTGTTATGCTAAGCTTGAATTGGTAGACGTTGAGGTGGTCACATTGGTACATCATGACTTTTGGCAGCTCTTTCTGTAACCTGTTGAAAATGTTCTTTGTGTAGGCTTTTGCCATCTGTCTCTCCATTGCATTTCCACACCACCAAGATGGCTCTGTTAGAGTAGTATCTGTCATTGCCTTTAGCTCTGCATTCATAGTTTTATCTTGGATTGACATGTACTATTGGAAAAACTCAAAGTGAGAGTTACTCGGCTTTACGTAGCACTTGAGGACAGCGTTAAACCCTTCGCTTCTTGCTGTGGTCTGCAGGAAGGGGTAGAAGTTTTGCATGAAGTAGGCTGGTACCCAAACCTTCCTTTGGTCCCATAGTCCGAAGAGATATGCGGTGTTATATTGCCATCCAAGTCGTCTTGAATTCCTCCGGCGTCAAGCTGTTGTTGACACATGCATTGAATGCCTCAAGAAGCTTAG
This sequence comes from Dactylis glomerata, assembly GCA_007115705.1. Taxonomy (NCBI): domain Eukaryota; kingdom Viridiplantae; phylum Streptophyta; class Magnoliopsida; order Poales; family Poaceae; genus Dactylis; species Dactylis glomerata. The sequence goes on from QXEO01002102.1 coordinate 2,161,495, forward strand.
GATATTTGGCCATAAAGCTTCCTATCTTTTTTGTTGCATTTTGCATGACCTGCCATCTGCAGTTACTGTGGTTTGCATCCGAAAAAACAACATCGATAGCTGCTTTTATTCTAGTGTCTTGATCAGTAATTATGTTCTTTGGTGCAATGTCTCCCATCGCTAGTTTGAACATTTTGAACAGCCACACAAAGTTGTTGCTTAGCTCCTGTCGGACAAATCCACACCCTCACTATATTGACTGCCTATGATTGTTTATCCCTATGAAGGGATGATACGTCTCTAACGTATCTATAATTTTTGATGCTCCATGCTTGTTTTTACACCATTTGCTTAGTGTTTCGTTACACTTCGTGGCATTTTTATGCATTTTCCGGAACTAACCTATTAACGAGATGCCACAGTGCCAGTTCCCTGTTTTCTGCTGTTTTTGTATTTCAAAAAAGTTACACAGGAAATATTCTTGGAATTGGACAAAACAGAAGCTGAACATCCAGAAATTTACCGAAGCTTCCAGAGAACCGAAGAGGAGACGGAGAGGGGCCACAGGGCAGCCACACCACAGGGCGGCGCGGCCTGCCCCTGGCTAGCGCCCCCTGGTGGTGAGGCCACCCTGGCCCACTTCTGACGCTGCCCCTTCGCCTATAAAGACCCCCCGACGGGAAAAACCTAAGGACCGGATCACTTTTCCAGAATACATCGCGATCTGCCGCCGCCATCGACCCGAGATCGGGAGGGTCCAGAAACTCTTCTCGGCACCCTACCGGAGAGGGGAATCGCCACCGGAGGTCTTCTTCATCGCCATGCTTGCCTCCGGCGCGATGAGTGAATAGTCTACCTTGGACTATGGGTCCATAGCAGTAGCTAGTTGGTTTTCTTCTCCACCATGTGCTTCATGTTTAGATCTCGTGAGCTGCTTTACATGATCGAAATCACCATTATGTAATTCTACATGTTGTGTTTGTTGGGATCCGATGAATATTGGTGTTATGATTGAGTTGATGTGCTGAATATTATCTTATGTTATCTCTATGTTGTTTATGATCTTGCATGCTCTCTGTTGTTAGTAGCTATCTTGGCCGAGTAGTTGCTAGTGACTCCAAGAGGGGGTATTTATGCTCGATAGTTGGGTTCATGCCTCTATTTAATCTGGGGGAGTGACAGAAACCTCTAAGGTTGTAGATGTGCTATTGCCACTAGGGAGAAAACAACATTCATATGCTCAAGGGCATATGCTTTGTTTACATTACACACTTTGCTTAATGCAGTTATCTGTTATTCGCAACTTAATACTTGTGGAGTTCTCGGATTGATTCGCCACAAGTGGATTATTAGTCATAGATGCAGTTGGATGACGGTCTATGTATCTTGTTGTAATGCCCAGAGTAAATCTCATAGCGATCCTCTCGACATATGCACGTTGTCTTTATTCTATCAATTGCCCAACTGTAATTTGTTTACCCAGCATGTGTTATTTTATCTTATGGAGAGACACCACTAGTGAACTGTGGACCCCGGTCCTATTTCCATTATGTTGCTATCACCTGTTTACTTTACTCGCACTGTTTACTTTACTCGCATATTACTATTACTTTCCACTCGATACGCTCATACCCTTTGTTTCAAGCAAACCGGTGAGATTGACAACCTCATCGTAAGTTGGGAACAAAGTATTTGGTTGTGTCGTGTGCAGGTTACACGTTGCAGCTGGCAAAGCAAAGCTTGGACGAGGCGCCCTATAAATTGTCCGGAGCTGTCGCAAACCTAGCAAGCATCACCTTCTGGAGTATTGTCTTTTTCCTACTGGATTGACTACCTTGGTTTCTTACTGAGGGAAAAACTTGCTGCTATATTCATCATACCTTCCTCTTGGGGTTTCCCAACTGGCCGGTCATTTACTTCATCACCACCGCGTCATCAACAAGTTTTTCTGGCGCCGTTGCTGGGGAAAAAGAAGACTTCTGCAAGGGGAGTTTTGCACGCACATCCTTTACTTTGTTTTAAGTTTTGCTTTTACTTGATTTTTACTTGCATCATTTTATCAAAAACACAAAAAAATTAGTATCCTTTATAGTTTTTTTACTTGTCTGATTTTAGTTTTGCTAGAATGGCTACTCCTAAAAACACCAAGTTGTGTGATTTTACTAGCACGAATAATAGTGATTTTATCTGCACTCCTATTGCGCCACCTGCTCCTGCTGCAAATTTTTATGAGATTAAGCCTGCTTTGTTGAACCTTGTTATGAAAGAGCAATTTTCGGGTGCTAGTACTGATGATGTTGCAGCTCATCTCAACAATTTTGTTGAGCTATGTGAGATGCAGAAATATAAGGATGTAGAGAGTGATATTATTAAGCTTAAGTTATTTCCTTTTTCTTTGACAGGAAAAGCTAAGTTGCTGTCTTTGCCTAAAAATAGTATTGATTCATGGGCTAAGTCTAAGGATGCTTTTATTGGTAGATAATATCCTCCTGCTAAGATTATAGCTTTGCGTAGTAATATTATGAAGTTTAGTCAGTTTGATAATGAACATGTTGCTCAAGCTTGGGAAAGAATGAAATCTATGATAAAGAATTGTCCCACTCATGGACTGACTACTTGGATGATTGTCCAAACTTTTTATGCAGGACTAAATTTTTCTTGAAGGAACCTATTGGATTCAGCTGCTGGAGGCACTTTTATGTCCCTTACCTTGGGTGCCGCAACTAAGCTTCTCGACAATATGATGGTAAATTACTCTGAATGGCACACCGAGAGAGCTCCACAAGGTAAGAAGGTAAATTCTATTGAGGAAACCTCTTCCTTGAGTGATAAGATTGATGCTATTATGCTTATGCTTTCTAATGATAGGACTCATGTAGATCCTAATAATGTTCCTTTGGCCTCTTTGGTTGCTCAAGAAGAGCATGTTGATGTAATCTTCATTAGAAATAATAATTTCAAAAACAATGCTTATAGGAATAATTTTGCTAGCAACAATTATAGGCCGTATCCTTCTACCAATGGTAATGGTTATGGTAACTCTTATGGTAATTCCTCCAACAACACTAGGTCCGTGCCCTCCGAGCTTGAGGTAATGCTCAAGGACTTCATCGGTAAGCAAAATACTTTTCACAAGTCTGTTGAGGAAAAGTTAGGCAAAATTGATATTCTTGCTTCTAAAGTTGATAGCCTTGCTCATGATGTTGAACTTCTGAAATTAAAAGTGTTGCCTAATGATGTTAAGGAGAACAATCCTTTTGCTACTGCTAATGCTATCCAAGTTAGAATTGATGAAAATGTTAGGATGCTAGCAGAATTGCATGCCAGGTGGGAAAGAGAAGATGAGATGGCTAGAAAGATGAAGGTATGTACTATTACTACCTCTAATGATGTTGCTCCTAATGCTAGCAATCCTCTTACTTTGATTGGTGTAGAGAAAACTCCTACTCCTAGTGTTAAAAAGCATAAAACAGCAAAAAAACTTTTTCTCCAAAGAGTTCTGAAATTTTTCGGAGTGTAGGAGATGATAGCTCTATTTCCTTTAATGATTTTGATGTTGATGGCTGCAATATATCTGAAGTTATTTTGTTCTTGCAAAAGCTTGCTTTGACTCCAAATGCTAGTCCTATAAATGTTGCTTTTACTAAGCATATTACCAATGCTCTCATGAAAATTAGGGATGAAAAGTTGAAGCAGAAAGCTTCTATTCCCAAGAAGTTAGAAGATGGTTGGGAACCCATCATTGATATGCATGTTAATGGTTTTTGATTTCCATGCTTTATGTGATCTAGGTGCTAGTATTTCTATCATGCCTAGAAAGATTTATGATATGCTTGATTTACCACCGCTTGAAAAGTGTTATTATGATGTTCCTATTGCCGATGTTGCTAAGAAGAAACCTTTGGGAAGGATTAATGATGTTCTTATTATGGTTAACAATAACCTTGTTCCCGTTAATTTTCTTGTCATGGATGTTGAATGCAATGCTTCATGTCCTATTATTTTGGGAAGACCCTTTCTTCGAACCGTAGGTGCCATCATCGATATGAGGGAAGGCACCATCAAATATCAATTCCCACTCAAGAAAGGTATGGAACACTTCCCTAGAAAGAGGAAGAAATTACTTTTTGACTCTATTCTTATAGCAAATTATGAGTTTGATGCTTCATCACTTGATATTACTTGATTCACACTTTCTGCGCCTAGCTCAAAGGCGTTAAAGAAAAGCACTCTTGGGAGATAACCCAATGTTTTTACTTTCAATACTTTTTCTTTTATTTGAGTCTTGGAAGTTCTTACTACTGTAATAACCTCTCCTTATCCTTTTTATTTCGTCTTTGTGCCAAGAGAAGCCTCTAATTTAAGTGAGGTAAGATTTGGGGATGTCGCTGTCCTGAAACAGTTTTCGGTGCTACACCGTAAAAATTCGTGAAAATTCTCTGTATATCTTTTGGACTAGTGATTTCTTGTGCATATGCCCCAGGTTATATCCAAACTTTCATTAGTTGAACACTTTTTGATTTGAGCAACATAAAAACCTTATAAAATTCAACCTTTGTCAGCTATTCTGTTTTGACAAATTTCTGCCAATATTTGTGTTTGCCGCTTTATCGCTTTCTTTTTGAGTTCTTTTGATCACGGAACTTTTTGGGAAGTTGTTACAGTAGTATATGCTTTATATGTGGTGGTTTTGAGTTGAAACCTGAAGCAAAAAGGGTTGATTCATTGTTATGCTTACACTAATGTTGTTAATAGAATTGTGTTTAGTTTTGTATGAAGGAAGTTTTCAAGTGTAGGGATTGGAGAATGATGAGATGAGTTGAAGAATGGACAAAAGCTCAAGCTTGGGGATGCCCATGTCACCCCAAGAAATATCCAAGAGGTACAAGCGTCAAAGCGTGGGGATGCCCCCGAGGCACCCCTTCTTCATCCGCAAAAATCATGTCACCTTTCAACACACTATATTTTTATTGCTTCATGCATTATGCATTTTTTTTTGGAGCGTCAGTTGTTTTTAGTTTTCAGTTTTGTTTAGTTTTGTTTGCTGCAATAAATGGTTGGACCCCAACAAATTTCTTTTGGAGAAGTTGCCTTGCTTTTTATTTGCCAAGAACACTCAGTTTTTCACTCTTATCGTTTCAACGAGTGTTCTCTTTTTCTAGAACTGCGTTTAGCTTTCACTTTTCGCCTTGATTTGTGTTCAGATATTGTTATATCTTTTTATCAAGGTGTATTTTGTCCTCTGGTCCATGTTGCTTTTTATCAAAAGAGTTGTTTATAAAAAGTTCGAATGGTGTTGGAAAAGAGAAAAAGCTTTATGCAAAAAAGTGGTACAAGAAGGAGCTTGTATAGACTGCGGCCTAGGCTTTTGCATGTTGTGCTTGATGTCTTTTTGATAGTATGCTTAGTGGTTTTGTTGTAGCATGACTTGTCTCAAATGACTGAGATTGCTTACACTACTAGGAAAACCCTTATCTGTGGCGCACCAATTTGGGCTTCAGTGGCGCACCAGTGGTGCGCCACGCATATGAAGCCACTGGTATTTATTACCAGTGGCGCACGCCCACGTGCGCCACGGTTATGTGTCCTATCCGTGGCGCACCTAAGTGGGGTGCGCCACGCATAATATCTGCGGCGCACTCAATTTAGGTGCGCCACTAGCAATAAAAATGGTGCTCCACTGGTATGTTTTCTATTTGTATTTTTTTCGAGAATACAGCATAAATACACCGTATACAGCACAAAAATATACAGTATATAGCAGAAATGCAAAGATATACACATCAGTAACACTGGAATTCACCAAAATACATCAATATGAAGTCAAGTTTCGGAAGACATCAATATAAAGTCAAGTGTCGAAATACATGGTCAAGTGTCGAATCATTACACAAGTTAAGTACAACTTTGATCATTACATATTATATATGGAGTTACATATCACCTAGACTACTATATGAACGAATAGATCAATATGAGCAAGATCGAGACCATGATCAAGAACTTCATCCGATTCTTATTCCACACGTGTCTCCTCCACTTGGAGACCGCGAGCTCTCTTGTCGTGTACCCTTTGTAGCAGTTGCCGCTGAAGTTGGTCACCTGTGCCTGGCAGTCCTCCCACTCCTCGTAGACTCCTGGAACCCGACCACTGTACACCACGTACCACTTCGCTATCTCTCTATAGACATGTAGTATATATGTTATGCAACGAAAGGAATGACAAAGTGCAAAAACATGCTTGCATGATCACAAATACTATGGCAAGGATTCATAAGCCCAGAATAAAACATAGCATGGATGACGATCGATCATATATAAGCAAGTCCAACATCGATCGTCAAGGCATTACGAGCCTCGGCAAGTTAAGGTTTACACACACATGTCCAACAATAGTTCGGAAACAACACTAGGATAGTAAAGTTTACGATACATCGACCCAACACCGCTAGCTAGCCACAGACATCATGTAGTCCTCGCTGGGAACGGGCGCACGCCCTCTCTCGTCATGAACGTCCTTGTGTCGCGCTGCCTGTCGAGGCGTCCTTCGATCTCACGGTTAGTCAACGCTACGCCACAATGCATGATCCAGCCGGTTGAGTCGACGTCTTCATGAAGGACTTGCGCGATCTGAGTCTAGATGCGCTAGAAATCTTCCATAAGGTCCGCATCATCGATTGCCGCAAACTTTTCGGCCCATGGTCGAAGATTAGATGGTAGCGCCCTGATCCGCGAATCCCGGACGATCCCCTTCAGGTGATGGAGGGAGTAGAAGGCCTCCTTCACACTGCCAGGCGGCTGCTTGACGCATGGAAACTTTGTCTGGTGCATGAAGATATGCTTGCCATTCTTGACTCTCTCGCCACCCTTGGTGAATTTGCCCCTCTTGTCGGCGTAGAATTGTAGAGCTTCATCGAGCACACTCTTGATTTGGCCATAGTTCTTCATCGGCATCGTTTCACTCGATGAGTCAAAGTACGTCGCTTGCGACCACCTTGGGCAAATGGATATGAGTGAGCAGTATATGCCTCTGCGCAGCACAATTGAAAAATAAATTGTTGTAAGAGGACCAACCGGAGAATCTAAGAAAGAAGTTTTCACGGCGGTGTTCACTTACTCGGGAAAGCAAGGCAAAAGAATGGAGTCGATGGTCGGGTTCTCCACAGAGATATTCCCAAGGTACTCCTTCACCATTGCCCGGTCCACCTCGTTCACCAAGGCAACATCACGCATGAAGTAGGGGTCTACTATCACGATGCCCTTGGTCTTCTCCCTCTTCGCCTTCAACGCCATATGAAGCGTGTATAGACGGACCAAGTTATAGGCCAGGCGGTTGGAGTGCAGCAGATTGTAGATGTCCTCGTACCGCACGAAGAAGATTTCAGCGGGTGATGTATCGACGAAGCCATGGCCCTCTGGCACCTTGATTGTGTAGACCGGGTACCCGGGATTCTTTTCTTGGAGAAGGCGCTCCTCGAGATACTGGATGCTGTAGTGCAAATTCATGATCGCTCCACCCGCGTTGGCGAGCATCTCCTTTGTCAGCATCGGCCGACCCGCTATGTGCCTGGGGAAATCACTGGGCTCTTCTCGCACGCCGTCCTCGGCCCGGAATATCTTCCTCGGAGACGGCTGGCTCGAAGCCTTCTTGCTCCGGCTATGCTTCCGGCCCTTCTTCTTCTCCTCGACAGGAGCTGTGGATTGCAACTTATCCGGCACGGGAGCAGCGGATTTCAGCTGCTCATCGGCCGCCTTGTGGAGTGTGGTGGGGCTGATAACATTGGCCGGATTGGGTTGTGTGGCTGCGACTTCCGGAGGCGTCTCCTGAGAACCGTCGCCGAACCGCAGACGCTGCGTGCATGACAGGGGACGACCGGCTTGTTGACCACGGGAGGCTAGATCTCCAAGAGGAGGCATGTAGATTTCTTCGTTGGCCCCGATGTCGAGGAAGCCGTCAATTTCATCGCGGGGATCATCGCCGCGGTTAGGTGCAGCGTCCACGTGCTCGGGTGGAGGCGACGGCGTGTGCGCAGCTAGTTGCTGATGCCTCTTGGTGGCAGGGACGAACACCGGTGGCCATGTCTTTTTAGCAGGGGCAGCCGCGGGGCGCTGATCATCTTTTGCAAGGCGAATCTGTGACTTCGGCCATAGCAAGGGCCAGCCGATGCAACCTCCGAGAGAGTAATGCTCATCGGCTCCATGAGGTTGCATGGGAGGATCAATGCCTTCGCAACCCTTCAAAGGACGCACCAGGGCGACCCTGAACATGCCAGCAGGGATGGGCAAGTTGTGCATCAGGGGGTTCTTCGGTTGGCATATGGTACCCTTGCCTACATCCTTCAGCACGCCGTTCACATAGTGCAGCAAGGTGCAACTAGTGTCCTGCGGGAGAACATGTTGGGCATCATTATCAGATGGTACTCATCAAAAAAGACGGCAGAGTATGAAGTCGAGCCTACGATTAGTTACCTTGGTAAGGGCATCGAGGTCGGCTAAGGTGGACACGCGAGGCTGCGTGGGCTGTGGTGGAGGCGGCGGCTGCACGTTGCTGTTGGGCGGCGGCCACGTGTTGGTGTTGGGTTGCGGCGGAGGCGGCGGCCGCGTGTTGGTGTTGGGCTGCGGCGGAGGCGGCGGCCGCGTGTTGGTGTTGGGCACCGGCGCCGGCTGCGCGTTGTTGTTGTCGGTGGCCAACGGGCTTAGCCCCGCGAAGGGGTCTGCCGATGGGTAGGAGGGCGGGGTCACCACGTTCGGCGACACGTCTTGCGCCGAGTTGTTGCCGGACACACTGGGCACCGGTATCGGCCCAACTCCACCAGCGGCATTCCACGCCGCTAGACCCTCCCACAGTTGAGGAGGAATGACCTGGCGCAACCTTGCTTCGAACTTCTCCTCCATCTGTGCCGGCAGCGCGGCCACTTGCGCCTTGAGATCTGCAATCTCCAGCCTCTGCGCCTCCTCCACCTTGCTTCTTCTCTCCTTTCTAGCCTTTGATTCCTCTTTGAAGTGGACGCCGACTTTCGTGGTCAGCCCAAAGCCGGAAACACGCCCAGCGGACGTCATCTTCTTGCGCTTGGGCCTCTTCTTCATAATATTCGTCGCCCTGTTGAAAGGAGTGTCCCAAGGCTCCGATTGCCCTTGGGTGGAGCAAGCTGCCTCGGCGGCTATTTCAGCTTCCTGGAAAAGGATTCATGAACCCAATTAGAATCATTGGTTCATTATTGATTGCAAATCGACTTGAGATCCGCGGTAAGTTGCTTACCACGAGTTTCTTAAACTCTTGCACAGCATTCGCTGAGGTTTTGAATTCCTTTTTCTTGGGGCACAAGTAGTAGCGGGCCCGCACAAAGTTCCGGACCTGCGGGTCCGTGAATTTGTCGAACATGTTGGGCTTGCCAAGACGAATAAGCTCGGCGTCCTCCTTGTCCCACACTTCCTGGATTCCTCTGTAACCGCCACTCCCAAGACGGTGGTGACCTAAGTTCTGTTCATACATCTTCTTCCCCAACGCCGACAGAGCTTTGAAGGTATCGGTCTCCAACTCCTCCTTGAAAAGAAGATAGTCATCGTGATCTAGAAGTGGCTCATGCTTCTTGATCTCTTCCCAGCTTTCGTCCATGTCAATCCGCTTCTTCACCCGGGTTCTCCAGCTAGCCAAGGTCGTGCTCATCTTTGTAAGGGCCTGCTGGTTCACCTTGTTGTCTTTGAGGTTTAGGTTCTTGTACTCCACCAGGAAATCGTATCGCTCGTGAAGCTTCTGTAGTAGGAGCTGCACAAGATGTGCATTGTCGGGATCTCGGAGGTTCCTCGTGTTGATCGTCACGGTCTCCCGCACGATGCAACCGATCTGCGTCCCGTATCCCACGACAAGGGCTTTAGGCTCCACGGGTACGCCGTTTTCATTCACAGCGGTGAAATCCTCGCGTTTTGTGCCAAGCGTCGGCGGGTTCCGATCCTTCCTGGTGGCCTTCTTCTTCTTAGCAGCCGGGGCAGATCCACCATCGGTGGTGTCATCCTCGGCGCCATCGGTGCGCTCATCGCCAGCATCGGTGGTGGCATCGGAGTCTCCGTCTTCTTCTCCACCCTCGGAGTCTCCGTCTCCACCCTCAGAGTCTTCGTCTCCACCCTGATCATCTCCACCTCCGTCTCCGTCCATGACGTCTATTTCCTTCTCCTCGGCCGCCCTCTAGGATTGCATCCAAAACGGCAAGTTGGCCGCCCGGGCTTGTTCTTCGACACTCATTTGGTTAGAAGGGCCAGCGCCGTCGTTGACGTGTCCGGTCGACATGTTTGCACTAAACAAAAGGAGAAAAATGTTTAGTACAACAAAAAATCGATCAAAAAATTCGACAGCACCTCCCTTATAAATGGCTACCTAGGAGTGCCTATTACTCACCGAAACAGAAATCAATCAACATTTCGGGAGTAATAGGCACTCATTTTCAAAAACCTGTAAACAATTCACACAAAAAAAGCACAAAATGTGCCTTTCCAACACAAAAGTAGCTCACAGTAGAATCTTAGCTCCAGGCACCAGTAATAACAGTAAGTAGAAAACAGTAGTATCTTAGCTCTGGAGTTTCACAGAAACATGCACAAGTGACTAGCTCACAGTAATAACAGTAAGTAGCTCATAGTAATAACAATAAATAGCAGGAGATAAAAAAGAACTCCCTCTGAAGTCTCAAATTAGAGGCCAAATAGCACACCATAACATGTTTTAATTTCGCTGACCATGACACTTTTTTAGAAATGGGCCATGTAAAATAAAGCATGTGTTTACTATGACACAAGATTCCATATTCTGAACTTAGTTCATGAACAAAGCAAGTCCAAGAAATAAAAGACAATTAATTTCGCTGACCATGAAATGGGAAAATACAGTATATACTCCAATATAGCCATACGTAGACTGTTAATTAATGATTTGTACGTTGTACCCAATTTACTATGTTTAGTACATTGTAGGAAAAGGCAACATCTATAAAGAACTCAGGTACCCAACAATCAGATGTAGGCAAGCCATGAAATGATTAAAATTCCAATCTGAACTTTGCATAGAGAGGAAGAATCACTTAGTTACAGCAATTCCACCCAAAATCACCGGGAATCCGCGCACAAGAGAAACAATCGAGGGAGGCCAAGGGGAAAATCTCACATAGGTGCGGTCGATGTCATCGGGGAAGAAGAGGGGCGGCCGGTCGTTATCGGGGAAGAAGAGGCGCGGCCGGTCGTCGTCGGGGAAGAAGAGGCCTCGAGCAGCTTGAGCGAGTCGGGGTTGAAGGCGATCGAGGTCGGGGAAGACGGCGAGCTCCTCCTCCTCCGCAGACGTCGGCGGCGGCTCCTCCACAGACGCCGGCGGCGGCTCCTCCACAGACGCCGGCGGCGGCTCCTCCACAGACGACGGCGATGGCTCGGGGCAGAGCGGAGGCGAGCGCGGCGGGGCAGAGCGCGGCGGCTAGGGTTCGGGCGGGGAAGAGATCGAAGTGGGGAGAGAAGAAAGGGGCCGAAGCGTTTTTACCCTAAGTCTTGGATATGCGTGGCGCACCCCTCTGAGGTGCGCTACGGATAACTTATGCGTGGCGCACCATATCGGGGTGCGACACGCACGTCTTCGTATAGTTCAAAACGCACCGAAGTGCAGTCTAGACAACAACCTCCACCTAGCCTAGTGGTTGTGTTCCCCGCGCGCTGGCTGTTTGGGGAGGTGCCAGGTTCGAACACTGGACCTCCCACCTTTTATTTCTTTTTACAAAAACTGTATTTCAAAAAGTTTAAAATTACTATATTGCAATAAATAACATTTGCTTATTCTAAAAATAATAATTTTTAAATAGTACCAGTCCAACATCTATATACCCACCTTTTTTTCTTTTTACAAAAACTGTATTTCAAAAAGTCTAAAATTACTATATTGCAATAAATAACATTTGCTTATTCTAAAAATAATAATTTTTAAATAGTACCAGTCCGACATCTATATATCATATCATTGTTACAAAAAACCTAAAATCATTTATATGATTGTTCCTCCAAAAAATGACACATGTTTGTCCGGTGTCGATTCCGAACGAGCTACCGTCGTCGACTCGTCACGATCTTCTTGCCCTTCTTCGTCGCGGTTGAATAATTGAGCTCGGAAACATGGCCTGTCGAAGTACTTGTCGAATTCCTCTTCTATCTTGGGATCACCGTACTTGTCGAAGTCTTGCTCGGTGGCCGACGATCCCTCCATTCCGATGATGCTCCTTTTTTCCCTCCTAACGACAACGCGGCTAGGCCTTACCGGGTCGGTAATGAAGAAGCATTGATCAACCTGGCTCGCCAGTACCCATGGCTCATTTTTTGCCTGGACGTTCGCGCTGGATTTGGCTTCGGGTATGACCATGGTGGTGAAGTACCGGCCTTCTTTTTCGACGTTCTTGGCCCATCTGACCCAAAACATCGGCATCTTCTCTCCACAGTAGTTGAGTTCCCAGATCTCCTCGATCCTCCCGAAGAACCTTTCATTGACGGTGGATTCCTCGTCCGCGTAGGACAGCATCGTGACCCCCCGAGTTTTGGTGTTCGCTGCTATGGTCCTTTTTCTCGGTGTAGAATGTGTAACCATTGATATCATACGCGTACGCCTGATAGGTCCTCACGTTCATCGCGGTGGGGGTTTGGAGTGGGAGGAGGGGAGATGGCACCTTTATGGTGGTAGGTATGACATATCCGTGGCGCACCTCAAAATGGTGCTCCACAGATATATATACCCGTGGCGCACCTCAAAATGGTGCTCCACGGATATGTCTGCCACCTTTTCCAGAGGGTGGGCCCACACATATCCGTGGCGCATGTATATGTGGTGCGCCACGGGTATGCACATTATGCGTGGCGCACCCCAGATGCATGCGCCACGGATATGGGGGCCTGACACCCCAGGCCCTGGTGCTCGGTGGGGCCCACTTATCCATGGCGCATCCCTTCCACGGTGCGCCACGGGTAAGATGATATCTGTGGAGCACCTATATTTGGTGCGCCACGGATACTTATCCGTGGAGCACCGAAACGTAGTGCTCCACAGATAATGGGCCCATGGATAAGGGTTTTCCTAGTAGTGTTAATGAGCCTTTGAAAAAAATCATGCATTGTTTTAATTATTTGGAAGCATTATTTTGGTTTTCTCCTTTGATGCTTTATTTGGGTTGACTTAGCGCATGCTCACACATGTTAGACTCATACAAAGTCGCCATTGCCTCTATGATCATTCAGTTTTTGACTTTTGATGCCATCTTATGCTTCTTTTAATGCCGCTTTGTCGCTATGCATGATTATGGCCGTTATTGCTCTCTTAGTTGGTCGCTCCCAGTCTTTTGCTAGCCCTCATTTTGTACTGAGTATGAGCTCTACTCGTGCATCCAACTCCTAAAAACCAAGTTGTTCCAAAAGTGTCCACCATACATACCTATTAGCAATTTGCTATTCCAAAGTACATTTGACTTGCTTTTATCTATCCTTCAAATTAAACTCTTTTGGTGTTATGCAAAAATTGGTCAGTAAAGCTCTCATGAACTTGATGGCACACTTTACTTTTCTCGCTTTAAAATTTTGACATTGTGGCTCTCTTATGTTGATTTGTTATGCTTGCAAGTTGTAAGTTGGAAATTAGCCCAGCCATGCCGTCATGGGGCAAGCTTTCAACATTGCACTATCTTTCATTTGAGTTGATATCATGATCTTTTGTTTATGGATACTCGCGATGTGAAATAAGTTGGGAATCTTGCGGGATTATGGAGTTTTTATATGTGTTAGGGAAATGCCCGGGCCGATAATCTAAGTCATGCATAATTCATGGTGGAAATTTACAGCATGCCCATAGTGGACATTCGACGACGCATCTCACAATAAAAAGCTATACCAATGGTAAATAAAAGAGATGTCGAGGTGTTCATTGTCTGTTTGTCCTGTCATTTTGATGTGGGCTTGTTCCATGTCATCGGGCAGGAGGTACCCCGTTGGCGGTTCTCGATGATACACATATATTTACAATGACAAGAGCTTGCTTGGGACTCTAAGTCGAGTAGCATGAGGTTTGGGTATTCGTATTTCATGGGACACGAGGTTTTCAACTTATGATTTGTCAAGCATATGCAGCATAATTGTATTCGCATTAACTTTAACCATTCAAGATGCCTATGATGGGGGCAATGAGAGCTCAAAACCGGTAAGTACCATAATTTTTGAAGGTTTATAAACCTTGCAATCACTGCTTCCCTCCACGAAGGGACTTTCTTTTACTTTTATGTTGAGTCACCACCTTCTATCTTTATGCACCGTCTAAGAGAGCATAGTTGTCATTCTGAGTATAATGTGCATTGTCCCAAAGTTTTCATTGATTGATTCATGATGTTTGTTTCACTTGTTCTCAAATTACTTGTATCTAGTCGCCCTCTTAAACTTGAAGGTGTCCTATGCATTTATGTTTTGCTCTCTCATGAAGGACAAGCTGAAAACCATTTGCTATGTTTTTCCATATGATTTGAACACACGTTTGACTTTCATTGTTTCATTTTCATGATCTTTTGTTTGTGTTATTTTTCATGTTATAACATGGTTGCTAAGTTTCTTCTATCAAGATTATATCTTTCATGCCCATGTTTTAAGTTCTTTTGATCCCAGCGCACAACGCTTACATAGATGATCAAGATTGTGTAGGTGCATGTCACCTCAAAAATTATTTCTTTTGTTATCACTTACCTACTCGAGGACGAGCAGGAGTTAAGCTTGGGGATGCTGATACGTCTCTTACGTATCTATAATTTTTGATGCTCCATGCTTGTTTTTACACCATTTGCTTAGTGTTTCGTTACACTTCGTGACATTTTTATGCATTTTCCGGAACTAACCTATTAACGAGATGCCACCGTGCTAGTTCCCTATTTTCTGCTGTTTTTGTGTTTCAGAAAAGTTACACAGGAAATATTCTCGGAATTGGACGAAACAAAAGCCGAACATCTAGAAATTTACCGAAGCTTCCAGAGAACCGAAGAGGAGACAGAGAGGGGCCACAGGGCAGCCACACCACAGGGCGGCGCGGCCTGCCCCTGGCCCACGCCCCCTGGTGGTGAGGCCACCCTGGCCCACTTCTGATGCCGCCCCTTCGCCTATAAAGACCCCCCGACGGGAAAAACCTAAGGACCGGATCACTTTTCCAGAATACATCGCGATCCACCGCCGCCGTCGACCCGAGATTGGGAGGGTCCAGAAACTCTTCTCGGCACCCTGCCGGAGAGGGGAATCGCCACAGGAGGTCTTCTTCATCGCCATGCTTGCCTCCGGCGCGATGAGTGAGTAGTCTACCTTGGACTATGGGTCCATAGCAGTAGCTAGTTGGTTGTCTTCTCCACCATGTGCTTCATGTTTAGATCTCGTGAGCTGCTTTACATGATCGAGATCACCGTTATGTAATTCTACATGTTGTGCTTGTTGGGATCCGATGAATATTGGTGTTATGATTGAGTTGATGTGCTGAATATTATCTTATGTTATCTCTATGTTGTTTATGATCTTGCATGCTCTCCGTTGTTAGTAGCTATCTTGGCCGAGTAGTTGCTAGTGACTCCAAGAGGGGGTATTTATGCTCGATAGTTGGGTTCATGCCTCTATTTAATCTGGGGGAGTGACAGAAACCTCTAAGGTTGTAGATGTGCTGTTGCCACTAGGGAGAAAACAACATTCATATGCTCAAGGGCATATGCTTTGTTTACATTACACACTTTGCTTAATGCAGTTATCTGTTGTTCGCAACTTAATACTTGTGGAGTTCTCGGATTGATTCGCCACAAGTGGATTATTAGTTATAGATGCAGTTGGATGATGGTCTATGTATCTTGTTGTAATGCCCAGAGTAAATCTCATAGTGATCCTCTCGACATATGCACGTTGTCTTTATTCTATCAATTGCCCAACTGTAATTTCTTTACCCAGCATGTGTTATTTTATCTTATGGAGAGACACCACTTGTGAACTGTGGACCCTGGTCCTATTTCCATTATATTGCTATCACATGTTTACTTTACTCGCACTGTTTACTTTACTCGCATATTACTATTACTTTCCACTCGATACGCTCATACCCTTTGTTTCAAGCAAACCGGTGAGATTGACAACCTCATCGTAAGTTGGGAACAAAGTATTTGGTTGTGTCATGTGCAGGTTCCACGTTGCAGCTGGCAAAGCAAAGCTTGGACGAGGCGCCCTATAAATTGTCCGGAGCTGTCGCAAAGCTAGCAAGCATCACCTTCTGGAGTATTGTCTTTTTCCTACTGGATTGACTACCTTGGTTTCTTACGGAGGGAAAAACTTGCTGCTATATTCATCATACCTTCCTCTTGGGGTTTCCCAACTGGCCGGTCATTTACTTCATCACCACTGCGCCATCAAGGGAGCGCAAGGCATCTTGTACTTGTTTGTTAGATATGTCGTGTCGAACGATATACAATCATTATAGTCTGCCTTGTACGCGCGACGCGCTGGACCGTCCACCTAGAATAGGTTCTCAACTCTGTTATCTTTATCTAGCTTTAGTTTGGAGAAAAATCCTTGTCTTTAGTCTTCATCTAATTAAAGAATGCCAGCGTGTCTTGCATGTCATGGTGATTTGTGTCATGTTTGAAAGTTGCCTTTAGGTTTTACACATCCTTTATCTATGTATGACATGTCATTAAGCTTCCCATAGAATTTTGACATGAGTTGCATCTGCCGGCTGATACGCCCAAAACGTATCTACTTTCCCGAACACTTTTGCTATTGTTTCTCCTCTAATTTGTGTGTTTTGAATACAACTAACACGGACTGACGCTGTTTTCAGCAGAATTGCTCTGGTGTCTCGTTTTTGTGCAGAAATCAACTTTCAGTAAAAATTCGGGAAAAATCATCAAAAATCCTATTTCACCAGAAGACCCACGAAGCCAGAAGATGGGACGGAGAGGAGGCTCGAGGGGCCCTCACACACAGGTGGCGCGGCCCAGCCCTGGCCGCGCCACCCTGGCGTGAGGAGGCCCCAGCAGCCCTCTCAACCTCCCCTCTCGCCTACATATACCCCCTGACATAATAATATCGGAGAGATGGCGTTTTTCCCAGATAGACTTCCGCTGCACTGCCGCCATCAGAAACCGCGATTCGGAACCAGAAACTCCGTTCTGGCACCCTGCCGGGATGGGGATTTGGAGGAGATCTTCATCACCATCATCACCGACGTCACTCCATCGACCATCCATGACTCCCCCATCCATGTGTGAGTAATTCCCCCGCTGTAGGTGAGGGGATGGTAGGGATTGGATGAGATTGTTCATGTAATTTGATATGAGATTGTTAGGGCATAGTGCCTAGTATCTTTATTTAGTGCCTATGACATTGTTGCAACTTGTTGTGCTTAATGCTTGTCACTTTGGGCCCGAGTGCCATGATTTCAGATCTGAACATGTTATTATTTCTATGATGATACTTGTTGTTTATGGTCTTACCTACAAGTTGTATACACATATTGTTGTCCGGAACCCGAGGCCCCAAAGTGACAGAAATTGGGATAACCGGAGGGGATGGCTATGATGTGAGGATCACATGTGTTCACCGAGTGCTAATGCTTTGCTCCGGTACTTTATTAAAAGGAGTACCTTAATTACCAGTAGTTTCCCTTGAGGCCCTGCTGCAACAGGATGGTAGGACAAAAGATGTCGTGCAAGTTTCTCCTTGTGAGCACGTACGACTATATACGGAACACATGCCTATGATTGTTTGTACTAGGATGTTTTATCATTATTTATCTGCAATGCCCATGTCTCATTGATTTCATGAATTATCTTATCCATGCAACACCCGTAATCCATCCCTATGCCTACAGTATTTGTTCCTATTGTTTACTACTGTTACTATTACCGCTGCTATTTTACTACTGTTGTTACTGTTTCACTACTGTCACCACTATAAAACTGTTGCCACTGATAAACCACTGCGAGCAAGACTGTTTCCAGGTGCAGCTGAATTGACAACTCATTTGTTAAGGCTTACATATATTCTTTGGCTCCCCTTGTGTCGAATCAATAAATTTGGGTAATACTTCCCTCGAAGACTGTTGCGATCCCCTATACTTGTGGGTCATCAAGACTATTTTCTGGCGCCGTTGCCGGGGAGCATAGCTTTATTTGTAAGTTCACTTGGTATTCATATTGTTCGCTGCAATCCCTTCATCATGGGTAAACCTCGTGATGGAAAAGTTCCTATATTTCCATCCACTGCAAGAAGAGGTACGACTCTCAACACCTCTGTTGCTCTTGATTCACCATCTGTTATGAGCAAGTTGCTTACACCACCACACCCACACGCTACTGCTACTACTTCTGCTGATATTGAAAATGCCACTGATAATTTAGATGATGCTTCTACTATGCTTGATGAGAGTGGTTCACTAGGTTCCTTTTTAGATGCTACTATTGCTAGATCTAAGTTGGGAAACACCACTGTTACACCTGTTAGTTCACCTGAGTCTAGGGAATGTCCTAGTGATGATTATGATGATGATGCTTATATTGAGCTTAATGATGATTTTATTGCTAAAGCACGTGCTGCTCGTAATGCTGGTAATGTTAGAGAACTTCTTGCAAGACGTTCTGTTAGATATAATTTGTCTCCTGATCCTAAGTTTGCTGCTTCTCCCATATATATTAGAGACAAGGATTATGATTTCTCTTTGGATTTATCTTACATATCTATTGTTGAGAAAACTCCTTTTTGTGGTACTAAGGATGAGAGTGCTATGGGGCACATGAATGAGCTTTCTACTTTGAGTAATTTGTTTTCTGATGATATTAAGCTCCACACTTACTTTGTTGCTAAGATTTTTCCTTTCTCGTTGAAAGATGCAGCTAAAACTTGGTTTAATAGCTTGTCTCCTGGATCTCTTACTAGTCCTATTGCTTTTGTTAATGCTTTCTTTCAGAAATATTTTCCTGCTAGTGCTCAACATGCTGCTGTGCAGAAAATCTTTGATTTTGAACAGGGAAAAGGAGAGATATTGCCTGAATCTTGGACAAGGTTTTGTTCTTTAATTAGAGCTTTGCCTAAAGAACCATTGCCTAAAAATGAACTCCTTGATATATTTTATAATGGACTAACGGATGAATCTAAGTCATATTTGGATAGTTGTGCTGGTTGTGTTTTTAGGGAAAGAACTCCGGCTGATGCTGAAGAATTAATGGCTAAAATAAGCCGGAATCATGATGATTGGACTTTAGTTGAGCCAGCACCAGCACCAACCCCTGCGCCATCTACAGAGCCTACGCCAAAGAAGAGAGGGATGATTGAATTAAATGATGAAGTTATGAAGGAAGCTAAGAAATCTCTTAAGGAGAAAGGTATTAAGGCCGAAGATGTGAAGAATTTACCTCCTATAGAAGAATTATGTAAGCCAATCCCTCACTCATCAACTATTGAGGTACACTCTCTCCAACGCTTTGATGAAAGAGATATTCCTTATACTAAACCTCCTGATCAATGCTTAGATGAATTTGATAATTTTATTGTTAAGCAAGAAAATTTTAATAGAATGGTGCATAATCATTTATTGGAAAATTCTAGAGCTATTAACAAGTTGCAGGATATTGTGGAGAGAACCGCCAATGATGTGAAGATACTTGTTAAACATTTTCAAATGGTTCGAACGCAAATTGATCAGCTTACCAAGGTGCAAAAAGACTTGCTAGTTAATGCCGCAAGAGAGAAGCAAGCATGTGAAATACGCACAAGAAGTGGCGCTGCTACTCAAGATCCATTATATCCTGAAGGACATCCTAAGAGGGCCGAGCAAGATTCTCAATGTACTTCAAGTGATGATATTCCTTCTAAGGAGAAGAAGAAGAAGAAGAAGAAGAAGAAGAAGAAGAAGCATAAAACAACTACAGAATCATCTGATGCAGGTAAAGATCCTAACAGTGTTCCTATTTCTGATGCTGAAACTGAACCAGGAGATGCTTCCGATAAAGAAGAAGTTGAAGAGGAACCAGAAAAGATTGATAAAAATGCAAAGTACACCAAAGAAGACTTCATTGGCAACAAGCATGGTAAAGAGAGAGAACCTTGGGTACAGAAACCAATGCCTTTTCCTGGTAAGAAACACAAGTCCAAGGAAGAAGAACACTACAACAGGTTTTGTGAATGGATGAGACCTTTATTTTTGCAAATTACTTTGACTGATGCTATTAGAATGCCTCCTTATGCAAAGTATATGAAAGATATTGTCACTAACAAAAGGAAAATTCCTAGTGAGGAAATTTCCACCTTACTTGCTAATTATTCTTTTGATGGTAAAGTACCGGAGAAGCTTGGAGATCCAGGTATACCAACTATTCCTTGCTCCATTAAAAATAACTATGTTAGAACTGCTTTATGTGATTTGGGAGCTGGAGTTAGTGTCATGCCTTTTTCTCTTTATAAGACACTTGATCTAGAAAAATTAGTATCAACTGATATATCTTTGCAGATGGCTGATAAGTCTACTACTATTCCTATTGGT
Organism: Dactylis glomerata; assembly: GCA_007115705.1. Taxonomy (NCBI): domain Eukaryota; kingdom Viridiplantae; phylum Streptophyta; class Magnoliopsida; order Poales; family Poaceae; genus Dactylis; species Dactylis glomerata. The sequence continues at coordinate 2,182,022 of QXEO01002102.1, forward strand.
ATATGTGAAAATGTTCCTGTTCAAGTTGCTAACAGCTGTTTAATTTTAACTGACTTTGTTGTGTTGGAAATGCCTGAAGATGATAATATGTCTATTATTCTTGGAAGACCTTTTCTAAACACTGCAGGTGCTGTTATTAATTGCAATCAAGGAAAAGTCACTTTCAATGTCAATGACAAAGAGTACACGGTTTATTTTCCCAAGAAGATTGATAGGAAGAATGCTCTAAATTCAATCAAGCATGTTGAGACCATCAAAGTTGGTCAAATTATTTGTTCAGAGCAAAAGCCCAAGGAAGAATATCAAATTGTTATGGTTGGGACTATACCTATCAAAGTTGAGGTAACATAAGCGTTTAGTGAAGTGCAAAGTTTTGCCTCATATAAAGTTAGTTTGGGAACAAGACTTGATCAACCTTGTTAACAAAGTGATTTTATATGAACGAAACTTCGTTTTCACCGCATCCACTCCACCTCACTTGTATTTACTTTCATCAATTTTTATTCCTTCAGTTTAGTTGCATGATTAAGAGTATCTCAGAGCCGCTGCATGCTTAGTTTTGATTTGCTTGAAATCATTTTATCCTCGTTTTTCTGAATTTTTATCGATATGCCAATTCCTGAAAAATCCTCGAAAATAAAGTTTCCCGAAAAATTCCAGAAAATTCTTTATAAATTTTTATGTCAAAATGGGGCAGAGAGACACCTGGGAGGCACCAGGAGGGGCTGCCACGCCACCTCACACATAGGTGGCGCGCCCAGCCCTGGCCGCGCCACCCTGGTGTGAGAGGGCCCCACCTGGCCCTTCACTTATCTCTTCCTCCCCTGCTCTTTCTCTCTCCCGAAAACAACGACACACCCAGCTCAAACCCGAGTTCTTGCTATTCTTCACCTCGATTTTTCGATGTCCTTGCTCAGCCCAACATTTCTGCTAAAATTTGGAGCATTTGTTCTCCGAGAAGGGAGATGGACAACTTCACATATGGAGAAGTGTTTGAAAGTGATGCACCAAGGTCATCAAGGCCCTCAAGATCCACTGCTCAATATAGGATGTCTTATAATGAGGATCTCATGACACCAAACCTTGAAGGGGACGACGGAGATGCACATCCATCCACCTTCCCTTGTATTAACTTTTTGAGTGATGCAGGGATTCTTGATGATTTCTTGCTCCTTATTAACAGGGTTGGGTTGACTGCTTACATGACAGATGAAAGTGACCAATATGCTATGCTTATAAAGACTTTCGTTGAAAGTTTTAAATTTACTAACGCTCATTTCAATCCTTCCATTGCATTTAAGATTTATGATAAGTCTATCACCATGCCTTTGGGGAGGTTTTGTTCTATTTTAGGTATTCCCATGTTTGGAACGGCCAAGAGGATACAAAATCACCCCGCTGATTTGTTGGAGCTTTACCGAGGGGTGACCAATGATGATGACCGCACCGCGCAGCGTGGCAAGATAAGAAACATTCAGCTCCCAGCTATTAGATATTTTATTTACTATCTTGCAACTAGTGTACTTGGTAGAGAAAACACTAGCAATATCTCCAACTATCATTTAGCTTTTCTAGCTACCGCTCTTGATGTTAGTAAGAAGTATAACCTTGGTGCTATTATTGCTCGTCGCCTAGCCGCTAGGGGACCTATTTATGGAGGTATTATTGCCGCGCGCATTGTTGCTGAGCTAGGACTTTCTATTGCTCCTAATGATGTATTGTTGGCTCCACGGAGGCTTGATCTTGCTGCCATGAAACTCCATCATTTTGTTACTGCTAACTCTTGTGCAGGGAAATTAGTTTATAGGATATTATTTATTGATGGAGAGGAAAGGGAAGTTCCCTTGCCTCAGCCTAACTTGTTCAGCATTCACGTGAGGCCATGGTCGCGCACGAAGGGAGAATTGGACGATCAGCTTAGGTTGCTTGGTTTCAATATCCAACACGGTGCGGTGGTCCAGGAGGAAGAGGAGGAGCCAGCCTATCACTTCACCACATACCACTCCGGGGCGTCCTCTAGCTCATATCAGGACGATAGTGCTTCTTCGTCACAGTACGGAGGCGCCACCTCATGGCCGAGTTGGCCGAGTTGGGATTGATCTCTACTTAGGCCAAAAGCCTAAGCTTGGGGGGAGGTACGCCGACGATTCACTCATCTACATATCATATTTTGTCGGTCCTTTGTATATCCATGTTTCGCTTTCTCTAGTGTTCTCGTTCTTATTTCCACTTTTCCAAAACACAAAAAGACCAAAAATATTTCCGTTGTTTCTCTTTGTTTGTCTTTTTAAGTTTGCTACCTTTTGTTTGCTTTACTTGCTATTTTCGGTTTGCTATTTGAAAAATCCAAAAATATTTTGCTTTGTTCACTATTTCCTTTCATTCTTGTTTCAAAAATCGAAAACCCCAAAAATATTTGTTGTTCTTCTTCGGTTTTGTAAAGTTTGTTGCAGAGTTCAGTCTCCCGTTACTCCATTGGAGCTTGGTATTCACTTTATATTATTCAAGCCACACAAGTGAAGAGCAATAATGACGACATACGACAATCCGAGATGTGGTAGGAGGCTGGTATGAACTCTATTTGCTTTCATTTTTGTACATATACTCATCCATGTGGACATGCTTAGTCGGTTCATGTAAGGTATATGTTATCTAATGGATGCTTTGTAGTTCTTGCTTTCTTATGATCAGTTTCAATTTACTAATAGTCTGTAGCATGTCATGTAGACGCTTGCATGCATTGTTTTATTCGTAATATGGTATGTTATTGTGGTATCCACCTCTGAAAAGTTTCATTTGAATCGACTTGGCACATGCTCAAGCATGCATATGACTAAACAAAAAGTCAATTTAGCCTCGATGATCTAAATTGCCTCAGAGTTTTTGTATCATTTTTATGCCTATATTAATTTTGTTTTGTCGCAAGCATGATTATGATAGTTATTGCTCTCTCGATTGTCGCTTCCCAGTCTTTTGCTAGCCTTCACTTGTACTGAGTATGAGCTCTACTCGTGCATCCAATTACCAAAAACCAAGTTTTCCAAAGAGTCCACTATAAATTCCTATGCATGGTATTTGAAAGCCATTCCAAGTAAATTTTCATGTGCTACCTTTCAAAACTTTCAACTACTTCTCATTTTGTGCCACTGTTTTTAGCTCATGGGGACGTAGTGGTCGGAATTGCTATCTTCCATATTAAATTAAGTACCCCTCGACTAGGCAGCTTCATTTGCTCATCATTAATTTTGCAAGGGAGCTGGTCAGACCATTATAATCTAATTCTAAAAGGAAAGAAAAAAAGGTACTCCTCCATGGAATGTGAAAGTTGGTGGGCACCCGATGGAATCGGTTAGCCATGGTTTGAGAAAGGAAAAGGGTGGGGAGGAGTGCCAAAGCTTTATAAAAGAGCACCAATGTGCCAAAATTTCAAAGAACTCAGAACCGCTCTCACTTGTTTATTATGGAAGATAGCAAGTCCCCATTGCTAGTCGTTGACATAGAACAACCATCTCTCAAAATAAATTTTTATCTCTGTTTTACAAATGAAAAGCTCTAGCACATGTTAAATCCCTGCTTCCCTCTGCGAAGGGCCATTCGTTTACCTTTATGTTGAGTCATCATCTTCTAACTTTAAGCACTTCTTAAGAGCATAGTTGTTATTCTTAGTGTAATGTGCTTGTCCCAGAACACGGTTAATTGTGGTATAACTTTGATGCTTGTATCTTTGATATTTCTACTTCTAGTCTTCTCTTGAACTTCAGAGGTGCCTCAGCATTTATGTTTTGCTCCATAAATAAAGGCAAGCGGGATACCACTCTTTCATATCATTTATGCATATTACAATCTTGTTAGCTTCTTATTTTCATGTTACTTCTTATTAGTATGTTGGCACTCTTTCATAGCTTGCTTAACTATGAGGTAGCATTAGCTGAATATTTCTTATTATGAATTGCTTGAGTACTTGATCATATAGTAAGTATATAACTATATATACATCTATGAAGCAAATGTGTTCGTGAAAGTTCCTTTTATCGCTCTCAGTTGTTAACTGAATTGCTTGAGGACAAGCAAATAGCTAAGCTTGGGGGGAGTTGATACGCCCAAAACGTATCTACTTTCCCGAACACTTTTGCTATTGTTTCTCCTCTAATTTGTGTGTTTTGAATACAACTAAAACGGACTGACGCTGTTTTCAGCAGAATTGCTCTGGTGTCTCGTTTTTGTGCAGAAATCAACTTTCAGTAAAAATTCGGGAAAATCATCAAAAATCCTATTTCACCAGAAGACCCACGGAGCCAGAAGATGGGACGGAGAGGAGGCTCGAGGGGCCCTCACACACAGGTGGCGCGGTCCAGCCCTGGCCGCGCCACCCTGGCGTGAGGAGGCCCCAGTAGCCCTCTCAACCTCCCCTCTTGCCTACATATACCCCCTGACATAATAATATCGGAGAGACAACGTTTTTCCCAGATAGACTTCCGCTACGCCGCCGCCATCAGAAACCGCGATTCGGAACCAGAAACTCCGTTCTGGCACCCTGCCGGGACGGGGATTTGGAGGAGATCTTCATCACCATCATCACCGACATCACTCCATCGATCATCCATGACTCCCCCATCCATGTGTGAGTAATTCCCCCGCTGTAGGTGAGGGGATGGTAGGGATTGGATGAGATTGTTCATGTAATTTGATATGAGATTGTTAGGGCATAGTGCCTAGTATCTTTATTTAGTGCCTATGACATTGTTGCAACTTGTTGTGCTTAATGCTTGTCACTTTGGGCCCGAGTGCCATGATTTCAGATCTGAACATGTTATTATTTCTATGATGATACTTGTTGTTTATGGTCTTACCTACAAGTTGTATACACATATTGTTGTCCGGAACCCGAGGCCCCAAAGTGACAGAAATTGGGATAACCGGAGGGGATGGCTATGATGTGAGGATCACATGTGTTCACCGAGTGCTAATGCTTTGCTCCGGTACTTTATTAAAAGGAGTACCTTAATTACCAGTAGTTTCCCTTGAGGCCCTGCTGCAACAGGCTGGTAGGACAAAAGATGTCGTGCAAGTTTCTCCTTGTGAGCACGTACGACTATATACGGAACACATGCCTATGATTGTTTGTACTAGGATGCTTTATCGTTATTTATCTGCAATGCCCATGTCTCATTGATTTCATGAATTATCTTATCCATGCAACGCCCGTAATCCATCCCTATGCCTACAGTATTTGTTCCTACTGTTTACTACTGTTACTATTACCGCTGCTATTTTACTACTGCTGTTACTGTTTCACTACTGTCACCACTATAAAACTGTTGCCACTGATAAACCACTACGAGCAAGACTGTTTCCAGGTGCAGCTGAATTGACAACTCATCTGTTAAGGCTTACATATATTCTTTGGCTCCCCTTGTGTCGAATCAATAAATTTGAGTAATACTTCCCTCGATGACTATTGCGATCCCCTATACTTGTGGGTCATCACCGGCATGTAGGAATGTTGCACTCCCATAGCAGTCTCAAGAATTCCTTCTCTTCTGGTGGTATGTTTCGGTGTGAACATAGGAACCTTGTCAGAGATGGTTTTATGAGAAATGGGTGGTTATGATCATCTGAGTGGTCTTTAACATAGAACCATGCATCTTTCCTTTTTATGTACATATGTGTTGTGCAACCAGTCCTTGGATGTGTGCCTTTCTTTCTTTTCTTGGCCGCACCCTCTGGATTCTGTGTATCTTCCTTTGGTTCATAATGTTTCCCTGCATTTGTGCACACAAGGTTCACATTGTTATACTCTCCATCTTGTCCTTTTCTTGACCAATCTATCCTTATCCCGAACCCTGTCTTCTGCGCATATGCCCTGTAGTGTTCTTTTGCTGATTCAAAACTGTCAAAGCGCATCTCAGCAGTGGGCGACTGTGGTGTGGAGTGCGCATCATCTACATTTTCATTGCTGTTATCTTCATTGGTCCCAGCAGTTCCCACCATTGGCTCACCAAGGCTTGCTCCTGTAGCTATTCCAGCTTGCTGTCTATCATCTTCACTGTCACTATGCAAGTCAATGTGGACATGACCTGTAATTGGTTACTTTGCATCAGTTAATAGAAAAAGTATGGGTAACTTGTTAGGAAAATCATCGGTAACTTTAGTGTACTGGGGTGGATTACATAGTTGTAAGTGCGATTTCATTTTTCTACTAACCATGATGGCGTGTGGGGAGGGTTGGTTATTCGTTCTAAGTTACTTTCTTTTTTGGCATGGGTACTTGAACATAGTAAGCATGAAGTAAGTAGTGGGTAGCTTACTGCTAGTTTCAATTCATAACTTTTGTTCCAGTGGTATGGGTAGTTTATCCAAATTTTCAATGGATAAATTTGTGCTAGTGGTATGGGTAATTGATTCAAGTTTCCATTGATAATTTTTTTTGTTTTGAAGCATGTATGGTTTAGCCAAGGAGTTGTAGACAATAATTTTTGTTCATGGACATAAAGCGTCGGGTTTCAAAATTTTAGTGCTACTATTTTTTGGTTCTCTGAAATATCGTAGCCAAGGGCATGTTTTTGTGATTAAATTTAGTACAAATAGATAAATTTGTAGGTTCATCTTCTTTTTGAGCTTGCACTTGAACATGCATTTGATAGCCATCGCCTTGTTCGTATAGTTGCATTTGTTCAACCCCACCTCCGGTTTCTTTCTTTGGGCATATGTGGGAGAGCCATTATCGTGAGGTTCGAAGTTAAGGTCGATATCCATTCAGGTCTATCCTTTTACATGTCAATGAAATCATGCAAGATGGGAGCTTTTTATTGATGCACAACCAGTGGATAACTTAATCTTTATGTGCTGGATAACTATTTAGTGTTAGCACGGTAACTCTAATGGATTTCATGTGGACAACTTTTGCAGAAGGCATATATCTTTATTTTACATAGTAATCTTATAGATACCAGAACAACAACTTTTCTCTACCTAGATTTCTAACTATGATCTATCCACATGCAGGTTTTCTGCAAGATTTCATGATTTCATCTGTACAAGGACATATTAAGGGGCAGAGATGGATAAATAGGCACTGAGAAAAATAGGTTTTTAAGATTTTCTTGGAATTTGTGCACTTGCTCAAGATAGTGTCAGGTTTTGTGTGTGTTTTTGACCGATTCCGGTCAGTAATCAATTTTGGTGTGGTGCGAACGCAACTAGTGGTGGCGATCAGGAGGTTGTCGAGCGCTGGGTGTCTTTTAATCTGATTTGGACGCGGGGAAGCATCGACACGTTGATGTGCGGGGCTTGCGGGCGCATCAGTGGGGCTGTGAGAAAGGTTATTGGTATGAGGGGCTTGCGAGCGCACAGGATGCGCAGACGGGGCTGTCAGAAAGACGCCCGAGCGCGAACGGACTGTCAAATTATTTTCAACGAGCGCAGTTGGATAGACGCGTCCAACTTGTCTCCACTAATAATATTGCTATAGGTATGGTCTGTGGCTCGCAAATACGCTTTCAATCCACCTAAAGTACGCTTTCCCCCTCCATCCCGAAACGTTTTCTTTTTTCTCTTTCTAAAATACCGGATCGAACTCATCTTGTTTCCCGGCTCTAACGAGCAAGCGGTTTCAAAAAACAAAACTAGCAAAGCACTACCATGCAGCCATCCGGTAGATCCCAGCGACCCGCGCCACCTACCTCCTCCGGCCATCTTTGCCCCCGCTTGTAAAAAGACTCGCTCGGGAGGGAGTCCAAGAGCAGCTTGACTGGGCTTCCCTTCTCAGAGCCTTCAAATACGCGAGGATTGCTCTGCATCAAATCAATTTAAGATCAAAATCGAGGGTTCCAATCCGTTGAAATTTATGATCGAAATCGAGGGTTAAATCCATCAACCAAACGATTCAACAATAGATCAAGCACAACGTGCTCCTTCCTCTACCGCCCGTGATACCCCGCTCAACAACGCATCGCCGGATGCAGATGCAAGGCCGGTGCTGGTGCCTCCGACGAATGGCGGAGTTAGTGCCGGAGAAGCCTAGCGGCCGCCATAGTCAAGCAGGAGGAAGAGAGCGCGAATAAGGACGACAACACCACGAGGACGAGGTCGTCACAGGCCCATAGCTACCGTGTTTGGAGCTGACGGTGGCGCTATGCCGCAGCCAGACTTCATGTGCAACGACGGAGAGGGTCTGGTCCGGCTGGCCGTGCCGAAGCGTCGGAAGGCTGCGGGTAAGGTGCTGGAGAAGGATGCCAAAGGTTCAGAGGTTGTCGCTCCTCCGATGACCGGCCGGCCTCTACATATACATGGACATGCTGTCCGCGGAGATTGAAGCATGTAGCTAGCCTAATGCTTTGAGGAAGATAAGTATGTACATGTTTCACAAGCACAAGTCTGCGCCCAATCAATGCCTGCGCCCAATCAATGCCTCTCCCTGATGCCCACTTTGGCTGAATTCTACCATCTTCATCGATTCGTGGCTTCCGGTGAGCTTGTCTCTTCGTAAGGGGGTGTAGGTGAGATGGTGCTCAGCCAAGTTTTTTCCTTTGTCAAAAGACAAATGCACTTCTAACTTCTAAGCAGTTCAACTGACTACAATTGTAACCCTGTGTTCTGAAAAACTGATTTATTTGTTTTCAGAGTTTTTGGATTGTGATGATGGTGAATTTCCACTATACTGAAATATATACTGAACTTTTTATAAGCTACTAATATCTGCTAGGTGTTTGTACTGCATCTTATTCAAAGATAACTCTGGCCGTGATACTTCAGTTCAAAGAAAGGAAGGCCTCAATGGAGAAGGCAGGAGAGATCACGGGAGCACCAAAGACAACAAAAAAGTAAGCTCAATCCCAGTGTTCTTCCTTTCATTTATATGATAGAACCAACATATTAAGTTAGGTGTTGTGTTATTTGACCAGGAAAGATACGGCTAATTAGGATTTTTTTGGTTTTCTATACCAATTTCCTAGGGATCAAGAACAGAGAAATTAGCTAAGCAGACAATTTCATTTTACTTGGCTTTGCCACTCGATTCATTAGAGGTACATCCCAAGCAAAGAAAATTGGGATTATTTTATTTTTCACTTTGCTGCCAACCCTAACAGTAAGCAAGGATATATGTGAGACCGCTGAGATTGCTACAAAAGGTCCTTACAAAACTTATATTGGCAGTTAGCAAGTTTTGTCTGATATCTGAGTTCATCCTTTATTTTGTTCATTCTACTTTTGATTCACATGCCTTGGTGCAAGCGATCTCCTCTTATATACAAGGGAATTGATGGTGGTATCCAACCAGCCTATTTGACTAGTGACGATAAGGAAACTGAGATTTTTTTAATTACTTATTGGATTATTATGTTCCTATCTCTTTTTAGGAAATTTCTATATGCATTTTATTTACACCGGCTGTAATAAAAATTTAGGAGCCGTAACAACGCATGGGTATTCAACTAGTAGGTAATATAGTAGAGACCTTTTGCACATACATTCCCCTCAAAGGCGCCACCGACAAGAAAAACAAACGACCCCCGCTCCTGCGTCGCCTCCTCCGGGCGACGTGGGGGTGAACCCTAGCCTCCACCGCCGCTGACCCCCTCCCTCGCCTCCCCCTCTCGTCGCCCCCCGAGGCGGTCGCTGGCTAAGCCAAGCGACGCCGGGGAAGGGGGCGGCGGGACATAGTGCCTCTCGGCGCTCCTCCCCGGCGGTTTTGGAGGCGGACCGTCGCGTCGGTGGCCGGAGGCGGCCTCTCGGTGAGGACTGCAAGGTGGCGGCGAGGTCTGCGAGGTGAGCAGCGCCGGACCGCGGCGCAGGCGGCGCGTGCTGCTCTGGCGGCGGTGCGAGCTTGTTTGGGCCCGGCTGGGTGCCCAGGGCGGCGGCCGAGGCGTCGTCTCCGGGTGGCGCGGCGGCGTCGCAGGCAGCTTGGGCGGCCGGTCGTCGTCGCTTGGCGTGCCGGCGACGCGGCGCTCTGCCGGTGGCGTGGGCCCGATCTGGGTGTCCAGGGCCATGGCCGGGGCGTCGTCTTGCAGGCGGGCAGGTCGGGCTGGTGGCGTCCGCGCGTCCGCGCGCAGGCCTGGCGACCTGCTTCCGCTCCTCTTCTTCCCGAGGGTCTTCGGTGGCCGGAGCTTTTGCTCTGATTCCGCGGGGTCCCTGCCTGCTTTGGCGAGACCATCTCGGTCTCTTCTTGGTGCGCTGGGCAGTCCGCGGTGGTGGTTGACGTGCTCCTCCTCGTCGACAAGCTGCTTGCTGCAGTTGCTGTATGTGCCATTGCCCGTCTCCGTTTTGTCAGGGTGCGCTGCTCTGCCCGGGTGAAAACCCTGCTCGGCTCTGCCCTTGCGGATCACGGTGACACCTGCGGGTGCCACTTCCTCCTTGGAGGCGTGTTCTTGGGTCGAGCCGCTCCTCCCCCTGTGGGAAACCCTAGGTCCGCCTGTCGGACCGGCCAGCGGCGGCGCTTCAGCGTCGTATCCTTCTTGAAGGCGCTGTGTTGGCCGCGAGGGCTCAGTGGCCTTTCGGAGATGTGGCCTCGCCGGTTTCCTGCGAGGTTGGGTTGTGCTGTGTCAGCTGCTGCAGGTTTGGGGCTCTGGGACGCAATGTACGCCATTGTCCGCACGCTACTGTCGACTCCCTTTGTTCGGCTAGACCCTGCCATTTGCTCGCTTTGCGCCGCCTCTCTTGGCGTATGAGTAATGGTGCGTTGGTTTGGACGACCTCGGTCGGTCGTCGTTGTGTGTGCGGCGTTGGTTGTGATGCGGTCTAGAGGCCTTGCTCGCCTTCTTTGAGGTGTTGGGTTATGTGTGTTTGCCATCGGTGTCAAAGGAGTGTGTTGTAAGCCAAAAGGCTGATGTGGTGTTGTAGTCATTCTGTGGCTTTTTCTTGCAAACTTAATACTCCCTCCGGCGCGAATTAGATGACGCACGGGCTATTTTTCGAAAAAACCCTCATGTTTCTTGCGACATAACCTGAGGTCCTCACCGCTTCATCCTCTTCCCCTCCGTCCTCGTGGTCCTCCCGTCGTCCTCCTCCCCTCCGGCGCACCCTCGTCCTTCCTCTCTACCCCGATGCCTGCACCATTGCCGACCGCCCTGCCTCGCCGCCGTAGGACACATTCCTTCTTCCTCGTGTTTGTTCCTCCGCACCAACCAAACCCCAACGACGAGCGATGTTCTAGAGGAAATGAATCCCCTTTTCTGCAAGCTCGCAACTTGCCACCCGCAGCCGCAGCCTCGGTGGCTCTCCTCCGCGAGGTTCTCCTCTGAATCAACTTATGTTCCCTTCTTACTTTACACTAGTATCCTGCATCTCCATCGGCAAGAGCACCCCACGGACGAGGAAGGGGCGCCAAGATCCACGCCGTCCGGCCGCCATGGTCGCTCTCCTCCCTATGGACGGCCGAGCCACGGCGAGCTAGGCCAGGCAGGGGTTGAGGCTGGGAGCTCCTCGATGCATGGTGAGGGTGAAGCTCTGCCTCCCCTGCTCCAGGGATTCAACTGGGAAGCACAGCGGCGGGTGGTACAACATGATGACGGGGAAGGTCGCCGATATCGCCGCCGCTGCCGGAGTCACCCACGTCTGGCTGCCGCCACCCTCGCACTCCGTCTCCAACGAAGGTCCTCCTCCCTTATTTACTCTGAAGAACACTCAAGATAGTGCTGACACTGGTTCTGACCTGTGCCCTTGCTTACTTTCAGAGTATCAAACTGTTGATCAAGTCCCTCAGTAGTCAGCAGACTATTTTGACCCCTGAGTTGAACAAAGCAGAGTCATGGGTGTGTCGATAAGAATCAATATCTTACATGAGAAGCTGCTATATGTCTGTCTTTTCCTGATATTTTTTCTGCATTCTTGACATGAAAACATCGCTTACTGTTGCTGTTGTGGAGTCATCTAGCTAGGTGCTTTTTTGGTTTGTGCAGCACTGTTGTGGTTGATCATCAAGTGTAAACAAGGAATACTCTATTGTTATATTTTTGCTGGCGTCTTCTGTTAATTGGTTGCTGTGTCAGTCTGTCAAATGTCAATGACCATCAGGGAAATTACCTGTTGTGGTCGTGGTGCCGTGCTGGGCGGTTCGACCTTGCCGATGGATATTTTGCTACAAAAAACTTTAATCTGTATGTGAATTGGATATTTTGATGTACTTATAATGATGGTAAAACCTGGTTCCTAGTTTATATGCATGAACTGAAAAAAGCCACGGTGATATAAAAATATCTTGGTATTGGAAGGGAAAATCTAATTGCTAATGTTTATCCTTGCATTTTATGCACCAGAAGTAACCTCTATGATTTGGTTTCCGTGTCAGCTATTTTTCGTTGACCCTATTAATCAAGCTTTCTAAATTTTGTTTTCATTATAGTGGCTATATTTTAGTGCTTGTCAACAATTCTAGCAAGAAGTCCAATGAGCTAGCAGCTAGGTCTACATTTCTGCATTATATTCTGCTATGGACAATATTATGCACTACTGTCACTGCTCTGCTCAACATAAAAGCTTTTCTAATATTTCTGCCTATTGCCACGGTTTCGCTATTGCTGCTGATCTTGCAATGAAATCTTCTCTTTGGCAGGTAAAGATGCAGTTCCCGTTGAAGGTCAGATTCCCTCACAAGAGGTGACTGGATGCTAGGGAGAATATAGTCAGAAGGTCAAATTCCATCACGAGAGGAACTGGAATACTATGGGGGATATAGTCAGATTCCGACTAAGATAGGTTATGCTGCTCTAACATTTGATCCATTTTGGGGATATAGCACGGGCTTCGGTTTGAGTGGCCCAAGTAATCCCCGGTATTGTCTTTTGTTGATGATGAATGCTAAATCGTTTGGAACTATTTTGCCTGCTGTTTTTCCTTTGCACATGTCAACCTACAGGCGGCGTAAATTGTGTTTGCATTAAGCAGCAACAGGCATGCTTGGTTGAGATCTTCTTGCTCTTCTGCCGGTTGACAAGGAGTAATACCACTGCAAAGACTGCGGCACCTGCAGGTATTTTTCCACCGTAAAACTTTATTTTGCCGGAAAAGCAATTAAGCATGCCTTATTGCCTGTTGCTGTGGCTAAAAGCAGAGCACATGCCTGGGTTACATCATAAGAGTATGGCTGTGGCTAAAAGCAGAGCACATGCCTGGGTTGCACTCATCAATCTTGCCTAAAGCTTGCTGATGGTGTTGGATGTATTGCATTTCAGTCTCTCTTACTCATACTCCATATTTACTTTTAAAATAATTTTGATCCTCATATTTTCTTTTGGAATAATTACTGAAATTTTACTGATGTCCCTTTTCTTCAGTTGATGTACATATTGTTTTAAGCCAAAAGAAGTTTGAGGTATTTGATCTACGTCTGCAGGCAATGTGGGTCAGGACCATGCCATCTTTGAGCAAAGTGCTTCTGCAGGAAATGTGGAAAATGAAAATCTTGTCTAGCAGCAGAGAGGGAACCCAGTTGCCCTTCTTTTATCGTTTGCTTCTATTGCGGTTGCATATCTTCATTCATGTATATATTCGGTATATATTCAGAAGAATGCTAAACTTTCAAACGACAGTTCCAATTTCAGTTTAAAATCTCATTTCAGTTGCAGTTTCACTTTGATCAATGCATTTGTTCTGCACATCCTACCTATAATGTTGAGGCCATCTTCAGGTGGATAAAAGCAATTGAGGTCCAAAATACTTGTGTCATTCTTCAGGATATTGTTTCTTGGTGATGCAGATTAGCTGCTGCTACTGCTTCATGATATAGACCGCATGTTTCCCAAATTTTCCGTGTTTCTGTGATGGATGTAGTGAGTGGAAGGTCAATCTGCTCTGAATCCATGACACCCAATCGATGCGCGAATCTTAGCTGACACCATGGCAACACCTGCATCTTCATTCTGTTTGCTTCAGATAACAGAGAACAAGACAAGCAGCTTAGCTGCTGCTGGAGATCATCACGACGACGAGAACGGCAAGCTGCTACTGATGTGCGCATGCTCACCCTCTTCTTGAATGAGACGGAGAAGAATGTCTAGGGGAGCTTGGATTTTGGCAGAAATATCCGCGGCGGCAGCAACCGAAGCAGAGGAATCGAGCTTGCAATCCTCGATATGCTGCTTCCCGGCACAATCCAGAGGTCGGTTATGTGGAGGGAAGCGCTAGGAAGCTACCGACGGAGAAGCTTGGGTGCTCTGGCGGCGTGGTCGACGAGGAAGAGGCGGAGGAGCTTGGGTGCTGCGGTCTGCGGACGCCGAGCTCAAATTCGGGGAGAGAACTTCGCGAGGAGGCCAAAGCGGGAACGGGAGCGGCGGGGCCTTGCTCCCCCGCGCTGGTGCTAGCCCTCTGTCGGCGCGACCTTGCTCGAGCCCTCCGTCGCGCGGCCAGCGGAGCGGCGGCGCGGCAGTAGGAGGGAGCTCCACCCGCGCGTAGCAGGGCTACCCCAGCAGGAGGCCTCTGATAGAGATCAGCAGGGCTACACCGAGGAGCCCTCCGGCAGATATCGGAGCGGCAGCGTAGTGCCGGGGAGCGGCCGACGGAGGTGAGGATGGAGACGGAGAAGATTGTAATTTGGAAATTCACTTTGCAGGACAAATCTGAAACGTTTTTAGTGTTTGAGGGACTTTTTCGCAAAACAGCTATTGTACTGCTCGGCCGTCATCTAATTCGTGCCGGAGGGAGTACAAAGATGGGCACGAGGTCCGTTGCGGATTCTCAAAAAGGCGCCACCAACTCACACCCACTCGTCCAGGTCCAGGCCATACCACATTGCTACAGAAAATCCGAGAACTCACGGGCCGACCCCTCGCAGACTCCGGTACGTACACGCCAGACGAGGACGTCGCGACAACCACCGTGGCGCCGCAGAGGCGGACCGCCGATGGCCACACCCGCGTCGCGCCGGCGGCCTGCCGCAGACGCCGGCACCGCCGCGGCCGCGGATGCCATGCGCGTGCTGCTCGCCCTGGCTGTGCTCTACGGCGCCATGTCCTACCTAGTCTACCGCGTCATCCACATGCGCCACGTCGCGCCCCTCGGCCCGGACGCGCCGCCGGTCGAATTCTCTGAGGGACGCGTGCTGCAGCACCTTAGCCGCCTCGCCGTCGACATCCCTGGCCGCCAGGTCCGCCTCCTGCCTTGCGTTAGTAGTCTCAGTTCCCGGCTATCTCGGTCAGTCGTAAGATGTGACGACTAGAGTATTTTTTTTTTTGCAGGAGGGGACTCCGGGGTTGGAAGCCGCGGCGCAGTACATCAAGGGGCAGCTCGAGGGGCTGGCTGCACATGCTGGGCCGGAATACAGGTCAATCTTAAACCTTTCTTCTTATTTCCTCTCAATGTTGTTGGGGTTGATTGAATCGTCCATTGGTGTTTGTTGGAATGACTGCTCTGGTTGTGAAGTATATTGGGGGTGTTATTTAACCTGGAAGGGAGTCGATTTTGGTAGTCTCGGATGTGGGTCCGTGGGCTTTGCATAGGGTGTCCTGGCTTTCTCAACCACGCATTGATTGAGAACTTGAGATCAATTAAAGTCTGGAGGAACAAAGTGGTAGGTTTCTTAGGATTACTATGGTTCCTGATGTCTGGACTCTGGACTTCATTTAGTCTTCTGCCTCCATGGGATATGTCTTAGGAACAAAACAAGTACGTAAAGATGTGGTCCAAGCAAGGCAATTGAGTGGGACCAGGTGCATTATGTCCTTAATTATCATTGGAAGCCCTCTGATCAATCATGGAACACAGCAGGTTGTTCCATCATTTTAGCACTGCATTGCTATGTTGGACCAGGAGTTAGTGATGGCTTCTGAGCTCTGCCGACTGAGTTAGCTTAAAGTTAAACTCAACTGGGCCCTGGAGCAGAGGCACCTTCGGTATAAACCAGTGCAAATAGCCTGAGTCGCCAACAGTGGTGGACCTAGGAATAAATGGAAGGGCTGGCACACTAAAAAAAATCCGCACTAGGCTGGCACCTTTGTGATCCTTATTTTGAGCATTGTTGCTTGATGAGACACCGATGTTAACATTTACTTACATAATTATTTGCTCCAAACTAATAGTTTAAGCAGCAGTCTAACACCTACGTAGATGACTGCATTAAAGGGGATGGTTCTTTTATCGATGCTTGGCAATGAGCACCTTGTATTGTATATCACATAAGAATTATATCTTGCGAAACAGTTAATTCACAGGCACAAGAAAATAGGAGATTGGAGTAAGTGATTTACCATCTTCTGCCTTTTGCATCTATAAAAGGGGAATTGAATAGGGAGAAAGAGATATGTGCAGGGAGCATCTTAGATGGCGGAAGGTTATGCAGTGGGGTATAACAGATTTGCTTAATTAAGTTACATATAATGCCGAGCTAGAGTAGTACTAATAATTGAGGGCCAGTAAAAAGTTCAGAATGATGGGGAAAACGCTATGCACGCTATGCATATCGGTGTTATGGCACATGTGCAGGTTGCAAGTTTTAGAATGATGACAGTGTTACTTAATTTAAATTCTGCATTACGATGTGCCATCTTGTCTGCTCTACTAAAACTCCTTGCTTTGCTGCTGCTACTGGCCAAGTCACTGAAATGGACTTCACTATTGGGTGTTTGTGCAGCGAGCATTGTGTTGACTGACAATGTTGGATCAGTTTTAGGCAGTCAAAAGTAAGCGTTCAGTATATCATGCAAATCCTGATGCAAGACCTTGACCCTGGATTATGCCAACGGGCATGTGCTTTTCAAATTTGCTCAAGCCATAACTTAATCTCTCTTTTTCCTGAAGGCTCTCAACAGCTTGTAGGTTGATCACACAGGTGTTCATGCACACACACCCCGTAATCAAATACCTTACATCTAATTTCACATGTTCATGTTGCAGCTCCTAGTCTAATACCATGAATCTTGTAAAAATAAGAGAAATCTGGTGCATGATTTCATCTAAAAGAATTATATCATTTATTTTTATTCCATTTATGATCATTTATCGACTCTAATATTTCCCTCTTGCAGAGTAGAGGTTGAAGAAACACTTGTTAGTGGCTCTTTCAGCATGATGTTTTTGCGTCACAGAGTAACTCTAGGCTACAGAAATCATAAGAATGTTGTTATGAGGTACTCCATATAATATCAGATGAGTTTTTCCCATGTTGTACTATGATTCTGCTTCATCTTCATCATCAAAGTTTCAGTCACAATCTTGATCAGGTGAATATGAATCTGGTACAACATAAGACTATCAAATATACCTTCTCTAATATATCTGTCCATTTAGGCCTAGTTTTCATGTATGTTCTTATTTATTGGTATGCTTCTATTTTACCTTTTCCTTCTTAAAGCATACTACTAAAACTGGATAATACCAATGGTTTGGCAGGAAAGAATTGGAACCAGAGCTAGGTCCAGTCTGGTTCACTTAATTGATTAATTCGAAAAAAATGTACTCTTCTGGTCCAAATTAATTGGGCATTTAATTGCAGATGCTAGGGGAATCGGCAATTCTCCTGAAAACTCAAACCACTAATCCAATTTGCAACTTAACTAGCTAAATGCCCTGTGCGTCTACGGGCTTCACTAATATACTCATGGTGAAAGCATTGTTGAATGCATGTTCTCTTTCGTCAATAATTGTATCAAGGGCTGTCTAAGTGAAGGCAAGTGTCTTTCTCACACTTCCGTGCTATGCAATAATCATCTTGCCATGCCCGTCCCCTTGAACTGTTGTATTCTCTTTTGGAAGGTATCATTGTTGAATATGCACATGAATGGTTTTATGTGCACAAATCACATGTTTACCGCCTATTTTAGCAAATAATATATCTTTTTATATTACTGTAAAGATGATCTATCAGAACAACAGATTGATGCAATTTTGAATACCGCAAAATTAGTAAGATCTACATCATATAATTAAGTTCGCACCCATTTGAACAATGAATTATTATCGTTTGAAGTATTTTCCATGTTACAAGACTGCAACTGAGATTTTTTTAATTTATAAGAAAGACAAGACAGACCTCAAGTGATGTTTCTTTTCTGTACAACTTATGCTATTTATTGACCAGACACATATTACTTCTACATTTGTAAACACACCATAAATAATTGCACGTATAAAGCTCAATTAACACATCTATTTGGGCTAATGTCATGCAAACACACAATATATCTCACTGATCAATCCATTTCTCCAAGGGGATTTATTAAAGAGTTTGAGTCCCTATTCCTGGATAATACACACATTCATTCTTGAAAGAAAAAATTGCATTTTTGACCTCAGAGCCCTATTTTCCAACTCCTTTAATTTGTCAATTGCTGAATGACTCCCTAGGCTGGTTCTCTTCCGGTTTTACTTTTTTTTTTCCCAAATTTGTATAACTACTCCAACTGTGCAAGGGGGCATAAAATTGAAGTTGTTTTTGGTGGAAATGGATCGTGGTTAACCCCATTGTTGATGTATCTCAACCGACAAACACTTTTATCCTTGTAAACAGCAGTGGTAGATGCTGGAGAACTGCAGTTAGTTTAAATAGTCTACTTGCTAGTATTCTAAGAGGCCATAGCTATTTATGATATACTGTAATCTCATTGTGGAATAGAGAGTCACTATCATAAAAAATTAGAAACCCAGCTGTATGTATTCCTGCCCATGGTTTTCTTGTCAAAACTTGTCTAAAACGTCCCATTGTGGGATTGAGCCACCTTGAATTCACATGACCCACTTCTACTTTCGTCTGGTGTTAGAGCATCTCCAGCAGTAGTCTTTAAACGGCCCCCCTACACTACTTTCAAGGGCTCGCCCTGATTCCTCGGCCCTTAAAAACAGTGTCCAACTCCAGCAGTAGCCCTTAAATCTTAGCCCTTATTCTACTTTCCACCATTTTTGATATGTAGCCCTTTTTCTATTTTCCACCATTTTTTGACATGTACTCTATGTACATGCATAATTGGACACCAGAATATATCAAAAATTTGTACACATACGATTTAACCATGTTCGATCGTGGAATTCTTACTCTCATCGAAGGAGAGGATGACACTAGGAGTTGGGGCAATTTTCTGGTTTATTTCTCACACCATCACACAATGCCATATCCACCTGAGGGGTTGGGGATACATATTTATAGGTTGCTACTTGCTAGCCAGCCAAGAATATGCTAGATGCTAGTCCAAGATGGTAGTCTAAGATGCTAAGATGCTTCCTAAAAAGCTAGTCAAGGGTGCTGTCCTAACAGCCAGTCCTTTATCCTATCCTAACAGCCAGTCCTTGAACCACTATGCAGTGCAGCCACAAGGACACAAGGATCATGTGCTGCCAGTCCTTTATCCTATCCTAACGGCCAGTCCTTGAACCACTATGCAGTGCAGCCACAAGGACACAAGGACCATGTGCTGCAGCCCCACACAAGACCACAGTACATAGACTTATCCCAATCCTGTAGCAGAGTTCCAAGAACTTGGTGAGCAAGTCCGCGAGCTGATCCTTGGTGTTGATGTAGCTCGCCTTGATGCTCCCTTCATCCTAACAGCCTCGGATGAAGTGGTGCCTCACCCGGATGTGCTTGCTCCATTCGTGAAAAACGGGGTTCTTCGCTAGAGCCAAAGCAGACTTGCTGTCCACCCTAAGCTCCACCGCTTTGGTGTCTCGGCCGAGAAGATCACCGAGTAGTCGAGCGAGCCAGAGTGCAAGCGGTGGAGGCCGCTATGTACTCGGCCTCGCAGCTGGACAGGGCCACCACCTGCTGCTTGACCGACTGCCAGCTCACGAGGCACTTGCCAAGGAAGAAGAGGATCCTTCTTGTGCTCTTGCTGGTGTCGATGTCGCCGGCGTGGTCGCTGTCGTTGTACCCGATGAAGTGCGCCGCCCCAGGACACCTAGGGTAGTGGAGGCCATGGTCGAGAGTCCCCGCAACATAGCGGATGATCCTCTTCACAGCCTGCTGGTGCTCCATCGTCAGTTGGGGGTCGCTGCATGAACTGACTAACGTAGCCGACGGAGAACGCCAAGTCCGGCCGTGTGTGGGCGAGGTAGCGAAGGCTCCCCACAAGACGCCGGTATTGTGTGGCGTCCACTTCCTTCGTCGTGCTGTCGCGGCTCAGCTTCAGCCTCTCCTCCATCGGAGTGAGTGCTGGGTTGCAATCGGTGAGCCCAGCTAGCTCAACGACGCGCTTGGCGTAGGCGGTCTGTCGAAGCGTGATCCCGGAGTCGTCCTGGTGAGAGAGGCCCCAGATCACTCATCTGGAAGGTGGCCTTCATCTCTTCCTTGAACGCCACCACCTCTGCATCCTTGGTGCCGGTGATCACCAAGTCGTCGACATAGACGCCCACCAGCAGGGCATTTCCTCCACTGCCCCCCGCCAGTAGACGGTCGCCTCGTGCGGGCTTAGCTCGAAGCCCATCCCCTTTAGCGTGGAATCCAACTTGGCATTCCATGCCCTCGGTGCCTGTCGTAGGCCATAGAGGGCCTTACGCAGGCGGAGCACCTTGCCCGGGATCTCAAATCCTGGCGGCTGATGCACGTAGACCTTCTCCTTCAAACTTGACATCCATGTGATGGACACGGCAGCCCTCCTAGGCAGCTAGTGTGAGTCGCACAGACTCCGTCTGTGCCACGGGAGCGAAGGCGTCGTCGAAGTTGACCCCTTGCTGCAAGAAGCCTCATGCCACCAAGCGAGCCTTGTGCTTGACGATGGCGCTGGCTTCATCCCTCTTCAGCTTGAACACCCACTTAAGGGTGATCGCGCGGTGACCACGAGGGAGGTCAACAAGCTCCCAGGTGTGTTTCTTCTCGACCACATCCATCTCCAACTGCATCGCGGCGCGCCATGCCGCGTCTCTCTCGGCCTCTACAAAGGACCGAGGCTCGACGTCGTCACACGCAAGGTGCAACTGCGCCTTCAGGTTGTGTGACACCAGTCCTGGCACCGGTTGGTCGCCGAGAAGGTCCTCCATCGTACGGTACCGCAGTGGCTCGCCGTCATAATACGCATCAACGCGCTCCTCATCGTGATTGAGTGGGGTAGCGAACTCCACCGGGCTGTGCTCGATATGAGCTGGTGCTGGAGTAGACATGCCTGTCGGTGCTGGAGTACGTGGCGTCGCTAGTTGCAGTGGAGTCGGCGAAGAACTTGTTGCAGCTGAAGCCACGGGTCAGAGAGAGTGGTGCTGCCGGTGTAGTGGACACCTGGGTCGATGAAGACTCGGGGATAGACGTAGGCATGCTCGGCGAAGAAGAGCTGCCTACTCCCCCAGCTTCCTCGAAATGGACGTACTCGACAATGAAGTCGTTGTACGTCAGAGTCGAGCCGTCGTCCACCGCCTTATCCCACGCCCATCCTCGCCCTTCGTTGAACACAACGTCTCGCGCCGTGCGCACACGCTGTGTCTTTGGGTCGAGGATGCGGTAGACCTTCGAGCCCTCCGCGTAGCCGATGAATTCTCTCGGAGTGCTCCTTTCATCAAGCTTGCCGATGTGGCCAAGCTCCTTGGCGAACGCGAGGCAGCCGAAGACCCGCAAGTGGGAGACCGCCGGCTTGTGTCCATGCCAAGCCTCGTACGGTGTCCTGCCATCGAGCGCCTTGGTAGGCGAGCGGTTGAGGATGTAGACGGTCGTCATCACCGCCTCTCCCCAGAAGACAGCCAACATCCCTCTCTACTTGAGGAGGGCCCGAGCCATCCCTACAACCGTCTGGTTGCGCCGCTCGACGACGTCGTTCTGCTGCGGGCTGTATGGCGTGGAGTAGTGGCGCTCGATGCCCTCATCCGCGCAGTACGATGCGTAATCAGCCGAGGTGAATTCATCACCGTTGTCGGTGCGCAGCACGTGCAGCTTGTGGCCGCACTCCGCCTCCGCAGCAGCCTGCGCGCGCCTGATGGCGTTCGTCGCCTCTCCCTTGCTGCCGAGGACCATCACCCACATGTGGCGGGAGAGGCCGTCGACGATCATCAGGAAGTAGCATCGTTCTCCTGGTGTGGCTGGTGTCACCGGGCCACACAAGTCCCCGTGTACTAGCTCGAGCCTCTCTTTGGCTCGGAAGCTAGCCCGCTGGGGAAAGGGAAGTCGCCTCTTCTTCGTCACCACACAGACGTCGCAGAATGGTCGAGGCATGGCAGGCCTCGCACCATCTCCATGGCACTGAGCCGCTTCAGGGCCTCGAAGTGAAGGTGCCCGAAGCGCTTGTGCCACTACCACGCCTCGTCGTCCCGACCGGCAACGGGATAGAGGGGTTGTGCCACCTGCATGTTGAGGATGTAGAGTCGGTTTGTGCCTCTGGTTACCTTGGCATGAAGGTATTGATGGCAATCCCAGATGCGTAGGATCCCATGCTCGATCAGCACACGCGAGCCATTCTCATCTAGCTGTCCCAAGCTGATGATGGAGTTCCTCAGCGCGGGGATGTAGTAGACACCGGTGAGCAGCCGTGCTCTCCAGTCTTGGCGGTGAGGATGACGGAGCCGACACCCTTGATCTCCACGGCGGAGGCATCCCCAAACTTGACGGAGCCTTGCACGTCGGAGTCGAGCTCGGTGAAGAACTCCCATCAACCGGTCATGTGATGGGTGGCGACGGTGTCGAGGCACCACCCGTCAGTCTTGTCGTTGCCGGAGCCGTCGCCGAGGAGGGCATGTGCTTTTGGCTCGTTAAGGTGGAGGAGAGCCGATGCGGCCGGTGCCGCTGGAGGTAGCTCGATGCTCACATGTGCCATGAGCAGAGCCGGCTCCTCCGCCTGTGCAACGTGGGTCTGGCCGCGTCGTGGCTGTCGACAGTCCCTAGTCCAATGGCCAAGCTGGCCGATGGTGCGGCAGGTGTCGTCTCGTGTCGGCCCGCGCTTGCCTGTGGCGCCACCCTGGGCGCCTCCACGGGCATCACCCGCGACACGTCCTTGTGCCCCGGCCGAGGCGTCTTTGTGCGCCTTGCGCTGCTTGCCAAGCTTGCGGCCGCCAGTCGTGGAAGAAGACTCACCTTGGTCTGCGTCGGCGTTGCCGTCAGCAGAAACGGAGATGTTGGCGCTGCCGCGCAATGCCTCGGCCTCCGCCGGCGCCTCACGTGCTGTATCCGCCGCTGCTGTTGCTTCCTCCGCTCCGCTGCTGCCAGCCTTGACGCTCTTGCTGGCGCCGTAGTGGCTGCCGCCGCTCGCTCACGCTCCTCTGCCGCGGCGAGTTCGGCCTCTTGCCGACGTCGCGTGCTCGAGCTGACTGAGTGGTGAGAGTGACTTGCGGACATGGCTAGCTGTTGGGGGGGCTGCTGCGTGGAGAGAGGGCTGCTTCAGACGAGCTGCTGCTCTGCGCAGAGGGAGAGGAGTGAACAGAGGCAGCCGGAGCTGCTGCTGCTACCGACTGGGGCTGGTGCGAGACCAGGGAAGGAGATGAGCAGGATATGCTCCGGCTACAGGATAACCTGGCTCTGATACCTCATGTTAGTCGTGGAATTCTTACTCTCATCGAAGGCGAGGATGACACTAGGAGTTGGGGCAATTTTCTAGTTTATTTCTCACACCATCACACAATGCCATACCCACTTGAGGGGTTGGGGATACATATTTATAGGCTGCTAGCCAGCCAAGAATATGCTAGATGCTAGTCTGAGATGCTAAGATACTGTCCTAAAAAGCTAGTCAAGGGTGCTGTCCTAACAGCCAGTCCTTGATCCTATCCTAACAACTAGTCCTTGAACCACTATGCAGTGCAGCTACAAGGACACAAGAACCATGTGTTGCAGCTCCACACAAGACCATAGTACAGAGACTTATCCATCATAAATAACACAACTCAAATTCACATTCCGATTCAAACAACATAAACATAAAAATGGCAAATAATGGTAGCAATTGTCATACAAACATCACTAGTTAATCACAAATTACGGACCACCATGAAGTGCCTCTAAATGCTCGACAAGATCTTCTCTTAGTTGCTCGTGTGTTTGCTTGCTCCCGGTCGACCCGTATCGCAAAGAACTCTGAGAAGCGAAGTGGATCACGGTTCTTGTAGCCCTCCTTCGACAGCATGTCAGTGTCCTCATTCTCGTAATCGAATCCTCATCTTGGCCTCTTTCATCCTCAATGATCATGTTGTGCAGAAAAGCTGTCATGATGTACCAGTCATGATGTACCAGAAAGTGTCTTTGCTCCACCATTTTGCTCGATCCCTCACCATTACAAAGCAAGCTTGAAGAACACCAAATGCTCTCTCAACATCTTTTCTGATACCTTTTTACAGCTTTGCAAAATGACATCTCTTTCTTCCTTGTGGGTTGGAAATTTTCTTCACAAATTTAGCCCAAGAAAGGTAGATGCCATATACAAGATAGTATTCTAAGGCGAGCTTGGGGACGGAGGCAGCGACGGCGAGCTCAGGGAGGGAGCAAGTGCTGCAGACAGCATGTTGGCGCTCCTTCCGGCGTGGGAAGCTTGGTGGAGGGGGAGTCGGCGAGGAGTCCACAACCATCTAGGGAGGACCCTAGTCCACCAGAGGGAGAAGGGGCTGGATTTAGGGGCCTCCCTATTTGTAAGGGCCCTGCTAAAGGGCGTTTCTGCCCCCAGCCAATAAAATGGTACAAGGGCTGTGTTTAGGTGCCTTGATGGAGATGCTCTTACAAAGTGCCAACTGAAAATGCGATCTTTGTTAATTTTGGCAATATGTTTTCCTGTAAAGAATAATTTAAACAAATTATTTCTAAGATATAACAATTAATTACAGGATTTCATCAAATGTTTCAGAAGAGGATGAACCATCCCTTTTGGTGAATGGACATTTCGACAGTCCACTTGGATCTCCTGGTGCAGCAGACTGTGGGTCCTGTGTTGGTAAGTACAATCTCTTGTTTGTCTGAAAGAATGTGATTCTTATTATACAAACTTTCTTCATTGCATAATGTGTGTTTGAAACATTTCCTGTCCAGCATCTATGCTTGAGCTATCACGACTCATCCTTGAGTCTGGGTGGGTGCCTCCTCGTCCAGTGATTTTCCTTTTCAATGGCGCTGAAGAGCTTTTTCTTCTGGTATGTGACTGTTAAACTACACGTGCAAAACTGCACATAAATACTGCATTAATTGAAAAGGTAGTTTTCTGGTTGCTTCGGCAAAAAATTCTTGTAATGACTCAGCTGAGCGGAATGTGAACTAGTCCATACGGAAGGTGCTGTTTTAGTTGCAGCGCCCGAGTCTAAGCTAATTTAGGGCTCTGGCAAGCTCTATGTTTTTCTCGTTCACGGGGTTGATACATAAGAGGCTGCTCCAGATATTAGTTTCTTCTTATTGGTTAGAAAATGGTAATAGCATTAATTTGCAATAAAAGAGTAAAAGAATACTCATGTTCTTTTCATATATGTTGACTTGTGCATGTAACTCAGTTGAGCAACTTAGCTTATCCTTAATGCTTTTAAACCAGGGTTCTCATGGTTTCATAAAGACACATAAATGGAACAGCACAATCGGTGCTTTCATCAACATTGAAGCTTCTGGAAGTGGTGGTGCTGGTATTATTTCACACTTATCTCTTGCTTAGTTGTTTGAACTTTTATACTTTTTGAAACCCAAGTCAATTCAAGAGCTGGAGACTGGCTTCACTTTATTGATCCCTCCTTCGGGCATGTAGCTAATATAGACGCTTGCTTGAAAAATAAATACCACAAAATCAGATTTTCATCTAAGCATCTGGAACTCCAAAGGAAAACGCTAATTTAAGGTGCTAATGTAGGTGATTAAGCGCCGCTTCCTCCAACGCTAAAACTACTAAGCGCCTGGCCAACAAACTTCGCTGGACTCGCTCAGCTCAATCTCTCACTGGAGACAGTCCACCGCCTGCGACTTCTCCACCTTGGCTCCATTCACTAGATCCCCGCTGCTGCGTGCCCTCTACGCCATAATCTCTAAGTAGTGCATCACCTAAATTTCCGTGCCCCCAATCCAACAGCCGCATCCAGAGACCAAATCGCCTCCTCTTGCCAACCCGCCTCCTAGAGACAGCCCAATGCCAGAATGGCTTTGTCCTTGTTGGAGCATGAGTCATTATAGTAGTAGTACCCTAGTAGTGTCTAGAGTATTCTAGGAGTATATTGGAGTATGTGTTAGTATAGTACTAGTGCCCTACTAGAATCTGGAGTGTTTTAGTGTATGAAAAAAGTTGTAAGACTAAGTTGAGCTCTATATATAAGAGGGTGTGGAGTCCAGAGGGATTACGCCACCCAGATATTTTCCCAAGAAACAACATGGTATCAGAGCCGTGGTGCTTCTAGGAGGTGGCGAGAGGAAGGGGCACTTGGTCCTAGTGGTGGTAGCAGACGGTTATTCGGTGGAGCAGAAGGGCAGATGCGTGGAGTGCTCCTGTGGAGCCGGCGGCACGCGTGTATACACTGCAACAGTCGGTTGTGGTGGTGAAGGGAGCAGCTGCTTGTGGCTTGCAAGGAAGAAGTAAGGAGAAGCAAGAGAGCCGCGGTTGCTCTAAACAGTGGTGATTGCTACTTGCTGCGTGCACGAGTAGAGGACATAGGAGAGAGTCTGGAGAGCTCGTGGCTCTTAGCAAGAGCAGCAGGAAGTGAACGTTGTGCTGCTTGAATTTGAGGTTTCGGTGGTAGCGGCCGTCTGTGTGTGTGCAGCCTGAAGAAACATCCAGGGAGTCGTCGGAGGGTGCAGCTAGGAGTGGGCTGTACCTCAGAAGAGGAGACAGAAGCTTGTTTGTTAGTATTTTTCAGCAACTTTGAGTCTTTGATCAATGGGGGGAAATCAAAGAATTGAGAAGCTACTTGAGAAAATGTCTCAGTTGCTCAAGGAGATAGACAAACTAAGACAGCCCAAGAAATATGTGGAAATTCCAAAGCAAAGTGGAAAAACAACCGTTCTAGAAAACATCGTAAATCTTGCATAAATGGAAGGTATGTCAAATCAGGTTCCTACGTTAAATGGAACTTCTTGATCAAGATGGATACTAGATTCAGGAGCATCAATACATGTCACAGGTAGGTGGAGTGAATTTGCATCATATGCTCCACATCCACCCATGTATAAAGAGGCCATCCAAACAGCTGATGGAACTTATCAATCTGTCAAAGGAGTCGACACAGTAAAATGTACTCCATTAATTACATTGTCTTCGGTCTTATATGCTCCATCATTTCCGGTTAGTTTGGTGTCTCTGAGCGCTTTGGTTGACGATATTGATTGTCGAGTGATTGCTAACCGGTACAATTGTATAATCGAGGAGAGGACAATCGGAAGGAGACTTGGCGTTGGTGTCAGGCATACGGGACTATGGTACTTGGATAGGCATGAAACAGATGATGCATTATGCACCGCTCTAACAGCTGCTGCTAGTGATCATGAAGCAAAGGTGATGCTCCAACATTGTCGATTGGGCCATTTGTCCTTTGATAATATGAGTAAAATATTTCTTGAAGAAATGAAAAACGTGGATAAAGAAAAACTTGTGTGTGATGCTTGCATGGAAAACACACAAGGACATCATATGTGAGTCGTGGACTCCGAAGCACATCGCCCTTTGTGTTGATCCACTGATGTTTGGACGCCTCCTATGGTCTCTATTAGTGGAATAAAGTATTTTGTCACCTTCATTGATTGTTACTCCCGGATGACTTGATATATCTTATGAAACAAAAAAGTGAGGTGCTTACATATTTCAGGGATTTCTATGCATATATCCAAAATTGTTTCATCATTGGTATTCAAATTATCAAGACTGATAATGGGACAGAGTATGTGAACCATGAATTTGGCAATTTCCTTTCAGAAAAAGGAATATTTCATCAAACTTCGTGCCCCGCTCTATAGAATGGAGTAGCTGAAAGGAAGAATCATCATCTCCGGGAGGTAGCTCGATCACTTATGTTTACGATGAATGCGCCTAAATTCTTATAGAGTGAAGCAGTTATGACTTCTACTTATCTCATCAACTAGATGCCATCAAGAGTGCTTGGGATGAAGACTCCATATGAAATGAGCTATGGTAAAAATGAGTTCATTGTTCCGCCAAAGGTGTTTGGGTGTACGTGCTTTGTCAAAGACCACAGATCTTTAGTGGGAAAATTAGATCCACGTGTCGTGAAGTGCATCTTTATTGGATACCCATGTGGACAAAAAGGCTACAAGTGTTGGAGTCCTAGTGAGAGGAGAACATTTGTAAGTATGTACATGACATTGTGATTTGATGGGGAAAGGACGGATCTCAGCTCCTTATTTGACTTCAACTCTCCTAGCACAAGTGATGCTAGTTGAGAGGGGGGTGAGTGAACAACTGAAGATAAAGGAGGATGAACCATCGAGAATTGTGGCTGGTTCAATTTCATGTCCTATGAGTGAAGAGAGATGGAGAAAGCCAAATGAGGAACAAAATTTGAAGGTGTATATGAGGAGACAACATACGACTGAGGGTGCATGGAGGAAACCAAACGAGGAAGAAAATTCGAGGGTGTATACAAGGAGGCAATCGCAACATCAGCAACATGCTCGAACAAATGGTGAGGTTGAATTGCAGGGGGAGCATCATCAACAACAACAGATTCTAGTGGTCGTTGGAGTTGACTCATATGCGAGTGAACCATGTGGCCTTGATGATTCATTGAATTTGCCTATTGACTTGAGGAAAGAACCACGAGCGACAGCGGGAAAGCCTCTTGAACGGTACGGTTTTGAGTATGATATTGCAAACTATGTGTCGTATAACTCGTTGTCAAGCAGGTATAGAGCCTTCATTGCTTTATTACAGTGTGGTAATCCCAAGTAATTGGAGAGCAGCAAAACAAGATCTTAAGTGGAATGATGTGATGCTGTAGGAGATGGTAGCCCTTGAAAAAAATAAGACATGAGAGCTTGTATCACTTCCAAAACGAAAGAAACCAATTAACTGCAAATGGAGATCCAGACGGTAAAATCGAGAGGTAAGGCCAGACTTGTTGCAAAGAGTTATAGTCAAACTTATGGAATTGACTATGACGAGACCTTTGCACCGGTGGCAAAGATGAGTACAGTGAGAACAACATGACCGGACAAAGCACGTGGAGATAGATCGATTTTTCATCAAAGAGCGGCTCGATGAAGGAACCTTGAAGTTAAGCCATGTAAACTCTAGAGGACAAATAGCAGATTGTCTAACTAAAGGTTTAGGAGTTAAGGAGTGTAGTTTAGCATGTGCAAGATGGGAATGGTAGATATTTATCATCCATCTTGAAGGAGAGTGTTGGAGTATGAGTCATTATAGTAGTAGTACCCTAGTAGTGTCTAGAGTATACCTGGAGTATGTTGGAGTATGTGTTAGTATAGTACTAGTGCCCTACTAAAATCTGGAGTGTTCTAGTGTATGAAAAAAGTTGTAAAACTAAGTTGAGCTATATATAAGATGGTGTGGTGGTCCAAAGGGATTACCCCACCCAGAGATTTTCCCAAGAAACAACAGTCCTCAATGGCTCAATTTTCTCACTCTCTAGGAAGGCCTGAATCCGTGCAGAGACATTTTGTTGCAAAGTTGACAAGGAGGTAGTGTGGGGCATGGAGGCGGCTTGGCTCGAGGTTGGGGGCGCTTCTGCGCCTGTGGTGCTCCTGACCTGGCTGGGCAAGCGTGAGCATGCTCCCACCCTGTGGTGGGCGGGTCATGCTCCAAGGTGGTGGACGACAGGTGACGCCGTTCAACGAGCTGGCAATCTGCTAGCGCCTGGGTGGTTCCGCTTTTCCTGCTATGAGCCCAAGCGCCCAACGCAGCCTCTCGCGTTGACGTAAATCCTAGGCTTGACCAAGAATTGGGCATAATGGCAAATATTACAACCCTAGCGCTCAGGTTAAACACCCCAATTGTAGTTTGTAGATGCCCTTATGGAAATGATACCATGTATTGTATTTATTGCCAGATCTAATGATTACTCTCTCCGTTCCTTGATATAAGGTGTATAGTTTAATATAAGGTGTATAGTTTAATATAAGGTGTATGACGGGATTGTGGGATTTTTTTACAAAATTTAGGAGTCAATCTGATTGGGAGAGATAAGATAAACAGATCTCCCTATTTTTCCTCTATTCTCACATCAATCACCTACCCGTATTAATAACGTCTAAAAGTATCAAAATTTGCCCTTTAGCCTGTGCGTTAATATTCGTGCAAGAAAACTATACGCCTTATATCAAAGAACGGAGGGAGTATTTACCAAGAGATCGTGTTATTATGTTTGTATGCTTCATTAAATTAATTGGTAATTGTACTACACATTAGCTTTAGTGGATTTACTCTCGGAATAGTAGCATACTCTGACTGAGTAGATGTTAAGGTTGCCATGCCCTAATCTGTTTCTGCCTGCAGGTAGCTCAGTACTGTTGTGCAGTCCTTGCTCAGTACTGTTGCCATGCCCTAATCTGTTAAGGTTGCCTGTCTAGATGTAGCTCTGCTCTCATAGGAGTTGCTGTTACATTTTATGTTGTTGCCTTAATGTTGCTTTTATAGAAATTTTCTGTGCAAATGGGGTATCAGCTTGGACCGTTGAACACTTAAGCCTCCTAATTTGGTTTGTCAATTTTAGAATGCCTTTAGTTGTAGGATTATCGGTACTATTCTGGTGTACTAGTTATTGTGCAAAGTCATAAACATACTATATAAATCCCGTGTGACTTATATGTGTTGGTTTTACAATGAAATGTGATCCTGGTCATTTTTCTTTGCCTCACCAGATTTAGTTTGTCAATCTGGACCGGGATCTTGGCCTTCTCATATTTATGCTCAGACTGCAAAGTATCCAATGGCAAATAGTGTTGCTCAGGTTCTTGTTTCTGAACTTTCTTGATTTCTCGTTCTGTGCAAGCTTCTAAAATGGTTTATGTTGTTTCTTTGGGAAGGTTTCTAGGTGGGTTAGTTAATCCCTTTGGACCTCTCTATATATATAGGGTCCATCTATACTAAAACCGGTTGTTGACTAAGGATCTACAACCAGCGTGGTCTTATATAGGAGTGATTGGACCGAGCCCACCAACACTCGTTGAACCAGTCTTATCCATTCCCCACCCACCTTCTTGTCTGTGCTGCCGCCGGCCATGATTTCTCCGTGCTGTTGCCGCCGGGACGTTCGGCCCTCCGGCTCCTCGTGACATCGACATGAGGCAGCGCTCCCTCCTGCTCAGTGCACTACCATCGGGAGGCCAAGCCCATCTGCTCACCGCGCGGTCGCCGGAAGCCAGCGAGGTTCCCCACGCCCACCCCACCTACCCCCGCATAACCGGACGCGGCCCACTCCTACCCCCACTCACTCCCGTCAAAACCGCCCACCCCCAGCTACCCCCGCAGACACGGACCCGACCCACGCCAATCGCCGCCGGTGCACCACGCAGTAGCCGCCGGCGCGTCACCCAAACGCCTCCGCTTCCGAGGGCCTGTACCGTGCGCGCCGGCCCTCCCCATCTCGACGCGCTCTGTTGGCGTTGGCGGACAGGTGCGCCACTCCCTAAGTTTCTCTGTCTTCGGCAGGCCAGCGTGCCCCTTCCCCTACCTCCTACACGGTACCGGTGGGCCAGCGCGCTCCTTCCTGAACCACTAGTGCGTCCCCAGCGGCTACCGTGCCCCGGACAAGGTCCCGGTCCCGTGATTGGTCGGGGAGTCCCTGCATCCTGGCAGCGCCCCACCACCCCCTGCATCCCGGCAGCACACATCCTGTGGATCGGGCATTCCTGGATCGGGCATTCCCAGAACCTCCAGCGACGGCCCGTCTCTCCTTGGTCTGCACGTGCGAATTCTTGCAATGCACCTGTTCGATGTTATGCTCGGTAAGACTAAAACTGTTGCTTGAAGTTTGTTTTTGTTTTATACTCCCTCCGTTTAGAAATATAAGATGTTTTAGCTTTGTGAAGCTAACGTATCTAGATATGTTTTAGTGTATAGATTCGAACGAACCTATACACTAAAAGATGTCTAGATACATTCATTTTACAAAGCTAAAACATCTTATATTTCCGAACGGAGGGAGTACATTCCAAATGGCGGTACATACCCCACGTACATGTAGATGGCCATGTCATTCCAAATGATAGTATATACTCCCTCCGTTTGGAAATACAAGATGTTTTAGCTTTGTGAAGCGAATGTATCTAGACATCTTTTAGTGTATAGGTTCGGTTGAATCTATACACTAAAAGATGTCTAGATACATTAGCTTCACAAAACCAAAACATCTTATATTTCCGAACGGAGGGAGTATTATGCTTACGAGGGAAGAACCCGTATAATATAACAGGCAGTTCAGCTACGCTAACAACGGGAAGTTCAGAAAATGTGAGGCATGACTTCTGGCAGTTCAGCTGCACTAGCCCAAGCAGTTCAGGACCGCGATCTCGGAAAGTTCAGTCTCACCAAACGCTGCAGTTAACCTCAAACATGCTAGAATTTTTATTTTAAATTGGATTTAAATTTTTACGACCACGGGCACTTCAGGATCACGAGTGAGAAGTTCAGGCACACCAAACGCGGCAGTTACATGCTAGAATTTTTATTTAAATCGGATTTTATTTTTACCACCAGGGGCAGTTCAGGAGCGCGAGTGCAGGAAGTTCATGCGCACCAAACGTGGCAGTTCACCTCAAACATGCTAGAATTTTTATTTAAATCAGATTTGATTTTTACCACCACGGGCAGTTCAGGGACACAACTACGGGAAGTTCAGGTGCACCAAATGCGGCAGTTCAGGCACATACAAGGGAGAATACCTAGGAAGTTCGGCTTCATTTCCCAAGGCAGTTCAACTTCTCACAAAAAGATAGTTCAGGTGCGTTAAGGAGGGAAGTACAAGCAGTGACTTCTGAAAAGACATAGTACAACACGAAGTTCAGCTGTGATTATGAGGGAAGTACAAGCAGTTCAGTTGTACTAACACGGCAGTTCAAAAAATGTGACTCGCGGATGCGACTCAGAGAAGATCTGGTGCACTAACGAGGCAGTTCAGGAATGCAACTTTAAGAAGTTCAGATGCATTAAATGCAACTTTAAGAAGTTCAGATGCATTAAATGCAACTTTAAGAAGTTCAGATGCATTAAATGCAACACTTCTCGAACACGCTAGAATTTTCACTATTGTCCGTTTCTCTTTTACCATGGTGGAAATTTCTCTTTATACTAAGCGAAAGTTCACTTTGAACAAGAGGGAAGTTCAATTGCAACAAACTAAAAAGTTAATCTTTGTCAAAGTTCAATTTGAGCAAAACAAAAGTTCAGTTACACATCACGAGAAGTTCACCCGCATGTGAGAAGCAGTTCAAGTACTCTTTTTTCTGAGCAGAAATCCTACCCATTACAATTTTTTCTGTAAGTCCTGGTTGCACAAGTAACCCACTCAACCACCATAGCCATGGCAAATTCAAATCGCTCGCATATCGGTGATAGTTTCTATTGTTTACTATTCTTGAAAATTATTCCTAAACCGTGGAAAATTTGAAAACATGACCTTGACAAACAATTTGCGCAATTTGCATATCATTCAGATGGTATATCATTTACTTCATTCCGATAAGTCGTTTAGAAATAATTGCAAAAACATTGCATGCAAAATCGAGAAATTCAGAAATCCGAATCACCTAAATCTCAATCTGCTCTTAAATCGTAAGAGATACGCAAAAATGATTAACATGAAAAAGTTGCGCCTAATCCATAGCTTTCTAATACCATATCATTCGCATCAATCGGATAAATGGTTTGAAAATGCCAAGCAAAATACTGTCCGCCGAAAAACCGCGAAATCATTGTTTAGCATATTTAAAATTACTTTTAAACCATCCGGAATTCGAAAAACATATAAAATGAATATGTTTCACCATTTCCTTACGAATCCAACAGTATATCATATGCGTCATTCCGATAAACGGTATGAAAACCGAGAGAAAAATACCGTCCGAAAATGCAAATAGACGCGAAAACCTGATTTTTTTTAAATAACTTAAATGAGCCGAATTTTGAAAAACAGCCAAGACAAAAAAGTTTCGCAATTTGATAAGCTTTCCAACGGTATATCATTTGCACAAATCCGATAAACAATTCAAAAACTATAATCAAAACACTTAGATCGCATGTACTAGTGCGAGAAGTTCAAGAGCGTTTACGACGGAAGTTCAGGACTGGTTGTAGATCCTTAATCTACACCCGGTTGTAGAATAGCTCGGCTATATATATATACAAACCAGTAAGGGTGTTGTGGACATTAGCACATTGCCTCCCAATAAGAATCAGGGAAGGAGTCGGCTAGGGAAAAGTTCATGAAGGAGATGACTTGAATTAGGAAAGATGAGTTAGAGATAGGATTAGGAAAGGTAAATTCGGAACATTAGAGGTTAGGAAAGTATAATGACTTGGGTGTCAAGTTAGGAGATATTATATATGTGTTGGTCATGCAAGTTATCAAATCAGGCAATAAACAATCAATCCCGTATCTTCTATTTGCTTTCCCAATCCCTCTGAGTTCTCTTTGTCTCCTAACCCCTGCCATCCCATCTATATCTGGTATCAGAGCCGACCACCATGGCTTTTGCTGCCGAGAATCTGTCGCGGCAGATACTTCGCGTCACTATTCAGCATGTTCTCTACCCTATCACCGAGAGTGTGCTTCATCAGGTCTTTGATCCTTATGGGCCAGTAGAGACGATTGAAATTTTTCCAGGAAAGTCAAGGATTGTGGTCTTCATCATATATGGTTCACACAATGATGCACCGCGATCTTTCAGGAGTTTACAAGGTTGTAACATATACGATGGCTGTTGTCAGCTTGGTATAGAGTTGCTCCCTGTGTCGCCTAGCTCAGATGCAACCAAGTTAAAGGTGATGCCACAACAAGCTGCGACAAAGGTAGACACACTACAACAAGAAGCAGAAGCAAAGGTGCAACAGGAGCCAGAGGCAGCGCAAACACGTGTGAGTACAGCAGCGGCAAAACCGCATAAAGAAGCAGCTGCAGAGGCGCATGAAGTAGCAGCGCCAGAGGAAGAAGCAGGAGCGACACAGATGCAGATCAGTGCTGCATGGACCGTGGGTGCAGCCAAAAGAATCACAGCCGAGCAACCAGGCACAACACAGCAACTAGTGGTGGCGGTACTGCAACGAGGCGTAACAATAACAGAGGCGCAAAAAGAAGTAAGACTGGCAGCCACCTTGATAGGAGAACCGCCTACAGCATCAGATCTAGCAGCAGCAACACAACATGAAGCAGCACCTGTAGTGGAATTGGGTATAATTGAGGTGTCGCTTGATGTGCCGAGACATGGAGCCGTAGGGGCAGCAAGACCATGGTTCTCAGCCTGCAGCTTGAGGAAAAGCTGCTTGTCCGGGAGGGGTGTATTTTGCATGCTCTTTTAAAGTTTGTGTAACACAGAAACCAGGATGGTACTGAAATCCCAATTTCCTTTCTGTAAAGCATTGACAGTTTGACTACTATGCAATGACATAGCAATGTTGAGATGTTTTTTTGATAATCTACAAATGATCTCATGACTTGTCCATTGACAAGTATAGCAAAGACATAGGAAATGAAAACATATGCATACTTGACATGTGCCTGTCAACTGCATCATAGATACTACGTGAAGGTCCAGGTGGGTGTTGGGGTTTACCTGACAAT
Source organism: Dactylis glomerata (assembly GCA_007115705.1). Classification (NCBI taxonomy): domain Eukaryota; kingdom Viridiplantae; phylum Streptophyta; class Magnoliopsida; order Poales; family Poaceae; genus Dactylis; species Dactylis glomerata. Next base: position 2,217,548 of record QXEO01002102.1, read on the forward strand.
TCGGTTCAGTTTATAGGGTTCTGATCTGACACCTGGGATTCTCCCGAAATAAGCTAAGCCTCACAGTTCGGGCATTGGCTTTTCCGGAGTTCCCAAATAGACTGCACTCAACTAAAATTGAAAAGAAGCTCATCCATTGTTGTCGTCCTGTTCTGGGAAGTAAGCAGATAGTTCTATGGGCTGCCCTGGGAAGCCAAGGAGCTGGTTGCTGGTGCCAAGCGCTGCAAAGAGCATGGTGGTGGCTGGAGTCGGAGTTGACGTGGTCATGTGTCCTGCGTGTGCATGAGAGGCAAGAGAGAGGAAAAAGAGGTGGCCCGATTGGGTGAGAGAGAGGGAGACGAGCGGCCATGCGGGATGGGATTAGTTGGAGCTATGCCTATGCTTGTCTCTTTGAGTTAGTTGTTGGACCTAGCAGCCTGTGACCTTGCTGCTCTATAATTTGTTGGACCTGGGCCTGAAGTGGAAGTTCTTATATTGGGCTTCCGTGCTGACTACTCAGAACACCAGGGGCTTTTCTAATTATTGTGGGCTGATCGGGTACTGTGAGTTAAATCCAGAAGTTCCTGAATCAAACTTGGGCTTTAACTGCCACCCGAGATAGCACCCGATATCTCTGGCTTCAGATAATACTGGTTTGGGCTTTGGGATTTTCGGGTTCGGGTTTTGTGTTTTATGTGCTCCCTGAAGGGAAGGTTCATCCACTAGGGCAATGAGGACTAATTCAATACGGATTTCTTCAAATATTGGCTGTATCAACTGTTAATGCACTTGGATAACATTTACTTTCTTTTGTAACAAAAACTTCCTACCATTCTGTTATGTGTTGGATATATTCTGTAATATAATGGACAGTGCTTTATATATGCAGGATATGTTTGGAATAATTCCAGGTGATACAGATTATAGGATATTTGCTGAAGACATTGCAAACATCCCTGGACTTGATATTATCTTTGTTCTTGGTGGTTATTTTTATCATACTTCTTATGATACAGTGGAAAACCTGCTGTATGTGTTAACCATTATCATGATAAATTTTCTGATATTTCATTTGAAATGCTGTAATTAATATATTATTATATTTTGTGTTTCAGTCCTGGAAGTATTCAAGCGCGCGGTGAAAATTTATTCAACCTAGTGAAGGCGTTCACAAATTCTTCCCTGCTACTTAAAGAGAGTGAGAGATACAATAAACCTGTTAATGACAGAATAGACAATCTGAGAGCTATCTTCTTTGATTACATGACTTGGTTCATGGTATGTTGGCTATATGGTTGCAATTGGCAGCATAACAATGTTATGGTGTTATCTTCTGAATAAGTTCCTTTTCTCACTTTCTCTATATTGAAAAATGTAGCTACCATATACATCGTTAAAGGAGAATGTAGTGTTTTTTTTTTCATTTTCTTGCGACTAAAATAACATCTTAATTCTTTTATCCAGATATTTTATCCACGTGACGTCTCTCTGATTCTTCACAGTCTTCCTGTGGCTTTTTTCCTTCTTACACCGCTGTTCCTGAACTTCCCAAATATTACCATGATGTCAATGTTTCGTACTGTTCTGAATTTAGCAAGAGGTATGTGATTGAAATGTATTTGGAAAATGGTATGATATTGTTATTTACCTACAAGTTGCAACAAGTACCTTTCAACCTATACTTCTATAAGTAATTATAGGTAACTAGCAAAATTGTATGTATAGTGTGTGTTGTACGCAATATCACACAAAATATGTAGTGACATATGCAACCAAGACGATGGGTAATATATCACACCAAATATCTACTGACAGAATTGAGAGGATGGGTATCTATTCCACGAGATATGTAGTCACATATTCAACCCAGAGAAGGGACCATGGGGAGCATTGTGCACTAATGGAAACAGGGAGAATAGGTGGAATTTGAAATGATGTGGGTGTAAAGGGAATTATTTGGTGAAACTGAAACGAGCATATGTGTGTGAATGATTATAGAGTGCAAGGTTCCAAGTTATTTGCTCAGTCCCGTGGTTTTTTGACCAAATATTAGTCTAGATATATGCCTTTTGTAACTGACTGATTTTGTATATTCAACCATATAATTTGTTATATTTACTCCCGGCAACTTAAAGTACTTGCTTTCATATGCCTGTTGCTAATGTTAGGCTCTTTTTGTTTTTGGCATTGTGCAGCTTTCCGAAAGCACATTTTTTTTTTGTACATGAAAATTATTCAAATGCATTTTGACTAATTTCTTAAACATCAGTTTTTTTGTTGGCAAAGAACCACGCTTTAAAGTAATTTTACAAAATCAAGTACAGATGTTTGACTTCCGGGTTCTAGCAAGACAGGGATTCTAAAAATCTGGAAAGTGCAGTTAGAAGTTCCACAAATTCTCAAATAATTTCTAATTTTTTATATGTGCCCTATGTATCTGTATAATTTCATTATTAATTTTTTTATTAGTGGACTATATAAAAAGCAAAAATATGTGGGCGTACTATGACAATTATTAGCTACGATGCACTGATACGGCAAGACGAATACGGCGATACGGATACGGGGACACGGGATACGGCAATTTCTAGAAACATCAATACGGCGATACGGTGTGTATATATATAAATAAAATAAAAAACATGGGGTATAGACAAAATAATTGAATGCTGCTCAAAATACTGGCCATTTTGTTGTACTCCCTCCGTCCTAAAATAAGTGACTCAATTTTTCCTAAATACGGACGTATCTACACACTAAAATGAGTCTAGATATATCTGCATCTAGATAAAACTCAGTCACTTATTTTAAAACAGAGGGAATCGGAGTATCGGTCAGGTACCGGGGTATTGGAGTATCGGCCAAGTATCATACGCGGACACGGCGAAGTTTGAAGTATCGGTGCTTCGTAGATTATTAGATCTTTTAGATCAACATATTTCTCTTTCTTGTGGCCCACAAAGCAGAAGTTTGTATAATGAAATTGTATATATACATATTGAACATCTACATGTAGATTTTTTTCATAATTGTTTTGAACTTCAAAATATTTTTCTAGATTTTTGGAAAAAAACAGGCTCACTGGAGAGCCTGGGATCCAATTTGGTTTCTTCAAAACATAAATATGACATCTTCATTGTTTAAGAAAACAACACTTTTTTGGATGGGAAAGGAACTGATGGCCTTAGCTCAAGAGATCCGATATGTATGTGCTCGGTCACCACTCAATAGTAAAGCCCATAACAAACTCCAAGCATCATTCCCTGTTCCAAATGGCAAAAGTCTAATTCCACATCTGTAGAGATTTACGAATTTCTTTTTTTAGCTTGGTCAATTTTTGCAATCATAGTACCAACTGTTTTGTAGAATGTAGAATATTTCAGTTCAGAGCACAATATAGTCAAATAGCCAATCTGTTTTCCCATGCAAATAGGCAAAAGAAAAAGGATTACCATGTTTAGTTCAAAAATATCCTGAGAAAGATTGTACAGTTGTTCGTAAGAATTTTGTGCTATAATTTCTGAACTGTATCATGCTGGCCACTAACTGTATCTCACATGTACTCGCAGGAATGTTGCTTCATGCATTTAGTGTCATCCTTGCAATAGTCATTCCTGCTATGGCTGCAGGTCTTAGATTGTTGTTCACAAAGAATGCAATGAATTGGTAACAATAAGATCTACTGTGATGTCTGTTCATTCTTGTTTTTCTCATTATACCCTGTACTAGTAGTCAGAAAAATGAGCTATGTATTTTAGTCTTGTACACCTTAGCATAAGGTGGTGACCATGTGCTGTGTGGAATGCATGGGCTACTTCCTCATACCTTGTCTTTATCTTCCAGTGCTCTTCGGTATTGCAACATCTTTCCTTTATGGTGCTACTCACCTGCACTAAAGGAGATACACCCAATCTATTGTTGCAATTGCAACATCCAATCTTGTCTCCTGTTGAAAACCTGAGGCATTGGTGTGTCTTAACTAATTTGATTTGACCACCTTCAGACTTAAGCATGTGTCCTAAAAATTCTATTCTTTTTTCTGTATTTGCTACTTTCTGAAATCCTTCCAAGCGAACATGTTCTCTTTATTCTATTTAGCTCAGATTATTTCCAATCTTAGTTTTACATGTTTATATATGTTCTTCATTTTGTCCATGCAGGTTTGCTCACCCTTATTTGGCATTTTTTATGTTTGTCCCAGCATCATTGGTCGGTCTATTGCTGCCAAGGTTTATATGGGTATTTTTCTTATTCATAACATGCCAATTTGTATCATGCATTTGTCCTTTCATTTGCATGCTGTATATCAGGTTGATGGTGAAGAACACAAATATTGTTTGTGTGTTGTATTAGTCAAAAGCTTCAAAAAAGCAGTAGGCGTAAATTTCCAATTTTGCCTCTGCCTAGTGTTTATCTTGCCTAAGTGAATGTAGTATTAGCTAGCCATGCTGTTTTAACCATGCTTAGTCATTGATATTTAAGAGAAAACATGTCACTGTCCAACCCTAAACTCTGCCATTAAGAAACATGAACTACCATTAAGAAACAAACAGTGTGAGAACAGATTACAAATGTTCAGATTCAATATTTCCACGAAAAAAAATCTATATATGGAAAAGTGGACTTTGTTTATTTAAAATGGTTCAGCTTGCATGCTCCTCTATTTGTGTTAACCAATCATTGCCACAAAAATGTTGTTGGCTGTGTTATCTCTATATAAAGTATCAGTCAGGAGATTAGTCAATTGTTTCTGTCATATAGTTTGTTTGTGGAGTCTGATTTCTCCTGCAAAATGGAAGTGCATGTAGTATTATTTATGCTGAGACAACAAGGGTTTCATTTAATAATTGTACTCCCTCCGACCCATATTACGTGTCGTAAAAAAGGATGTATCTAGACATATGGATTGGAGGGAGTAGTTTTATTTCCGAGGTGGATCAGTTTGTGTAAGTCACAATGTCTTAAAACATTGACAAATCTGCTTAATCTGTTTCATTAACAAAATTTGTACAGCTACATGTACCTTTTATTTAAATAATATGTTTTCGTATCCCAGGGGTCATCAGAGAAATCACACTTTTGGGGTGCTTTTGGTCTCTATTCTCTAATAACTTTGGTAAGTTCTGTAACACCTTTGATTTTCATTTACACATCATTGTTGTTTAAATACTCAACTCGTCTTATTTTCCGAAGATGATTCTTAACAATCAATGGCCAACACCTTTCATTTCCATTTACGCATCACTGTTGCTTAGTCACTAGACTTCTGCCTTATTTTCTGAAGATGGTTATTAGTGATCTATGACCCTGAGTATGGTAGCTAGTGTCTTGCCCATGTCTATAGCTGAAGCTGTATGTATATATTGGAGGGCTCTCCCCTTGAGAAACCCTAAGAGAGCAAGTGACGACTGCTCACATAGGCTAGGCTACCTTTAACATCTGTTTCTACATGGTATGTTTCTACATGGTATCAGAGCAAGGTTCGGATGTGATGGTGTCAGAGACTGCTGCTGGGAGGTGGCGTGAAGAAGGAAAGACGAAGTCCAGATCTGCTGCAGGAGGCATTGGACTTGGAGCAGCTGATTGTAGTGCTGGAAGTAGAAGATGGGGGACAACAACAACAACCAACAACTGGCGGAGCTCCTCATCGCCAAGAAGGAGGATGCTGCTGGCTACTCGGGTGCAGTTCCTAAACAAGTAGAGCTGGTTCAAAAGATTGATCTCTTGCCAAATGAGATCAAACTGGAAGGTGTGAGAAATTACCTGGGCTAGTCAAGGACACTTTTGCTCTTAAAGACCAAGGATTTCGAGGGATATGTTTGTGATAAGGTCAGTGAGCTAGTGGACGACAAGTTCAGAGTGGAAGAAGTGGAGTACCGCCAATTGTGTGGTGATTGCTACATCAGTGGAAGCTCTCTCTACTTCAGAAGAGGTAGGAATACACTGTTAAACTTGTACTCAGGGAAGAGAAATGCCATGTTGATGGTGCAAAATGAGGACAAGGTGCATGATTTAGGGTGTGTTCGGGACAGCTCCACTCCATCAAATAACAGGTGGAGCAGCCGAAGCTGTCCCAAACGCACAAAATCCACCAACTAGGTGGAGTGAAGCCGAGGGGCGCGCTAGTTCATTTCCACGGAACGAGCGAAGAGGTGCTTCGCCGGCTTCACTTCGCCTCCCACGCCTCTCCGGAATCGGTATCTAACCATTATATGGGTTAAAAGTCAACCCGTCCCCAAAGCGTTATCTTCTATCTTCTATCTCCTGTTCGTGTCCTCTGTCGTTGAAAACGCCGCTGCCCCAGCATCTCTGGCATGGATTCTTCTCTGTAGAGCAGCTCCGGCAAGCCCAGCCTCTCTCCCACGGCGTGAGCTCTTCTCCACCCTCTCCCCTCCCCTCTAACCCTCTCCACCCTCCCTTCTTCCTCCTCCCCCTACTCGGTTCTCCTCCGTGTGCAGTCTATGCCTGAAGAAGCGTCTGCGTCGCCGTTGTAAGAAACGCCACCACCACCCCTACTTGTTCTCCTCCGTGTACGTATATATACCTCTCTAATTTGACGCCTCCATGCACAAGGACTCACCGGCGGACCTTCAACAGTGGTTCTGGGAATCGCACCCAATCTTGCCTAAACATATGTCGTCTTTTCTATCGAGGACCAACTTATGTCTGTCAAGTAGGTTCGTCTTTAAAATAGTTATGAGACAGGTATAACATGTCACTCATTTATCCATCACGTGTAGGAGACATGGCACGCCATGCATAGAAAATGAATTTGGTGCAAATGATGGGCTGATACATGTTATGATCGGTCCTACTACATCGAATAATAGAAAAAAGAGACGAACGTTGGTTACATCAGATCGATAGACAAAACAGGATAAAATTAAACTAAAAGGGTACTGTAGACATTTTACAGGGTCCTCCCACTAATCTGAATCTGAAGCTAATTTCTCTCCCAAAGGCAATTTACTACTCCAGAGCACGCAATGTGGAGTGGAGTTTAGAGGTGGAGTGAAGTAGAGTGGAGTGGAGCTCTCCCAAACACACCCTTAAGATAGGGAGAAAAACCATTGATGGAGAATGTGCCTGAACTGCGTCATCTGTGGTCTGATATTGAAACTGTGATCCACTTGAGCTCGCACATGCTGAGTGCATAGCCTCTACCCATGCGTGTAATGCAGCTCCTGAAGGGACTGAATCCCTGTTTTGAAGGAAGAAGGGCAACTCTCTCTCATCAAACTAAACTCCCATCAATTAGAGAGGCTATCACAGCTATGTCACATAAGGAGATGAGTCTAATGCTCAAAAGAGGAGGTGACCATGTCTTCCGTCATGCATTCTTATGATAGAGGCAGGAGACAAGGGACTGTTTCATTTGTGGAAAAACTAGGCTAGGTGAGCTATGATTGCACAACTCCACGGTGTGTTAGAGGAAGAGGTTACAACAGGGAGATTTACCCGGGAGGTGCAGGTCGAGGCTACAACAGGGAGATTTAGCAAGGAGGTAGAGGTCAAGGTGGCCACAACAACTCAGTGCCACTGAGGTATAGTTTTGCTGTTTCTAAAGATGGCTAGTTAAGTGCAACAACTCATCAAGAGAAAAGAATGGAGGATAGGAGGATCATATTGATGAGAGTTTGTCTAGTGGCAGCAATCAGTCCGAAAATGAGCCTGCAGCCATAATTGAGTCACTGAATTTGCCAATTGCATTAAAGATGGGTAAACATGCAACTAACGATGACATTAGCAACTACTCCCTCCGTTTTTAAATATAAGATGTTTTAGCTTTGTGAAGTAAATGTATTTAGACATCTTTTAGTGTGTAGGTTCACTCGAATATACACACTAAAAGATGTCTAAATACATTTGCTTCACAAATCTAAAACGTATTATATTTTGAAACGGAGGGAGTATATGTCTTATGAAGGCTTGTCTCACTCATGCATAATCTTTTCTTGCTTCTATGCAATCTATATTGATTCCAACTGATTGGAAAATAGCTAAACAAGATCCAAAGTGGAGGCAGGATATGATGGAGGAGTTTTTTTTTGTGCGAATGAATGATGGAGAAGTTGACGCTTTGAGAAAGAATGGAACATGGGAACTCACATATCTTCTAGAGGAAAGAAGACGGTGACTTGCAAGTGGATTTATACAATTAAACAAAAATCAAAAGGCAAGATAAAATGCTACAAGGCAGAACTTGTGGCGAGTGGATACAACCAGACCTATGGCATAGATTATGATGAAACATTTTCTTCGATGGCAAAAATGAACACAATAAGAGCCACTATACATGCAGTGTATGTTGATGACATCATAATTACAGGTGATGATGAAGCATAAACAATGAAACTAAAAGGGTGCTTGAGTAAAACATTCAAAGTCAAAAATATTGGAAAAACTTAAATATTTGCTAGGCATAGAAGTAGCTAGGCCTCCAAAAGGAATTGCATTGTCCCAAAGGAAATATACCTTGGATCTTCTCAGTGATATGGGCATGCTTGGACGTCGGACGACACCTACTCTCATCAATCAAAAGATTAATTGGTTGCTATGTCTGGTGAACCGGTTGATAAGGAGAAATATCAAAAGTCGGTTGGGCGACTGTTATATTTGTGTCATACAAGGCGCTTGACATTGCTTATGCAGTGAGTGTTGTGAGTAGATATATGCATGAATCAAGGAGTAGGCATCTAGATATTGTTTATGGTATTCTAAGGTATTTAAAGGGTAATGCAGGAAAAGGGCTATGGTTTAGGAGCAATGTACACTTATAGGACTTGATGGGTAGAGTGATGTTGATTGGGCGAGTTGTGGATGATGAATAGAGAGCAACGCCTCAAGGACTAAGTGGAATGTTGTGAGTGAGGAATCTCCTTAGTGAAGTGAAGGTGCCCAGACAGGGCTGTCTAAATGTGTTGTGTGACAACAAGTCAACAGTCAACATTGCCAACAATCTTGTGCAGCATGATCGAACCAAACATGTGGAGATATACCGTTTCTTCATCAAAGAGACTGTCTAGAAAGTGGCAGACTGTCTAACCAAGGGTCTAGGAACTAAGGAGTGAAATTTGGCTTGTAGCAAGATGAAGAACAATAGATACCTATCACCAACTTGAGGGGGAGAATAATAGATGATGACGGCCCACCTTGTTGAGCCCGAGGTTGCTGACGTTAGCGCGGTGAGGTAGCCCGACCCTGAAGCCACAGGTCCCCACAATCACACGCGAGTTGGAGCCCTGCAGGCCAAGGTCGTGGAGAACGGCCGGATGCGGACACAGTCAGTCAGGGAGGACGGCCATATGCAGGCCAACGAGAGGACAACCGCCTGCTCCCACTCGTTGTCCTTGCGTGGCAATGGTGCGCGGGGTGCGCGGTGGCGGTGGTGGGTGGGTTGACCGGCAATGGGGTTGTCTTGGGTAGGCAACGAAGAGGACGATCCTCCTTCTTTCTTATATATATTTTAATTTTTTATTTAGCTGACACCCATTCCCCCCTCCATCTAATAGGTTGCTCGAATTGCAAAGAACTTGCCATAAAGTGGTAGTTTTTGGTTTCTAAAACGTAAAGTGGTACCATTTGGTACATTCGACCACAAAAGTGGTAGTTTTATGCTATTCACTCCTACAAGTTCTTACTTAATACTCCTTTCGTTCCTTGATATAAGGTGTATAGTTTTGTGCGAAAAAATTGGAATAGTATGGCAGGATTGTGGGATTTTTCTACGCAATTTAGGAGTCCATCCGATTAGGAGAGACAGGATGCCAAGATTTCTCTATTTTTCCTCTAGTCTCATGTCGATCACCTACCGGTATTATCGTCTAAAAGCAACGAAATTTGCCCTTTTAGCTGTGTGTTAATATTCATGCAAAAAAACTATACACCTTATATCAAATATCAAGGACAGAGGGAGTATGCTATTTGAGGTGTCTCATGAACATTAATGTAAAATGTGAAAGCTATTCTTGTGAACTAATGCTACAATATTGAGCAGGTTTAGTAACCACATGGTTTAGTTCAGGTTGGTGATCTATTGGTGGAGAAGCAGACATAATGTCTTGATCCACACATCATCCAAAATGACCCTATTCATTTTTATGGCCCTTTTGATAGTTAAGAGGCTTAGGTTCCCATGAAAATATATGCTAGGTTTTATGCTTTCATGATTGAAATATTTTATTACATGTGAACAATTGCATATGCACTGATATACGATGTGATTTAGCGATGAGGATGGTGATATTATCCTAGAAAGGAGACCAGTGCAAATAGGTCTTTCAGAGCACGGAGTAACTATTCCCTTTCTTGTTACAAAGGATTCTTTCCCAGAGGTTGGATTGGAGGCAACATTTCATTCCAATATCCAGTCCTATGAATCAAACAACGAACATATGGAAAATCCATGCCTTCAAAATTTCTATGAAAATCCCTTTGAATCAAAGAGGCCCTAGTAGGAATTATGAGACCTAGGCATGTACCTATCATCGTCCGGGTACTAGTGGTTATTTGTGTTGATGTTATACTTGTGATGTCCATTGGCCTCCTGCCTTTTGGCCTTTGGTCTCCCTCCTACACATGTATATATGATGGCTTTGTCCTCCTTGTAACATCATGTTGCTATTTTCCTCTAACATTGCATGGTATCAGAGCCCGGTTTAGGGTCTGCGCCGCATGTTGCAAGTCATGCTATCTCGATTGGATTTTTTCTGATCTGTTTTGGTTGGAAGATCGATTGCCACTCTACCTCCTCTCGATCGGTCTCTTCCCGATTTCTTCTTTGCAATTCTTGCCGAACTGGATCGATTTCATCACCTGGCATGGTGTCAACCTGCTGCTGGGCTCCCGATTGGATCCTAGCATGGCGCTGTGTTTGCCTTGCATCGACACCTCCCATCACTATTGCCGTCTGCCTTCAACTCGCACGGTTGGAAGACTCTAGGCCACGCCGCTAGTCGACTCCAGGCCACAATGTCGGCCACCTCTAGGCCGTGCCGCCGAGATTTCATCCTCTATTGCTCCGGACGACCATCCGCAGCCACCAGGTTGTGGCCCGTTGCTGTCCGCATCAACCCGATGGGACGATGCTGCCTCTGGCCTACTGCCAGCCGTCGGCTGCCTGGTGTGTCTCGGCCACCTTTGGGTTGGTTTAGGTTGAGCAGTTTGACCGAGCGTTGTATCGGCTTTGCTGTTCTGGGTGTTTGCCCTTCATCACGTGTGTTTGTGCTGGTTTCCTATTGGGCTTGATCTGTGTAGTTGTTTAACTTTGGACCTCATCTAGTGGTTTCGGTCGGTTGGTGAGCTAAAGAAAAAAGTGTAATGGCTTTGTCCTTGGGCTACATTGCTGTTGACTGATTCTCGATGGCATGAACTATGTTGAGTTCGTTGCCTTCATGCACATTCACATGCGTGGTATTTGTCTACGGGTGTTTTTTCCGGGAGGTCTCGTGTCAACCGCGCCCAGTCCTCTTGTGGGTCCTATCCCACTGACGCCATCGGTTCTTGCCGCAGATGCCATGATTGCTGATGCTGCTGCTGCTGCTTATGACCAGTAGGTCTTGGAGTTTTCGGATGCTCTTTCTGTTTATCGTGATGATCTGTCTGCTTACACTTAGTGGTGTGATGATGATGCTAAAGTTGTGACTGTTCTCATTCCTAGTGTTCTCCCTCAGTTTGCCTCTAAGTTTGTTGGCCTTGGTACTGTCTCCAAGATGTGGACTCATCTTTGCTAGTGCTATCAACCTTCTAGTGATGCTCTATATCTATCTATGATCCGTCAGGAGCATACTCTTCAGCAGGGTGACTTCACTATTGATGAGTTCTACACATAGGGTTATGGTATTTGGCGCCAGCTCGACTTCCTTCGCAGTGTTGGTTGTGGTACTTGTCTGTGTTGCCAGTGATGGATAAGTCTCTATACTGTGGTCTTGTGTGGGGCTGCAGCACATGGTCCTTGTGTCCTTGTGGCTGCACTGCATACTGGTTTTTGTTGTCCATCAAGGACTGACTATTAGGATAGGATCAAGGACTGGTTGTTAGGACAACACCCTTGACTAGCTTTTTAGGACCGCATCTTAGCATCTTGGACTAGCATCTAGCATATTCTTGGCTGGCTAGCAGCCTATAAATATGTATCCCCAACCCCTCATGTTGGCATGGCATTGTGAGATGGTGTGAGAAATAAACCAGAAAATTGCCCCAACTCCTAGTGTCATCCTCTCCTTCGATGAGAGTAAGAATTCCACGACTAACAAGTGGCATCAGAGCCAGGTTATCTTGTAGCCTGAGCATATCCTGCTTATCTCCTTCCCTAGTCTCGCAGCAGCAGCTCCGGTTGCCTCTGTTTACTCCTCTCCCTACGCATCAGTTCATCTGAAGCAGCCCTCTCTCCACGCAGCAGCCCCCCAACAGCTAGCCATGTCCGCAAGTCACTCTCACCACTCGGTCACCTCGAGCACGCGGCGTCGGCAGGAGGCCGAACTCGCCGCGGCAGAGGAGCGTGAGCGAGTGGAGGCAGCAACCGCTGCGGCGGCAGCAAGGGCGTCGAGGTTGGCAGCAGCCAGAGCGGAGGAGGAAGTAGCAGCAACGGCGGATTCAACACGTAAGGCGGCAGCGGAGGCTGAGGTATTGCATGGTAGCGCCAACTGCTCCGTTTCTGCTGACGGCAACGCGGACGCAGATCTCGAGCAGTGGCAAGGGAAGCAGAGCGAGTGTGGATGACGCAGTGGGCAGCCGAGCACGCTCCCAGAGGAGGTGCGCACGGCGGCGGCGGTCGAGACGACGATCAGGCTCTAGGTGCGGCACATGTGGGAGGCGGTCCAGGATGGCGACGTCGACCACCATGAGGATCGACGGGCGCTAGATGCCCTCATCGCCCGCCCGGGATGCAGTTCTCGTTTTCCAGAAAGCGGACTGCCAAGGAGGCTTGGGATGCCATCGTTGCGACACACATCGGTAGTGACCGCGCTGGCAAGTCTACACTGTAGGCACTTCGCAAGGAGTGGGAGAGCTTGGCCTTCAAGCCAGGTGAGGATGTTGATGACTTTGCTCTCCGTCTCAACACTCTTCTGGAGAAGTTGCTGGAGAAGTTGGTGCAGTTTGGCGAAGACAACTACGACGAGGAGAGAACTATCGAGAAGCTTTTTCGCTGTGTCCCCGAGAAGTACAAGCAGATGGCTCGCTCGATCGAATCTCTGCTAGACCTCTCCACGATGTCGATCAAGGAGGCGATAGGTCAACTCAAGGTTGTTGACACCGACGAGCCAAAGCCTCTCTTGGGGCCCATCACCACTGGCAGCAAGCTACTTCTCACTCGATAGCAGTGGGATGCCCGCCAAGGTGACAAAAAAGAAGGGGGAGTCTTCTAACACGACAGGCGGCCGCAAGCGTGGCAAGCTGCGCAAGGGACGCAAAGACGCCCAGGCCGGGGCGCGAGGACGTGCTGCGGGTGATGCCCGTGGAGGCGCCCAGGGTGGCGCCGCCAGCAAGCACAGGCTGGCACGAGACGACACCTGCCACACCTGCGGCCAGCTTGGCCATTGGGCTAGGGACTATCGATAGCCACGACGTAGCCAGGTCCACGTCGCATAGGCTGAGGAGGAGGAGCCGGCTCTGCTCATGGCACATGTGAGCATCGAGCTACCTCCAGCGGCACTGGCCGCAGCGGCTCTCCTCCATCATGACGAGCCAAAAGCACACGCCCTCGTCGGCGACGGCTCTGACAGCGACAAGACTGACGGGTGGTGCCTCGACACCAGCGCCACACATCACATGACCGACCGACGGGAGTTCTTCACTGAGCCCGACTCCGACGTGCGAGGCTCCGTCCAGTTTGGGGATGCCTCTGCCGTGGAGATCAAGGGCGTCGTCTCCGTCATCCTCACCGCCAAGACTGGAGAGCACCAGTTGCTCACCGGTGTCTACTACATCCCCGCGCTGAGGAACTCCATCGTCAGCTTGGGATAGATGGATGAGAATGGCTCGCGCGTGCTGATCGAGCATGGGATCCTACGCATCTTGGATTGCCATCAACGCCTCCTTACCAAGGTAACCAAAGGCACAAACTGACTCTACGTCCTCAACTTGCAGGTCTCGCTGCTCGTTGGGACGATGAGGCGTGGCAGTGGCACAAGCGCTTCGAGCACCTCCACTTCGAGGCCCTGAAGGCAATGGAGATGGTGCGAGGCCTGCCGTGTCTTGACCATGTGGAGCAGTTTTGCGACGTGACTTAGCAGCGTGGTGACTTAGCAGAGGCGACTCCCCTTTCCCCAGCAGGCTAGTTTCCGAGCCAAGGAGAGGCTTAAGGTAGTACACGGGGACTTGTGTGGCCTGGTGACACCGGCCACACCAGGAGGACGACGCTACTTCCTGCTGCTCGTCGACGACCTCTCCCGCTACATGTGGATACTGGTCCTCGGCAGCAAGGGAGAGGCGGCAAATGGCATCAGGCGCGCGCAGGCTGCTGCGGAGGCGGAGTGTGGTGGCAGAGTGTGGTGGCAAGCTGCGCGTGCTGCGCACCGACAACGGCGGGGAATTCACGGCGTCTGAATTCGCGTCGTACTGCGCGGATGAGGGCATCCAACGCCACTACTCCGCGCCGTACAGCCCGTATAAGAACGGCGTCGTCGAGCAGCGCAACCAGACGGTTGTAGGGATGGCTTGGGCCCTCCTCAAGCAGAGAGGGATGCCGGCTATCTTCTGGGAGAGGCGGTGGTGACGGCCGTCTACATCCTCAACCGCTCGCCTACCAAGGCGCTCGACGGCAGGACGCCGTACGAGTCTTGGCATGGGCGCAAGCCGGCGGTCTCCCACTTGCGGTCTTTGGCTGCCTCGTGTTCGCCAAGGAGCTTGGCCACATCGGCAAACTCGACGACAGGAGCACTCCGGGAATATTCATCGGCTACGTGGAGGGCTCGAAGGCCTACCGTATCCTCGACCCAAAGACACAGCATGTGCGCATGGCGTGAGACGTTGTGTTCAACAAAGGGCGAGGATCGGCGTAGGATAAGGCGGTGGACGACGGCTCGACTCCGACGTACAACGACTTCATTGTCGAGTACGCCCATTTCGAGAAAGCTGGGGGAGTAGGCAGCTCTTCCTCGCCGAGCATGCCCACCTCAGTCCCCGAGTCTTCATCGACCCCGGCGTCTGCTACACCGGCAGCACCACGCTCGCTGACCGCGGCTTCAGCTGCAACGAGTTCTTCGCCGACTCCTCCGCAGCCAGCGACGACACGTACTCTAGCACCGACAGCTGGGCTTGTCTACTCCAGCACCAGCTCATGTCGAGCACAACCTGGTGGAGTTCGCTACCCCCACTCTCTCACGATGAGGAGCGCATTGATGCGTATTATGATGGCGAGCCGCTGCGGTACCGTACGATGGAGGACCTTCTCGGCGACCAACCGGTGTTGGGATGGTGTCACACGACCTGGAGTTGCAGTTGCACCTTTCGTGTGACAACGGCGAGCCTCGTTGCAGAGGTCGAGAGAGACGCGACATGGCGCGCTGCGATGCAGTGGAGATGGATGCAGTCGAACAGAACTGCACCTGGGAGCTTTCTGACCTCCCTCGTGGTCACCGCGCGATCACCCTTAAGTGGGTGTTCAAGCTGAAGAGGGATGAAGCCGGCGCCATCGTCAAGCACAAGGCTCGCTTGGTGGCACGAGGCTTCTTGCAGTAGGAGGGGGTCGACTTCGACGACGCCTTCACTCCCGTGGCACGGATGGAGTCCGCGCTACTCCTTGCGCTAGCTGCCTAGGAGGGCTAGCGTGTCCATCACATGGATGTCAAGTCGGCATTCCTTAATGGCGACTTGAAGGAGGAGGTCTATATGCGTCAGCCGCCGAGATTTGTGATCCCCGGCAAGGAGGGCAAGGTGCTCCGCCTGCGCAAGGCCCTCTATGGCCTACGGCAGACACCGAGGGCGTGGAATGCCAAGTTGGATTCAATGCTAAAGGGGATGGGCTTTGAGCTAAGCCCGCATGAGGTAGCCGTCTACCGGCGGGGCAGTGGAGGAAAAACCCTGCTGGTGGGCATCTATGTCGACGACTTGGTGATCACCGGCACCAAGGATGCAGAGGTGGCGGCGTTCAAGGAAGAGATGAAGGCCAGCTTCTAGATGAGTGATCTGGGGCCTCTCTCCTTCTACTTGGGAATCGAGGTGCACCAGGAGCCTACGCCAAGCTCGTCGTTGAGCTAGCTGGACTCACTGATTGCAACCCAGCACTCACTCCGATGGAGTAGAGGCTGAAGCCGAGCCACGACAGCACGACGAAGGAAGTGGACGCCACACAGTACCGGCGTCTTGTGGGGAGCCTTCGCTACCTCGCCCACACACGGCCGGACTTGGTGTTCTCCGTCGGCTACGTTAGTCGGTTCATGCAGCGACCGACGAGGGAGCACCAGCAGGCTGTGAAGAGGATCATCCGCTACGTTGCGGGGACTCTCGACCACGGCCTCCACTCCCCTAGGTGTCCTGGGGTGGCACACTTCGTCGGGTACAGCGACAGCGACCACGCCGGCGACATCGACACTTGCAAGAGCACGAGCGGGATCCTCTTCTTTCTCGGCAAGTGCCTCGTTCGGTCAAGCAGCAGGTGGTGGCCATGTCCAGCTGCGAGGCTGAGTACATTGCGGCCTCCACCACTTGCACTCAGGCACTCTGGCTCGCTCGACTACTCGGTGATCTCCTCGGCCGAGACACCAGGGCGGTGGAGCTCAGGATGGACAGCAAGTCCGCTCTGGCTCTAGCGAAGAACCCCGTTTTCCACGAACAGAGCAAGCACATCTGGGTGAGGCACCACTTCATCCGAGGCTGCTTGGATGAAGGGAGCATCAAGGCGAGCTACATCAACACCAAGGATCAGCTTGCGGACTTGCTCACCAAGCCTCTTGGGAGGATTAAGTTCCTGGAACTCTGCTCCAGGATTGGGATGGTTCAACTATCCCACAAGACGGTGCACAAGACTTAGGGGGGAATGATGGATAAGTCTTTGTACTGTGGCCTTGTGTGGGGTTGCAGCACATGGTCCTTGTCCTTGTGTCCTTGTGGCTGCACTGCATACTGGTTTTTGCTGTCCATCAAGGACTGGCTGTTAGGATAGGATCAAGGACTGGTTGGTTATTAGGACTGCACCCTGGACTAGCTTTTTAGGACATCATCTTAGCATCTTAGACTAGCATCTTGCATATTGTTGGCTGGCTAGCAGCCTATAAATAAGCATCCCTAACCCCTCAGGTTGGTATGGCATTGTGTGATGGTTGAGAAATAAACCAGAAAATTGCCCCGACTCCTAGTGTCATCCTCTCCTTCGATGAGAGTAAGAATTCCATGACTAACAGCCAGACTATGAGGTCGGACTTCGAGTTTCAATGTATCTATGAGTTCTTGTCTCAGCTCTATACTGAGTTTGAGCTTCAACGTGCTTAGTTGTTTTCTCGTGGGCATGTTCCTATTTTAGAGGTGCTTTATGAGCTTGTGCTCCACCGCTACTACCCACTCCTTTGGGTGGTGAGGGCCACTCTCATACTCATACTCATTGCAGCTACTGCATAAAGGATGGTCACCCCAAGTACTATAAGAATCGTGACATGTGCAATTGGGAGCACACTTCTTCTAGGACTCATGCTTCTCCCTCGATTTCGTCAACCCTCTCCTTGACTGAGCGGGATATTGTGTGACTTAAACATCTACTTGCAGCTTCAGGTTCTTCGACTGGTACTTTGACTGTTGCTTCTAGGGCTGAGCGACAACCGATTCTGGAGCTTCCTTTCATATGTCTTCTGTTCTTTTTGTTCTTTCGCCTGCTTTGTAAGATCTCTCGGTTTTTTCCTATTAATGTTCTTACTGCTGATGATACTCCTCTTTCTATTGCTAGTAGAGGAACTCTTTGCACTTCCTCTTTTTTTTGTTCCACATGTTTCTCATATTCCTCGCCTTACCATGAACCTTTTTTTTCGCTAGTCAGATTACTGATTCTAGTTGCCGTGTCTTTCTTGATGGGCAAACGCTGTCCTCCCTCGGGGAATTGTGCGTCTTCGATCCCCCGCCTCGTGCGTACGCCACATGCCCCCTTGGGTGACCTAAGGAGACGCGAAGGCCCACCACGTTCTCTATTCCCGCATCGTCTCCTACCTCATCTTTTCTCTATGTTTTCCCTATCACTCGCCGCTCCACTAAATGCATCTCGAGCTCCACGGCAGCACTACCCCAATTCCCCACCGCCGTCCCAGGCGTTCCTCTCTTGCCCGCCGACTAGTCTATGAGTCGGTACTTGCATTCCAACCGAAACCTCGACTAGTCATGACTAGACGGGCAACTAGTCCATGTGTCGGTAACCTAGTAACTCGGCTTGACTCTCGACTCCTAATCTTTGTATACAAGAACATACTACAAGCAACATGCTTAGGCACTGCTTGGTGACCCTGTAAAACAATCTGCCCATAATAAGTCTGCAATGGTCCAGAAGATCACGGCCGCCGATATGCAAGCATACCATCACCTGTTTGTTGCGCCAATACCGCTGACTGTCCTCGCCGCCATTGCTGTATGCGAGCTCCTTGCCGCCAGTCACCACGGTGACCATCGGCAGCCCAACTGCAGCTTAGCCCTGTGTGGCATGTACTACGGTCGATCTAGTTGTAATGGATCACAACCTAAAGATCATTGTGTGGAACGTGAGGGGACTGAATGCTAGCGCCCACCGCATCGCCATCCGCTCGCTTATTATGACCACCGATGCGTCCATCGTGGGCTTCCAAGAAACAAAAATGGAGCTCATCTACTCGGCAACTGTCCTCGAGACCCTTGGCTCTGATTTTGATGACTACGTCTACCTGCCCACAGTTGGAACACGCGGTGGAATCCTTCTGGCTTGGAAGAGTAGGGACGTCACGATCTCGGACCCGGAATTCACTGCGAACACAATTACCACCAAGGTCGCGCCTTCCTTTGGCACCACCACTCCATGGTGGATAATCGTGGTTTATGGCCCGCAACGAGACGAGGAGAAGATAGCCTTCCTCAAGGAGATACGTGACATGCGTGTGGATTGTGCTGGACCATGGATGATCTGCGGACTCATTTATTGCGACGAGGACAAGAACAATGGAAACGTCAACGGACGCATGATGGCGAGGTTCCGGCGAGTCCTCAGTGACCTAGCGCTGAAGGAGGTTTACCTCAATGGATGCCGCTACACTTGGTCTAACGAGCAGACCCCACCCACCCTCGTGCACCTTGATAGAGTGCTATGCTCGGCTGATTGGGAAGAGTAACATGGAGAATGCCATCTGCAATGTCTGGCTTCGGCCGTCTCTGACCATAGCGCCCTCCTACTCAACTGCTCTCCACAACAGCCAGCTCAACGGCGCTTCCACTTCGAGGATTTCTGGACACGGCTCGATGGCTACCAAGACGTGGTCCAAGCAGCATGGAACTCGGTCCAGGACGCGGATCCCTTCAGGCATGCGACGGATGCAAGCTACTGCACGGCGCTTGACAAGCTGGAGTGCGAAATCTGTCGGAAGCATCCGAGACCAGCTCGTGATTTCGCGCGAGCTACTGCTACGTTTCGACGCTGCGCGGGAGGACAGAGTTCTGACGCCACACGAGGACTGGCTACAGCGACAAATCAAACAGTCATATCTGGGACTGGCTTCCCTGGAACGGACCATTGCCAGGCAGCGCGCTCGGCTCGCGTTCCTCACGGATGGCGACGCCAACACGACATGTTACCACCAGCAGTACAGAAGGCAGAAGAACAGGTTCTATAGCCTGACAGTGGATGTCAACTTAATCAGCGATCCAAGCGATATGGCTGCTGCGGCTTTCGAGCACTATGACAACCTGCTAGGCTCGGAAATAAATCGAGACTGCATGTTAGACTTCGAGCAGCTGATCACGCCGGCGAACCTGGACGATCTTGATGCCCCATTCAGTGAGGAGGAGATCTGGCTGGCTATCAAGAGTTTGCCGGCAAGGAAATTGCCTGGACCTGACGGATTCACAGCCGAATTCCTCCGTTCGTGCTAGAGTGTGATCAAACATGACTTCGTCAGTGTATTCCAGCAGCTCTACGAGACGCGTGGTCGCGTCTTCAGCTGCCTCAATCAAGCGCTGCTCACGTTGATCCCCAAGCGTGCCGATGCCAGTGGACTTGGTGACTACAGGCCCATAAGCCTAATTCATATCGTCGCCAAGGTTCTAACCCTACGCCTCGCACCTAAACTGGACGATCTCGTAAGCCCAATCCAGAGCGCTTTCATTCCCGGACGCAGCTTGCACGACAATTTTGTGCTCGTCTGGCAATCAGCGCGTCTACTCCACCAGCTTGGCGATCCACGCGTCCTCCTCAAGCTCGACCTTGCGCGCGCTTTCGACTCAATCTCATGGCCCTTCCTCTTTGAGGTGCTATGGCGATATGGCTTTGGCAATCGCTTCCTCAACTGGCTGGCCATCCTCCTGTCTTCAGCTAGCACGAGGGTGCTTCTCAACGGCGTACCTGGGCCAGCGATTTGGCACAAGCTTGGACTGCGACAGGGTGATCCACTATCTCGTCCTGGCCGTCGACACGCTAGGACGCATCTTCCATCGGGCGACAGACCTGGCTGTCCTTCAGACTTTGCACCCACGCCACGCAATGCCGACCATCTTGCTTTATGCCGATGATGTTGTGCTCTTCTGCCATCCGACGGTGAGCGATGTTGTCGCCGTCCGTGAGATCCTGGACCTGTTTGAGCGCGCTTCAGGCCTGCGTGTAAACTACCAGAAGAGCACCGCCACGCTAATCAGGTGTGCCTCTGACGACGCGGCGACAGCCATCACACAACTGGACTGCCCCATTACGCTAATCAGGTGTGCCTCTGACGACGCGGCGACAACCATCACACAGCTGGACTGCCCCATTGTGGACCTGCCAATCACATACCTGGGCATACCGCTCACAATTCGGCGGCCAACTGCTGCGCAGCTACAGCCGGTCGTGGCACCTCATGAACAAGGCCGGCCGCCTGTCCTAAGCGTTATCCCAATTCACTTGCTGTTGGTGCTTGGTCCACCAAAGGTCTTCAAAGCACTTGAGAAGATACAGCGTGGATTCCTATGGGCAGCTCGCACTGAGGCGAACGGAGGGAATTGCCATGTCAACTGGCGCAGAGTCTGCCAGCCCATATCACTTGGAGGCCTAGGCGTCAGAGACCTCAAGCGCACAGGGTTGGCACTGCGGATGAGATGGTTATGGTTCAGCCGTGTCTATGACGCTAGGGCTTGGAGCGGGCTTGACCTGAAGTTCACACAGGAGAAGGAATTCTTCTTCGCCTCCACATACATGACTGTCGGCAATGGCCAGCGCACCCTGCTCTGGGAGGATCGGTGGATAAACGGCCACGCTGTCAGAGAGCACGCGCCTCAGCTTTACGCTTGCATCCCTAAGCGCCGCCGCAAGACCAGGACTGTCACGGCTGGACTGGTTGATCACAGATGGGCGACAGACGTTCAGGGAGTCATTGGCCTACAGGAGATTGGACAGTATCTCTATCTCTGGCACTTGATCGAGGGCACCGTTCTTACTGAGGAGCCGGACAAGCTCCATTGAAAATGGACCACGAATGGCGAATACACCGCGCACTCTGCCTACCTTGCATCCTTCCATGGCGCAATCACTTGCGCGAACTGGAAGCTTACCTGGAGGACATGGGCGCCGCCGAAGGTAAGGTTCTTCCAATGGCTGGCAAACCTTGACAGATGCTGGACGGCCGATAGACTGGCGCGCTGCGGGCTGCAGCACCTACCACGATGCCCACTTTGTGACCAGGCTGCGGAAACAATCCATCACCTCATGCTGGAATGCCCGTTCTCCCGCCAGGTCTGGCACGAAACTCTGGCATGGCTGCGCGTACACTGCATCCCTCCCGACGGTGAGGACACACTCAATGACTGGTGGTGAAGCGCGAGACGTCGTACCCCGAAGCAGATGCACAAGGGTTTAGCCTCTGTGACACTACTCGTCCCGTGGATGCTATGGAAGCACCGCAATGGATGCATCTTCGATGGGCTCCAGGCGTCCTTCCACACGCTCATGACTAGGATTAGGAGCGAGGCCTCGATGTGGGCAAGAGCTCGTGCACTAGGCCTGCGTGCCATCTTGCCACAAGACTGGGATGTCCACTGATCTTTTTCAGTCCTCTGTAATAACCTCCTAGGAGGATTGTAAACAACTCTCTCTTTTCAATACAAAGAAACGCAAAAGTCTTGTGTTTTCTCAAAAAAGTCTGCAGTGGTATTTTACATTCATGGCCCTTTCCCCAACTTTGAGATATCCGTGCGCATAACCCTACACCTCTCCTTTTGCGCCTCTGTAGTACTCGACGTGCAGCCCGCTAAAAGCAAAACCATGTTAAGGATTTCTTTGCACAAGCGGGGTGCCGGATGCTCCTACAGCTGTCGCTGTGCTGCACACCTGCAAGAGTACGGTGCTCTCCCGGCCGCCAACAAGCTTGGTGTTGTGCAGCGCACATTCAACTCTGTTGCACTGTGGATCCCTGAGTTACTGCCCTGTGCTACCGTCGCATAGACCCTCCTAAGGTGCTTGTCACCGTGGCCATCGCCTACGTGGGCCTCCTGATGGCACAGCTGCTAACCGTGGTGAGCGGCGCGTGGTCTTTGAGTCAGTCGCCGTGCTCTGGTGCGTAGCGCCGTGGTGCTCCTTGCACTGTTGCCGGTGAGGAAGAATTTTTGCTGCTGCTGAAGAGTTCTGTTGCCCCAGACACAGCTGTCTTCGCGCTGTCGCCTTTGCCATCTGCACAATGTTTATTGGAAAACAAAATGGAGGACATGATTAGTGTTTTATTTTTACTGTTGTTTTTGACACTGCGTGGTTTTACTGGGACAATATTACCATCCAAGCAGACTTTTCGGAACCGTTGGATTGTTTTTGGGGCCAGTAATTTACACCCAGATTTATCTGAAAACGGCCTTAGGATTTTAAATTCAAATTTACATTCTGGTCATTTCTTTATGGATCGACTTTTTTACAGTTCTCAGTTGGCAACCTGGGGCTTGACATGGGCATCACGTAAATGTTAAATTTATAGCCAGTTATAGCACTACTATCGTGTTGAAAACCAGAAGGCTTTATGTAGTGATATTAGTCGAATCAAGTGTTGTTACATTCTTCATGTACACATACAGAAACTACGAGCATGCATGTAGTAATGGTAAGAGAACAGCTTTACATCTACAGATTATTTATTTAATTTTATCTTCATATTGTTCCAAACTTGTTTGTATTTAGAACATATTATTATTGTAGACAAAGTGGTAACACATGTTTTGTGTTGTGCCTATATCATTTGCGTGCAGGCTTACATGCTAGCTGGGCTGAGTGGAGGTTTTCTGACATTTTTCATTTCAATGTCCCTTCTTCTTGGGAGATTTATCTCTAGCATCACTAGGAAGCAGTTGAGTCAGCAGCAATCACCAAGGTAACCACACTCTATTATACTATTTTGTCTTGTGTAATTAATCTGTTTACCACATTAATGGTGTCAACAATTTGTTTCATGCACGTGTTTATGCAACAAGATATTCTGTGTAACAAACACATGGTTATCACAAAGTCTTGGTGTATGATGTTCATGCCTGATTAAGAACATGATAAATTAAAACTCACCGAAGATAACTCGATAAAAGGTGCACATTAGTGATGCTGCTTTTTTATTACGTGTGTAAGTGGGAAAAATCTGTGCAGTTAAACATTTCTAATGTAGTTTCATAGGAAAAGCATCCATCCCGCATGAAGTTATATTACTAGATTCATCAATGAATGTAAATTTGTGATACTCATTCAGCCCCGAATTACTTGTCACACATTCGTCTAGATACACATGTATCTAGACATGTTTTAGTGTATAGATACATGCTAATCTTGACAGATCTGCGACATCTAATTCGGAATGGGAGTACATAAATTTTGAGACATGTAAGTGTTTTTGTTGAGAAAAAGACACCCAAAAGGCATCTCATATCTTATATTTATCATGGAAAATAAAATATGGTACAAGCGAAGGACAACAAGCCGCAAAACGACCAATAACAAAGAATATTATACTGGCCGTCTTCCTTCGCTTGCTTTTTTGTCCTCCGGAGATGCACTGAACATGCAGTAAGGGTTAGGGACACCTGCAGACGCCCTTGCCATACAAGGCTTTGGAGACCCCAATAGCCACTAGCTGCTAATAACGAGATCTAATAGTCGCTGATCGAACATCGGTTGGGACATCACCCCACACAGCGCATGCTTGCAATCCTTCACCACCAATCCAGAGAGTAGAAGAAATGGATCTTGCATAAGAGGATCCATAAAAAACCATATGGTTTTCCTAAAAAAAACAGGGTACATTATCCAAAAATGTTCCATCTTCCTAGAAAAGTGGATCCGTTCCAGAAAAGTTCCAGAAGATGCTAATGGTAAGCAAGAAGATTGTTTACGAAGAAACAAGAAGAAAAATTCATATTCTGCGAAAGAAGAGGTTGAAGTTAAAAATTGGGACTTGGTTACCCTCTAACCAATGGTTAGGTTAACCTAACCTAAAAAAGAGCCCAATGGGCTTAATGGTTTACCTAAAAATCCATTAGGTTTTTTAGGTTCTATCCAAATCAATCAAAGGTTATCCATTACCTCCCGCACGAACGCCTCCTGACACCTAGCGCCGCCCGCCGTCGTGCGTACCAAGCGCTGAGCTCCCGCCCGCCTGTGTGCCCGACCTCCCTTCCAGCTCCTCCCTGTCTCTCCCCGTGCGCTCTCCTAATTCTGAATGATAGACCACCACTTATTGACTTCAAATCTCGATGCATGAGGAGCTTTTGCCATTAAAACTGAAGTCTTCTGATCTTTTCGTGTTACTGACTTCGAACCTAGATTGACTATACTGACGAATAGGTCTGATACTTCAAATGCTTTATTTGCTTGATAACTAGTTATTTCCTCAGTGGAACCTGAATCCATCATGGATATTGTAGCCTAAGCCCTAAAGAACTAATTAAACACGTACGGAACCTATACAATACAATGTACAAATTCAGGTACACAACAAAACCATGTACTGCAAAGTTTTCGTACTATTGGTCTGGAAGCTAAATGGCTGTTAAGATGCAAAGAACCAGAACGCCTATTGTTGAGGAAGTCAAGAGCCAGGTCAATGGAGACAGGAAGGTATTACTACCATGGTCACTCCTTCAGACATGAACAAAATATAGGTGCAAATTTCTTGGCCAAGCATTTTAGAATGGAACTCCTAACTGACCTTTGGTTACAGGATGCGGATTGTACTTCTATTTATGAGTAATAAAATTTGTTATCTTCACTGTAAGGAAATGGTTCGACCCTTAATAACCAACGGTTAACCATTTAAGCCTGAATAACCTAACGGTTAACCTATATTATCCCTTTACACGAAATGGTTAAATAGGTTAGAATCCAGAACGTAAATGGTTAACCAAATCCCATCCTTATTTGAAGTCGCCACTCCAAAAACCATCAAACTATTTCCCTTGATAGGCACACCAAATGCCAAGATCTGAAGAAAATCAACTGATCTGGGGACGTGAATGTTAATTTTTTTACCCTTGTTAATCTGTATGTTGTTTACACAAAAGTAGTTATCTTTATGTGAATTCTATGTTCGCTTACTAAAATGTGGATCTCCATGATATTATTGTTTTATATGCCTTTCTCTAAGAGAATCCATTTTAAGCCTACTTCCATACATTCGCTTTCAGATCTTTTTATATGTATTATACTGGGAATAATGTGCAGGTCATTGCTTGGATATGTGATACCAATGATCCCATGTCTCCTGTATTGTGTTTACTATGGTGGGTTCCTTATCCAGTTTTTGATTGAAAAGATGGGAATGATGGGATCTCTTCCAAAACCATTTGGTTAGTAAACTATGGTTCTTTCTGATTTCAGTTTAGCATTTCTTCATGTTACTGTTCATTCACAAAGTTTGGTGGGAATAGTTGAAAAACGTATTTCCATTGATGTCAGCAACTCAGCATGCCAAATTATTTTATCTGATACAAGGTCTGATATTAAAAGCTTGAAATATTGTTATTTTTGCTATGCTGCATGGTTGTTAATTCTAGCCATTGGAGATCACTCAGTATTATTAGGGATATTTAGTCAAGTTTTGGTCTTCTGCAGGATATTTTGTGCCTGATATTATAGTTGGAGCGATGGTTGGATTAGTGGTGGGTTGGTGTTTTGGCCCATTGATACCTATTGCTAGCCGTTGGTTAGCCAAAACATCTTTTCTCCAGGGCTTTTTGCAAATAACAGTGGTTGCTATGGCTATTTCATCCCAACTATTTCCTTACAGCACTGGAGCACCAAAAAGAGTTGTGCTTCAACACACCTTTGTTACAGGTTTGTTAAATTTGTATAGAACTAGTTGATTCACTGGAAAAGGACCGCTATTTTCTTTTTCGGAGACATATCTGTATTTTGAGCTACTAAGCAATGTTTGGATATATGTTTGGTCTTCTAAAACTAAATTCAGCTGAAGCTGCTACACTTCTGACTGAAAACATGTTCTCGTTCTCAATCAAAAACTGTAATTAAGTTAATTTTAAATAAATGTAGTGATTGAATAACTGAACTGTCTTTTCGAACTTCCATGAATTTTTTGTTGTCACAGTAATTTTCTATGAGTCAGTCTTGTTTTGATACTTTGTTTGATCGTAGCAAGTTCCCAGATTTTTTACATCTGCATTATGATGCTTTAACATGGACGCAATAAGAATTGACTTAGCTTATGGATATCCGTGACCTGTCCAGGATATATTGAACTTAGGAGTTATGATTGTATTTCTTGATGAAATGCATGTTCAATGACATTTTCAGATTCTAATAACATTGTGGAGTCAAACTATGCTTTCTCTGTGGTTGATGCTAATTCGCTGGAGTTTGTTTTCAACAACGCACCTGAGGCAGCAAAATGGTTAAAAGAAAATTCGGAGTTATCCTTGAAAGAAAAATATTGGTCGGATAGAAGCTCGTGGGTGGTAAGCTCAGAAACTTTGAAAATGTAACACTCAGGCAAATACTTGCAAGTACCATTTATTACAGTAGTTGAGTTACCACAGCAAACAAAAAGTAGATTAGGAAAGATGTTCTGTGGCTTTTGTTGTAGGTCATATCTTGACATAATATAGAGAAATTGTGATGAACAGGGCAGGGTGATCACTCGTCACAAATAAGATGACCTTTGAATAGAGTAGGAGACTAAGGACGCGGATCTTTGGCACATAGGTGCCACACTAATTGAAATCGCTGCCATCCGTTACCTTATGGGGATCTGAGCATTTAATTTGGTTTATTCGATGATAATTGCTGGGTTGAGTGAATACTCCAAACATACAATGAGTACAGGGGCCTCAACATAAAGTCTGAATCTAGGTACAGAACCGAACATAACCTCGCACATTGAATAATGACCAAGAAAAAGTCGCACATGTCCCGTACATTTTTTAGCTAGTGTAATAATTAGTTTGCATAAGCCCATGCAGTAGTTACGCCACTCGCTAATGGCCGAGACTAATTGCAATCTGTTTGTAGTCGCCTCTGGTCTTCCACATGTTTAACGAGAATACATGAGAATATAGGCGATCTATTCGTAGTCGAAAATATTTTCCTTGGATTAATATCATGAAATTTCTTGGAATAGTGTTGTGGTTGCAACTTTTCTGCTTGTAAAAATGTAAGTGAATTGATAAACTAAACTATTTTTTTTTGAATGTTCGTAGAAGTAAAATAATAAAATTCTAAATTTTGTTAAAGAAATATAGAAGTAAACAATAATATTTGTAGGTGTTAGAATAAGGATTCTAAAATAAGATGAGTTGTTAGTATTAGAAATATTAAATTTATTTTATCTGCAAGAATATTAAAAATCTTGGAAATTAATGAAAGATAAACAATGTAAAGTGTAAGTTAGAGTTGACACCGAGTAATTAGCTCAATCGAGGGATGGACAATAATTGCTCCGGCTGAGCAGTGTATGTGGTACTATGGTCAGTACATAAATGAGGTGGGCCTAGATATTTGACTAAAAGAGCCATATACTGACAACTAACTAAAAATACAACTTGCATACTAATGGCCGGGATAGATCCCCATAATATTCACTGGTCTAGATTTCCCGGTGTGTAGCACCTATGAGCCGCTGAGCATTTTCCAGGAGACTAATAATTATTCTTACAGTTATATACATCGAAAATATCTGTTCTTTATTATTTGCTTGCGTTTGTTATATTTTGCAGGCATTATATCCTGTCCCTTTCTTGTTCTCGGGGAGTTTAAATTTTCCTGCAGAGCCTGAAGAGATTAGAAAGCACTACCAGCATTTCCCAAGGCTAGTTGTTCAGAAGACACTGAGTAACAATTGGAATCGAAGGGTGCATCTAGAACTTTCACTTGGGTAAGAACTTAACTACTCCCTCTGGCCCAAATTAATTGGCACATCCATATACTATGTTGTAGTACAAGTTTACTCCTAAGCAGCGTCAATTAATTTGGGCCGGAGAGAGTACCATAGGTTCAAAAAGTAAAAATAGAAAGCAAGATTCAAACCATCATGTCGTTTTACTTTTTCATTTTAATCTGTTATGTGTGTTTCAGTTCATTATCAGAGATTTGGACCACTTCGCTTAATATTACTGGACCATTATCAAATTGGTCCTTTGCTGATAACACACTTCCAGGTGCTTATAATTACTTTCTCCATTCATTTCTTTTATCTTTACTTCCTCCGTTTCATTTAGTTGTCGCTATATTCTGATTTAGTAGAACTTTATACTAAATCAGCGATAACTAATATGGACGTAGGGAGTAGCTATCAAGAGGCTAATACTTTATTTTGCTTACCCGCATCAGCTCCTCAAATTGTAAGTGGTGGACCACCATCGTATATCTGTCGACTTACTGGACACAGTAACGAGAATTGGTCTTTCTGGTTGGAGGTAAGATACGCCTCGTGAACAAAACCATGACAATACTTAAACTACCCATAATGCGAAGACAGGTAGAACATGCATTTCCATGCAATGCCAACTAGGTATATTGGTGACATGGCATAGTATTAATTGAGGAAAGAGAGTAAGGAGGTAATAGATGAAGACATCTATGATATGACCTGTCTTGGCATAACATCACACTTTCCAAAAAGAAATCAGTGCATGTCAAAAAAAGAAAAGAAATCAGTGTACAAGGTAATAGATGAAGACATCTATGATACGACCTCCATGTTACTATGCACTACTCCCTCCGTTTTTATTTACTTAGTGTTCTGGGTTTAGTCAAAGTCAAATATTGTCAAGTCTAACCAAGAATACATAAAAATATATGAACTATAATACTAATTTCATATAATGTAAAAGTATAGTTTACGATGATTCTAATAGTATATTATATTGTAGATGTTAATATTTCTTCCTAAATGTTTAGTCAAACTTTACAAAGTTTGACTTGAATTATACCTAGAATGCTATCTATTTGTGAACAGAGGGAGTATAAAGGGAGTAACTTAGACTAGAGTCATAGTACTGTGCATGACACTAGTCTAACTTAATTCTCCATTATGACTAGCCTAACAGGCTGTACTGGTTTGGTATTTGAATCACGTTAGCTGTAAATTCTGTTACCTCCATTTCGAAATATAAGCTAAGGCACTCTTGATCTCATTAAATGAATATCGTGATACAACATTTTCCAATAATCATGACATAGCAAAACAAACGAATTATTCTTTCGTTTGTGGCACCATCAATGCATACAGATTGAAATCCATTTACTTGAAGTGCTAAGCATCTTTCTGAAATAATTCCAGGCTAATACTTCTGAACCATTGAGAATCGATGTAGCTGTACTAGACCAGTTTCTTGTTGATAGTACGAAAGAACTGAAGAGCCTCTTCCCGAGCTGGGCAGATATGACAGTCTTCACCACATTTTTCTCAACGTACCATCTACATTTGTATGATCGTGTATAATGTAAATCTGTTTATTTAGGAGTGTGGAATGGAATATGCATGTTATGCTTTGGGTCAGAGTGTATTATCCCTGGTAGGTGGTGACCCATCTTCGTATTTGTAATATTTTCATATCAACTGTTGATGTGTATAAGTGAATTATCTAGCCATTTTCATAAGCTCGGATTTTTGGTTCAAAAATGTTGTTCTGAACACAACACAACACAACACAGATGTTGCTGTTTTTTGGACCTGATAAGGGGTGTCCTGATCTTCTCAGTGAGCGGAGGTAGATGGTGATTGTGTTGGTGAAGATAACTTGAGTGTAGAGAACTCTCCGATTAATCCTTGCTGCCAGCACAACAGCCCTCAATCATTTGGATATTCACAACGCTTGTGCACATAGTCGCTAACCACGAAGTGCTATTGCAGTATACTAATTTCCAATAGAACAGCAGATCACACTCAAACTTTGAGTAGCAACAAAGATTAGATCGATACCAATTGGTGTGGATAGATAATTTTAATTGGTGTTGATAATTTTAGAGGGAAACTTCAAGCTATTATGTTTGGAATTTAGGGTTTTACTTAAACGTGGTTTGAGCACTAGAGGGAGTCCCCCTGGCTACTTAAGGGAGTGCTAGGGCGGCCAGCAAACCTAAGACTCGCATGGTTCAAGGTTCTTACTTGAACGGGATTTAAACCGACCCATCATGGGTTTGACCCAATAGGATGCGGGCCCATTATATGTGGCGCGCCTTAGACGTATAGATATCGTGTCGTAGGTTGTCTTGGTGCGTCATCATGTACTCTCTCATGTGGATTTGATCTTCGCATGATGCTGGTGCACCTGCCTCCCTCGCGCACTTGATCGTCAAGTCCTCTTCTTTCTGCTGCAACTCTTCTCCTCCTCGTGCAATGCTCGTGTTATCAACAAATTTGATCATATATAGATGCATAGATTTGGGCAATATAAAGTTCTTATTAAATAAAACATCGGGTTCAATTAAGAGTGAGTTTACTTGTTGTTCCGATAGCTTTGCACGAGCTTTTGTAATTGGTCCAATTGTAATTTCATTGGACTTATTTGCAGCAACATCTTCATCTTCAATAGGAGTAGGAGATAATGGTGTAGTAATAGGAATGTCCTCATTAGGAACATTCGATCTTGTCGAGATTGGTGGTACATTCCATGTATCCCAGAAGTATTTGCTCTTCATGTCCCACTTGCGCGGCATTCATTCCTACCCCGACTGGGTAACGTTATTGGTACATAATTTCTGTGGATGGAGTGTACCGAGTTGTACCGGTTCAACAGACGGTCACCATAGAGGCCAACCCATTTATCCAAGTGCCTGCTCCCCCTCTGCTCCTTATCCTAGAAGATTTGTTTCCCACATTTCCTCTCGCCATGTCCACTTCGTCTTCAAGCTCTAGTTCTAGACCCATGCAGGTGATCCTCCCCTTTGTCCCCTGTACATGTTGCGGATCCAAGATCACCACCTTGATCTACCGCCACGGTTCCTGCCCCGGTGTTCATTTCTACAAGTGTGTCCACTACAGTGTTAGTATTCTCCGTGCCGCCTTTCTCTAGTTCTTATTCTAATCCCTTCAAATTCAACGATTGCAGGATGGTGGATGCGGTTTCTTCCAGTGGCAAGACTCTTATATGGCTTTGCTTGAAGGCTATCACCAGCAAGAGATCCAAGCGCCTCCACCTGCCGCTCAGCAGCAGATACAAGCTCTTCCGCCCGCTGCTTATCAACAGATTCAAACTCCTAGATCTACCGCTCAGCCTCCTCTACCAGCCTCCTCCACTAGCCCTCACTGCGACAACATTCCTCGAGGGCCACCCCATTTAGGATGCTCCACCACTCGAGGAGTAGAAAGCGCATCTCGATGCACCACCAGATTCACAACATCCTCTACCCGACTGCAGTTCGTGCGAAGCTCCACATTCCTTTCAGCAATCTAAACTGCTCTCTGCTCACTTGTCCGACATTGACGGCCCAGAAAAATCCCTTTTTTAGATTGTTTGTTCTTTTTTTTGTGCGTCATCTTGGCGTCATAAATCATCATGCATTATAACATTGCTTGTTTTTGTCAAATCTAAAATCTATTTTTTTATTTATGCTTGTATCGTTTTATATATAAAACCCCTCCTTTTTTCTTATTTAAATTAAGACTAAAACTATATTATTTGCACAACTTTGAAAATGTTGTTTAAAACCTGTTTTTCTTAAATCTTTCAAACTCCCCTTCTTTCAAATTCTAATTCTAAAATTAAAAGTAAAGAAAATCCCACGTCCAGCCACTTTGGACCATCTCACATCCCACCTTTTTGCTTTAGAGGAGATATACTGCTCTCTGTCTCCTCTGTACGAGCACGAGCACCGCGTGCTCATCTCTGGCCACACTAGACCCTCTTCTTATCCCCGTCTCGATCGGAGCCCCTCCCCCTCTTGATCACAACATCCTCTACCCGACTGCAGTTCGTGCTAGCCCCTTCTTTCCCCTTCTACGCCGCCGCCACGGTCTCTGTTTTCCCCTCCACGAAAGAGCTGGTTGAAGCCGACGCCATGGACGGGAGCTCGCGAGATCGTCACCCGGTGGAACCCCGCTGTCCCTGCCAAGACCGTCGTCCGTCGCGCCAGGAACAACGCGGAGATCTTCTCCGTCCACCTCTTCACGGAGCCAGCAGCCGGAGCCACAGGAACGGCGCCAAGTTCGCCGTCTCGCCGCGTGGTCACCACCATCACCGCGCTTCCTTCATCGACTCCGACGTCGTTGAATTCTCCAGCTCGACAGTAGTACCAGGGTGAGCGCCGCGTGAAACTCATCTTCCTGATGTTAGACTAATCTTGAGTTAGTTGTTCGTGGAGTACTAGTTGAGCTAGGCCACGTTAAGTGTTCAGGTGTGATTAGGATTCTTAATTAGGTAAGTACATGAGTCGTGTAGTACTATGTACACTCGTCAGGTATAGTTTGTTTTCGTGTAGGTCTTGGAGTCCTAGGTAAGTCGGGTTAGACAAGGTTTCGTAGGTCGGTCAAATCGTGTATATATACACGTGGATCAGCCTGAGTTTTGTAACACCGGGAAAACAAAGAACAATAAAGAAAAAGTTTAGAGCGTGCGATACGCACGCTTGGCGATAAAAGTAGTCTTTGCGTATGTTTATCTAGCTTCATGCGATTGATCTGTGGGCGAATTCCAACAATTGGTATCAGAGCGAGGTCGAAGATCTGAAGCTACGCTTGTCCCGGGGAGGTGACTGCTAGTGCCTCGGGGCGGACGATCGTCGGTCGCAAAAACCCGTAGTTACTCCTGACCTGCACAGTATGCTATCCGAGAATCGAAGCCCAAGTCGTCACTGCTTCTTGTTTTACTATCCGAAGTCGCCACTCCATATCGCAGTTTCAGTCTTTGTCAGTCCAGTTCAGCTTCACACGTTAAGTTTGGTTTCAGGCATCAGTCAAAAACGTCAGCATGTCTGTTTTTTAAATGCCCTTTTAGATCTGTTTATATCCATATCTTTAATCTATAAATCATGTTGAAATATGTTTTATAAGAAAGTTTATCAGAAAAATGTTTAGAATGTGAATATGACATTCATATCTCTTTTTGCATCTTGCATCATGTCGTGATGTGATAGTTTGCATTACACCTAATAAGTAACATATGGAGTAGTTGTGAATTGCTAATTATGAATTGACCACTTCATTTTGTAGCTCACACATCTCTTGTATTTGCCATGTTAATCAACATTTAAATTGCCATGTAGTAAAACAACTTGAACAATATATGTGTGTGTCGGGATTCCGATTCCGCTTAATTTGGATAAGTTGCATTGCATCATAATTGCCATGTCATGCATTCTTTTACCATAGTAGTAAGAGTTACATCCGTTGTTTGTTGTAGCTATTTGCTTCTTCATAGATAGGACGTTTCGTGGTGATGTGAGCAACGACAAGTTCTTTGGGTGTTCTTCGACAATCTTGCCATGCAAGCTTTCCCGCCTCTTACCTACATATAGGGGTACTTATTACCTATTTGTGTTTATGCTTTATGCTTTATGCTAGCCTTGTGTTACGATGCTTTGTTCGAGTCACGTATCCTATCCACCTATTTCCCCAAAGCAAAACTATATTTCCGCCACCTCCCGTGATGAGGGGAGGATAGCTACTACTCCTGATATTTTGTCACCTCTGTATGTTCTGAAGCTTGGACAATTCTGCTTTGAAGTGCCTCCAGAAGATGATGTGAAGCCCAACTTTCGTACACCTCCAATGGTGTTTCATGTTCACCGAGGAGCTGCAGCCAAAGATATTTAGGTGTTCTATTTTAATTAAGTTCGCGTCATGTTTTTATTTCAGTTTGGTTTTATTTGTGTGTGATGGTTTTGGGCCTGTCCAAAATCAATTGTCTTTTCGCCATTTGGGCTTTTAGTTTGGTATGGGGCCTAGCCCAGCCAAAGTAGCGTTCGGAGTCACCCATATAGGGTTATGGCAGCCGCCATGGTATGGTAGACTTGTTATTTTCGAGCTAAAGAAGACACCAGAAAAGTCCCAATGATTGGGGGCGCATATCATCGTGTTTGTTTGCTGATCTTGTAGATCTGATATTGTACCATGCGTGGGAATTGATTCCGGTCAGTTTTAACGCGAGGAATTGAAGAGAGATCAGTTTGATCTATTTTAGACTGAGTTCTCTTTTGCTATCTTGCTGTTCTATCGATCGCCGTGAAAGATTGGGCCTAAAACCCCTTCGTATCACGTTGATCCGTATCATCTTGGTATCAGATTCGTCGGGTTTCTCACGGTGAAATTTGTTGTTGAGATTGATTTTCTAGCTGAGATTTATTTGCTTGAGGTTGTTCTGCTGAAGAGCTTGCTACCGGAGGCGATCTGCCAACACACCAGTCGTGAAGTTTCCGTCGGTCTCAAGTTCGTCCAGCTCGATCTCCAATTCCTTTGGATCGGTGGTTTCTTTGAGTCCACATTGGAATTTCCGATCGGGATCAATCTACCCGGTGTCCTCCTACTCCACGTTTTCCTGCCAGGGCCGATCGAGCCAATTAAAAAAAAAGAGGACAGCGCCAGATCGCTAGACCCCAGACCGTCTCTGTGGTCAAGCGGGGGGTTTCTGTCGCTATCGCTTGGGACCTCCTAGCGCCTCGCTCTGGAGGATCGATTTCCACGCTTGGCTCGGCACAACTGCCCAGCGGAGATTGGCACCATCGCCCAGCGGAGATCGGTACCGCGCTTCGATCGCTGTCCAGCCTCTCCACAGACAGGTTCTGCCCTCCGACGTGTGCGTGTTTCCTGACGATGCAAGATCACGCTTGCACCGGCTCGTTCTTCCCGCACCTGGAGATCATTGTCTATCCTCTGTCGTGAGCCTTCTGCAGTTGTTTCTCTGTCTCGAGGGATCGCTTTAGTTCAAGCTTGCGATGGTAAAATCTGTTGAGGGAGATAATTCCGTTGTTGCTGGAGAGAAGAAAGAGGACCTTGTATCGCCTGTTTTTGCTGCTGATCTAGCACCTAATGTCCGTGCTGGTTTTGACAACACATGTGTGTACATCAAGGACTGTACAGATGCTTTGGAGGAGAGGTTACATAGCAAATTAGAGGCCATCACTAGTAGGCTCGATGCCTTGACGGATAATCTTATTAATCCGTTGGCGCGAGAAGAGCCCCATCATGCTGCTCCATTACGGGATGTGCCACCACAACGAGATGGACATGTTGATGTTCTTGCTCGCCGTCCCGTTTCACCGGTACATGGAGGTGTGACTGCTGATTTTGAGGATGATGTTGGTTATGCACCACGACAGCCTCACTTTGATGCTCGTCGTGCAGCTCCTGTTCGTGCTTTTCCTGTTGATCAAGGTCGTGTTGGTCATGCAGCTCGTGTACCATTGGATGATGCTATTGGGCGTGTTAAAATTTCGATACCACCATTCTCTGGCGCAGGCAGTCCTGAGGATTATTTGGAGTGGGAGATGCGCGTGAATCATATTTTTGCAGCCCACCATTACACCGAGGAGAAGAAGATTCAACTTGCTGCTATTGAGTTCTCTGGTTATGTACTGATTTGGTGGAGCCAAATTTTGCGTATGCCCAATTGCTCAACATCGTGGAGAGGTATGAAAGAACTCATGCGGCGTCGTTTTGTTCCTGAACATTACAAGTGAGAGATGTACCATAAACTGCAGCGGCTCACTCAAGCGAATATGTCTGTTGATGCATACTACAAGGAGATGGAGTTGCTAATGATACGTACAGGAACTACAGAGGACCCCGAGGCCACGACGTCGAGGTTCTTCAATGGTCTGAATGTTGAGGTGCAAGATCGTGTGGAGATGGTGGTCTACTATAATATTGAAGACCTTGTGCACCAGGCTGAGCGTGCCGAGCAACAACTCAAATGACGCCAAGCTGCAGCCCCTGCAAATTCATGGCATCGATCCCATACCGAGGCTGCTGGTCCTAGTGTGAAGACGACACCTTCTACATGCTCTAATAGTGTTTCTCATAGTGAGGCACCCAAATCTGGAGTGTCCAAAACTGCATCTACGCAGTCCACAGCAAAGATCGAGTGTTTTACTTGTGGAGGGCGAGGACATATGAAGCGTGATTGCCCTAATAGAAAAAGGGTAATGCTCACACACGATGGCTATGTTTCTGCTAGTGATGATGAGAAAGCTGATGTGTCATCAAGTGAGGAATCTGAGGAAAATCCTGAAGTGATCGTGGATGGGTATGAACTTGCTGCAAATTTTAAAAATCTAATGGTGCAACGCATACCAGAAGATCGCATACACGACCAAGGGCAGCGCTGAAATATATTTCAGACCCAATGCATCGTCAAGGACACCACTTGCAAACTGATTATTGATGGTGGCAGCTACACAAATGTTGTTAGCAAGAGTTTGGTGGATTTTCTATTGTTGCCTACATGGAAGCACCCGCAGCCACATTGTGTTGAGTGGTTGTATAATTCAAGAAAGCTGAAAGTTACACATAAGGTGCGCCTAAAATTTTCCGTAGGTAATTATGAGGATACTGTGGTCTGCGATGTTTTGCCTATGGATGCATGTCATGTGCTGCTAGGACGACCGTGGCAATTTGATAGGCGTTCCACTCATGAAGGCAGGTCCAATGTTTATTCCTTGTGGCATAAGGGGAAGCGTCATGTGTTGCAGCCTATGCTCGACAAGGATATCAAAGTGGAAGTGTTGGCTGCACCTAAGAAGTACCAACACATTACGACGAAACCGAGGACGGTTTCCTTTCAAGTTGGGGGGATGATGAGGGGAGGATAGCTACTACTCCTGATATTTTGCCACCTCCGTATGTTCTGAAGCTTGGACAATTCTGCTTTGAAGTGCCTCTAGAAGATGATGTGAAGCCCAACTTTCGTACACCTCCAATGGTGTTTCATGTTCGCCGAGGAGCTGCAGCCAAAGATATTTAGGTGTTCTATTTTAATTAAGTTCGCGTCATGTTTTTATTTCAGTTTGGTTTTATTTGTGTGTGATGGTTTTGGGCCTGTCCAAAATCAATTGTGTTTTCACCATTTGGGCTTTTAGTTTGGTATGAGGCCTAGCCAAGCCAAAGTAGCGTTCGGAGTCACCCATATAGGGTTATGGCAGCCGCCATGGTATGGTAGACTTGTTATTTTCGAACTAAAGAAGACACTAGAAAAGTCCCAATGATTGGGGGCGCATATCATCGTGTTTGTTTGCTGATCTTGTAGATCTGATGTTGTACCATGCGTGGGAATTGATTCCGGTCAGTTTTAACGCGAGGAATTGAAGAGAGATCAGTTTGATCTATTTCAGATTGAGTTCTGTTTTGCTATCTTGCTGTTCTATCGATCGCCGTGAAAGATTGGGCCTAAAACCCCTTCGGATCACGTTGATCCGTATCATCCCGCCTATTACCTTTTGCTTGTTGTTTGAGTTGGCCTTACGAGTCGTAGGCATTCTTAGGTTGTTTCAAGTTGTGTTGTCTTATCGGGTTGTTGGGAAGTTTATCACATGCTCTACTTGGTATACGAGATGGATATGAATTGGAGTTAAGTTGGATATTAGATGTTGGAAATAAACATGAGTTAATTATGTTACAACTATACTTGATTAAAGCAGAGGCATCGGTGAGTCATTTTGCCTGTTTTATGACGGCTCACTTGTGTCCCCTAGGACCTTGAGTTCGCATGAACTGTTCTAAGCTGAGCGCGCTAACCACTCGCGGAAGATTCCATGGGTTCTTCCTTGACTTACTACTTTTTCTCGAGTTAGTTTACCGGGGGCCACAACAACGTATTTACATTTGGATTTGGATTTGGGTGGAGTCACCTTTCATGGTGGCGGAGTCTCTAAGCCCCCCTCGAAAGGGTGTGGTTGTGTCACCTCGTAAGGTTGGCAGGTTTATTTGACTGCGGGATGTTTTTATGTGAAGCTGGTTGATGCCTCTCGAAAGAGTCCTCTCCAGACTGAGCCGCCGGCGCAAATTTTTGAGTCCGTCTCCGAAGCTCGGCCGACTTTGTAGCGTGTAGCTTAGTAGGGTGGCCCCCCTAAACTCTCTTGTAGAACTAGCAACGGTCTTGTCGTGATATCCATCCCTTGTCTAGGTTGGATTGATCGAGCGTGTATGGGTACATTGGTGCACCCCTGCAGGGTAAATCTTTTTGAAAAGCCATGTCCGCGGTTACGGACGACTTGGAGCCGTTCTACTCGATCATAGAACAACTTGCACTAATTGATGATAAAAAGTGACATAGTAAATAGTTCTACTATAATATTAAATTGTTATATAATTGTCAACCGTGTGAGTGCCTTTGATATTGCTTCGTCGTATGGTCACAACGAAGTGATTCATCGGCTGGGTTATGTTTGCTGTAGTATTCTAGTCCTTTACTTTATGCGCTTTCTTATCTTATTCTGATTAGACGGAAGTCGTAGAGTGTCTCTATAGGTTCTCTAGTGCTTGCTCGCTGCCGCTTAACCCCTTCATACAGCCGACGTTCTTTTGAGACTCTCGAGCTTGTCTGCGTACCTCACGTACAAAGGCGTCTTGTTGACTACGCTTTATACGTCTTGAAGTCTTGCTAAGTACTTCGTACTTATTGCTGCTTGTCTCGGATATTCGCCAGAGCAGGTTTGAATACAGGTACATGGAAGCGACGACGTTAGCAAGGTTACCCTTCCGGCTTGGCCTAGGCAGGGTTATGGACGCCATCGTTTATCTTCAGGCATCTTAGGCCCATTTGTATTCTTGTCCATACTCGAATACTATTTGCTTTATGTATGATTTGAATCTTTGTATGTATATTTGGATCTTGACTCGTGGAGTCTTCGTGGTTATATTATATATTCTTTTGTGGGTTCCATCGTGAATTTATGTAATGTTACTGTCTTGATTCCACCCGCATAATGTGTATGTTGCGACGTGCACATTTTGCTGGGTGGACGTTTCCAAAGCGACATCGTGCGAATTAGGGTGTGATCGCTATAATTTGCAAGGTGCCGATTTTGGGGCGTCACAGCCTCCTTGTTTCTGTGATCAATCTTCTGGCTACAGTCATGGTCCTTGGTGTAGTATTAGTGATGTTAGTGGGTGGTAGGCAGTAGTGAAGTGCTAGGTTGCAGAAACTTAGTGTTTGCAAGTTTATCAATAATTGTCCTAGTCTAGTTGTTGTTTAGTGAATGGTATGCATATGGTTAGTGTTTTCTATGATCACCAGTGTAATGTATCACTGATCACTATTACACGAAGTAATGCAAATGTCTTTCTAGCAGCATCAACACTATTTTTAATATTAAACTATTTTAAATTTACTGCGTATATCACTGTTTTTAGTAGCAGCAACGTCGAGAGTGGACATATGGCTCCCGAGCTCCATGGAGCTCGTTTTTCAAAAAATTTAAAAAATGATATTTAAAAGTTTCAAAAAAATTGAAATGAAAATTCTAATGTAAATCATAGTCCTATGCAAAAATTTAGGTTCAAATTCATTGTATTTGAGGCGTAGCAAAAAAGAGAAATCTGTAGATGGTTGTACAAACAGTACACGTTTTCAAAACTATTTTTTTTGTCAGATTTGTCTTTTTTCTCTAGCCTAGAATACAATGAATTTTAAATTGAGATTTTACATGCTTGTAGATCCCAACATTATCCACATCTAGATTTTTTGATTCAAATTTTTTGAAACATTTAAATACCGTTTTCGAATTAAAAAAAAACGGCCACCATGGAGCTCGAGCTCCATTTGTGGTTTCTGCAACAACGTCTCATTTGTTTTAGTAGCACATTAAGCAGAAGTATAAACGAGTCCCTAGTCAAAAATTCTTCTCGCATACTTAACTGCCCCAACCAGAATTAAGTGCAAGCCTCCCCGCGTGTTGCTGACACCCCAACGAGCATGTATCCAAAGCAATACCATTTCGCTGTTGCACGAAATGCTTCGCTGCATCACCTCCTCCTCGCTTGGTAGCAGCTCCCTTCTTCCTCAAGCCATTCTCCCTCCCTTCGCCTGTGCATCACGGCCACCGCAACTCCAAGGTAATACTATGACGTCTGCTTACCCACTGCATTTTACGAAGCCTTACGTTGTTTACACATTCATAGATAACTATGTTCTTCTACTAGTTATCATGCATGTAGATCTCTCAGCTAACTTTTCGTTGTTTTGTGTTGATCTTGTCTGATGGCAGTTTTGCCCCTTTGCATGCAGCAGAATGTCTCGTGCTGCCAGCAGCTATACCAATTCTGATTAATTGTGAGGATGATACGTCTCCAACGTATCTATAATTTTTGATGCTCCATGCTTGTTTTTACACTATTTGCCTAATGTTTCGTTACACTTCGTGGCACTTTTATGCATTTTCCGGAACTAACCTATTAACAAGTTGCCACAGTGCCAGTTCCTGTTTTCTGCTGTTTTTTTGTTTCAGAAAAGCTACACAGGAAATATTCTCGGAATTGGACGAAACAAGTTCCTGAAGTCTTATTTTTCCCGAAAGCTTCCAGAGATCCGAAGAGGAGTCGGAGGGGGGGCCACGAGAGCCCCACACACCAGGGCGGCGCGGCCCAGCCCCTGGCCGCGCCCCCTATGTGTGAGGGCGCCTCGGTCCACCTCTGACGATGCCCCTTCGCCTATAAAGACCCCCCGACGAGAAAAACCTAAAGACCCGATCAATTTTTCAGAACACATCGCGATCCGCCGCTGCCGTCGACCCGAAGATCGGGAGAGTCCAGAAGCTCTTCCCGGCACCCTGCCGGAGAGGGGAATCGCCATCGGAGGTCTTCTTCATCGCCATGCTTGCCTCCGGAGCGATGAGTGAGTAGTCTACCTTGGACTATGGGTCCATAGCAGTAGCTAGATGGTTGTCCTCTCCACCATGTGCTTCATGTTTAGATCTCATGAGCTGCCCTACATGATTGAGATCACCGTTATGTAATTCTACATGTTTGGTTTGTTGGGATCCGATGAATATTGGTGTTATGATTGAGTTGCTATACTGAAATATATCTTATGTTATCTCTATGTTGTTTATGATCTTGCATGCTCTCCGTTGTTAGTAGCTATCTTGGCCGAGTAGTTGTTAGTGACTCCAAGAGGGGGTATTTATGCTCGATAGTGGGTTCATGCCTCTATTTAATCTGGGGGAGTGACAGAAACCTCTAAGGTTGTAGATGTGCTGTTGCTACTAGGGAGAAAACAACATTCATATGCTCAAGGGCATATGCTTTGTTTACATTACACACTTTGCTTAATGCAATTATCTGTTGTTCGTAACTTAATACTCATGGGGTGTTCGGATGATATCGCCGCGAGTGGATTATTAGTCATAGATGCAGTTGGATGGCGGTCTATGTATTTTGTTGTAATGCCCAGAGTAAATCGCATAGTGATCTTCTTGACATATCACGTTTATCTTTATTCTATCAATGGCCCAACTGTAATTTGTTTACCCAGCATGTGTTATTTATCTTATGGAGAGGCACCGCTAGTGAACTGTGGACCCCGGTCCTATTTCCATCATATTGCTATCACCTGTTTACTTTACTCGTACTGTTTACTTTACTCGCATACTATTATCACTTTCCACTCGATGCGCTCATACCCTTTGTTTCAAGCAAACCGGTGAGATTGACAACCTCATCGCAAGTTGGAAACAAAGTACTTGGTTGTGTTGTGTGCAGGTTCCACGTTGCTACTAGCTGAAGACGCGCTAACTCATTTTATCGTGGAACGACGCCCTTGTTGGAGTGTCACTAGGCTATCAAGCATCACCTTCAGTTGTTTGTCTGCTCTTCTCCTGACGATTAAACCTTGGTTTCTTACTGAGGGAAAAGACTTGCCGCTGTGCTCATCATACTTTCCGCTTGGAGTTCCCCAACTGACTGGTTATAATCATCATCATCATCAACTACACGCCAGCCTTTTCTGGCGCCTTTGCCGGGGAAGAAGTGGAAGACCTCTGCAAGGGGAGTTTTTCGCACGCACATCCTTTACTTTGTTTTATTGTTTTGCTTTACTTTATTTTTACTTGCATTGTTTTATATAAAAAACCCAAAAAAATTAGAATCCTTGATAGTTGTTTTTACTTGTCTACTTTTAGTTTTGCTGAAATGGCTACTCCTGAAAACACCAAGTTGTGTGACTTTACTAGCACGGACAATAGTGATTTTATCTGCTCTCCTATTGCGCCACCTACTT
This sequence comes from Dactylis glomerata, assembly GCA_007115705.1. Taxonomy (NCBI): domain Eukaryota; kingdom Viridiplantae; phylum Streptophyta; class Magnoliopsida; order Poales; family Poaceae; genus Dactylis; species Dactylis glomerata. Next base: position 2,260,283 of record QXEO01002102.1, read on the forward strand.
CTGCTTCAAATTTTTATGAGATTAAGCCTGCTTTATTGAACCTTGTTATGAAAGAGCAATTTTCTGGTGCCAGTACTGAAGATGCTGCAGCTCATCTCAACAATTTTGTTGAGCTATGTGAGATGCAGAAATATAAGGATGTAGAAAGTGATATTATTAAGCTCAAGTTGTTTCCTTTTTCTTTGAGAGGAAAAGCTAAAGATTGGTTGCTGTCTTTGACTAAGAATAGTATTGATTCATGGGCTAAGTGTAAGGATGCTTTTATTGGTAGATACTATCCTCCTGCTAAGATTATATCTTTGCGTAGCAATATTATGAAGTTTAGTCAATTTGATAATGAACATGTTGCTCAAGCTTGGGAAAGAATGAAATCTATGATAAAGAATTGTCCCACTCATGGACTGACTACTTGGATGATTGTCCAAACTTTTTATGCAGGACTGAATTTTTCTTCGAGGAACCTACTTGATTCAGCTACTGGAGGCACTTTTATGTCCCTTACCTTGGGCGCCGCAACAAAGCTACTTGACAACATGATGGTAAATTATTCCGAATGGCACACCAAGAGAGCTCCACAAGGTGCCATCATTGATATGAGGGAAGGCACCATCAAATATCAATTTCCACTCAAGAAAGGTATGGAACACTTCCCTAGGAAAAGAAAGAAATTACTTTTTGACTCTATTCTTAGAGCAAATTATGAGCTTGATGCTTCATCTCTTGATGTTACTTGATTCGCAATTTTCTGCGCCTAGCTCAAAGGCGTTAAAGAAAAGCACTCTTGGGAGATAACCCAATGTTTTCTTTCCAGTACTTTTTCTTTTATTTGAGTCTTGGAAGTCATTACTACTGTAATGACCTCTCCTTATCATTTTTATTTTATTGCTGTGCCAAGAGAAGCCTCTAATTTGAGTGAGGTAAAGATTTGGGGATGTTGCTGTCCTGAAACTATTTTCGGTGCTGCACCGTAAAAATTCGTGAAAATTATCTGTATATCTTTTGGACCTGAAATTTCTTGTGCATATGCCCCAGGTTATATCCAAACTTTCGTTAGTTGAACACTTTTTGATTTGAGCAACAGAAAACCCCTAAAAAATTCGACCTTTGTCAGCTGTTCTGTTTTGACAGATTTCTGCCAATATTTGTGTTTGCCGCTTTATCGCTTTCTTTTTGAGTTCTTTTGATCACGGAACTTTTGGGGAAGTTGCTACAGTAGTATATACTTTATATGTGGTGGTTTTGGGTTGAAACCTGAAGCAAAATAGGTTGATTATATGTTATGCTTACACTAAAGTTGCTAATAGATTTGTGTTTAGTTTTGTATGAAGGAAGTTTTCAAGTGTAGGGATTGGAGAATGATGAGATGAGTTGAAGAATGGACAAAAGCTCAAGCTTGGGGATGCCCATACATCACCCCAAGAAATATCCAAGAAGTACAAGCGTCAAAGCTTGGGGATGCCCCCGAGGCACCCCTTCTTCATCGGCAAAAATCAGGTCACCTTTCAAGACACTATATTTTTATTGCTTCATGCACTATGTGTTTTTCTTGGAGCGTCAGTTGTTTTAGTTTTCTTTATTAGTTTAGTTTTGTTTGCTGCAATAAATGGTTGGACCCCAACAAATTTCTTTTGGAGAAGTTGCCTTGCTTTTCGTTTGCCAAGAACGCTCTAGTTTTCACTCTTATCAAAAACCGAGTGTTCTTCTTTTTCTGCTACTGCTTTTGGTTTTCGTTTTCACCTTGATTTGTGTTCAGACCTTGTCATATCTTTTCATCAAGGTGTATTTTTTCCTCTGATCTTTATTGGTTTTCATCAAAAGAGGTGTCTTAAATTTTTTCAAATGGTGTTGGAAAAGAGAAAAAGCTTTATGCAAAAAAGTGGTACAAGAAGGAGCTTGTGTAGACTGCGGCTTAGGCTTTTTCATGTCATGCTTGATGTCTTTTTGATAGTATGCTTAGTGGTTTTGCTGTAGCATGAGTTGTCTCAAATAACTGAGATTGCTTAATGAGCCTTTGAAAAAAATCATGCATTGTTTTAATTATTTGGAAGCATTATTTTGGTTTTCTCCTTGATGCTTTTTTTGGGTTGACTTGGCGCATGCTCACACATGTTAGACTCTTACAAAGTTGCCAATAGCCTCTATGATCATTTAGTTTTTGACTTTTGATGCCATCTTATGCTTCTTTTAATGTAGCTTTGTCGCTTTGCATGATTATGGCCATTATTGCTCTCTTAGTTGGTCGCTCCCAGTCTTTTGCTAGCCCTCGCCTTGTACTGAGTATGAGCTCTACTCGTGCATCCAACTCCTAAAAACCAAGTTTTCCAAAGTGTCCACCATACATACCTATTAGCAATTTGCTATTCCAAGTAAATTTGACTTGCTTTTATTTTCTCTTCAAATTAAACTCTTACCAGTGTTATGCGAAAATTGGTCAGTAAAGCTCTCACGAACCGGAAGGCACACTTTACTTTTTCTTGTTCTTAAAAATTTGACATTGTGGTCTCTTATGTTGAGTTGTTATGCTTGCAAGTTGTAAGTTGGATACTAGCCCAACCATGCTGTCATGGGGCAAGCTTTCAACATTGCACTTCTTATTTGAGTTGATATCGTGATCTTTTGTTTATGGATGCCCGCGGTGTGAAATGAATTAGGAATCTTGTGGGGATCATGGAGTTTGTATATGTGTTAGGGAAACGCCTGGGCCGCCAATCTAAGCCATGCATAATTCATGGTGGAAATTTGCAGCATACCCATAGTGGACATTCGACGACGCATCTCAAAATAAAAAGCTAAACAAATGGCAAATAAAAGAGATGTCGAGGTGTTCATTGTCTGCTTGTCCTGTCATTTTGATGTGGGCTTGTTCCATGTCATCGGGCACGGAGGTACCCCGTTGGCGGTTTTCGATGATACATATATACTTACAATGACAAGAGCCTTGCTTGGGACTCTAAGTAAAGTAGCATGAGGTTTGGATACTCGTATTCATGGGGCACGAGGTTTTCAACTTATGATTTGTCAAGCATATGCATCATAATTGTTCTCTCATTAACTTTAACCATTCAAGATGCTTATGATGGGGGCAATGAGAGCTCAAAGCCGGTAAGTACCATAATTTTTGAAGGTCTATAAAACTTGCAATCACTGCTTCCCTCCGCGAAGGGCCTTTCTTTTACTTTTATGTTGAGTCACCACCTTCTATCTTTATGCACCATTAAGAGAGCATAGTTGTCATTTTTAGTATAATGTGCATTGTCCCAAAGTTTTCATTGATTGATTCATATTGTTGGTTTCACTTGTTCTTAAATTATTTGTATCTAGTCGCCCTCTTAAACTTGAAGGTGTCCTATGCATTTATGTTTTGCTCTCCATTAAGGACAAGCTGAAAACCATTTGTATGTTTTTCCTTATAATTTGAACACACATTTGACTTTCATTGTTTTATTTTCATGATCATTTGTTTGTGTTCATTTTCATGTTATAACATGGTTGCTAAGTTTTTATTGTCAAGATTATATCTTTCATGCCCATGTTTTAAGTTCTTTTGATCCCAGCTCACAAATGCTTACATATATGATCAAGATTGTGTAGGTGCATGTCACCTCAAAAATTATTCTTTTGTTATCCCTTACCTACTCGAGGACGAGCAGGAGTAAAGCTTGGGGATGCTTGATAAGTCTCCAACGTATCTATAATTTTTGATGCTCCATGCTTGTTTTTACACCATTTGCCTAATGTTTCGTTACACTTTGTGGCACTTTTATGCATTTTCCAGAACTAACCTATTAACAAGTCGCCACAGTGCCAGTTCCCTGTTTTCTACTGTTTTTGTGTTTCAGAAAAGCTATAAAGAAAATATTCTCGGAATTGGATGAAACAAGTTCCTGAAGTCTTATTTTTCCCGGAAGCTTCCAGAGATCCGAAGAGGAGTCGGAGGGGGGCCACGAGGGCCCCACACACCAGGGCGGCGCGGCCCAGCCCCTGGCCGCGCCCCCTATGTGTGAGGGTGCCTCGGTCCACCTCTGACGATGCCCCTTCGCCTATAAAGACCCCCCGACGAGAAAAACCTGAAGACCCGATCAATTTTCTAGAACACATTGCGATCCACCGCCGCCGTCGACCTGAAGATCGGGAGGGTCCAGAAGCTCTTCCCGGCACCCTGCCGGAGAGGGGAATCGCCATCGAAGGTCTTCTTCATCGCCATGCTTGCCTCCGGAGCGATGAGTGAGTAGTCTACCTTGGACTATGGGTCCATAGCAGTAGCTAGATGGTTGTCCTCTCCACCATGTGCTTTATGTTTAGATCTCATGAGCTGCCCTACATGATTGAGATCACCGTTATGTAATTCTACATGTTTGGTTTGTTAGGATCCGATGAATATTGGTGTTATGATTGAGTTGCTATACTGAAATATATCTTATGTTATCTCTATGTTGTTTATGATCTTGCATGCTCTCCGTTGTTAGTAGCTATCTTGGCCGAGTAGTTGCTAGTGACTCCAAGAAGGGGTATTTATGCTCGATAGTGGGTTCATGCCTCTATTTAATCTGGGGGAGTGACAGAAACCTCTAAGGTTGTAGATGTGCTGTTGCTACTAGGGAGAAAACAACATTCATATGCTCGAGGGCATATGCTTTGTTTACATTACACACTTTGCTTTATGCAATTATCTGTTGTTCGCAACTTAATACTCATGTGTTGTTCGGATGATATCCCCGCGAGTGGATTATTAGTCATAGATGCAGTTGGATGGCGGTCTATGTATTTTGTTGTAATGCCCAGAGTAAATCGCATTGTGATCTTCTTGACATATCACGTTTATCTTTATTCTATCAATTGCCCAACTGTAATTTGTTTACCCAGCATGTGTTATTTATCTTATGGAGAGGCACCGCTAGTGAACTGTGGACCCCGGTCCTATTTCCATCATATTGCTATCACCTATTTACTTTACTCGCACTGTTTACTTTACTCGCATACTATTATCACTTTCCACTCGATACGCTCATACCCTTTATTTCAAGCAAACCGGTGAGATTGACAACCTCATCGCAAGTTGGGAACAAAGTACTTGGTTGTGTTGTGTGCAGGTTCCACGTTGCTACTAGCTGAAGACGCGCTAACTCGTTTTATCGTGAAACGGCGCCCTTGTTGGAGTGTCACTAGGCTATCAAGCATCACCTTCAGTTGTTTGTGTGCTCTTCTCCTGACGATTAAACCTTGGTTTCTTACTGAGGGAAAAGACTTGCCGCTGTGCTCATCATACTTTCCGCTTGGAGTTCCCCAACTGATTGGTTATAATGATCATCATCATCAACTACACGCCAGCCATCAGAGGACAACAGATCCGAGAACTTGTCTTCAAACCATCATCCTTCCCACACTAGCAGGCATAGCCGTAGCGGCAATGACTCCAGACCTCCGGCTGCCACTTCGCGATGATAGAATATGTGACCGGTTAGGATTCTTGTAAAGCTAACGTGACCTAACTTGTAACTTGTAATCTCCTTGTTGATCAATATATAAACCGACCCACCCCATCGAGGGTTGTGTGTCGTTGTTGTCTCATATTGTCTCGCTACTGTATCGCTTACATGGTATTAGCCTGAATACGATCTAGGGCTATGTCTTCTGCCGTTGCCTCTTCCCAAACTTCCTCCTCATCCACTCTCCCTCCACCATTGTTGATCAGTTTGCCGGCCTCCGCCCTGCTGCTGCTGTCTCGGCCATGGCCACTGGTGCTCCGCCCCCCTCGCCGATACACTTCAGCACTCAGATTACGATCAAGCCTTCCACAGAGACTCATCTTCTCTGGCGTGCTCAGGCTGTCTCCCTCCTCTAGAGTAATCTCCTCCATGGCTTTGTTGATGGCACTCATATGTGCCCCTCCGCGACTCTCTCTGTCACCAAGGATGGCGTCCAGGAGACATCGCCTAACCCGGCCTATGTGGCCTGGCTTTAGCAGGATCAGGCGATCCTCACCGTCTTGCACTCATCGTCCACCATTGAAGTTGCCTCCATGATCATGTTCGCTGAAACTTCAGCCCAAGCTTGGACTACTTTGAGCGTAGTTTTGCTGCGCACTACTGCTCATTCTTCTCAGATTCGTGCACAGCTCTCTCGAATCAAGAAGCAGGACTCTTCTGCCGTCGTTTACTATAAGAAGGTCAAGCAGCTCTCGGACACACTTGCGTCAATTGGTCAACCCCTCCGTCCCGAAGAATTTGAGAATTATCTTCTTGATGGTCTGGATGAAGAGTATGATAACCCGGTGGAGACTGTCAAAAATCGGGATTATCCTATGTCCGATCATGATCTTTATGCTCGTCTTATCTCCACAGAACAACCTATTGAGTCTCACCGCTCTGTCCCATTGCGCGCTGCAAACATCGCCGAGACGGGGGCAAGCTTGGCCGGCCTTATACCTCGCCTTCGTACCGCCCTGCCCCTTCGACTCTGCGGCCCACTTATTCACCATGGCCTAGCTCTAGTGTTGGAGGTGGCCCGTCTTCTTTTGAGGGCCGCTCTGATGGGCGCTGGTCCAATAATTCTCGGGTCGCAACAAAATGTCAGCTTTGTGACGAGCTAGGTCATATTGCCTCCATATGCTTAAAGAGGTTCAACAAATCGTTCCTTGGGGTGGGCAATGATGGTCACCTCCTTGACAAACAAATGGCTATGGCAAATCATGTGTACACACCTCAAGGTCATTCTCTTTCATATCCTGTTGATCCTGCCTGGTATGTCGACTCCGATACTACTGATCATCTCATTGGGTAACTCGAGAAGATGCAACTAAGGGAGCCTTATCCAGGCAAGGAGCGTGTTCATATGGCCGACGGTTCAGGTATGCGTATTGATACGGGGTGGCCTTCAGACACCTCCGCCTCAAGACCGCCAAGTCCGCCGCAAGGACCCATGACAAGAGCTCGAGCTAAAGCCCTCCATGATAAGGTGAACTTGCTCCTAAACACACTTGATCTAGAAGATACATTGAATGATTCGCTACCTCATAGAAACATCATTTGTGCAGTCCGTTACGAACCACAAGGAGAGGCGACCAAGGACGAGGAACACGAAGGGGAAGCATGGAAACGCCGGAAGAAGTCGAAGCAAGCGACGGACTGGCTAAAGCCGGCCCCAGCACCGGCTATAGCCGGCCACTGGCTTAAGCCGGCCCCAGCACCGGCTATAGCCGGTCACACCGGCTAAAGCCAGACTTAAATCCGGCTTTAGCCAGTCTGGCCGAGTCAACGCGTCTTTGGCCCTGAAGCCACCCATGTAATCTTCCCTAATTTACCAAATTGCCCCCAGGTCGTGGTTGCCTATTTATATGGCTCTCTTTCCCCACTCAAGACTTAGAGATGAATTAAGATAAGAGTTGGCATGATGCCTCCTCCCTTGTGGGAACCCAACTAGGATCTCTTCTATTTGGGGAATTCTACCTTGATTTGGATCTCTTGCATACAAGAGTGTGTGTAATTCTATCCAATTGATTGGTCTCTGCCCCTCTTGGAATTCTATCCCTTGCAAGTCAATCTCTCACAAGGAATTCTACTCTTGGAGTCTCTTCCTTGTGATTCTATTGAGTTGGTGAATCGGGCCAATGAGGACAACCGATGTGTATCTTGTGTGTGTGTGTGTTTGCCTTCGATTTGTGTGTCGTGTTCATCGTGTTCTTCGTGTTCATCCTCTTTCCCCGCCATAAATCTCGTGAATCTGTGAAGATCGGGCCACACCCAAGGGGTCACCCCTTATCATATGGTATCAGCAGCTTTTGGTTGCCACAGATTTACTCTCGTGTTGTGATTTCCACCATAATTTCGAAAATAAAAAAAATAGCCCCAAATTGCCTCGAATTTTGATCTCTTGATTTGTTGAGTTTTGTGTGGTTTTGATCCAAAGATTTCGTGTCTCAAGTGCTGATCTACCTTCCTTTGCGTTCCCTTAGCCTAATTCTTAATATTTCTTCCGGATTTGAGGATTTTTGTGCCCAATTTCCGCCACCAAAGACGAATTGCTCGCGAAAATTCCCGATCCGGCTAAAGCCGATCTGCGCAGCAAATAGCCGGTATGTCCAAGTTTCTCGAAAAACACCGAACCGGCTAAAGCCGGCCTGCACACCGGCTAAAGCCGGCCACCAGCTAAAGCCGGTCCACACACCGGCTAAAGCTGGCCTAGATTGGTACACACAAAATTTCTCCTTCTTTGCAAGCCTCTTTTCTTTTGGTGACCTTTTCCTTTGAGAGTGGCTTTCTTAGTGTTGCGAAGCATCGTACACTTGACCTCGCATTGTGAGAGTGTGTGTCTATACCAAGCTCTTCCAAGTTTTGAAGTGGACCAAGAGCAAGAGAAAAGAGATACTTCCAATAAAAAACACATAGAGAAAGAAAGAGAAGAAATAAATAGTGTGTGTGTGCCATCCATAGTCCACAAATACAAAAGAGTCCACAAGCTTGTAAGCAAAAGAGAGAGTGAGAAGAGAGGCAAGTGTGCAAATCTCGATGCTTCTCCTTTTTGCAACCAAGCCACAGTCTCTCGAGTGTTAGTGCGACATTGAGCGTAGCCTTCGTTAGGACCATTTTGTTGTGCTCTTTTTGTCCGTCGCACTAACCCCATCCATCTCGACGCGTGTATTCTTTTTGATTGCCCTTTTGACTTTTGAAATTTTTGTATCACCTCCACATTCGACAATACACTTTTCTTTTGATCATTTTCGTTTGGCCTTGCCACTTTTCCTTCCCATCCAATAGACAGCCTTTTGCGTGTGTTCTAACTTGTGCACAACGGTTGTCCTTGGGTGTTTTCATCAATTAAATTGATTTACGGGACCTGTTTCAAGTGTATTTTCCTCTAACCAACTCACCTTTCAACCAATTTCTCCTTCTTTTGTGACCATGCCTAGGAAAGACATCTCGGAACAAGGTGAGGAGTCCTTGGCCGAGCGACTCGACGCCCTCCAAGCTACCAATGCATCCAAGTTCGGTGACATCAATGACACACTCCAACGACTTGATGACCACATACTCGCCAACGACAACCATCTATTCACCACAAACGCACATCAACAAGCCACCGATAAGAACCTCACCAACCTCAAGCGCAACATCGACAAAAGGTTCGACGATGTCACCGCAAGGTTGGAGGACTCGCACGCAACGCTTGCGGACTTGAAAGCAACGCTCACCGCAAGAATGGAGCAACTCATGTCGTCGGTCGACAACTTGGCGCGCCAACGTCACCGCTCAAGGTCACGCTCATCAAGATCTTCTTCCTGCTCCAAACATGTGGATGACCATGCGCGTCCCCAACAACCGCGTCCTCAACCTCACAAGCATGGTGCTCATGGTCCACAACACAACGATGGCGAACAACAAGGCCATCACGAACATCTTCATCAAGCACACCAAGGAGCTCTACCCATTGTCAATCAAGATCGACCCCAAGCAGAGCATCCTCCTCAAGGTCAAGATCAACATGACGCCCCACCTATTATCAATCAAGAACGACAACTTCTCCATGTGGACCACCCACAACTTCCCCACACCAACGGGCACGTCGTCCGACCTCCACAACAAGATGGACGTCGCCATCTCCCACATGACTAGGTCATCGTCCCATTCTCCATGATCAAGATGGACGCCGACACCATGACCACCACCACCGCCATGAGTTTCACCATCAACATGATCACCACGGGGCGTTAAGTGAAGATAGTGTGCAACCTCGCCGACACCGTCCACACCATGATGAGGAACCGCGATTCCATCCACACCATCGACACCATGACCAAGACCTACACGCTAATGCAAGACCTCCGCGTCGACCATTTGATGCGGATGCAAGACCGCCTCACCACCAACATGATGATGATGCAAGACCTCCTCGCCGCCCACATGATGCAGACGACAAGCTTGGCAAACTCAAGTTCACCATACCCAAGTTCACGGGCGACGACGACACCGACGCCTACCTCTCATGGGCCATCAAGGTTGACAAGATCTTCCGAATGCACAATTACTCCAAAGAGAAGAAAGTCGCCATGGCTTCCCTTGAGTTTGAAGGCTACGCCAATATTTGGTGGGAGCAAGTGATGGCCGGACGTGAAGAAAACCTACAAGAACCAATTGCAACTTGGGAAGAAATGAAGCTTGAAATGCACACCCGCTTCGTACCGGACCATTACACCCGCGATCTCTTCAACAAGCTTTAAAAGCTACACAAGGCACCAAGTCCATGGAAGAATACTTCAAGGAAATGGAATTGACTATGATGCACATCAAGTTGGAGGAGAGACGAGAACAAACAATTGCACGTTTCTTCAATGGATTGAAATTTCCCATCAAGCGCATTGTGGAGTTCCTACCTTACACTACCTTGAGGGACCTTTTACACAAAGCGACTTGAGCTGAGCGCCAACTCCAAGAAGATGCCAAGTATGAGCGCACCATGGGCTTCTCCGCCTCCCATAACTCTTCGGCAAGCACACCACCGACACCCAAGCCGTCGTTTGCATCTGCGTCCAAGACTTTCTCCAAACCACCACAACCAACAACCCAAGCTCATGCACCTACTACAACCACCTCCTCCAAAGCATCATCGACACCACTCAAAGTAACTTGCTTCAAGTGTGGCGTTCAAGGACACAAGTCATTTGATTGCAAAAACACTAGGGTGATGATCACCAAAGACAATGGCACCATTGACTACTATGATGATGACAAGTATGAAGCCTTTGTCCAAGCGGCCGTCGCCATGGAAGCGGATGACATGGGTGATGAAGAGGAACATGTGCTATGCACTCATTACACTAGCCCATCCCTTGTTGTCACAAAGGTTTTGACTACTCACTCCCAAGACATGGAAGACCAAAGATGCAACATCTTCCAAACAAAAGCCGGCAATCATGGAAAGTCAATCAAGGTGATCATTGATGGAGGAAGTTGCCACAACCTTGCAAGCACCGAATTATGTTCCAAGTTCAATCTCCAACTACGCAAGCATGCTCACCCATACCATGTGCAATGGTTAAGCGACAACGTCAATGTCAAGATTGAACACACCGTCTCCGTTACATTCAAGATTGGAGCTTATGAAGACACGGTGGAGTGTGATGTTGTTCCCATGATGGTGTGCCACGTGCTCCTTGGCCGCCCTTGGCAATTTGACAAGAAGGCTATACACAATGGCTATTCCAATGACCTTCAAGGAAGACGACAAGACCTTCATGCTTCACCCAATGACTCCTAGTCAAATTATTGCGGACAATGCAAAGGCTTTAGCGAGGGTCCAACAAGTTTCCATTCCAAGTGAGATGAGCGATGAGCGAACTAGCCACAACAAAGAAAGTGAGCGCCACAAGCCATACATGAGCGATAAAATCACCCATGCCTTGATTGCCACCAAAAGTGAGATGAGGGATTTACACCACAACCCATCCACCTTGCACTTTGTGCTCATTTGCAAGGGTACCGTTCTCACTACTAATGATCATTCCACGATTCCTTCTCCTTTGTTGTCTCTTTTGAAGGAATTCCAAGATCTCTTTCCGCACGAGCATAGGATCGACCTCATCCCGGGCGCACCCCTTCCAAACCGCGCCACGTACCGCACAAATCCGGACAAGACGAAGGAAATCGAACGTCAAATTCATGATCTTCTACAAAAAGGGTATGTTCATGAAAGCCTATCTCCCTGTGCCGTTCTGGTAATTCTTGTCCCCAAGAGTGATGACACACTTCGAATGTGTATGGATTGTCGTCCCATCAATGCCATTACCGTTTGTTATCGCCATCCTATTCCTCGCTTAGATGACATGCTTGATGAGCTTGCGGGTTCCACTATATTTTCTAAAATTGATCTTCGTAGTGGATACCATCAAATATGCATGGGCAGAGGCGATGAATGGAAGACGACATTCAAGACCAAACTTGGTCTCTATGAATGGCTTGTCATGCCTTTTGGATTATCTAATGCACCGTCGACTTTTATGCGTCTTATGACCACGTTTTGCGATCTTTAATTGACAAATTTGTTGTGGTTTATTTTGACAACATCCTCATTTATAGCAAGTCATTTTCGAACCATGTTTCCCATGTTGAGCAAGTCTTGCACATTCTTCGCAAAGAAAAGCTTTATGCAAACCTACCAAAGTGCAACTTTGCTCAAAACAAGTTGGATTTTCTTGGATTCGTTATCTCTCAAAATGGCATTGAAGTAGACAATTCCAAAATTGAGGCCATACGAAGTTGGCCAACACCAACAACGGTTGGCCAAGTGAGAAGTTTTCATGGCCTAGCCGGTTTTTACCATCGCTTTGTTAAAGATTTTAGTACCATTGCTTGCCCTCTAAACGAACTTACAAAGAAAAATGTACCTTTCATTTGGGGCAAAGCTCAACAACATGCTTTCGATGAACTAAAGAAACGCCTTACGGAGGCACCATTGCTTGTTTTACCCGATTTCCAATAAACCTTTGAAATTAAATGTGATGCTAGTGGAATTGGAATCGGTGGTTTTCTTGTGCAAAATGGATGCCCCGTTGCTTATCATAGTGAAAAGTTGGATGGTGCATGCCTCAACTATTCGATCTATGACAAAGAACTCTTTGCTCTTGCTCGTGTTTTGGAAGTTTGGCAACATTATCTTTGGCCAAAAGAATTTGTTATCCATTCGGACCACGAATCCTTGAAGTTTTTGAAAAGCCAAGCAAATTTGAACAAACATCATGCAAAGTGGGTTGAATTCATTGAATCTTTCCCTTATGTCATCAAGTACAAAAAGGGCAAAGAAAACGTGGTCGCGGATGCTCTATCCCGCAAAAATACCACCCTTCTCACTCGCATTTACACACATATTTTGGGTTTGGATGAGCTACTGGATTTGTACCCTTCCGATTCTTTCTTTGGAACCATATTTGAACAATGCTCGAACTCCCGAAGGGTCGATGATTTCTATTTGCATAAGGGTTTCCTTTTTAAAGCTAACAAATTATGCGTACCCAAGTCCTCTCTTCGTATGTTGTTATTGCAAGAGGCACATGGTGGAGGACTCATGGGACATTTCGGACGTGAGAAGACTTATGCCGTGCTTTCAACGCACTACATTTGGCCAAGGATGTATCGCGACGTCGAGAGGCACGTCCAACAATGCACTACATGCATACAAGCTAAGTCCAAATCTAATTCCTTTGGTCTCTATATGCCTTTACCTATCCCACATGCACCATGGTCGGACATTAGCATGGATTTCGTTTTGGGTTTGCCACGTACACGAAATGGTCATGACTCAATATTTGTGGTCGTTGACCGTTTTTCCAAAATGGCACACTTTATTCCATGTCATAAGACCGACGATGCTTCACATATTGCTAATTTGTTTTTTAGGGATATCATTCGACTTCATGGGTTTCCCACAAGCATCGTGTCGAATCGCGGCGTCAAGTTCATGAGCTACTTGTGGAAGACCCTAATGGCCAAGCTAGGGATCAAGCTCCTCTTTTCTTCATCATCACATCCCCAAACAGACGGACAAACCGAAGTGGTGAATCGGAGTCTTGGAAACCTCTTACGCGTGTTGATCAAGAAGAACCCCAAGTCATGGGAGGAGTGCATTCCTCATGCGGAGTTCGCCTACAACCACGCTCAACATAGCCTCACCAAGCGAAGCCCCTTCGAGATCGTCTATGGGTTCAACCCACCAACGGCACTTGACCTTCTTCCACTACCACTTCTCGAGCGCGTCAACATGGACATCACCAAGCGCGCCGACATCATGAAGAACTTGCACGACGACACACGAAAGACAATTGAAGAACATGTCATTCGCCATACTGCCAAGATCAACAAGAGCAAGACTCCACGCATCTTCGAGGAGGGCAACCTTGTTTGGATTCATTTGAGCAAGGATCGATTCCCACATGAATGAAATTCAAAACTCAAGCCTCGAAGTGATGGCCCCTTCAAGGTTCTCAAGCGCATAAACGACAACGCATACGTCATCGACATTCCAACATCCAAGTACCTCGTGAGCAACACGTTCAACATCAAGGATCTACCCCCCTTTCATGGTGACATGGTCAATGAAGAGTCGAGGTCGACTCTTTCCCAAGAGGGGGGAGATGATATAGGGTGGCCTTCGGACACCTCCGCCTCAAGACCGCCAAGTCCCCCGCAAGGACCCATGACAAGAGCTCGAGCTAAAGCCCTCCATGATAAGGTGAACTTGCTCCTAAACACACTTGATCTAGAACATACATTGAATGGTTCGCTACCTCATGGCAACATCATTTGTGCAGTCCGTTATGAACCACATGGAGAGGCGACCAAGGACAAGGAACACGAAGAGGAAGCATGGAAACACCGGAAGAAGAAGTCGGAGCAAGCGACGGACCGGCTAAAGCTGGCCCCAACACTGGCTATAGCCGGCCACCGGCTTAAGCCGGCCCCAGCACCGGCTAAAGCTGGTCACACCGGCTAAAGCCAGACTTAACTCTGGCTTTAGCCGATCTGGCCGAGTCAACACGTCTTTGGCCCTAAAGCCACCCATGTAATCTTCCCTAATTTACCAAATTGCCCCCATGTCATGGTTGCCTATTTATATGGCTCTCTTTCCCCACTCAAGACTTAGAGATGAATTAAGATAAGAATTGGCATGATGCCTCCTTCCTTGTGGGAACCCAAGTACCCAACTAGATCTACATCTAGAAATCACCCTCTTTGTTTGGGATCTCTTCTATTTGGGGAATTCTACCTTGATTTGGATCTCTTGCATACAAGAGTGTGTGTAATTCGATCCAATTGACTGGTCTCTTCCCCTCTTGGAATTCCATCCCTTGCAAGTCAATCTCTCACAAGGAATTCTACTCTTGGAGTCTCTTCCTTGTGATTCTATTGATTTGGTGAATCGGGCCAATGAGGACAACCGGTGTGTATCTTGTGTGTGTGTGTGTTTGCCTTCGATTTGTATGTCGTGTTCATCGTGTTCGTCATGTTCTTCGTGTTCATCCTCTTTCCCCGCCACAAATCTCGTGAATCCGTGAAGATCGGGCCACACCCAAGGGGTCACCCCTTATCACGTATACTTCATGTTGGTCAAGCACTCCTTACCACTCCCACTAAATCACTGTATCTTTGTAATGCCCTTCATGTTCCCTCTGTCACTAGAAATCTCTTGTTAGTTCGAAAATTCACACATGATAATAATGTTTTTTATTGAGTTCCATCCTAACAGTGTTTTTGTTAAGGATCTGGACATGAGGGCCATACTTCTTAGAGGTCACTGTCATGGTGGGCTATATGCTATTGATGATCCTTATTCTAAACAAGCCTTCAACGCTCTTAAAGCTTTGTCTACTCAGTGGCATGCTCGTTTATGTCATCCGTCTTCCCAGATTGCTCATCATATTCTTAGTCGTAATAATCTTCCTTCCATGTCCAATAAAACTAGTGTTATTTGTGATGCATGTCAGCAAGGAAAGAGTCATTAGTTACCTTTTGCTGTCTCTCATCATGGAACAACTGCTCCTTTAGAACTTATTCACTCAGATGTATGGGCCCCTGCCCAACCTCAGTCAGTGGTCATAATTATTATGTGAGTTTTGTGGATGATTATAGTCGTTTTACATGGTTATATCTCATCAAGCGCAAGAGTGATGTCTTTGATGTTTTCTTGCAATTTCAAACTCATGTAGAATGTCTTCTTAACCACAAAATTTTGCATGTTCAATCCAATTGGGGTGGTTGGTGCGTACACCAGTTGGGAACCCCAAGAGTAAGGTGTGATGAGCACAACGGTAAGTTTTCCCTCAGTTATGAAACCAAAGTTTAATCGACAAGTAGGAGAAAGAAACTACTTCCGAAGGTTGTTGCTAGCTGACTTTGGCAACGACACCAGAATATGTTGATGGCGCCTAGAAAATGTCTGGTGCGTAGCTTCGGCGCCAACAGCAACATGAAACCTGCACACAACACAACCAAAGTACTTTGCCCCAACTTGCAGTGAGGTTGTCAATCTCATTGGTTTGCTGTAAACAAAGGATTAAACGTATCATGTGGAAAGGATATTTGTTTGCAGGAAGTAAATAAATAATGCTTGCAGAAATTAAACGGTGCTTGCAGTAGATGATAATATATGTAAAAGAATGGACCAGGGTCCACAGTTCACTAGATGTGTCTCTCCATAAAGATAAATAGCATGATGGGTAAACAAATTATAGTTGGGCAATTGACAAAATAAAGAATGCATACCAATGCATGTAGATGTCATGAAGATCACTATGAGATTCACTTGGGCATTACAACATAATACATAGACCGTAATCCAACTGCATCTATGACTAATAATCCACCCGCAGGATATCATCCGAATAACCCTTGGTAGTAAGTTGCAAGCAACAGATTATCGCCTTAAGCAAAGTGTGTAATGTAAACAATACAAATGTCCTTGAACAAAAGATTGTTGTTTTCTCCCTAGTAGCAACATCACATCTACAACCTTAGAAGTTATTGTCACTCTCCCAGATTACTAGAGGCATGAACCCACTATCGAGCATAAATACTCCCTCTTGGAGTCACTAGCATCTACTCGACCAAGATATCTACTAGGAACGGAGAGCATGCAAGATCATAAATAACATAGACATGATAAATCAATAATCAACTTGACAGAGTACTCAATATTCTTCGGATCCCAACAAACACAACATGTAGAATTACATAACATTGATCTTGATCATGATAGGCAGCTCACAAGATCTAGACATGAAGCACATGGAGGATAAGGCAACCATCTAGCTACTGCTATGGACCCATAGTCCAAGGTAGACTACTCACGCATCACTCCGGAGGCTAGCATGGTGATGAAGAAGGGCTCCGGTGATGATTCCCCTCTCCGGCAGGGTGCCGGGAAGAGCTTCTGGACCCTCCCAATCTCGGGACGACGACGGTGGTGGCTTGCAGTATGTTTTGTGGAAAAGTGTTCGTCCCATTAGGGTTTTCCCGTCGAAGGGAATTTATAGGCAGAAGGGCGATGTCAGGGGGTGGACCAGGGCCCACACCACCTGGTGGCACGGCCAGGGGGTGGACCGCGCCACCCTAAGGTGCGACCGCCTCCTGGTTCCCCTCCGTCTCTCCTTTGGACTCCGTCTTCGTTTCAGGTAAATAGGAACTTCGACTTTCATTTCTTTCAATTCCGAGAATATTTCCTGTGTTACTTTTCTGAAACAGAAAAACAACAGAAAATAGGAACTGACACTATGGCATCTTGTTAATAGGTTAGTTCCAGAAAATGCATAAAAATGCCACGAATTGTAAACAAAATACAAAGCAATTGGTGTAAAACAAGCATGGAGCATCAAAAATTATAGATACGTATGCGACGTATCAAGCATCCCCAAGCTTAACGCCTGCTTGTCCTCGAGTAGGTAAGTGATAACAAAACAATAATTTTTGAGGTGACATGCACCAACACAATCTTGATTAACTTAAAGTAAAGCATTGCATGCTGAGATCAAAGTACTCTAAACATAGGCATAAGAGATATAATGCTAACCATAGAACTTAGCAACCATGTTACAACATGAAAATTAACACAAACAAAAGATCATGAGTAATAATGCATTGAAAGTCAATTGTTTGTTTCGAGCATATAGAAAACATAACAAAATGGTATTCAGCTTGTCCCTCATGGAGTAGCAAAACATAAATGCATTGGACACCTTCAAAGTTCAAGAGGGTGACTAGATACAAATAATTTGAGAACAAGCAATACCATAATCATGAATCAATCAATAATAAATTTTGGGACTATGCACATTATACTCTGAATGACAACTATGCTCTCTTAATCGTTGCATAAAGGTAGAAGATGAAGACTCAACATAAAAGTAAAAGAAAGGCCCTTCGTAGAGGGAAGCAGTGATTGCAAGTTTTATAAACCTTCCAAAAATTATGGTACTTATTAGCTTTGAGCTCTCATTGCCCCTATCATAGGCATCTTGAGTGGTTAAGGTTAATGCAAGTACAAATATGAGATATATGCTTGACAAGTCATAAGTTGAAAATCTCATGTCCCTTGAATACGAGTACTTAAACCATGCTAATCGACTTAGGTCCCAAGTAAGTTCTTGTCATTGTAAGCCTACATGTATCATTGAGAACGCCAATGGGGTACCTCCTACCCGATGATATGGAAACTGTCCCACATCAAAATGACAAGACAAATAGACAATGGACACCTCGACATCTCTTTTATTTACCTTTGGGTATAGCTTTTTATTTTGAGATGCGTCATCGAATGTCCATTATGGTTATGCTGTAAATTTCCACCATGAATGATGCATGGTTTAGATTAGCGGCCCATGCATTTCTCTAACACATATGCAAACTCTATGAACTCACAAGTTTCCAACTCCTTTCACGCAGATAAGCATCCATAAACAAAAGATCATGATATCAACTAAATAGGAGTAAGTGTAATGTTGAAAGCGTGCCCCATGACAGCATGGCTGAGCTAACTCCCAACTCACAACTTACAAGCATATAATCATCATAAGAGAGCCACAATGGTCAAGTTTATTAAGTGCAAGAAAGTAAATGTGCCATCAAGTTCGTGAGAGCTTTACTAACTAATTTTCTCATAACAAAAAATTTAATTTGGAAGATAGATAAAAGCATGATGAATATACTTGGAATAGCAAAATGCCAATAGGTAGATATGGTGGACACATTGGAAAACTTTGGTTTTTGGGAGTTTGATGCACGAGTAGAGCTCATAGTCAGTACAGGTGAAGGCTAGCAAAAGACTGGGAGCGACCAACTAAGAGAGCAATAATGGCCATAATCATGCATAGCGACAAAACATTATTAACCAAAGCATAAAGTGATATCACAAGTCAAAACCAAATGATCATAGAGGCTTGAGGCGACTGGTTTAAAGTCAAAACATGGTGTAAGCATGCGCCAAGTCAACCCAAATAAAGCATCAAAGGAGAATACCACAATAATATGCTTCTATAAGATAAAAACAACGCATGATTCTTTCAAAGGCACATTAAGCACTCTCAGTTATTTGAGACAAGTCATGCTACAACAATAACTACTAAGCATATAATCAAAATAATATCAAGCATGACATGATAAAGTCTAAGCAATAGTCTAAACAAGCTTCCTTTTGCATCACTATAAGCATGAAACAATTTACTCTTTTCGAACACCAATCAACCTTTTTGAAACAACTCTCAAAGATGAAAAGCAACAAAGACCAGAGGTCTAAACACACCTAGCTACAAAGAACTAACAAGTTCTGAACAAGAACAAAGGCGAAAAATAAAAGCTAAACGCAGTACTAGAAAAAGAGAACACTCGTTGAACGATAAAAGTGAAAACTAGAGTGTTCTAGGCAATGAAAACGGAGTGTGTCTTCTCCAAAAGAAACATGTTGGGGTCCAACCATATATTGCAGCAAACAAAAAAAAAATTAAAAGCAAAAATAAAGACGCTCCAAGAAAAACACATAGCATATGAAGCAATAAAAATATTGTGTCTTGAAGATGACCTGATATTTTTGTTGATGAAGAAGGGGTGCCATGGGGCATCCCCAAGCTTTGATGCTTGTACTTCTTGGATATTTCCTGGGGTAACATGGGCATCCCCAAGCTTGAGCTTTTGTCGATACTTCATCTGATCTCATCATTCTCCTTTTCCTACACTTGAAAACTTCCTTCATACAAAACTTCACACAATTCTCATTAGCAACATTAGTTTATGCAAGATAGTAGATCCACTTTTGGTTTAGTTTCAACTCAAGTACAACACATATTAACACATAAGCTACTGTAGCAACTTCTCTCAAAAGTTCCGCGATCAAAAGAACTCAAAAAGAAAGAGATCAAGAGGCAAATGCAAATAGTGGCAGAAATCTGTCAAAACAGAACAGCTGGAAAAAGATCAATTTTTTCGAAAATCTTCTGTTGCTCAAATCGAAAAGTGCAAAACTATTGAAAGTTAGATAATAACCTGGGGCATGTGCACAAGAAATCGCAGATCAAAATGACGTTCTTGGATTTTTCATGAATTTTTACGGTGAGGTGCGGAAATCTATTTCAGGACAGCAACTTCCCCAAATCTTACCTTCTTCCAATTAGAGGTTACTCTTGGCACAAAAATGAAATAAAAATGACAAGGAGAGGTAATTACAGAAGTTACAACTTCCAAGAATCAACAAAAAGAAAAAGTACTGAAAAGAAAACATTGGGTTATCTCCCAAGAGTGCTTTTCTTTAACGCCTTTGAGCTAGGCATAGAAAGTGAGAATCAAGTATTTTCGAGTGAAGAAGCATCAAGATTAATAGTTTCCTAAAAAACGCAACTTGTCACAATAGGCACTTTAGATACCCCTGAAGAGGATTCAACATGTAAACCACTCTTAGTTGCACTAAAAGTTTTATCACTTTTAAACACATTCTACGGTCTGAGTATAGAAACCTTGGGAACATACATAAATTTTTGCTCTTTTCTCACAAAAGCTTTCTCCTTCTTAAATTTATGAGAAGAGAAAATTGAACTTAAAGTTTCCATAGACTCCTCTAATTTACTAATCCTAAGGTTTTGACTATCATGGATAGTGCTAGCCTCTAAATTAGTGATTCTTTTACCGATACTTTTTATCGATTCATTAACTTGGCTAGCGTTATCAAGGAGATTTGGAAAAAAATTCTCTAAGGAGCTTAGTTTTTTATAACTTCTTCCAAAGTGATCTCAGTTTTAACAACATTAATAGGTGGTACTCCTACTAAACTTTCAATTAAATTGCATGCTTCCGAAGCAGGAGCACCCAGAAAATTACCCCTGTAAGAGTGTCCAGAACATACCTATTCCAACTAGATATACCAACATAAAAATTCCTAAGAAGGATCATGGTAGAATAGTTTTTTTTACATCTATGATGGGCATTACTTATTCTATACCAAGCATCTTTCAAACTTTCTCCACCTTGTTGCTTAAAGGAATGAACCTCAACTTCAGGAATACTCATTCTAACAAGACTAAAATAGATAAACAAAAATAACAACTATAAAAGGAACTAATTTTTTTGTATTTTTGATAAAAATATGCAAACAAAAATAAAGTAAAGAAACTAAGCAAAATAATAAAAAAGTAAAAAGATTGGAAGTGAGAGACTCCCCTTGCAGAAATCCTCTTTCTCCCCGGCAACATCGCTAGAAAACTGCTTTGATGGCGCGTGGTTGATGTGGGAGCTTCTTCTTTTTCAGTCCCCGATAACGGCGCCAGAAAACTTGTTGGTGCGTAGACCAGTTGGGAACCCCAAGAGTAAGGTGTGATGAGCACAACGGTAAGTTTTCCCTCAGTTATGAAACCAAAGTTTAATCGACCAGTAGGAGAAAGAAACCACTTCCGAAGGTTGTTGCTAGCTGACTTTGGCAACGGCACCAGAATATGTTGACGATGCCTAGAAAATATCTGGTGCGTAGCTTCGGTGCCAGCAGCAACGTGGAACCTGCACACAACACAACCAAAGTACTTTGCCCCAACTTGCAGTGTCAATCTCACTGGTTTGCTATAAACAAAGGATTAAACGTATCATGTGGAAATGATATTTGTTTGCAGTAAGTAAATAAATAATGCTTGCCAAAAGTAAACAGTGCTTGCAGTAGATGATAATATATGTAAAAGAATGGATCGGGGTCCACAGTTCACTAGAGATGTGACAAGGGTATAGCTAATAAAGCCCATAATCTGTGTACCCCAGAGCCCCGTTAAGCCAGGCTGGGCATAGTCATAGTCGAAATACGAGTCTATATCGTATAAGGATGTTGTAATTTGTATTGATCCCAATAGGTTCCTTGAGACCTGGCCACCTATATATAGGGGCCAGGAGAGGCCGGCCAGGGACAGATTGATATTGAGCCAAGTTCAGTACCACGCTTATTCTCGATACATGGCTTGTTTGACTGATCTTTACCTTCGAGTTCATCCGACGCCCTCTTCCCCCGATCCTAAGTCCTTCATCTAGGACATTTGTCGAGTTAACCCTCGTCAATTGGCGCCGACCGTGGGGACTCTGTGCGTTGGAATCATGAATTCGACGGTTTTTTCACTTCTAGCCAACAGCAATTCAAAAGTCGACGGAAACCCGATATCCATCGGGACCATAGATTTTCAACCTCATCCACCATCCTTCACTCCAGTCTTCGGAAGTTTGGATCAGGAGATGGACCTGACGACTGGAAGTCTAAACTTTCGCGTCGGTTCTTTGGGCTCGACTCGTGATAGGGTAAAGGTGCCCGATCTTTCGATGAGACGATAACTATCGATTATGGTGGAGGTCGACGTTGACGATCCGACTACAAACGTGCGAGACGTTGCGCCTTAGCAATCGATACACCAACTTCCGAGGCTATTGATCACGCCGGAGCTAGATCAACCTGATCACGAGGATCAATCCCTACAAGCAATTGAAGAACAAGCAAGAATTATAGATGCAATCAAGATATTGCGAATATAGAGGAAGGCTTTATTGAAGAGGTGGGATTCTGTCTGTGCGTAGTACAAAAGGTCGATTTGACACTTGTGCCTATGGCGAAGTGTAGCTCGTGGCTAAGTCTTTTAACTAAACAAAATCCAAGTTCTAATGACGGCTAGGAGGAGGTATATATGAGGGAAAGGGCAGGGATTTTCGTACAACCCTAATGGGCCATCCGAAAATAACCCTAGATGGGCCGATTTCTACTCAAACAGCCTCCCAAAAATCCCTAAAATACCTATGACGAAAATACATGGGTTTAACCCATAAAATAAGGTGACGCAGCACCATATAAAGTCTTGGATAAATTTTATGATTTAGTAACTTGTGAATTTCGTCCAAGCATCCTTGCAGCATTATGGTGGCTTCAAAGTTCTGAAATCTTCACTTGCAGCGTCATCCTGAATCCTCACACGATTGCTGCCATCATCTCCAAGCATGATCATGCTCCAATGCTTGTCCCTCTCATCCATGCTAGGCCCATCATTCCTGAGTAACATAAACACATCTGATTTAGGCAGCATCATATTCTCATGAATATTAGGAATAGTTCCTAGAAACGAAAGTACCTGATAATTTAGTTGGCGTGCACGAGCTCTTGTGAGAGGTCCTTTGAATTATGGAATGTGAGGAAGTGTGGCTGTAGGTGCAACGGTTGTATCAACCGTAGTGATGTCCTCATCATCCTCCCCTTCTTGAATTGAAGTCATCCTCGATGAAATCTCATCTTCTTCTCCAAAGTATGGCTTCAAATCTGCAATGTTAAATGAAGGACTTACCGTGCCCATCTCTGCAGGAAGCTCAAGTTTATATGCATTATCATTCAATTTCTCTAACAGTTTAAAAGGACCAGCAGCACCTGGCATTAATTTAGACTTGCGCAAATCAGGAAAACAATCTTTATGCAAATGCAACCAAACTAGATCTCCCACATCAAACAATATGCTTTCGTCCTTTATCACCAGCAACTTTATATTTAGCATTCATACGTTCTATATTTTCCTTAGTAATCCTATGCAACATAAGAATCTGTTCAGCACGTTGTGTAGCATCAAAATTATGTTGCACCGAAGATGGAATAGGTAATAAATCAATAGGTGCACGAGGAACAAAACCATACACAATCTCAAAAGGACATAACTTAGTTGTAGAATGTACGGAACGATTGTAAGCAAATTCAATATGAGGTAAACAATCTTCCCACATTTTTAAGTTCTTCTTTAAAACAGCCCTTAACATGGTAGATAAAGTTCTATTTACTACTTCAGTTTGTCCATCAGTTTGGGGATGACATGTAGTACTAAACAGCAATTTAGTCCCCAACCTAGCCCATAAACATCTCAAAAAATGGCTAAGAAATTTAGTATCATGATCTGAAACAATAGTATTAGGCACACCATGCAAGCGAACAACATCACGAAAGAATAATTCAGCAACATGAGCAGCATCATCACTCTTATGACAAGGAATAAAGTGTGCCATCTTAGAAAATCTATCCACAACCACAAAAATACTATCCCTCCCCTTCTGTGTTCGAGGTAATCCTAAAACAAAGTCCATAGAAATATCCTCCCAAGGTACACTAGGAACAGGAAGAGGCATATATAAACCATGTGGATTAAGGCGGGACTTAGCTTTTTGACATGTTGTGTAGCGAGCAACAAACCTCTCAACATCCCTTCTCATGCGTGGCCAAAAGAAGTGTGTAGCAAGTACGTCTTCTGTCTTCTTTACTCCAAAGTGACCCATCAATCCTGCTCCATGCGCCTCCTGCAACAACAAAAGACGAACAGAACCTTCTGGAATGCATAGTTTGTTAGCACGGAACACAAACCCATTATTGAGGACAAATTTGTTCCAAGTTCTACCCTCTAAACAATGCTGCAAAACATCTTTAAAATCGGCATCGTTCACATATTGTTCTTTGATAGTTTCCAATCCAATGATTTTGAAGTCAAGTTGAGATAACATGGCATAACGACGTGACAAAGCATCATCAATAATATTATCTTTACCCTTTTTGTGTTTAATAACATAAGGAAAAGATTCAATGAATTCAACCCACTTTGCATGACGTTTATTCAACTTAGCTTGACTACGAATATGCTTCAAAGATTCATGATCAGAATGTATAACAAATTCCTTAGGCCATAAATAATGTTGCCAAGTTTCTAATGTCCAAACAAGAGCATATAATTCAAACTAGCTCCACTCAATTTCTCACGGAAATATGCAACAGCTTTGCCCTCTTGTAACAACACTCCTCCTAAACCAATTCCACTAGCATCACATTCCAACTCAAAAGTCTTATTAAAATCAGGAAGTTGGAGTAAAGGAGCATGTGTAAGCTTATCTTTGAGTAACATGAAGGCGTCTTGTTGTGCATTGCCCCAAACAAAGGGCACATCTTTCTTAGTAAGCTCGTTCAGCGGTGCTGCAATGGAACCAAAATCTTTGACAAAGCGCCTATAAAATCCAGCGAGGCCAAGGAAGCTCCTCACTTGTGTGACTGTTTTGGGTTGTGGCCAACTCGAAATTGCTTCAATCTTGGCGGGATCAACTTCAATACCCTGTGTTGTAACAACATAGCCAAGAAAAGCAACTCTATTCGTGCAAAAGATGCACTTTGCAATGTTACCAAACAAACGTGCAGCACGTAAAGCATCAAAAACAGCACGTAAATGTTCCAAATGTTCTTCTACAGATTTGCTATATATCAATATATCATCAAAATATACCACCACAAAATGTCCAATAAAAGCACGTAAAACTTCATTCATTAATCTCATGAAAGTGCTGGGAGCATTAGTTAAACCAAAAGGCATCACTAACCACTCATATAGGCCAAATTTAGTTTTAAATGCAGTTTTCCATTCATCTCCTAACTTCATACGAATTTGGTGGTAACCACTACGCAAATCAATCTTAGAAAACATGGTAGAGCCACTCAATTCATCAAGCATGTCATCTAAACGAGGAATAGGATGACGATAGCGAATAGTAATATTATTGATTGCTCTACAATTAGTACACATGCGCGAAGAACCATCTTTCTTTGGTACCAAAATAATAGGAACAGCACAAGGACTAAGAGACTCACGAATATGACCCTTGTCAAGAAGTTCTTGAATTTGTCGCTGAATCTCTTTTGTCTCCTCCGGATTGGTACGATATGGCGCACAGTTGGGCAAAGATGCTCCAGGAATCAAATCAATTTGGTGCTCAATTCCACGAATAGGTGGCAGTCCTGGAGGTACATCTTGTGGGAAAACGTCCGCATACTCCTGCAAAATGTTAGCAACAGCAGGTCGCAAAGAAGAAGGCATCTCCTCAGCCGAAAACAACACTTCTTTGCAAACGATAGCATAACATGCAGTAGTAGTCACATCAATTTCAGAAATATCAGATTTGCTAGCTAGGAAACAAGTACTTTTCAAACGAATTTCGTTAGCATGTTTTGGAGCAGATTTAGAAGTACTTGTAGAAGGCATAAGTTCCTTAGCAACAATCTGATTTTCACTCAGCTTGTTCCCCTCATTATGTGCTCTACTAGCTCTAGCAAGATCATCTTTTAAAATACTTTTAGGAGACATGAGAAGTAACACAATTTTCTTATCATTATGAACAAGAGAATACTAATTTGTGCTACCATAGTGTATAGAATTTGTATCAAATTGCCATGGTCTACCAAGTAAAAGAGCACATGCTTGCATAGGAACAACATCACACTCAACATAATCAACATATGCAGCAATAGTAAAATGCACACGAACTGTACGTGTTACCTTAACCTTGCCGCTGTTATTAAACCATTGAATGTGATATGGACGAGGATGGGGTCATGTCGTAAGAGCAAGCTTTTCAACCATCTCCATGCTCGCCAAGTTGTTGCAGCTCCCGCCATCAATAATAATGCGAATACAGCGATCTATAACCACGCCCTTGGTATGGAACAGATTATGGCGCTGGTCGGGCTCGGCCTTGGTAATTTGTGCACTCAAGACTCGCTGTGCAACTAAACTCAGGTATTTCTCCGCATGTTCTGCAGCCATATATTCAGAATCTTGCTCCGTGGGTGCTGCAGCACATTGCTCATCAGATGCAATAAGAGCCAAAGTATCTTCATCATAATCACTGGCGGAGTCATATCCACCATCCTCAAGAGCAATCATCACGTGGGAGGAGGCACAATCACGTGCAAAGTGACCAAGTCCACCACATTTGCGGCACTGAATTTGGCTGGACTTGCCCGTAGATGCCATGGAGGACGCAGCGCTCGGGGCTGGTCCCGTAGTAGTCTTCCATGCAGCAAACGGAGGTGGTGTAGATGCTGCAGATCGCGTGGATGTGGTCGCTGGAGGTGTAGGTGCAGCAGCCCGTGACGCCGAATTCGGTGATCTCCAAGAAGAACGCCCTGCAGAAAAATTAGTTCGTGTCGCCTCGCGTCGATCCTGCACTTCACATTCAACATTCCAAGCAAGATGGAACAAACGGGTAATAGTGTGATAAGATTTATATCGAAGAATGGTCTGAATTTCCTTATTTAACCCGCCTACAAAACGTGCCATTAATGCTTCATTATCCTCCTCTATACCACAACGTAGCATGCCAGTTTGCAATTCTTGATAGTAATCCTCTTCAGAATTTTTGCCTTGATCTAGACGTGCTAATTTGGTAAGCATGGAACGCTGATAATATGGTGGAACAAAACAAATACGCATAGCATGTTTTAAAGCATCCCATGTAGTGATTGGATTAGCATGATTAGCACGACAATATTCAGACCACCATATGGAAGCAAAACTAATGAACTCACAAGTAGCAGCACTAACATGTCTATCCTCGGGATAATTTAAGCATGCAAAACGCTGGTCTAATTCTAATTCCCAAGAGAGGTATGCATCAGGGTTATAGCGACCATCAAATGCAGGAACATGTAATTTCAGCTTAGCAACATGGTCATCATCACGTACCAACGGACGAGGAGGTGGACGGCGAATGTAGGGCCGAGGATGACCAGGTGGCTGATCAACTGTGAAGTCGCCCGCGTACTCGCCCTTGTACTCATCTTCCCCGTAGTAATCATCCAGCTGTGCATCGCGGGCCTGTGTAACACCCGTAGCTCCTGCAACGCCAGCAACCGTAGTGCCCGTAGCAGCACCCACAACCGAAGTTTGTGCCGGGTGATGTAGAACGCGTTGTGCACGTCCCACAAAGGCCAGTGTAGGAGCCATGCGAGTCGGCTGTGGAGGAGGCACGCGAGCCGGCGGTGGAGGTGGTAAGCGTGCTAGCACCTCCTGGAATTTAGCGTCGAGTTTGGCGGTGAAGGTGGTCTCAAGTCCCTCGAGTTGCTCCATCGTGTCACTAAAACGCTTGTCCACATCCTGCATATGATCAGACAAAAGTTTGGTGATGTGAGCCTGCAAGGCTTCACCCTCCAGTGGCTGTGGCTCGGTGTTGTCTGGTGGCATGATTAGTACGCAAAAGCACAGTTATAGAATAGAGATGCAACATGAACAGGGGTGGAAAATGCTTAATCTGTCAAGCAAACCAATACTCTTACCCGTTCTTACCCTGCAGCAGGTGGCGATCAGCAACCGTCGTGATCAAACTTCAGGAAGATTGAATAGAGCGATTGCCAGGTGGTGTCAACACACGGTGTAGGAATATGTGGAGCTCTGGGTGGCTGCAATATCTGTAGCAAAAATTCAAGACAGCAATGCAAGGTTGAATAACAGCTCAACGACGGTACTGTGCTAGTCCTAGACTAGCCCAAGCTAGAGACGCGAGCCTAGAACACCACGAATCACGCCGCGACACCGAAACGCAGCAGGCAGCAGTGCTCTGAACAGCGCGCGAATGAGGCGAAAATCACTATGATGGAAAGTGTCTCAGAATGATCAGCAAGGTGAAATATCAGGATAGGAACAAGATTTTTTTTTGAAATTTCCGAAAACTGCACGAAACTGCTCCGGAAAGCATGCAGACGCCAAATTTTTTTCACTATAATGGCGCATAGCTCAAAACGATCCCAGAAGCCTAAAAACAGTATAGGCCGAAAAAAAATTCGGAGAAGTTTCCAGACTTTTTTTTTGGCTCTCCTCTCGTCTTTCCTTCTGGCCGATACTTTCTGGAACTCGGATCAAGTCACAACTCGGATCGGATCTACAAAGATGGGAAACAAGAGTAGGAAAACGAAAGGGTGTATGGCGGTGGGGATAGCGGAATCGGTGGTGGCGGTGGTGATAGAGGAATCTGTGGTGGCGGTGGTGATAGCGAAATCGGTGGTGGTGGTGGTGATGGCTGTGACCAGAACTCGAAACTCTAAAGAACTAGACGTAAAACCAGCACTGGACATGACGATGCAGACTAGAATTCAACAATGCAAATACTGAAAAGAAAAGATGCGAAGGCTCGAACTGTTTCTAGGAAAAGATGTAGTCCTAATATTTTTGGCTTTTTCGTGGATTCTAGGTATGAAGATGCAATCTAGACTACGAAAACAGTAAATCTCACCGATCAACCTGAAATCTGATACCACTTGATAGGGTAAAGGTGCCCGATCTTTTGATGAGACGATAACTATCGATTATGGTGGAGGTCGACGTTGACGATCCGACTACAAACGTGCGAGACGTTACGCCTTAGCAATCGATACACCAACTTCCGAGGCTATTGATCATGCCGGAGCTAGATCAACCTGATCACGAGGATCAATCCTTGCAAGCAATCGAAGAACAAGCAAGAATTATAGATGCAATCAAGATATTGCGAATATAGAGGAAGGCTTTATTGAAGATGTGGGATTCTGTCTGTGCGTAGTACAAAAGGTCGATTTGACACTTGTGCCTATGGCGAAGAGTAGCTCGTGGCTAGGTCTTTTAACTAAACAAAATCCAAGTTCTAATGACGGCTAGGAGGAGGTATATATGAGGGAAAGGGCAGGGATTTTCGTACAACCCTAATGGGTCATCCGAAAATAACCCTAGATGGGCCAATTTCCACTCAAACAGCCTGTAGAAAATCCCTAAAATACCTATGACGAAAACACATGGGTTTAACCCATAAAATAAGGTGATGCAGCACCATATAAAGCCTTGGACGAATTTTATGATTTAGTAACTTGTGAATTTCATCCAAGCATCCTTGCAGCATTATGGTGGCTTCAAAGTTCTGAAATCTTCACTTGCAGCGTCATCCTGAATCCTCACACGATTGCTGTCATCATCTCCATGCATGATCATGCTCCAATGCTTGTCCCTCTCATCCATGCTAGGCCCATCATTCCTGAGTAACATAAACACATCTGATTTAGGCAGCATCATATTCTCATGAATATTTGGAATAGTTCCTAGAAACGAAAGTACCTGATAATTTAGTTGGCGTGCACAAGCTCTTGTGAGAGGTCCTTTGAATTGTGGAATGTGAGGAAGTGTGGCTGTAGGTGCAAAGGTTGTATCAACCGTAGTGATGTCCTCATCAACTCGCCTCTCGGATTCGACGAAATCAAATCCGTCGGCAGGAAAAACCGCGACAATCGCAATGACAGAATAATCGGTAGGCTCTTCTAGCGAGGCAAACTCGCCGGTCAGCTCCGCAACACTGAAAAAAATAAAAGGAAAAATCGAAGAACTCGACGAAACCATGGGAAACCTCGACATAGGAGAAGCAATGGGTCACTTGGATCTTGACTAGAAGGACTTCACCACCTGAAGCGGTGGTGTCTCCGGAAATATGCACCAGGTATGCGTCATCTTCACTGAAGCAGCAGAAGAAAATAATGATGACGACAACCTAGTAGTTGACACTCAGGGCAACAACCCGAAGAGCAATAGTGGAAAAGAGAAGGAGAAAGTTAACATCTCCGCCGGGGAGTGGAGAATTATCATGTCAGCAATCAATCACGGCACAGAGGTACCTGCAAATTCGAGGAGAGAAGTCTTAATGGGATATCAGTATGCCCTGCATCAGCACAAAAAGAAACTACTAGCAGAAAAAAGCGAGCTTAGGAAAAGTCAGGAGAGCTATAGCGCATCAAGCAAATCATATTGGAGCGAGTACGGAGAGACATCGGATTCCAGCAAAGAAAGACACCGCGAACCAAAGCATAACAGGATAAAAGTAGCACGAGGAAGGGAATAAGAATGCGCAAGAAGCATCAACGCGCCATTATCAGATGAAGAGGAAAACTTTGTACAGGAAACACCAGAAGCAGCCTTAGTAGCAGCACAAGCATATCTATTAACCACACGGCCAGAACCCGGAGATCCGCGGGAGCACATGCATCAAGCAGCCATAAAAAGTCTTGGGTTAGTGGAAGATATGTTAAGACAACGCTCCTCAAAAAAGAAGTCGACATACTACGAGGATCAGAGAAAGAAGAATCGAAGGTACCAATCCTCGCAAAGTCAATCAAGCGACTCATCAGATGACAAAAACCACAAGGCACGAGTGGAGGATGCAAGGAATATTATAACTCAAAAGAAGGCGAACAAAGCACGCTATGCGTGGAAGGAAGAAAACTACGAGGATGACGAGAAAGAGATGGACGCGCTATGCTTTACCCGAAGGGTTCGCAGAACGCGAGTACCCAAAGGATTTAAATTGCCACACGACCAACAGAAGTATGATGGGTCACAAGAGCCTAGGTTGTGGTTATCGGATTACCTTCAAGCAGTACAAATACTGGGAGGAACAAGAGCGACAACAATGCAAAGTTTACAACTCCACCTCACGGGCGCAACACGGTCCTAGTTAAGCACCATACCCAACGAGTCCATCGGGAGTTGGGGCGAACTGGAAAATCAATTCATAAGAATTTTTTGTTCGACATACAAACATCCAGCATCAATCGAAGAGGTCAAATCCTGCATGCAGAGAAAGGGCAAAATTCTACGATCATATATCCAGCGGTGGAGTATAATAAAAAAACTCCACAGAAGACGTCTCCGACGAGCGGGCAATAGATGCTTTTTCGGCTGGCCTTCGCCGTTCGGACCTCGTGGAAGAATTAGGGAGAACAAGGCCCAAAACGGTGTCAGAATTAATAGAGATCGCAAGCAGATTCGCGGATGGAGAAGACTTACAACAATAAAAGGGTGCGCTCGCCAGAAGTCGACAGAGCAAACAGGCAAAGGTGCAGGTCTCGCAACGAGGATGGCCACGTAAGACGCAACCAAGTAGCCGCAGGGTATGAAAGGGGAGACGAGGAAGGAAACGAGAGTAGAGGATACCAAGACAAAACCAACCGCAGACGAGATAAGCCAAAATATTCTGACCCGTCGGCAGAACACATGCTTCATGGACCTTGCCGCATCCACTATGCATACCTAGATGGCAAGAGAGTTTCTAATCACTTGATGCAAGACTGCAGGACATTCCTAAGATTACAATATGCAATGGAATTAAGCCAAGGAGCACATCAAGGAAGCATAACCACATGCCAAGGATATCAAATACAAAGTGATGCAGGTTCAAAGGTCTACATATCCGCAATGATACAACCTGTTCCAAAATCCAAGAAAGAGCAAAAAAGTATATCAAGGCAAGTAAACCTAGCAATATCATTGCCACCAGCCACCACAGAATATCTGCGATGGTCCGACCAAACGATTAGGTTCAGTACAGCGGACTACCCATGGAAAGTACCCAGGCCAGGACACGCGCCAATGGTGTTGAAGGCGCAAATAGGAGGATACGACGTCGGGCGGGTGTTTATGGATGCAGGTAGTGGCATAAATTTGATATACGCAAGAACCCTGATGGCAATGAGCATCTCGCTGGAATGGTTGAAGCCAACATATTGCTCTTTTCATGGGATAGTGCCAGGAAGTGCAAATCATCCTCTGGGAAAAATTGAACTTGGCGTTTGCTTTGGCGACAACGGTAACTTCTGCAGAGAATAACTAGAGTTCGAGGTGATGGACTGGCCCTCGCAATACCATGCAATCCTAGGGCGACTAGCATTTGCAAAGTTCATGACAGTTCCTCACTATGCATACCTAGCACTCAAAGTTAGAGGACCTAAGGGGGTCATCACAGTATAGGGAAGCTTTGAAGTATCAAATACCTGCAACAAAGAATTCAACAGGATGGTGCAAACCTTCGGCATGACAGCTGAATATGCAAGACTCAAAGGCGAAACAGATCACAACGTGCTACCCGACATCGTTCGATCCCTGCCAGATCAGGCTATCGACGCAACACAAGATTCTAAGAAAGTTCGGGTTCAACCCACGGACCCCAACAACACTACTTCCATCGCAGTAAACTTGGATCCCACATAGGAAAGCGCGCTCGTCGAGTTCCTCTGTGAGCACTGGGAAATCTTTGTCTGGTGTCCTTCCGACATGCTAGGGGTTCCTAGGGAACTCGTCGAGCACGCACTCAATGTGGATCCAAATGCAAGGCCGGTCAAGCAACCTCTACGGTGGTTCGATGAACCCAAAAGAAAAGCAATAGCAGCTGAACTACACAGACTAGAAAATGCAGGCTTCATCAGAGAGATCAAGGCATCAACGTGGGTGTCCAACCCAGTGATTGTCCCAAAGAAGAATACGGAAGTGCGACGGATGTGCGTGGACTACACGTCCCTCAATAAGCATTGTCCCAAGGATCCCTTTCCACTACCTCGCATAGATCAAATAATTGACGCCACAGCGGGGTGTGCAAGGCGTTCCTTCATGGACGCATATTCAGGCTACAATCAGATCAAACTAAAGAAAGAAGACGAGGAAAAAACATCCTTCATAACACCATACGGCGTCTTCTGCTATCAAGTCATGCCTTTTGGCCTCAAGAACGCAGGAGCAACCTATCAAAGGATGATGCAAAACTGTCTTGGAAGCGAAATAGGCCAGAACATCCAAGTCTACATCGACGATGTCGTCATCACCACAAGAAAAGAGGACATTTTAATCAGTGACCTGAAGGAAACTTTTGACAACCTCGATCGGGACAAGCTAAAACTAAACCCGACAAAGTGTTCTTTCGGCGTTTCCGCAGGACAACTTCTAGGGTTCCTAGTATCGACAAGAGGAATAGAGGAAAACCCAGAGAAAATTCAGGCGATACTACCGATGGGAAAACTAGCCAAGCTCCATGAAGTACAGCAACTCGCAGGACGCGTAGCAGCGCTAAGTCGATTTGTCGCACGGCTAGGAGAGAAGGCCCTCCCTTTTTACACACTCATGAAGAAGTTAGATAAAAAATTTGAGTGGACAGAAGAGGCAGACACAGCGTTTTCGCAGCTGAAAAAGTGCTTTCCACACCACCAGTGCTAGTCGCACCAAAGGAGAAAGAACCACTACTAATGTACATTGCTGCTACACATCATGTGGTGAGCACGGTGTTAGTAGTCGAAAGAAGTGAGGAAGGGAAGGCGCATGTGTAACATCCCAGAACGTAGGACAACTCCGGGGTAGACTAGAAGGGCTTTTGTGCATTGCATATGAAATTACGAGATTTTTTCGCGCTTTTGTTACTAAAACCTAAGAGTGATCGAATCTCTCTTCGAGGGGAAATGGTGAACTCTCGAAGTGCGAAAGAATTGGACATGATCTCTTTTGATCCATGGTTGTGAGAAGTGATGGCTTAAACCACTAAAACCCTAGCTATAAGCTTTGGAGTTTGAACTAGGATATAAATCAAGTTTTAATTTGAATGGTTGAACTTAGAATTAAAAAAGGGCACATTTAGAAAGGATAAACATTAATAAAGAAGAAATAGATGGAAATATAAACATCAATAAAGTTTACAACTTGGAAAGAATCAAAGACAATTACAACAAGAAGAAATGAAAGATTACAAGTTACTAAATTCTAAAAGAAAACTAAAAGTCTTCTTTCTTTAGTTCCTTTCCTCTTTTCTGATCTTGGCACCTACAACAATATAAAAAGAAATAGCAAGTTTTGCCAAGGTAGCATTTACCAAGTGGCATTCAAAAATAACAAGCCACTGTAGATAATCATCAGAAGGTTGATCTTATCACCAAAGCTCGGGTAGAAATATCCCAAGCCAGCCGAGATGGGCAAGGTAGCTCACAGCAGCATAGTCACCATATGCATGCACTCAGGTGTCACACACCCAAGTCACAAGACCAAGTATAAAAGCATCACAGAGGTGAAACTTGCTCGGCTAAAGATCACAGTCGACCAAGAATAGCACCACCACACCACCAACATCAACACCCAAGAACACCATCACCACCACTGAATCACTACCACACAGTCAACCCTGCTCATGTGTTGAGCAACAGGGAAGATTCACACCCCAGCACATCATCAAATAAACCATCCATCAAAGCCAAAGGCCAACATGGTCACATAGTTCAACTAGGAACTAGGTCAAGCAGCTAGGAGGAGCAGGCTTGCCACAAGAAGCAGGAAATCAGAATAATTCCAGAAGAACAAGCTACTCTTCAGCAGCAGGTTATTATTAAACCACAATACACATGAGTGCTGGGAGAGAACTCACAAGTTATTCTCCCAGGCAGACTGCAC
Source organism: Dactylis glomerata (assembly GCA_007115705.1). Taxonomy (NCBI): domain Eukaryota; kingdom Viridiplantae; phylum Streptophyta; class Magnoliopsida; order Poales; family Poaceae; genus Dactylis; species Dactylis glomerata. Next base: position 2,295,324 of record QXEO01002102.1, read on the forward strand.
AGAGCACAGCCACACAGAGATCAAGCAAAGCTTGATGAAACAAAGGCTTTGGTCATCATTTGGATGTCCAGGAGGCCAAGACCTTGTAGACAAGGCCATCCATAGCACCTACTCCCTAACACATAACTTATCTGGGAATTTCTCAAAGGAAATACTCACAGAAGTAAGAGCAAGGCCAGGAGTGGCACATGGGTTGCCTAGCTACCAAGACTAAGGCCTAAAACCTAGAAAAACCATCAGCTCTGTCAATAAAAATTGACCAAATTCAGTTAAGCATTTGGGAAAAGTGGACAGGGACACTTTCAATCAAATAAGCCACCAGCAGACCACCACAGGGGGTGATCTACTCTCAAGAGCACCAAACTTAACACCCACAGTAACTCTGAACACCTCAAGGAGGCATCACAGTAAAGCAGTTAGCCAGAAGCTACTGCAAGAGCCATAACAGCAGGCATGAAAGATTGCATCAAAGCTAGGTAAAACCAAGCTCAACAAAATAGTTGCATCACTAAAATCAGCACAACAGAACCACTGCAAGAAAGTGTAGTGAGAGTGTTAACATCACCAGCCAATTAACAGTAGCATTCAGAGATAACTAAAACACATAGTTATCCATGCACTTGATTAGATTGATCAAGACTAGTCACTAGCAACATATTAACTAATCAAGCAACAACAGCAAATGATTGATTCAACAGTAAAAGGCCACCATAGTATGCCGTTAACTGAATCAACAATAGCAGCTAAGACAAGCATGATCAAGTATAACAGCAGGATCATGGAGCCTAAAAACACACATCACAACCAGTTAATCTCACAGCATAAGTGCAAGCTTGGGGAGAAGCCCCAGTGCAGCAGAGGTAGGAGAACTTGGCCAGCACAAGCTCCAGATGAGCATGGCCAGTGCAAGCTCTAGGTGAGCTTAGCCAGCGCAAGCTCAAGGTGGGCATGGCCAGCGCAGAGCAAGCTCCAGGAGGGCATGGAGCAAGCTCCAGGAGGGGAGCAGACTCTAGGAGATTACAGAGAAGTACAGAGGGGAAGAAGTGGAGGAGAAGCACTTACACGACGCCTAGGAGATACCACCGTGGCATGGCGAGGCAGTGCCCGCGTGGCCACGACGACATCAAGCCAGGGGAAGTCGCCGATGACACGTCGACGAATCACCCAGCTCACCAAGCACAGATCTCGCCGAGGACAAGGCCTAGCAGTTCGAGATCAAGCTCGAGGATGCCATGGCCAAGGTCCAGAGCTTCAGAGGTGAAGGGGATGTGAATGTCCGGGAAGCAATCGACAAGATCTCACGGACAGGCGGAATCGCTGTCACCTGATCTATCGATTAGACACCATCTCAGCGGCGGATTCCCGCGGAGCTCGTCGGAATCGAGCGCGACGACGGCGAGGCGATGCAATCGCCAGGGGGAGCATGAGAGAGAAGACGACGCGGGTGAGTGAGCGGGAAGCGACCGGTCGGGGTGACCGAGCTGCTGGTCGGGTTCGACCAGAAGGCTGGCGCCGATAGGTGGGCCTGGCCCGACAGGTGGGCCAGGGCAGGCAGAGAGAGAGGTGAGAGGGAGTGGTTTTGATCAAAATTTTAAAAACAGAAATTGAATTAAAGAAAAGGGTTTTCCTAGAAAAAGCTTTTCAACACCCAATTAAAAGCAGAAAAATAAATTGGATTCTGCAAAAATAACTTTAATTGATTTTGACATTTGTAATAACTTAAATAGTGATATTAGTAGTAAAAGGAGGTTTATTCATAATTTCCTTATGAACTTTTCTTTTAAAAGAAAAACCTCTAGAAATGATTTAAATACAAAAGTAAAAGGGAAAATAACATTCTTGAGATCAAACCAAGAAATTCATCCAAGAATTTATCTTTAGTATTCTTGAATGAATTTCACTTAATATATACTCTGATAAATTCATAATTTGAGTATATACACTTTTAATAAATCATCTCAAGAAAAAAATAATAGGAAAGAGAACTTAAAAGGTTCTTTCTCTAAATATGAACATCTAAGAACAACCTAATTAGAATAGAACTTATTATCAAGATTGAACTCCATTCCAGGGTATTGAAGAATATTCTTGAATGAAGCAATTGATAACATATACTCTTTAAAATCATAAAAGGAGTATATAAACCCTAGGATACGAATAAAACACTTCTGGGGGGTTTAAAGGGAATACACACACTTTAAAAGAGCATGCATTATTTGAATCTTTAACCATTGCCCTTATCGAACAATGATGATGTTTCCCAGAACCCGAGGTCCCGGGTCACTTCAACAAATCCAACTACACTACCTTGCAGTTTGCAGGCAAGTTCACTCTTGCTCATATCTCTTGTTTATCTTTAACAAAGTACTTGCAAATATACCGTAGTATTATTATTATGATTGCATTAAAAAGCAAAGGTTTTGCTTTTCTGGAATGAATATGATTAGTGGTTAGCAATCATAATGGTTGTCGACCTAGGAAGGTGGGCAGTGGGACCATGGTAAGAGTATGGTGGAGATCCCACTATACCGGGAATGTTCACCTAGGACTAATAACCAATGTCGCCAGTGATTCTTGTGCCGTAAAATACGGTCAACCATAGGGTCTGGAATGGGACGGAAGAGTCAGCTGTATCTTTTCCCTCATGCATTTCAACGGACGCGCCGTTTCAAAGCAGTTGTCTCCCTGCGCGGAGCTTCGGGATGGGTGGATTCCCCTAATGAATTCACGATTTTGGCGGTCTATGATGGATTGCGGCAACGATGGGGGTAGAGTGCCGAGGCCGGTGTTACCATAAAGCATAACCAAACCGGTGGGGGCAAATCATTGTCTAGGAAAGGCGAGTATGCCGAGGTCGGCAACTACCAAAAGTGTAGACCGGCGAGGGTAGCGAACCGAAGTTGGAGCCGCAAAAGGGTGGGTATGCACGGTCACAGGAACAGTGATTGGCTTGGATCAACGGCTGGGCCCCATACCAAGGAAGTATGGACGGGAAAGTACGCCCGGTTGTGCAACAAAGTGTTGATCTCCTATGGGTACAAGTGACCACCTCTGCAGAGTGTACAAAAAGTATCAAGATACTCCCTGTTCCGGGAAGGAGCTACGAACACGGCAGGAAAGGAGCCCATCGAAGCTCTAATCAACCTGTGAAGACTGACGGACATAGTTCTTTGAATAAAATCAATCTTTGAAGAAATGCTTACAAAACACTGCATTTGACCTAAGACTTTCTAGCCTATGGTCGTAGCTGGTGCATCAAACACCTCTATGCTATTAAATGAACTTGTTGGGTAACGCTCGTTACTCACCCCACTCCATTTTAACCCTTGCTTAGACTCGGAGGGCCAGTTTGAAGAAACAGAAGGAAGCCCGGAGAACTACGAGGAGGTCTACTACGAAGAACCGGATCTATCAGGAGGAGTCGAAGGCGTCGATTACACAATCTCCTATGGTCCCGACAAAGGAATCGATGAGGAGGCCGACACTTAGAACCATAGGATAGAAACTTTGGTCGCACCGGACACCTAGAATAAAGCGACTAGAGTTAGGTATCATGTTTAGTTTACTACTTTCAGTTGTAGCTAAGGTTTGTAGTATCAACTTAGAACCACCTAGTGTTCCTCTTTGGACCGAGGAGGAACTGGAGTCCTTTGTAACATTATAGCTTGTAATATTCAGTGCTTGAATAAAGACTGCTATGTTTCTGTTGTATCACTCTGAGGGATGTAATATTTGTGAATTGGTACTTCACGAGTGTTATGTCAACGACTTGTATACTACAACATGCAGTGGTATGCTGGGTCACCACAGTTGGTATCAGAGCAAAAGCTTTGACCTTAGGTTGGACAATTAGTTAATGAGAACAACCTGTAGAAGTCAAATAGGAATAGTAAAGAGTTCTCTAAAATTGTCATGGCGTTATTCACTTGAGAATAACAGGGTCATACTTTTTAGTGTTACAATTCTTTATTGTTACTATTATGATGCATCATGTACTAATTTTTTTATCTTCTATACCGCCAGGATGGCACGCACAAGGCCGTCAAGCACCGTGCAAGTTAGGGACGTGACTCTGGACGACTATGACGGGAACTTATCCGATATTTTATGAGGCATCTTGCTTGAGTGCAGGTGTGAAACCCGTATTCCAGTCAAGAAGTATGCTTATTATGAGGGAAAGCTCTTTCAGAAGTACAAGGTAGGGATCATGCTTCCTGCCAAATTGGGCATGAGCGTGATCATGCCAGCTGGAGAGGCACGCACTGTTAGTATAGCTTACAAGATAGCAGTGATGAGGGCCATAACTGATATCCGTGAACACAAAACAGAGAAGTTATTAGGAACTAAGTTCACTCACATTCCACACGACGAGGAAGAAGAAGACCCTTGTCGGGATAGTTACAAGTTTGCGAAGAGACACCCACATGCCGCAGCAGAGCACATGGACAGGTGTAAGCATCTGCTTAGCGTGTTCTACCACGTGCACAGAGCACTAGTGGGAGAGATACATAGTCTAGTGGACGAGATCACTGAGTCGACACCTACTCCGTGGTGTACGGGGGAGACTTCTGGACCACCGAGGGCACAAACTCTAGCCTTTTTGACTGGAGATTTTATTAACCTAGATGAGGAAGACGACCCCGAGGAGCGGGAGTTCGAGCCCAAGGCCGAACCGGAGATGCCACTAGCACACTTTACACATGGCTCGACTGGAGCCGGATACGAGGCAGGTTTGGAGTCATGGGGAATGCCCCATAATGATAGTCTAGTGGGAAACTCCATGGGTTGGAGTTTCGGTGAGTATATGGGAACAGCCGGGGATCCGATTCCATGTGATTCGGAGCATGAGGTCACAAGTCAGTTTAGGGTTGTTCACCGCACTAGAGACGTGGCGGGGAAGCCTATAGAAATAGAGTCGGATGCGGAGGAGGAGTTACCTACTCACATGGAGCGTGGAGAATGCTCTAGACCTAAGGTGGAGAGGGGAACTACTGATGTTGTTTACCCATCGTTGAGCAGTTATCTGGGGATGACTGACTTCAACTTAGGTACTACACCCGATTATGACTTTTTCCCGGCGGAGTCATCTTATGCCCCTGCTTCACTGAGGAGGACATCAAGAGCTACCGGTTGGACACCAGGGATGTATCGGGAGTGCGACTACCTGTAGAGGACCACCACCAATATGGAGGTGACATGTTTTGTGACATATGTACCATATGTGTAATATGTAGTATTTGCTTTCGCAGTTTGAATAAGTGAGTGTAGCTACTCATAGTATGATAGGTTATGTAACATGATGCTACCGAGTTGATGAAGTAAATAACCGGCCCGTTGGGAACCCCAAGAGGAAGGTGTGATGAATATAGCAGCAAGATTTTCCCTCAGTTAAGAAACCAAGGTTTATCGATCAGGAGAAGAGCGGACAATACAACTGTAGGTGATGCTTGCTAGTTTGCGACAGCTTCGGACAATTTATATATGGCGCCTCGTCCAAGCTTTGCTTGCTAGCTGCAACGCGGAACCTGCACACAACACAACCAAGTACTTTGCTCCCAACTTGCGATGAGGTTGTCAATCTCACCGGTTTGCTTGAAACAAAGGGTATGAGCGTATCGAGTGGAAAGCAGTAGAAGAACGCGAGTAAAGTAAACAGTGCGAGTAAAGTAAACAGGTGATAGCAATATGATGGAAATAGGACCGGGGTCCACGGTTCACTAGTGGTGTCTCTCCATAAGATAAATAACACATGCTGGGTAAACAAATTACAGTTGGGCAATTGATAGAATAAAGATAAAGGTGATATGTCAAGAAGATCACTATGAGATTTACTCTGGGCATTACAACAAAATACATAGACCGCCATCCAACTGCATCTATGACTAATAATCCACTTGTGGCGAATCAATCCGAGAACTCCACAAGTATTAAGTTGCGAACAACAGATAATTCCATTAAGCAAAGTGTGTAATGTAAACAAAGCATATGCCCTTGAGCATATGAATGTTGTTTTCTCCCTAGTAGCAACAGCACATCTACAACCTTAGAGGTTTCTATCACTCCCCCAGGTTAAATAGAGGCATAAACCCACTATCGAGCATAAATACCCCCTCTTGGAGTCACTAGCGACTAGTCGGCCAAGATAGCTACTAACAACGGAGAGCATGCAAGATCATAAACAACATAGAGATAACAAAAGATATATTTCAGTATAGCAACTCAATCATAACACCAATATTCATCGGATCCCAACAAACCAAACATGTAGAATTACATAACGGTGATCTCAATCATGTAGGGCAGCTCATGAGATCTAAACATGAAGCACATGGTGGAGAAGACAACCATCTAGCTACTGCTATGGACCCATAGTCCAAGGTAGACTACTCACTCATCGCTCCGGAGGCAAGCATGGCGATGAAGAAGACCTCCGATGGTGATTCCCCTCTCCGACAGGGTGCCGGGAAGAGCTTCTGGACCCTCCGGATCTTCGGGTCGACGGCGGCGGCGGATCGCGATGTGTTCTGGAAAATTGATCGGGTACTTAGGTTTTTTTTGTCAGGGGGTCTTTATAGGCAAAGGGGCAGCATCAGAGGGTGCCCGAGGCACCCTCACACATAGGGGGCACGGCCAGGGGCTGGGCCGCACCGCCCTGGTGTGTGGGGCCCTCGTGGCCCCCCTCCAACTCCTCTTCGGATCTCTGGAAGGTTCCGGGAAAAATAAGACTTCAGGAACTTGTTTCGTCCAATTCCGAGAATATTTCCTGTGTAGCACTTCTGAAACACAAAAATAGCAGAAAACAGGGAACTGGCACTGTGGCGACTTGTTAATAGGTTAGTTCCGGAAAATGCACAAATGATAAGGATCACGCCGATGATCCTTGAGTTTTGTCCCAATCTTTCACAGCGAGTCAACCCGGATAAATATCTTCCAATCACGCAAAGAACGCAACCTGAAGAAGAGGAACGAATCCAGCAAGCAACGTGAAGAGAATCAACATGCCTCAAACCTGAGCCTGATAATCCTTGATGAACACAAGAACCTTCACAACAATATATTTGATAAACACGGCAGCGCCGTTTCCCCAGAGGGATGATACACGGTGGAACACCACGCGATAGTTTAACTCTAAATTCTGAACCCTCCTAAACCCTAGACTACTGGCCTCCTTATATAGATGGCCAGAAAACTGTTGGGCTTGGACAGGCCCAAACCCAAAACACAAATAAAACTAAGTGGCCCATAACATGACCTGACACACAAAATAACATAAACAGGTATATAAATTGCTGACACAACCTTAGACTAAATTATCTCATATCGTAGGTCGTCCTGGCGTGCCAATCTGCAATGAGCTTCCCTCATCTTGGTGGAGTCCTGAAATTGGGCTTCACCTCCTCCTTCGTGCCCATATCATCCTCCCCCCCTTCAAAAAGCGTTGTCCCCAACGCGTGAGGGTCTGCTCGAAAGGGTGGCGGAAAATCAACAATAGCACCACACATATTCGCCGTCTTCAAGTCTTGCTTGCCTTTCTCACCACATCCTCCCTCTTGGCCTGCTCGACTTGATATAGCCCTGGGTGGTTGCACCTCTTTTCTTCGCCAAATAAACTTGTACTTAGGCGCCTCCACCTTCTTCTTCTCAATCCTTGCTGGAACCTTGTGTTGCTGAACATGAACCTGCTTAGCACGACCCTACAAAGTAGTAATGCCTGGGCCACACAACTGACGAACACGTCCATCTTTGCCTGTATGCACACGCAATGCTGCTCCAACAAAACGTCTCCGAGGTGTTCTCGCAAAACTGTGGCTGACTACCCGCGGCACCATATGCACCGGAACACGATCAGCACCACCGTCATCGGTCTGAACACTCATGTCAACACGAACTGGAAGTGAAACACATGGAACACATGCTGACATATCCTTCCCTTCATCAATATGAGGCTTGACTTCAACCGGCTTGTCACTAACAAGAACAACTGGCTTGTCATCTATAGGCTTGGCTGAAACAATATCACCACTAATGCTTATCGCATCATGCTCCTCATGCTGCACCTTAGCTAGCCCTGGTTGTGGCTTAGCTTTATGCAACTTCTCCTTGCGAACCACCAAGACGACATCGGACTTGATTTGGTCATCTCTCATAGGCTTCAAAGTCCGCTGTTTGCCATCATGCACAAAAGAATATGTATTTGCTCTCCCAGCATGCATAGCATTGCGATCATACTGCCATGGACGTCCAAGTAACAGCCCACCTCATCAACATAGTCATCAACTGTAAATGGCACACGCACCTTGTGAGTAATCTTCAGCAAATCGCAGCTATTAATCCACTCAACATGCCTTGGTTCTGGAATACGCCATGTGGATAAACCCAAAGCCTCCGCAACCGCCTTGCTAATGCCATTACAGTAACTACCACTGTCAATCATCAACTTGCATGCTTTGCCTTTGATTATGCACTGCGCCTGAAATAAATTCCATCGCTGGCCTCTATACGCTGTCATACAAGTCTCATCATGTACTCTTTTGAGTTGCATATTCAGCCCACTCAATGGTACAACCTCCTCCACGATATCCTTGACAACATCAGCCTTGACAACATCAACCGCTGACAATTCAGAATTCGTGGCTGCCACCTTGCTAACTGTCGGCAATGGAACAACTGTCAACTTCTCATAAATAGTCACAGCTGTCGCGACCTTCGGTATAGGAGCTATGCTCTTGCCAACATCCTCTATCCCATGCACAACCTTGGGTGGCTGCTGAATCACTTTTACAGTTACCATGGGCTTTCGAGAAGGAACCACGGTGCTAGAAGGGATAAAGCACTCTCGCAGAAATTTCCTGAAATTCACCCAAGTTGCAGAGGTAATGCGCTTCTCCCACAATGCTTTTCGCCACCAATTGTGTAGCTTTATATCCACGAGTTGGTCTGCAAGAATCAAACGTGTAGAATCGGCCATGTTGTCACTATAGGTAGCACATCTATAAAGACCCTGTAGCATATGACGTTCCCATGACTCAAATTCTGCAGCTGTTGCATTGTGGTTCAGTTGCCAATTGAGATCATCTTCAGCACATGCTACGCCGTCTAACAGATCAAGATAGTCATTGAAAATGTCACCCGACTTCTTGCCACTACGACACCTTTCGCCATAATAATCACCTGGAAAAGACTCCATCTTATGCCTCTTGGTCCATCACATCAAAATCTGAAATAACGTGTGTACCAGACCCAGCCTTCACTGATTTATCAATACAAAACAATTTTACCTGTGCTTTTCCTTGTAGCTATTGTTATTAATTAGTATCTATCGAAATTGCAGTCAAAACCAGCGAAACAAAACTGACAAAATGAACCAAAATTGGGTGAGCGTCCGGGCGCCTGACCACAGAGATTGTCTGTGGTCTAGCGAGATGGCAACGATCGCTAGCCAAAGGCGCAGGCGAACGAGGGCCAAGCGCACTTGGGCCGGCCCGCTGGGCAATCTCATGAAGTTTGGACTTGGAGGCTGGCGTGCAATCCCTCGACACCTGGAGCGCGTGCGAAGCAGGCGCGTGTCTCTGTTTTTTTTAACAACTCCTTCGATCGGCTTGGGCACATCAGCAATCCGATCTCCCCAGTGATCCGATCTACCCCAGTGATCGGATCTGGTGTGATGGAGATGGGCTGGCCCACTCGATCCAGCGGGGCTCGGGCGTGACGTCTCGATCCCACGACGCGGGCGACTGGCGACGCCTCGCCTAGGCGCAGACGGTCTCCGCGATCAAGCGCGCCTGGAGTAGTGATCGAAAGTCCATTTTTTTTCTCTACAGCCGATCGGAACTGGATTGTATCGTGCTAGTCTTGGGCTCTGGAGGATCGCTCTAGCTTGACGCCTTGACTTGAAAGCGATCAGATCTGGCAAACGTCGTCCTGGACGTGGCTGGATGGATGCGACGGAAACTCCAATGAAGAAATCCCCTCGCTTGAGATCAGAAAATCACTCGACCTGCAATCCAATAAAGAACCACCACTACTTCCGATCTGAAAACCTGTGATCTAAAAACTGCCGATCAAAACCAATTTGAAACCGACGAAGAACAATTCGCAGATCAGCAATCAACTGAAAACACTCGCCGTGATCAACCCAGTAATCTGATACCACATGATAAGGATCACGCCGATGATCCTTGAGTTTTGTCCCGATCTTTCACAGCGAGTCAACCCGGATAAATATCTTCCAATCACGCGAAGAACGCAACCTGAAGAAGAGGAACGAATCCAGCAAGCAACGTGAAGAGAATCAACACGCCTCAAACCTGAGCCTGATAATCCTTGATGAACACAAGAACCTTCACAACAATATATTTGATAAACACGGCAGCGCCGTTTCCCCGGAGGGATGATACACGGTGGAACACCACGCGATAGTTTAACTCTAAATTCTGAACCCTCCTAAACCCTAGACTGCTGGCCTCCTTATATAGATGGCCAGAAAACTATTGGGCTTGGACAGGCCCAAACCCAAAACACAAATAAAACTAAGTGGCCCATAACATGACCTGACACACGAAATAACATAAACAGGTATATAAATTGCTGACACAACCTTAGACTAAATTATCTCATATCATAGGTCGTCCTGGCGTGCCAATCTGCAATGAGCTTCCCTCATCTTGGTGGAGTCCTGAAATTGGGCTTCACCTCCTCCTTCGTGCCCATATCAATAAAAGTGGCATGAAGTGTAACGAAACAGTAGGCAAATGGTGTAAAAACAAGCATGGAGCATCAAAAATTATAGATACGTTGGAGACGTATCAAGCATCCCCAAGCTTAACTCCTGCTCGTCCTCGAGTAGGTAAGTGATAACAAAGAATAATTTTTGAGGTGACATGCACCTACACAATCTTGATCATATATGTAAGCATTGTGAGCTGGGATCATAAGAACTTAAAACATGGGCATGAAGATATAATCTTGACAATAGAAACTTAGCAACCATGTTATAAACATGAAAATGAACACAAACAAAAGATCATGAAAATGAAACAATGAAAGTCAAACGTGTGTTCAAATCATAAGGAAAAATATACAAATGGTTTTCAGCTTGTCCTTCATAGAGAGCAAAACATAAATGAATAGGACACCTTCAAGTTTAAGAGGGCGACTAGATACAATGATATGGGCACGAAGGAGGAGGTGAAGCCCAATTTCAGGACTCCACCAAGATGAGGGAAGCTCATTGCAGATTGGCACGCCAGGACGACCTACGATATGAGGTAATTTAGTCTAAGGTTGTGTCAGCAATTTATATACCTGTTTATGTTATTTCGTGTGTCAGGTCATGTTATGGGCCACTTAGTTTTATTTGTGTTTTGGGTTTGGGCCTGTCCAAGCCCAACAGTTTTCTGGCCATCTATATAAGGAGGCCAGCAGTCTAGGGTTTAGGAGGGTTCAGAATTTAGAGTTAAACTATCGCGTGGTGTTCCACCGTGTATCATCCCTCCGGGGAAACGGCGCTGCCGTGTTTATCAAATATATTGTTGTGAAGGTTCTTGTGTTCATCAAGGATTATCAGGCTCAGGTTTGAGGCTTGTTGATTCTCTTCATGTTGCTTGCAGGATTCGTTCCTCTTCTTCAGGTTGCGTTCTTCGTGTGATTGGAAGATATTAATCCGGGTTGACTCGCTGTGAAAGATCGGGACAAAACTCAAGGATCATCGGCGTGATCCTTATCATGGATGATATGGGCACGAAGGAGGAGGTGAAGCCCAATTTCAGGACTCCACCAAGATGAGGGAAGCTCATTGCAGATTGGCACGCCAGGACGACCTATGATATGAGATAATTTAGTCTAAGGTTGTGTCAGCAATTTATATACATGTTTATGTTATTTCGTGTGTCAGGTCATGTTATGGGCCACTTAGTTTTATTTGTGTTTTGGGTTTGGGCCTGTCCAAGCCCAATAGTTTTCTGGCCATCTATATAAGGAGGCCAGCAGTCTAGGGTTTAGGAGGGTTCAGAATTTAGAGTTAAACTATCGCGTGGTGTTCCACCGTGTATCATCCCTCCGGGGAAACGGCGCTGCCATGTTTATCAAATATATTGCTGTGAAGGTTCTTGTGTTCATCAAGGATTATCAGGCTCAGCTTTGAGGCATGTTGATTCTCTTCACGTTGCTTACTAGATTCGTTCCTATTCTTCAGGTTGCGTTCTTCGAGTGATTGGAAGATATTTATCCGGGTTGACTCGCTGTGAAAGATCGGGACAAAACTCAAGGATCATCGGCGTGATCCTTATCATTCAAGTAATTTAAGAACAAGTGAAACCAACAATATGAATCAATCAATGAAAACTTTGGGACAATGCACATTATACTAAGAATGACAACTATGCTCTCTTAATGGTGCATAAAGATAGAAGGTGGTGACTCAACATAAAAGTAAAAGAAAGGCCCTTCGCGGAGGGAAGCAGTGATTGCAAGTTTTATAACCTTCAAAAATTATGGTACTTACCGGCTTTGAGCTCTCATTGCCCCCATCATAAGCATCTTGAATGGTTAGAGTTAATGCGAGAACAATTATGATGCATATGCTTGACAAGTCATAAGTTGAAAACCTCGTGTCCCGTGAATATGAGTACCAAACCTCATGCTACTCAACTTAGAGTCCCAAGCAAGGCTCTTGTCATTGTAAGTATATATGTATCATTGAGAACCGCCAACGGGGTACCTCCGTGCCCGATGACATGGAACAAGCCCACATCAAAATGATAGGACAAGCGGACAATGAACACCTCGACATCTCTTTTATTTACCATTTGTATAGCTTTTTATTTTGAGATGCATCGTCGAATGTCCACTATGGGTATGCTGCAAATTTCCACCATGAATTATGCATGGCTTAGATTGGCGGCCCAGGCGTTTCCCTAACACATATACAAACTCCATGATCCCCATAAGATTCCCAATTCATTTCACACTGCGGGCATCCATAAACAAAAGATCACGATATCAACTCAAAAGAGAAGTGCAATGTTGAAAGCTTGCCCCATGACAACATGGATGGGCTAGTATCCAACTTACAACTTGCAAGCATAACAACTCAACATAAGAGACCACAATGTCAAATTTTTAAGAACAGGAAAAAGTAAAGTGTGCCTTCCGGTTCGTGAGAGCTTTACTGACCAATTTTTGCATAACACTGGTAAGAGTTTAATTTGAAGAGAAAATAAAAGCAAGTCAAATTTACTTGGAATAGCAAATTGCTAGTAGGTATGTATGGTGGACACTTTGGCAAACTTGGTTTTTAGGAGTATGCACGAGTAGAGCTCATACTCAGTACAAGGCGAGGGCTAGCAAAAGACTGGGAGCAACCAACTAAGAGAGCAATAATGGCCATAATCATGCAAAGCGACATTAAAAGAAGCATAAGATGGCATCAAAAGTCAAAAACTAAATGATCATGAAGGCTATTGGCGACTTTGTAAGAGTCTAACATGTGTGAGCATGCGCCAAGTCAACCCGAATAAAGCATCAAGGAGAAAACCAAATAATGCTTCCAAACAATAAAAACAACGCATGATTTTTTCAGAGGCTCATTAAGCAATCTCAGTTATTTGAGACAAGTCATGCTACAGCAAAACCACTAAGCATACTATCAAAAAGACATCAAGCATGACATGAAAAAGCCTAAGCCGCAATCTACACAAGCTCCTTCTTGTACCACTATTTTGCACAAAGCTTTTTCTCTTTTCCAACACCATTTGAATTTTTTTAAGACACCTCTTTTGATGACAACCAATAAAGATCAGAGGCAAAAATACACCTTGATGAAAAGATATAAGAAGATCTGAATGCATATCAAGGCGAAAACGAAAACCAAAAGCAGTAGCAGAAAAAGAAGAACACTCGGTGAACGATAAGGGTGAAAACTGGAGCGTTCTTGTCAAATGAAAACGAGGCACATCTCCTCCAAAGGAAATTTGTTGGGGTCCAACCATTTATTGCAGCAAACAAAACTAAACTAACTAAGAAAACTAAAACAACTGACGCTCCAAGAAAAACACATAGTGCATGAAGCAATAAAAACATAGTGTCTTGAAAGGTGACCTGATTTTTGCCGATGAAGAAGGGGTGCCTCGGGGGCATCCCCAAGCTTTGACGCTTGTACTTCTTGGATATTTCTTGGGGTGATGCATGGGCATCCCCAAGCTTGAGCTTTTGTCCATTCTTCAACTCATCTCATCATTCTCCAATCCCTACACTTGAAAACTTCCTTCATACAAAACTAAACACAAATCTATTAGCAACATTAGTGTAAGCATATCATATAATCAACCTCTTTTTGCTTCAGGTTTCAACCTAAAACCACCACATATAAAGTATATACTACTGTAGCAACTTCCCCAAAAGTTCCGTGATCAAAAGAACTCAAAAGAAAGCGATAAAGCGGCAAACACAAATATTGGCAGAAATCTGTCAAAACAGAACAGCTGACAAAGGCCGAATTTTTGATGGGTTTTCTGTTGCTCAAATCAAAAAGTGTTAAACTAACGAAAGTTTGGATATAACCTGGGACATATGCACAAGAAATCGCAGGTCCAAAATATATACAGAGAATTTATACGAATTTTTACGGTGCAGCACCGAAAACAGTCTCAGGACAGCAACATCCCCAAATCTTTACCTCACTCGAATTAGAGGCTTCTCTTGGCACAACAATAAAATAAAAAGGATAAGGAGCGGTCATTACAGTAGTAATGACTTCCAAGACTCAAATAAAAGAAAAAGTACTGAAAATAAAACATTGGGTTATCTCCCAAGAGTGCTTTTCTTTAACGCCTTTGAGTTAGGCGCAGAAAATTGCGAATCAAGTAATATCAGAAGGGGCATTAAGATCAACTGCAGAAGTTTTGTCAATAAGGCATTGTATTTCATCCACATAAGTTTTAGAAGCCCCTTTGTGATCACGCTTTGGTTCACTCAAATCACTAAAAAGATTTTGGGGACAGATCCAGTCAAAATTATTTTCGAAAGCTTCACACAATCCCAAGAGCTTGCTAGGTATAGGTATTTCGGCTCCTTCATCGTTTGTACTAATAACCTTTATAGGTGAACCGAGCTTATTAAAATGTTTAAGAACTTTTCTAGCTTCAATAAAGACATCTTTAAATTCTAAGCGCAAAGCTTCCAAAATAAAAGCTTTCTTTTCAGGATCTTCAATTTCATGAAGCTTAAGGAACATGTATTGCGTAAAAGGATTAAGACTAGCAAACCTAGTTTCCAACATGTGAATCAAATAAGCAGAAGCAACTTCAATACTAGGAGCTAGCTCAACCAAAGATTTTTCCTCAACTTCCTTATGCATACTAATGTGATAAAAGAACTCCTCAATGTTACTTTTTCCAATAATTGAACCACTACCTACTGAGAGGTCCTCCAGAAGGTACTTAGGGATCAACATGATGAACTAAAAATAAAGGAATAACAACTACCAAGGATTCTAATTTTTTTTGGGTTTTTGATATAAAACGATGCAAGTAAAATAAATAAAGTAAAGCAAAACAATAACAAAGTAAAGGATGTGCATGCGAAAAACTCCCCTTGCAGAGGTCTTCCACTCTTCCCCGGCAACGGCGCCAGAAAAATGTGCTTGGTGCTACCGAGTTGATGAAGTAAATAACCGGCCCGTTGGGAACCCCAAGAGGAAGGTGTGATGAATATAGCAGCAAGATTTTCCCTCAGTTAAGAAACCAAGGTTTATCGATCAGGAGAAGAGCGGACAATACAACTGTAGGTGATGCTTGCTAGTTTGCGACAGCTTCGGACAATTTATATATGGCGCCTCGTCCAAGCTTTGCTTGCTAGCTGCAACGCAGAACCTGCACACAACACAACCAAGTACTTTGCTCCCAACTTGCGATGAGGTTGTCAATCTCACCGGTTTGCTTGAAACAAAGGGTATGAGCGTATCGAGTGGAAAGCAGTAGAAGAATGCGAGTAAAGTAAACAGTGCGAGTAAAGTAAATAGGTGATAGCAATATGATGGAAATAGGACCGGGGTCCACAGTTCACTAGTGGTGTCTCTCCATAAGATAAATAACACATGCTGGGTAAACAAATTACAGTTGGGCAATTGATAGAATAAAGATAAACGTGATATGTCAAGAAGATCACTATGAGATTTACTCTGGGCATTACAACAAAATACATAGACCGTCATCCAACTGCATCTATGACTAATAATCCACTTGTGGCGAATCAATCCGAGAACTCCACAAGTATTAAGTTGCGAACAATAGATAATTGCATTAAGCAAAGTGTGTAATGTAAACAAAGCATATGCCCTTGAGCATATGAATGTTGTTTTCTCCCTAGTAGCAACAGCACATCTACAACCTTAGAGGTTTCTGTCACTCCCCCAGGTTAAATAGAGGCATGAACCCACTATCGAGCATAAATACCCCCTCTTGGAGTCACTAGGAACTACTCGGCCAAGATAGCTACTAACAACGGAGAGCATGCAAGATCATAAACAACATAGAGATAACAAAAGATATATTTCAGTATAGCAACTCAATCATAACACCAATATTCATCGGATCCCAACAAACCAAACATGTAGAATTACATAACGGTGATCTCAATCATGCAGGGCAGCTCATGAGATCTAAACATGAAGCACATGGTGGAGAAGACAACCATCTAGCTACTGCTATGGACCCATAGTCCAAGGTAGACTACTCACTCATCGCTCCGGAGGCAAGCATGCCGATGAAGAAGACCTCCGGTGGCGATTCCCCTCTCCGGCAGGGTGCTGGGAAGAGCTTCTGGACCCTCCCGATCTTCGGGTCGACGGCGGCGGTGGATCGCGATGTGTTCTGGAAAATTGATCGGGTACTTAGGTTTTTTCCATCGGGGGGTCTTTATAGGCGAAGGGGCAGCGTCAGAGGGTGCCCGAGGCACCCTCACACATAGGGGGCGCGGCCAGGGGCTGGGTCGCACCGCCCTGGTGTGTGGGGCCCTCGTGGCCCCCCTCCAACTCCTCTTTGGATCTCTGGAAGCTTCCGGGAAAAATAAGACTTCAGGAACTTGTTTTGTCCAATGCCGAGAATATTTCCTGTGTAGCACTTCTGAAACACAAAAATAGCAAAAAACAGGGAACTGGCACTGTGGCAACTTGTTAATAGGTTAGTTCCGGAAAATGCACAAAAGTGCCATGAAGTGTAACGAAACAGTAGGCAAATGGTGTAAAAACAAGCATGGAGCATCAAAAATTATAGATACGTTGGAGACATATCATGACACTATGTTCTTTTTCCCATGCATATACATGGTATATGTTTGGTGTGATTTGGCAATGTTTTATTTGGATTTTTATTGTGTGACTAACACTGTGCATAAAGTTGAGCTCAGAAAGCATGAGCATGGTGCAACTATGAGTTTCGCTTAATGTAATAGGGTTTGGGGAATAGAATGGGGACGGTAGTTGGCGAAGAATCTGAACAACAGAGGATGGAGACTGAAGCCAAGGCTAAGGAGGCAGCCGATGCAGCAGCAAGGGAACCATTACCACCACCACCACCATTCCTTACGCAGCAGGATTTTGCTCAGTACATGAGGACTGCAGATGAGAGGCAGCGTATGCTTATTGAGTGTCAGATAAAGATGGTGCAGGATGTGATGGACCGTAGTCGTGAAGTTCGAAATGATGGAGTACATGGAGTCTCATTGGCAGATTTCGTAAATACAAGACCACTTCCTTTTGCATCAGCACAGGAGCCAATGGACGCGGAAGACTGGTTATTGGACACTGAGAGGAAACTCAACACAGTAAGTTGCAATGATAGTGAGAAGCTTAGGTATGCCACACATCTGTTATGTGGACCCGCAGCAGCATGGTGGGACAATATTGTGGCTATACATCCTCTAGGAAGGGTATTCACCTGGGAGGAATTCAAGAAGAAGTTCAGTGAATCAAATGTACCAGAGAGTATTATGGAATTGAAGAGAAGAGAATTTGAGAATCTCATGCAGAATGACAAGCCTATTATGAAGTATGTCAGAGAATTCTCTCTTCTATCTCGTTATGCTTCTGAGGACGTAAATACTGATGAGAAGCGGAAGAAACGATTCATGAGGGGACTGCACCCAAGTGCAAGGATACAATTGAGGATGTTAAAGGCAGCAGATTTTCAAGAGCTTGTCGATGCAGCCATCACCATGGAAGATGATTACAAGCAAGTCCAAGAAGATAGGAGGAAGAAGGCCAAGATTGAACCCAGGAGGTATCCAGATGCCAAGTCAACTCCTAATATCAAATTCAAACCCAAGTACAGGTTCGGAGGAAATGGTACACCTCGTGGCACTACAAGCGGGAACAATGATATCATTTGCCGTGGTTGCGGTGCGCGAGGTCATATAGAGAGGAATTGTCATCAACCCAGAATCATTTGTTTTGGATGCAAGAAGGGTGGACATATGATAAAAGACTGTCCTGAAAGGGGCCGGACTGGAGGTCGAGGTACAGGAGGAGGATCACACCGGGGTGGAGGTTTTGGAGGCGGTAAAAGTAAGAGGCCAACTTATGGGAAGTTGAATTGCACTAATCTTGAGGAGGTGAATCAGTCCGACAAGACCGTGATAGGTACGCTTCAGATCCTATCTCATCCCGGCAAAGTACTTTTTGATACTGGTGCTACTACCTCATTCATTTCGCAAGAGTTTGTTGACCTTTATGGGATTCCGTGCAATAAGATAGAATACCCCATTACTGTTTTATCTGCGGGGGGAAAGATCCTAGTCACTCACCTCAGGCAATAGCAGGTCATTTTGATCCGCGATTGCGTTTACCTAGCCGATCTTTTTCTTATCCCTATGAAGGATATGGCTGTAATCCTTGGAATGGATTGGTTAGAGGAGAATGGAGCTCAGATTGATTGCAGAGAGAAAACTGTGTCACTTAAGAGCCCAGGAGGGGGAAGGATAGTATATCAAGGTGATCAACATGCACATGTTGAAGTTCAACTACAACTCAATGCTCTAAAGGAATCCAGACTTGAGGATATTCCAGTGGTTAATGAATTCCAAGACGTATTTCCATAGGAACTACCAGGAATGCCACCAGATAGGGAAATCGAATTTACCATTGACTTAATTCCAGGCACAGCACCTATAGCTCAGGAACCATATAAGATGGGACCAAAGGAGTTGGTTGAATTGAAGGAACAGTTGGACAAGTTAGAGCAGAATGGTTTCATTCAAGAAAGTATTTCACCCTGGGGAACAACTATAATCTTCGTTGATAAGCGGGACAGAGGACATAGGATGTGCGGAGACTACAGAAACCTCAACAATGTCACAATCAAGAACAAATACCCTTTGCCAAGAATACAAGATTTATTTGATCAAGTTAGGGGAGCCGGAGTATTTTCAAAGATAGATCTTCGATCAGGGTATCACCAAATTAAGATCAAGAAGGAGGACGTTCGAAAGACAGCTTTTGTGTCAAGGTACAGACACCATGAGTATTTAGTTGTACCTTTTGGATTGACAAATGCACCCGCGATCTTCATGAACCTCATGAACAAGATCTTCATGCCATATTTGGACAAATTTGTGATAGTATTCATAGATGATATTTTGATCTACTCCAAGGACAAGGAGGAACATGCCAAGCATTTGAGGATTGCTTTAAAGATTCTACGAGAACATCAGTTGTATGCCAAGTTCAGTAAGTGTGAATTCTAGCTAGACCAAGTAGAGTTCCTTGGACATGTGATCAGTAAAGAAGGTATAGCAGTAAAACCAAGCAAGGTAGCATCTGTTTTGGAATGGGAGTCACCGAAGAATGTCAAACAGATCAGGGGATTTTTGGGAATGGAAGGATACTACCGAAGGTTTATAGAAGGATTCTCTAAGATTGCAGGACCGATGACCAAGTTACTCCGGAAGAATACACTGTTTGTTTGGTCGGATGAATGTGAGGAAAGTTTTCAAACACTCAAGGAGAAGCTAACCACAACACCTGTGTTAGCCGTACCAGAAACTGGCAAGGACTATACCGTATATTGTTATTCATCCAAGAACGGACTTGGATGTGTTTTGATGCAAGATAGAAAGGTGATAGCATATGGGTCGAGACAATTACGACCACATGAAGTTAATTATCCAACACACGATCTGGAACTAGCAACCGTAGTATTTGCATTAAAAGGATGGAGGCATTTTCTTTATGGAGCTAAGTGTGATCTCTATACAGATCACAAAAGTCTCAAATACTTCTTCACTCAGAAGGAATTGAACATGAGGCAACGAAGATGGTTAGAATTGATCAAGGATTATGATTTGACCATCAACTATACACCGGGGAAGGCCAATGTGGTAGCCGACGCTTTGAGAAGAAAGAGTATAGATACTCAACCGATGAACCGAGAACTTCCCAAGGAATTTCTTATGGATTTAGAGAGGTTGGAGATTCAATGTCTTGAAGTACAATCTTTAGGTAGTTTAGCTACCGAGAAGGTAATGGAAGAACAACATAGTGATCTCAAGTATACAATAATTCGAAGACAAGATGAAGATGCATTTATTGCCAAAGAAATCTGCAGGATTGAGGAAGGTAGACCATCAGAATTCCGTTTAGGTCATTTCAATTCACTTTGGTTTCATGACCGAATATGTGTGCCGGACATACCGGAAATCAAGGAATTGATACTTAAGGAGGTGCACGAAACACCATATTCTATACACCCGGGGAGCACCAAGATGTACATGGATCTTAAGGAATTATTTTGGTGGAATAATATGAAGCGGGAGATAGCCAAGTTCGTATCAGAATGTCATACCTGTCAGAGAGTGAAGGCAGAACATTAGAGTCCTGCTGGAATTATGCAACCTTTAAGTATTCCCGAGTGGAAGTGGGAAGAGATATTCGAATGGACTTTATCACGGGATTACCACTGACACCGAAGAAGAAGAAGGACATGATATGGCTAATAGTTGACCGACTGACTAAAAGTGCACATTTCTTAGCTGTCAATCAGAAGGATTCCAGAGAAAAGTTAATAAACCTATATGTTCAAGAGATAGTAAGCAGGCATGGAGTACCAAAGACAATAGTATCGGATCGAGGATCCGTATTCACTTCAGCTTTTTGGATGCAATTACATGAAGCTTTAGGATCCAAACTGGACTTTAGCACTGCTTACCACCCATAGACGGGAGGCCAAACTGAAAGGACCAATCAGATTTTGGAGGATATGCTCCGAGCATGTGCTCTAGACTTTGAAGGATCATGGGAAGAACACTTACCACTGGCAGAGTTCTCTTATAACAATAGTTACCAAAGCAGTATTCAAATGGCACCATTTGAAGCAATTTATGGGAGGAAGTGCCGATCACCTATTTGTTGGTATGAACCAGGAGCCAGTAAGGAGTTTCATCCAGACTACGTCAAGGAGAAACAACATGTAACTGATGTCATTCGAGACCGATTAATGATTGCCCAAAGTCGACAGAAATGCTATGCAGATTCCAAGAGGAGGATATGGGAACCGCAGGTTGGGGACATGGTTTATCTAATGGTTAGCCCCATGAAAGGAGTACACCGTTTTGGAGTCAAGGGAAAGCTTAGCCCAAGATATACTGGACCGTTCAAGATTCTGAGTCAGAGTCGAGGAGTAGCCTTTGAGTTAGAACTGCCCAAGGAACTATCCAAAGTTCACAATGTGTTTCATGCTTCTCAACTTCGAAAGTGTATGAAGACACCGGAAGAAACTATATCCTACGATGAGATTGAATTGCAAGCTGATTTGACTTATGTTGAAGAACCATCAAAGATTTTGGCAGAGAATTGGAAGCAACTCCGTAATATAGCCATCAAGTATTGCAAGGTACAATGGAAACATTACCCGAAAAGAGAAGCTACTTGGGAAAAGGAAGAGGAATTGAGAACAGCCTATCCAGATTTCTTCAGGTACATCTTACCCCAAACTTCGGGACGAAGTTTATATTAAGGGGGGAAGTCCGTAACATCCCAGAACGTAGGACAACTCCGGGGTAGACTAGAAGGGCTTTTGTGCATTGCATCTGAAATTATGGGATTTTTTCGCGCTTTTGTTACTAAAACCTAAGAGTGATCGAATCTCTCTTCGAGGGCAAATGGTGAACTCTCGAAGTGCGAAAGAATTGGACATGATCTCTTTTGATCCATGGTTGTGAGAAGTGATGGCTTAAACCACTAAAACCCTAGCTATAAGCTTTGGAGTTTGAACTAGGATATAAATCAAGTTTGAATTTGAATGGTTGAACTTAGAATTAAAAAAAGGCACATTTAGAAAGGATAAACATTAATAAAGAAGAAATAGATGGAAATATAAACATCAATAAAGTTTAGAGAAAACTTAAACTTTATTGATCATCAACACATATTACATTGTCTTTACATAATTCATGAATAAAAGAATATTACAACTTGGAAAGAATCAAAGACAATTACAACAAGAAGAAATGAAAGATTACAAGTCACTAAATTCTAAAAGAAAACTAAAATTCTTCTTTCTTTCTTTCCTTTCTTCTTTTTTTGATCTTGGCACCTACAACAAAATAAATAGAAATAGCAAGTTTTGCCAAGGTAGCATTTACCAAGTGGCATTCAAAAATAACAAGCCACTGTAGATAATCATCAGAAGGTTGATCTTATCACCAAAGCTCGGGTAGAAATATCCCAAGCCAGCCGAGATGGGCAAGGTAGCTCACAGCAGCATAGTCACCATATGCATGCACTCAGGTGTCACACACCCAAGTCACAAGACCAAGTATAAAAGCATCACAGATGTGAAACTTGCTCGGCTAAAGATCACAGTCGACCAAGAACAGCACCACCACACCACCAACATCAACACCCAAGAACACCATCACCATCAAGATCACATCACCACCACTGAATCACTACCACACAGTCAATCCTGCTCATGTGTTGAGCAACAGGGAAGATTCACACCCCAGCACATCATCAAATAAACCATCTAGCAAAGCCAAAGGCCAACATGGTCACATAGTTCAACTAGGAACTAGGTCAAGCAGCTAGGAGGAGCAGGCTTGCCACAAGAAGCAGGAAATCAGAATAATTCCAGAAGAACAAGCTACTCTTCTGCAGCAGGTTATTATTAAACCACAGCACACATGAGTGCTGGGAGAGAACTCACAAGTTATTCTCCCAGGCAGACTGCACAGAGCACAACCACACAGAGATCAAGCAAAGCTTGA
The DNA here is from genome assembly GCA_007115705.1 of Dactylis glomerata. Classification (NCBI taxonomy): domain Eukaryota; kingdom Viridiplantae; phylum Streptophyta; class Magnoliopsida; order Poales; family Poaceae; genus Dactylis; species Dactylis glomerata. The sequence continues at coordinate 2,318,580 of QXEO01002102.1, forward strand.
TGAAACAAAGGCTTTGGTCATCATTTGGATGTCCAGGAGGCCAAGACCTTGGAGACAAGGCCATCCACAACACCTACTCCCTAACACATAACTTATCTGGGAATTTCTCAAAGGAAATACTCACAGAAGTAAGAGCAAGGCTAGGAGTGGCGCATGGGTTGCCTAGCTACCAAGACTAAGGCCTAAAACCTAGAAAAACCATCAGCTCTGTCAAAAAAAATTGACCAAATTCAGTTAAGCATTTGGGAAAAGTGGACAGGGACACTTTCAATCAAATAAGCCACCAGCAGACCACCACAGGGGGTGATCTACTCTCAAGAGCACCAAACTTAACACCCACAGTAACTGTGAACACCTCAAGGAGGCATCACAGTAAAGCAGTTAGCCAGAAGCTACTGCAAGAGCCATAATAGCAGGCATGAAAGATTGCATCACAGCTAGGTAGAACCAAGCTCAACAAAATAGTTGCATCACTAAAATCAGCACAACAGAACCACTGCAAGAAAGTGCAGTGAGACTGTTAACATCACCAGCCAATTAACAATAGCATTCAGAGATAACTAAAACACATAGTTATCCATGCACTTGATCAGATTGATCAAGACTAGTCACTAGCAACATATTAACTAATCAAGCAACAGCAGCAAATGATTGATTCAACAGTAAAAGGCCACCATAGTATGCCGTTAACTAAATCAGCAAGTTAATTGAAACTATGACTGAAACTGACAATAGCAGCTAAGACAAGCATGATCAAGTATAACAGCAGGATCATGGAGCCTAATAACACACATCACAGCCAGTTAATCTCACAGCATAAGTGCAAGCTTAGGGAGAAGCCCCAGTGCAGCAGAGGTAGGAGAACTTGGCCAGCACAAGCTCCAGATGAGCATGGCCAGTGCAAGCTCCAGGTGAGCTTAGCCAGTGCAAGTTCCAGGTGAGCTTAGCCAGCGCAAGCTCAAGGTGGGCATGGCCAACGCAGAGCAAGCTCCAGGAGGGCATGGAGCAAGCTCCAGGAGGGGAGCAGACTCCAGGAGATTACAGAGAAGTACAGAGGGGAAGAAGTGGAGGAGAAGCACTTACACGACGCCCAGGAGATACCACCATGGCATGGCGAGGCAGTGCCCGCGCGGCCACGATGGCATCAAGCCAGGGGAAGTCGCTGATGACACGTCGACGAATCACCCAGCTCACCAAGCACAGATCTCGCCGAGGACAAGGCCTAGCAACTCGAGATCAAGCTCGAGGTTGCCATGGCCAAGGTCCAGGGCTTCGGAGGTGAAGGGGATGCGAATGTCTGGGAAGCAATCGACAAGATCTCACGGACAGGCGGAATCGCCATCGCCTGATCTATCGATTAGACACCATCTCAGCGGTGGATTCCGGCGGAGCTCATCGGAATCAAGCATGGCGGCGGCGAGGCGACGCAGTCGCTAGGGGGAGCGTGAGAGAGAAGACGACGTGGGTGAGCGAGGGGGAAGCGACCGGTCGGGATGACCGGGCCGCTGGTCGGGTTCGACCAGAAGCCTGGCGCCGATAGGTGGGCCAAGGCTGGCAGAGAGAGAGGTGAGAGGGAGAGGTTTTGATCAAAATTTTAGAAACAAAAATTGAATTAAAGAAAAGGGTTTTCCTAGAAAAAGCTTTTCAACACCCAATTAAAAGCAAAAAAATAAATTGGATTTCTGCAAAAATAACTTTAATTGATTTTGACCTTTGTAATCACTTAAATAGTGATATTAGGAGTAAAAGAAGGTTTATTCATAATTGCCTTATGAACTTTTCTTTTAAAAGAAAAACCTCTAGAAATGATTTAAATACAAAAGTAAAAGGGAAAATAACATTCTTGAGATCAAACCAAGAAATTCATCCAAGAATTTATCTTTAGTATTCTTGAATGAATTTCACTTAATATATACTCTGATAAATTCATAATTAGAGTATATACACTTTTAATAAATCATCTCAAGAAAAAAATAATAGGAAAGAGAACTTAAAAGGTTCTTTCTCTAAATATGAACATCTAAGAACAACCTAATTAGAATAGAACTTATTATCAAGATTGAACTCCATTCCAGGGTATTGAAGAATATTCTTGAATGAAGCAATTGATAACATATACTCTTTAAAATCATAAAAGGAGTATATAAACCCTAGGATAAGAATAAAACACTTCTGGGGGGTTTAAAGGGAATACACACACTTTAAAAGAGCATGCATTATTTGAATCTTTAACCATTGCCCTTATCGGACAATGATGTTGTTTTCCAGAATCCGAGGTCCCGGGTCACTTCAACAAATCCAACTGCACTACCTTGCAGTTTGCAGACAAGTTCACTCTTGCTCATATCTCTTGTTTATCTTTAACAAAGTACTTGCAAATATACCGGTGGTATTATTGTTATGATTGCATTAAAAAGCAAAGGTTCTGCTTTTCTGGAATGAATATGATTAGTGGTTAGCAATCATAATGATCGTCGACCTAGGAAGGTGGGTAGTGGGACCATGGTAAGAGTATGGTGGAGGTCCCACTGTACCGGGAATGTTCACCTAGGACTAATAACCAATGTCGCCAGTGATTCTTGTGCCATAAAATACGGTCAACCATAGGGTCTAGAATGGGATGGAAGAGTCAGCTGCATCTTTTCCCTCATGCATATCAACGGACGCGCCGTTTTGGAGAAGTTGTCTCCCTGCGCGGAGCTTCGGGATGGGTGGATTCCCCCTAATGAATTCACGATTCTAGCGGTCTATGATGGATTGCGGCAACGACAGGGGTAGAGTGCTGAGGCCGGTGTTACCACAGGGCATAACCAAACCAGTGGGGGTAACTCATTGTCTAGGAAAGGCGAGTATGCCGAGGTCGGCAACTACCAAAAGTGTAGACCGGCGAGGGTAGCGAACTGAAGTTGGAGCCGCAAAAGGGTGGGTATGCACGGTCGCGGGAAGGAACAGTGATTGGCTCTGATCAACGGCTGGGCCCCATACCAAGGAAGTATGGACGGGAAAGTACGCCCGGTTGTGCAGCAAAGTATTGATCTCCTATGGGTACAAGTGACCACCTCTGCAGAGTGTACAAAAAGTATCAAGATACTCCCTGTTCCGGGAAGGAGCTACGAACACGGCAGGAAAGGAGCCCATCGAAGCTCTAATCAACCTGTGAAGACTGACGGACATAGTTCTTTAAATAAAATCAATCTTTGAAGAAATGCTTACAAAAAACTACATTTGACCTAAGACTTTCTAGTCTATGGTCGTAGCTAGTGCATCAAACACCTCTATGCTATTAAATGAACTTGTTGGGTAACGCTCGTTACTCACTCCACTCCCTTTTAACCCTTGCTTAGACTCGGAGGGCCAGTTTGAAGAAACCGAAGGAAGCCCGGAGAACTACGAGGAGGTCTACTACGAAGAACCGGATCTATCAGGAGGAGTCAAAGGCGCCGATTACACCATCTCGTATGGTCCCGACGAAGGAATCGAGGAGGAGGCCGACACTTAGAACCGTAGGATAGAAACTTTGGTCGCACCGGACACCTAGAATAAAGCGACTAGAGTTAGGTATCATTTTTAAGTTTACTACTTTCAGTTGTAGCTAAGGTTTGTAGTATCAACTTAGAACCACCTAGTGTTCCTCTTTGGACCGAGGAGGAACTGGAGTCCTTTGTAACATTATGGCTTGTAATATTTAGTGCTTGAATAAAGACCGCTATGTTTCTGTTGTACCACTCTGAGGGATGTAATATTTGTAAATTGGTACTTCACGAGTGTTATGTCAACGACTTGTATACTACAACATGCAGTGGTATGCTGGGTCACCACAGCATGGAGTTCAGAGACCAGTTACTTCCTCACCAAAGTATTATCACCATCTAAGCAGCATTACCCGCATTATCAAAAGTTAGCATACAATGTGTTCACAACAGCAAGGAAGCTACGACAGTATTTCGCAGTGCATCCAATCATAGTGGTCAATGAATCCCCACTATCAAACATACAGAATAACCCTTAAGCGACAGGACGAGTCTCCTTATGGGGAATCAAACTTTCCCCTCTAGACATCATGTACGAGAAAAGAAAAGCTATCAAATCCCAAGTGCTGCTAGACTTTATAGCAGAGTGGTTAGAACTACAAAACACATGACCACCTGATCTATCAAGTGTTTGGACAATGTACTTTGACGGATCAAAAAGGGTTCAAGGAGCAGGAGTAGGAGTAGTCTTAATATCTCCGCAAGGGGACAAGCTAAAATATATGTTAAGGATGAGTTTCCCACAAGCTTCCAACAACGAAGCCGAGTACGAGGCCCTGCTACACAGAATGAAGATGGCCAAAGCATGTTGAGCAACTCGACTAAAAATATTTGGGGACTCGAATCTCGTAGTCCAGCAGGTGATGAACCGTTGTGACGCCACCAGCGACACCATGACAACATACCGAAATTTATACTATTACCTGGAGGGAACTTTCGACAGATGTGAAGTCTCACATGTCATCAGAGCCAACAACGAGGAAGCTGATAATCTGGCAAACATTGGGTCTCAATGCCTGCCCATACCGCCAGGAGTTTTTTGGGAGGAAATCGTCAAGAGATCAATAAAAGGCAGCAAAACTTCAGGTCCAGGAGAACCAAGTCAACATGTGACATCAGGCTCGGGGGCTAGCAAAACAGGAATGGAGATCACAACAGAACCAGAGGAGGTCATGATGATTGAAGAAACTTGAATGCAACCATACTTAGCATATATGACAAACAAAACACTACCCAAAGATACAGTCGAAGCACGAAGGATAATATGAGGATCCAAAGCTTTTGTCGTACTACAGGGAAAACTGTACAAGAAGAGCATAACTGGCGTGTTGCAACGATGTGTCACCCCACAAGAAGGGCAAGTTATATTAAAGAACATCCACACAGGAGTCTGTGGCCACCATGCAAGTAGCCGAGCCATAGCAGCCAAAACTTTTCGAGCAGGATTCTACTGGTTAACAACAATTGAAGATGCAAAAGACATCGTCCGAAGATGCGAGGCTTGTCAACAATTCACGTCCCGACCTCATGCACCGGCAGGAGAACTCCAACCAATACCACTGTCGTGACCTTTCGCACAATGGTGTTTGGACATGGTAGGGAAGTTGCACAAGTCATGGTCCAGAGGACATGTCTATATGTTGGTAGCAGTCAATAAATTCACCAAGTGGATAGAGGCAGCCCCAGTAACAAGTCATGATTCCACAACAGCAATCAACTTCATCTAGTCGATAGTATTTTGCTTTGGAGTACCTCATAGCATCATCATAGATAACGGCACGAACTTCACGTCCAAGGAATTCAAAGGGTACTGCGAGAGTATGGGGATCAAATTGAAAGTTGCATGTGTTGCACACCCAAAGACAAACGGGCAAGTCAAAAAAGCAAACGACATGATATGCAATGGAATATAGAAGAGGTTGCTAGCGCCACTAGAAAAAGCCAAGCATGCTTGGGTAGATGAGTTACCCTCCATGCTCTAGAGTTTGAGAACTACGCCTAATGCAGCTACTCAAGAGAGACCTTTCTTTCTAGTCCATGGCGCAGAAGACGTGCTTCCATTCGAAATTACCCATGAAGCTCCCAGAATTGCAGCTTACAATGAAACGACTTCTACTGATGCGCTGCAAGATGATGTTGACGTGCTCGATGAAGCAAGAGACATAGCGCTAGATGGAGCTACACAATATCAGCAAAGTTTGCAAAATTATCACAGTACTCGAGTTCGACCCCGCTCTTTCGTAGTGGGTGATTTAGTCTTACGACTCAAGCAGGACGGCCATGGCAAATTAGAGTCACCATGGGTGGGACCCTACATAGTGATAGAAGTCATACCAGGAGGAGCGTATCGGCTACAAGACAAGAAGACAGGAAAAGATGAAAGCAACCCGTGGAACGCAGAGCAACTTCGGCATTTTTACGCATAAGAATACTTCGCTGATAAAATTCGTGACAACAGCAAATAGAGAACTTTGAGTTATGACCCTCTAAACCCTGAACACGAGGCCACAGGTCGGGTTTCTTGGGTCAACTCTACGATATGTAAATTTCCACTCGGGGGCTTCAACTCTCGAGTCGTTATGATAAAACAGTATAAATATTATTGAGATCATGTATCCATGTTTTCTCACGAGTAATTATGGGATTGTTCACAACACTACATTCGGCAATCAAAAAGCAACCAGCAAACAAAAAGCACATTGATGCTCAAGTAAACCACCTCGGAACATTGATAGTTCCATTGGTCTCATAAGTAAGGACGATGCCATAAAAGCAGGGTTCATCACATATAATTATTACACCATTCGACCAAAGAGTACAAGCAAAAGGATTACATCAAAAAGAAGACAACATTTATTGAAAGTGTACTTCTGCCTCATACTTCTTCTGGCACTATGTGCAATCGAAGATCTTCACGTCAAACTTTGACGTACCGTAGTGGTAGTTGAAGACCATGAAGAAACCCTGATGCAATTCATGATCCTCTGCAAATTGGGGCCAGCCGCCCCTGAAGTACATCTCGCCACGACCATCATAATACACCTCCACTTCATATGGAGTTCCTCCTCCAGACTCTTCGCGCAGGATGGCCTCACAGAGTTCACACCCGTCCATAAATTTAGTGAACTTGAGCGGAACACGCTGCTACTCATGGCATTGAGCACCAGCGATATCAAAGAAGGAGAAAAGATTGACATGAGGAGGAGGAGAAGCATTGCAAGGAGCAGTATTTGCATCCACAATTTGGTGAGCAATAGAAGAGGAAGGCTTAGGTTTGTTCTTACTCCCCAATGGGCGGCCGGGCACCGCTTCATGGGCATGGCAGATGACGAAGCCACCATGGACAAATCCTTGGGCTTGTTCTTACTGCCGCGCGGACGGCCGCGCCCATGCTTCTCCATCACAGCGCCGGCGTATAGGTTGATAACATCGGCGTCCGCCATTAGAAGATCTGCTTCGCAAGAAGAAAACCATAGACGAGATTTGAAGGGAGAAGATGATGCGGTCGAGGAGACCTACAGTGGAAGGTTTAGGGTTTCCCTTGGCAAGCCAGGGCCCCTCATTTATAAGGTACATTTCATGGGCCTTTACAAACTAAAGGTCCAATTAAATTACGGGCTTTAACGTTTCGTCCAGAAGAAAGAAGAAACGGTAGGAAAGCAATAAAGGTTTATCGCTATGCAAGAAAAATAAGTTGTGAAGAAGAAATACTTGAGTCTATAATAGGCTGCAAGCACCCTCTTATAGCCTCGGAGGCTACTACCATCGGGAGCGCTAGGCGCGCACCCGACGAAATTAAGCAAAAGAATGATGCAGCTGGGAGGATGAGAAGACAGAATACTTGAGCCAATACTTGAAAAACTTTCGACTATAGCCTCGGGGGCTAATACCATGGGGAGCACTGGTCATGCACCCGATGACGATAGAAAACTTTAATTACTAATCAAAAGAATCATCAAATTTATTGTCGACAAGGTTAACCCGTCGTGGTTTCACTACCATCGGGAGAGATTTGCAACTTGTTGAAAAAACAACTCGATGATTTTATACATTGAAACAGTCGAACAAGGCTGGAGCAATTAAAAGATTTGATTCTCGAGTTGCGTCATCGCGACAAAACATGAATGCCGTGATTGTAATAAATCATGAAGGTAAGACCCAAGGATCCATCCTGTGTGGCCTAGTATATGCACCTGAATGCGCTCTGCTAGTAATTTCCGTATCTACGATGCGAAGAAAAATCCCGGTGGATGCACTGGGTACCCTGAGAATTACTGGGATCTTTTCTTTGTAAGTCCTAAATGCGGCAAAAGATTGGGTTTGACCAGGTACCAGACTCAAGTCCAGGGGCTTAAGTCTAAAGTAGGTAGCAAGTTTCTGCTCCGGTAGTTAACTGGTTTTATGATCCGTCAGATAAGCCAGGCTTGTTAACCAAAATCCCCTTGAGAAGTAAAATAGACTATTTAAAATGAAATACAAGAAAAAGAAGAAGTCGAAGATTGAACAAGTCAAAGATATGAAGATTTGAGATTCAACCCGAATCTACAATTCTGGTAGAATCTCGGGGGCTACTGACAAGGGTATAGCTAATAGAGCCCATTATCTGTGTACCCCTGAGGCCCGTTAAGCCAGGCCGGGCATAGTCATAGTCGAAATACGAGTCTGTATCGTATAAGGATGTTGTAATTTGTATTGAACCCGACCGGTTCCTTGAGACCTGGCCACCTATATATAGGGGCCAGGAGAGGCCGGCCAGGGATAGATTAAGATTGAGCCAAGTTCAGTACCACACTTATTCTCGATACACACCTTGTTTGACTGATCTTTACCTTCGAGTTCATCTGACGCCCTCTTCCCCCGATCCTAAGTCCTTCATCTAGGACATTTGTCGAGTTAACCCTCATCAAGGTGTCTCCATAAAGATAAATAACATGTTGGGTAAACAAATTACAGTTGGGCAATTGACAAAATAAAGAATGCATAGCAATGCATGTACATGTCATGAAGATCACTATGAGATTCACTTGGGCATTACAACATAATACATAGAGCGTAATCCAATTGCATCTATAACTAATAATCCACCCACAGGATATCATCCGAATAGCCCTTGGGTATTAAGTTGCAAGCAACAGATTATCGCCTTAAGCAAAGTGTGTAATGTAAACAATACAAATATCCTTGAACAAAAGATTGTTGTTTTCTCCCTAGTAGCAACAGCACATCTACAACCTTAGAAGTTATTGTCACTCTCCCAGATTACTAGAGGCATGAACCCACTATCGAGCATAAATACTCCCTCTTGGAGTCACTAACATCTACTCCGCCAAGATATCTACTAGCAAAGGAGAGCATGTAAGATCATAAATAACATAGATATGATAAATCAACAATCAACTTGACATAGTACTCAATATTCATTGGATCCCAACAAACACATGTAGAATTACATAACAATGATCTTGATCATTAGCCAGCTCACAAGATCTAGACATGAAGCACATGGAGGAGAAGACAGCCATCTAGCTACTGCTATGGACCCATAGTCCAAGGTAGACTACTCACGCATCACTCCGGAGGCTGGCATGGTGATGAAGAAGGGCTTCGGTGATGATTCCCCTCTCCAGCAGGGTGCTGGGAAGAGCTTCTAGACCCTCCCGATCTCGGGACGACGATGGCGGTGGCTTGCAGTATGTTTCGTGGAAAAGTATTTGTCCCATTAGGGAATTTATAGGCAGAAGGGCAATGTTAGGGGGTGGACCAGGGGCCCACACCACCTGGTGGCGCGGCCAGGTATGGCCCACGCCACGCTATGGTGCGGTCGCCTCCTGGTTCCCCTTCATCTCTCCTTTGGACTCCGTCTTCGTGTCAGGTAAATAGGAACTTCGGCTTTCATTTTGTCCAATTCCGAGAATATTTCCTGTGTAACTTTTCTAAAACACGAAATAGCAGAAAACAGGAACTGGCACTATGGCATGTCGTTAATAGGTTAGTTCCAGAAAATGCATAAAAATGCCACGAAGTGTAAACAAAACACAAAGCAATTGGTGTAAAACAAGCATGGAGCATCAAAAATTATAGATACGTTTGCGACGTATCAGTGGTGAGTATCTTAAGCTTAATGCCTTTTTTTCAAAAAATGATATCTCTCACTGTGTCTACTATCCACACACACACATCAACAGAATGGTAGTGCTGAGCGTAAACATCGTCATATTGTTGAGACTAGCCTTACATTACTTTCTCATGCCTCTGTTCCTTTCACTTCTGGAGTGATGCTTTCATTACTGCATGCTTTCTTATTAACAGCATGCCCACTCGAGTCATTGATATGCAAACTCCGCTTGAGCGTTTACTTGGCGAAATTCCAAACTATACTTTTTTCAAAGTCTTTGGTTGTGCCTGCTGGCCCAATCTCCGCCCTTATAATAATTATAAACTCGAGTTTCGTTCAAAAAAGTGTGTGTTCTTAGGGTACAGTCCTCTCCACAATGTTTATAAATGTCTTCATGTTCCTTCTAATTGGCTCTACATTAGTCGAGATGTCATATTTGATGAAACTGTGTTTCCTTTCTCTAATTCGCCGTCCTCTGAGTCTCCCACCCAATGGCATTTAGTAGGAGAGGGGGTTTGGCCGGAGCAACTTCGGGCGATAGTGAACTCCGGCCATGGACAATTGCGCTGATTTGCTGCGATATTCGGACGAGGAACGATATCAGCAGGTGAACCAGAGCAAGGGAAGAAGAATAGGCCAAGAGAGAGAGTGCAGGGTGGTCTGACCTCACCGATTTTGGAGTTCTTGCCTGCGGTAATGGCGGATACTGACGGGAAAATTTGCCGGCCTAGCAGTGATTCGGGTGGGGGAAAAGAGGGTAGAAGGAAGAGAGGGGGCCGGGCTTTAAAGGGGAGGGCTTGGAGAGGACGTTGGGGCTCGGGTTCCTATGGGAGGTGGGGGAGATCGTGCGACAATAGCGGGAGAAGTGGATGGGAGGTTGAGGAAGGATATGATAGGTGGGGCCGGCCTATAAGTGAGAGGAGGGAAAAGGAGAGGGTACCGGTTGGGAAGACTGTCCGGTGGGCCGTGGGCCGCAAGTAGGGCTGGGCCGAAATGGCTCCCCGAGGCCCTTTTTTATTTTTATTTTGTTTTCTTCTTTTCTTTTTTCATTTTCTTATTTGAAAATTTTTAAAGTCTATTTTGATTCAAAAATGATTCAAACCTTTTTAGCAAAATTTAAAGAAAATATCAGTGCAAATATTATTAAATTATGAACACTTTGGCACTGATTTTCTGGAAACAAAATTTGAAAATTTAAAATGCTCCACATAAGCTCATAGGGCATATTATAAATGGATTTTTATGGATTTTGTTTGAATACCTCTTTTTGAAATATTTTGAAGGGAAAGCTCATAAATAGAGTTTGAAGCCATTGAGGTAATATTTTCTTGTCCCACTGACTAAGTTATAAAAATATTTTATGCTCTTTGGCCTATATGGCTACTTGGGCATTGTTTATCAAAGTAGGAGTTAGGGTTTTATTTATCCAAGGAAAATACTTTCATAATTTCAAAACCTTGAAAACAATATAGTTTTGTTGAAAACATTTGGTTGACCAAAATTTTAGTAAAACCCTTTTTAAGAAAATAATTTTTAAATATTGCACAAAAAGTTTTAATTCTTTGTGAATTTTCAATCAACACAAACAATTCATTAAATTTATTTTTTTAATCCCAAATTTGGAAAATTCTGGGATGTTACAAGGGTCAGCGTTGGAGTTTATTTCAAACGCAGTGCATGATCATGGGAAAAGCGTGCAAGCTCATGGTGGATGGTGGTAGCTACTGTAATGGCACCAGTAAGGCTGTGGTGACGACTTTGGGTTTGTCGGCATGGCGTATTTCTGAACCTAAGCATGTTGCATGGTTAAATAGCTGTTGTATGCTAAAAGTTACTCATAAGGTACGCGTGCCATTTACAGTTGGTGATTATGTTGATGAGGTGGAGTGCGTTGTGTTGCCATTGAAGGTGTGTGGGCTGTTATTTGGACATCAATGGCAGTATGATCGCAATGTTACTCATGCTAGGAGAGCAAATACATATTATTTTCTGCATGATGGCAAACAACAGAGTTTGAAACCTATGCATGATGATCAAATATAGTCTGATGTTGAGCTGGTGGTACACAAGGAGAAGTTGCGCAAGGCTGAGCCAAGTCTGGGCTAGCTATGCCACAGCCTGAGGAGCATGATGCACGGAGCGTTAGTGTTGCCATTGTTTCAGCCATGCCTGTAGATGACAAGCCAGTTGTATTTGTTAGTGACAAGCCGGTTGAAGTTAAGCCTCTAATTGATTAGAAGAAGGATATTCTAGTTTGTGTTGACACAGGTGTTCAGACCGATGAGAGTTGTTATGATTCAGTCCCGGTGCATATGGTGCCACAGGTTTATGATCGTCGCCGTTATGTCAGCGCACATGTGATATGGCAAAGGTGTCCGATCTTTCGATGAGATGAGGATAGTTCGATTTGTTGGTTGAGTTCATGCTTGACAATCCGACTACACGCGCAGAGCTCGTGCGCCAATGCGATTGCTGGGACAATCTCCGGGAGTTACCGATCTTGCGGATGCACGATCAGCCTGACCAGCGAGGGTCTTAATTCATACATTCAAGTCTTCATTCTTCATTATGGTGGCTTCAAAGTTCTGAAATCCTTGCTTGCAGCGTCCTCTTCAATCCTCTCATGCTCGCTGCCATCTCCATGCATGTTTCATGCTCCAATGCTTGTCCCTCTCATCCATGCTCGGTCCATCATTCCTAAGAGTAACAAACACATCTGATTTAGGCAACATCATATTCTCATATATGTAAGAGAGAGTTCCAAGACACGAAAGTACCTGATAGTTATGTTTCTTGGCACAAGCTCGAGTGATGGGTCCTTGTATTTGCTCCACTGTAGGTGTAGCGGGTGTATCAATAGATGGGATGTCCTCATCATGCCCCCTTCTTGAATTGAAGTCGTCCTTGACGCAATCTCATCTTCTTCACCAAAGTAAGGCCTCAAATCTGCAATGTTAAATGTAGGACTAATCGAACCAAAATCTGCAGGAAGCTCAAGTTTATATGCATTATCATTAATTTTCTCTAACACCCTAAAAGGACCATTAACATGTGGCATTAACTTAGACATGCACAAATCAGGAAAACGATCTTTGCGCAAATGCAACTGATACGTCTCCAACGTATCCATAATTTTTGATGCTCCATGCTTGTTTTTACACCATTTGTTTAGTGTTTTGTTACACTTCGTGGCATTTTTATGCATTTTTCGGAACTACCTATTAACGAGATGCCACAGTGGCAGTTCCCTGTTTTCTGCTGTTTTTGTGTTTCAGAAAAGTTACATAGGAAATATTCTCGGAATTGCACAAAACCAAAGCCAGTCGTCCAACTATTTCACGGAGCTTCCAGAACACTGAAGAGGAGATGGAGCCGGACCAGAGGGTGGCCACACCACCAGGGGCGTGGCCCACCCCTGGCCCGCGCCGGCCTGTGGTGTGGGCCCCCTGGTCCACTTCAGACGCCGCCTCTTCGCCTATAAAGACCCCCCGACGGGAAAAACCTAAAGACCCGATAACTTTTCCAGAACACATCGCGATCCGCCGCCACCATCGACCCGAAGATCGGGAGGGTCCAGAAGCTCTTCCTGGCACCCTGCCGGAGAGGGGAATCGCCACCGGAGGTCTTCTTCATCGCCATGCTTGCCTCCGGCGCGATGAGTGAGTAGTCTACCTTGGACTATGGGTCCATAGCAGTAGCTAGATGGTTGTCTTCTCCACCATGTGCTTCATGTTTAGATCTCGTGAGCTGCCTTACATGATTGAGATCACCGTTATGTAATTCTACATGTTGTGTTTGTTGGGATCCGATGAATATTGGTGTTATGATTGAGTTGATGTGCTGAATATTATCTTATGTTATCTCTATGTTGTTTATGATCTTGCATGCTCTCTGTTGTTAGTAGCTATCTTGGCCGAGTAGTTGCTAGTGACTCCAAGAGGGGGTATTTATGCTCGATAGTGGGTTCATGCCTCTATTTAATCTGGGGGAGTGACAGAAACCTCTAAGGTTGTAGATGTGCTGTTGCTACTAGGGGGAAGACAACATTCATATGCTCAAGGGCATATGCTTTGTTTACATTACACACTTTGCTTAATGCAATTATCTGTTGTTCGCAACTTAATACTTGTGGAGTTCTCGGATTGATTCACCACAAGTGGATTATTAGTCATAGATGCAGTTGGATGGTGGTCTATGTATCTTGTTGTAATGCCCAGAGTAAATCTCATAGTGATCCTCTGAACATATGCACGTTGTCTTTATTCTATCAATTGCCCAACTGTAATTTGTTTACCCAGCATGTGTTATTTTATCTTATGGAGAGACACCACTAGTGAACTGTGGACCCCGGTCCTATTTCCTGTATATTGCTATCACCTGTTTACTTTACTCGCACTGTTTACTTTACTCGCATACTATTATCACTTTCCACTCGATACGCTCATACCCTTTGTTTCAAGCAAACCGGTGAGATTGACAACCTCATCGTGTTGGGAACAAAGTATTTGGTTGTGTTGTGTGCATGTTCCACGTTGCCGCTCGCAAAGCAAAGCTTGGACGAGGCGCCCTATAAATTGTCCGGAGCTATCGCGAAGCTAGCGGGCATCACCTTCGGTTGTTTGTCTCCCTCCTACTGGATTGACTACCTTGGTTTCATAACTGAGGGAAAACTTGCTGCTCTATTCATCAAACCTTATCTTGGGGTTTCCAACTGGTCGGTCATTTTTACTTCATCAACAAACACCAACAAGCTTTCTGGCACCATCATCACCGCGCCATCAGCAACCAAACACGATCACCAATATCAAATACAACATGCTTTCTTCCTATATGCCCATCAACTTTATATCTAACATTCATGCTTTCTATGTTATCTTTAGTAGTTGCATGCAATTTTAATATCAATTCAGCATGTTGTGTGGCATCTAAATTATTTTGCACCGAAGATGGTAAAGGCAACAAATCAATAGGTGCACGAGGAACAAAACCATACACAATCTGAAAAGGGTACATATTTGTGGTGGAATGCAGTGAACGATTATTAGCAAATTCAATATGAGGCAAACATTCTTCCAACAATTTTAAGTTCTTCTTTAAAATAGCCCGCAGCATAGTAGATAAAGTTCTATTAACTACTTCAGTTTGTCTATCTGTTTGGGGATGACATGTAGTACTAAACAACAATTTAGTCCCCAACTTAGCCTATAAACTTCTCTAAAAATGGCTAAGAAATTTTGTATCACGATTAGAACTGATAGTATTCGGCAGACCATGCAAACAAACGATATCACGAAAGAACAAATCAGCAATATGTGCAGCATCATCGTTCTTGTGACAAGGAATAAAGTGTACCATCTTAGAAAACCGATCTACAACAACAAAAATACTATCCCTCCCCTTTTGAGTACGAGGCAATCCCAAAACAAATTCCATTGAAATATCCTCCCAAGAAACACTAGGAACAGGAAGAGGCATATATAAACCCTGTGGATTAAGGCGAGACTTAGCTTTTTGACAAGTAGTGCAGCATGCCACAAATCTGTCAACATCTCGCCGCATGTGTGACCAAAAGAAGTATGCAGCAAGTACATTGATGAGGATTGGCACGTTAGGATGACCTATGACATGTAATAATTAACTGTAAGGTTGTGTTATTCATTTATATGTGTCCATGTTATTTCTTAGCCAGGTCATGTTGTGGGCCACTTAGGATTTTGTGTTTTGGTTTTGGGCCTTTCGGTTTGGGTCCGTCCAACCGTTTGGCCTGCTGGCGGGCTATATAAGGAGGCTAGGCGTCTAGGGTTTGGGAGGCTAAAAAATATGTAGAACATTGTGTTCCACCGCGTGTTCCTTCCCTCCGGGCTTGGCGTGTTATGACAGCGTATCTGCGCTCGTCTGATTATCTATCTTATTGATATATTGCTTGAAGGTTCTTGAGTTATCAAGGATTGTCGTGCTTCGGCATGAGGCTTGATATTCATCATCGAGTTGCTCGTTGGATTCATCTATTCGGCGTGAGGTTCGTCTACATCGACGGGTTGCTCGCAGGATTGACGTTTCTCTATCTTCAGGTTGCTTGTATCGCTCACGTGATTGGGAGATCTATTAGATCCATTGGATCAGGAGGTGCATCGTGAAAGATCGGGCCAAACAGTCTTCATTATCTTGGTATCAGAGCGCCAGGTTGATCACGATGCAAAGTAAAGTAGTTGTCGTCAGGCTGATCGTTGATTTATTGGACGATGTAGTGGTGATTGATTGTTGGTGGCGTGGTGAGCTGCATCAGATCGGATTTTGAAGGCGGCGATGGGTGGAGTTCGCGTGGAGCATATGAAATTGTTTCGATCAGATCGGATATGGATTGGCTATGTTGGTCAAAAGAAAATTTGACCCCGCACGCCGTACGACAACCGGTCTTCTGGGATCGCCGAACGTTGTCATCCATCGAGTCTCCTCGCTCGTCCCGCCTGGGATTGCGGGTAGGGTTAATCGCGGGATCGCACGCCGCTCGGAGACACACTCCTCCTCTAGTGGGCTGGCCCAACTTGCCATCTAGTGGCTCCCGGATCAAGACCCGCCTGTGGCTCGTTAGCCTCGACCGGCACCCTAACGATCTGGAAACGACTCTGTGGCGCGCGCGCCACGGAATGCTCATTTCGCTTAAGGGATTTCTATTTTGGGCCAGCCCATTAGCTTCTCTTCCTTCGTACATTTCTGACTTTCTTATATTTCTGATTACGTAACGGATGCGAGCTCGCTAGCGAAGCGTATGGTTTTGTTTTTCTTTTCTTTTTCATTTTTTCTTTGGCACATTTGATCTTTCTATTTATCTTTTCCTTTTTTAATATCTTGCAATCTTTTTCATGTTTTTTCCTTTTTAAAACCCTTTTTCCTTTTAAAACAATTTTCTTCATTTTCCATGATTTTCTGATTTTTTTCATTTAGTTTTCAAATTTGTTCTTTCTTATATTTATCATGATTTTTTGATTCTAATTAGTCAAAAAATTCCTCTTTGTATCATTTTTTTCCATGAGTCCTAAATTTTGTTCCACGAGTTTGAAATTTATTTGACAATATTCATCTTCTGTTCCTCCCAACGTCATGATTCATTTTCATGGATGGCAATATATCTGTTCCCTCTATAGTCATGAGTTGTTCGCCGACGCTTATTTTTGTTCCGTTATTTGTAGTCACGATTTGTTCTAAAGGACTGCATTTCTGTATTCCATGTAGTCTTGACTTCTTCTGCAGCCCAAAATTTGTTTCTTTCACTTTTCTTCCTTTTCCTTTTTATTATTCCTTTTGTCTGGGTACTTTTTACTTTATGTTCTTTGTGATATATTTGTTCCCAGACGACTAACACTTTGTTCTTTTATTTTTACAAATGATTTGTTCCTCGTGTCTGAGAAATTAGTTTCATGACTTTCTGGTTCTAAGATTAACAACAATTTGTTCCTTTTACTTAGAAAAGATTTATTCTACAATTTTTTTTCCAAGATGAATAACACTTTGGTCCTTTTATTTGAAGAAACTTTGTTCCACTTGTTCTAGAAAATAAGAAAATCAGTTCTACACTTTTGTTTTGCTTTGTGATTAACAAACTTTGTAAACTTTGTTCCTTTTTTATCTATAAAAGATTTGTTCCTCTTGTTTTAGAAAATTAGTTCCACAAAAATTTGTTCCTAGATGGATAACAGCTTGTTCCTTTTATTTTTTAAAAAATATTTGTTCCAAAAAATATAACTTCCACTTATTTTTTTTGTTCCGAGATGAACAACACTTTGTTCCTTTTATTTAGAAAAGATTTGTTCCTCTTGTTCCACAAAATTACTTCCACAATTTGTTTGTTCCCAAATGAATAACACTTTGTTCCTTTATTTAAAAAAATATTTGTTCCACTTGTTGCAAAAAATAGTTCCACATATTTTTTTGATCTGAGATGAACAACACTTTGTTCCTTTTATTTAGAAAATATTTGTTCCTCTTGTTCCAGATAATTAGTTCCACATTGTTTTTTTGTTCCGAGATAAATAATTTTGATTATATTTTTACAAAATATTTGTTCTAGTTGTTCTAGAAAATTACTAATAGAAAAAAATGTTGTCATGTGAATAACACTTTCTTCCTTTTATTTAAGATTTCTTGTTTCAGAAAATTAGTTGCACAATTTTTTTGGTTCTGAGACGAATAACACTTTGTTCCTTTTATTTAGAAAATATTTTACTTCTTTTTTAAACTTTATTTGTATTTTTTATCCTAGCAACCAACACCCATTTCTGAAAAGCAGATGCAGCCGTACGTGCATTTCTAATCCACAAAAGAACCCATCGCTACAATACAAGTGTTTCACGTTTTTTTATACCTATATACGATTTTTTTTTGCATAGAAGTGCTGAATGCTAGCACCTAGTAGTGCTCGATCCTCGATGCATGCCTAGCTGCACCTGTATGTTTCCCGACAAAGAGTCCGCAATCTTGATGGCAATGGGTACCCATTACCTGTATACCCAGCGGGTTTTTACCCATTAGGGTGAGGGTATGGTAGAAAATCTAAACCCATGGGTATGCAAATAACAAAATATCTCTACCTCTTGGGTATAGTGGGTGCGGGTATGATAATGCATATCTCACACCCGCATATCCACCTACCCGACTATCCTAGAATATGACATGTGGGTTCTTCTTAATAATAGAATTTTCCAATAAAAATATCCCTAAAATCTAGTCTAACCTACCTTTTCGGCTCCCTACTTTTTGCGTCCGAATTAAAGAGCCAAATTAAACATCGTATCGTTTCCCCTCCCGAGGTCCCCAAATTCCACTTCTTTTGCTATACCGTAACGCCTAGCCTATTCACCTCCATCCCTCGGATATGACATATGAGAACCTTTATTATAATGTCGTGTGGCAGATTGTATGATGCCATGTGGCTGGTTTGCAGTTTTGTTTTGACTGAAATTTGAACTAAATATGTGTGCTATTTTGTTGAATGAATGATATATATATATATATCCTGATATTTTACTTATATGTTGTAATATTATATTTTCTTGTTGTGTTGTTCCTGGGTGGGTATCACCCACGGGTTTTTTTTACCTGGGCAAATGTGGGTATAGGACAAAATGTATACCTATGTACGGGTGCGGGTGCGGGTACGGATGGCGGATAAGATTTTAGGATATGAGTGCGAGTTTGGTTAGACTCTACCCGCACCCAATAGTGGCGGGTGCCATCGGTAGGGTAGTCCGCAATCATATGTCCGTACGCGTCCAGCTTAGTAGTGTCCAATGCTACGTTAACGGTTATTGTTTCGATTTTTAGTTCCACCTCGACACTTGAGCGTGAAATGTACCGATTTAAATATCCCACGATGTCGGCCAGCTGGTCGAACAATATGGAATTGACTGAGAGCAGCTTTGTGACCGGAGAGCCATCCTGTTGTTAAATGGGCCAGGAAAGAAAAGGGCCCATTACTAGGATCCTTGAGCGAAATGAGTGATCGGTGGCGCACGAGCGTCAATCTCGGCTACGAGATGGAAGCCAATCGAACAGGGTCCAGATTGGATACGCTATGGTATGTTCAGATTAGATTGGTACGTGAGGTTTTTCGGATCTAGAAGACAAGTAAACGGAAGGTTATCAGCTGATTGGAAATTTCCGTTTTGAGATTTTCATTGAGTTTGGCCGGAACTTTGTGTCGACCAGACTGTCTACGAGTAAAAGGAAAGAATATATCGGATTCATGGTGGTTTGGTACGTGCAAAAATTAAATTAAAGTCTAAACGTACCATGAAAAAAGAAAGGAGAGGATTACATATTGCGTGGTGCTGCATACTATATTAAACAAATTTTGGTGCAGTTTCACGTGTGGATGAAAAAAATAAAGAGACATTGATTTTCAACGGATTGTAGATCGGGTGTATTCAGCTTATTTGGATTCTTAGTGACGAGGGTTAACTCGACAAATGTCTTAGATGAAGGATTTTATCGGGGAAAGAGCAACGACTAGAGATTCCGGGATCGAGATTGGCACACGACGTACCTAGGTTCACGTCCCCGCGGTGGAGGATCGCTACATCCTGCTAGCAATCTAGTATATGATCACAATGGAGTTTACATGGTGCCGCCATAGGCGGAGTATTGTATCTAGTCTATGTCTAATTTATCTTGTATGCTATGAGATATCTTGAGTTCTCCATCAAGGGGCGCCCCTGCCTGGTTTTATATATGCAACCGGTCTAAGGTTTACAAGTGTCCTAGTCGAATACGGATTAGAATCTTCCTTCTTCGTCTCCAAGTCAACATGTCGAGTCCTTGTGCTAGTCCACTTCCTTAATGGGCCGGACCTGGTATACTAATCTATGGGTACCCGAAGGGCATACCCATGTCAGTAGCCCCTGAGACTCTACTTGAGTCACAGACTCGGGTTGAGTCTCCAAACTTCAAATCTTCATCTATCTTCAAATGCTTCAATCTTCGACTTCATATAACTTCGACTTCTTGAAATCTTTGATTTCTTCAATCTTCGACTTCTTGAATTTTCGACTTCAATTCTTCGACTTCCTGAAATCTTTGATTCTTTAATTTTTGACTTCAGTTCTTTGACTTCCTGAAATCTTCAGGTTCTTGAATCCGCTCTCCCGATGGGAGTAAATGTTGAGTCCATGGACTCGAAATTTTCTTCATCGTTCTTATCGAAGTAATTCTTCATCGTTCTTCTCGAAGTAATTCTTCATCGGGTGCGCGACCAGCGCTCCCGATGGGAGTAGCCCCCGAGGCTATGGTCGGATACTTGTAGTCGATCATAGGCTCAAATTTTCTTCCTCTTCTTCTTCTTCTTCTTCTTCTTCCTCTTCTTCTTCCTCTTCTTCTTCCTCTTCTTCTTCCTCTTCTTCTTCCTCTTCTTCTTCCTCTTCTTCTTCCTCTTCTTCTTCTTCTTCTTCTTCTTCTTCTTCTTCTTCTTCTTCTTCTTCTTCTTCTTCTTCCTCTCTTCTTCTTCTCTCTTCTTCTTCTTCTCTCTTCTTCTTCTTCCTCTTCTTCTTCTTCGTCCTCTTCTTCTTCCTCTTCTTCTTCCTCTTCTTCTTCCTCTTCTTCTTCCTCTTCTTCTTCCTCTTCTTCTTCCTCTTCTTCTTCCTCTTCTTCTTCCTCTTCTTCTTCCTCTTCTTCTTCTTCTTCTTCTTCTTCTTCTTCGTAGCCCCCGAGTCTATGTTCGGGTACTTGTAGCCGGGCATAGACTCAAGTTGTACTACTCGAAGAAGTTCGGCTCCTGTTGAAGGACTTGATGATTTTGTCGACTCCAGCAGAAAATATAAATAATTGTGAAATACTTTGTCTCTTGAAGAAATATTGCATTTGCATATTGTAATGATGATGTAGTATGTAAAATAAATACTCGATGTTTTTTGTGCAATTTTGTTGTTCGTACGTAAGACCCTTTCGTTGGCCTGATGCACTTCACGGCTCAATCAGCTACTCAGGTCAGACGTAATGTGATGTGTTTGCCGCATTTAAATTTTAAGATACTTGCTAAGCCTTTTTATTAGCCTGACGCCCAAGATTTGTGCCTTGCCAACCGTTAGTCGAGCTTCTACGACTATAAACTAAATTGTCAAGTATTCGATAAGGAACGCCAACTACTAGGGCTTTCGCAATTTTTCGAAGTCAATGATATGCAAGATGATTTTTCATGGCGGAGCCCCCGAGTGTCGGGTGTGGCGAAAGTAAATAATAATCGACTCTTGGAAGAGGAAAACTTAGATTTTATCGGGTGCGGCGTGGTCGGCGCGGCCGTAGTCGACGATGACGTAGTCGAGTTGTTGTCGTAGAATCACAACCACGATCGGAGGCGAAGTTGTTGTCGAGCCCCCGAGCACTGTTGGGATCGTCGTGTTGAAATCATAGGTCTTGATGATTTTCCGCACTCCGGGGCGAGTTAATGTCGAGCCCCCAAGCATTGCCGATAGTTTGCGCGAGTGCGTCGCGGCGAGCCCCCGAGCGTAACAAGCCGTAGTTGATGCAGATGTAGTCGACGATTTTAAAGATGAAGTAGTCGAAGTATTTTTCTTCGAGTTGTCTGAGCAGCCTTCTTTTGTTGTTGCTCTTCGTGTAGTAACGCTTGGATATTCTGGCCGATTTTCCTCTAGCGTCTACTGAACTAGTTGTATCTTTTTCTTTCCTTCAAATTTGATCAATCATGATGCTTCACGATTAATTTGTACTCCACGAGACCACTCCTGCGCCTGCGCCTTGGAGTCTTTTAGAACCGTCGAAATACATTGTCCAAACACTGGATAAGTCTGGTGGTCCCGTGCTCTGCAGCTCCAGCCACTCTGCCGTAAAATCTGGCAAGACTTGCGACTTAATCGCCTTTCTTTTTTCATACGTGATGTCCATGGGAGATAGCTCGATTCCCCACAAAGAGACACGTCCTGTTGCTGAAGGATTGTTCAATATATTCGATAGTGGCGCTTCATTGACCACTATAATTGGGTGCACCGCAAAGTACTGTCGCAGTTTTCATGCAGTTTTGAAAACACTATACGCGAGCTTCTGATAATGCGGGTACCTCTATTTTGTCGGAGATAATACTTCACTGATGAAATATACCGGCCTCTGGATGTCGTGGGCTTTTCCTTCTTCACTTCTTTCGACTACTAATACTGTGCTTACCACCTGGTGGGTTGCGGCGATGTAGAGTAGTAGTGGTTCTTTATCTTTTGGTGCGACCAGCACTGGCGGCGTGGAAAGCACTTTTTTCAACTGTGCAAAAGCTGCATCTGCTTCTTCTGTCCATTCAAATTTATCGTCTGACTTCTTCATAAGTGCATAGAAAGGAAGCGCCTTTTCTCCCAATCAAGCAACGAAGCGACTTAATGCCGCAACGCGTCCTGCGAGTTTCTATACGTCGTGTAGCTTCGTGGGTTTCCCCATTGTTAAAATTGCTTGAATCTTCTCTGGGTTCGCCTCTATTCCTCGTGCCGATACCAGAAACCCCAAAAGTTGCCCTGCTGATACGCCGAAGGAACATTTTGTCGGGTTAAGCTTAAGTTTGTACCTGCTCAGGTTGTCAAAGGTTTCTGCCAAGTCGCTGATTAAAGATTTCTCCTCTCTTGTGGTGATGACTACATCATCAATGTAGACTTGGATGTTGCGTCCTATTTGGCTTCCGAGGCAATTTTGCATCATCCGTTGATAAGTTGCTCCTGGATTTTTTAGGCCGAATGGCATTACTTGGTAGCAAAAACACTCCGTACGGTGTGATGAAGGCCGTTTTTTCTTCGTCTTCTTTCTTCAATTTGATCTGATTGTAACCAGAATATGCGTCCAAAAAGGAAAGCCTCGCGCATCCCGCTGTTGAATCGATTATCTGATCGATGCGGGGTAGAGGGAAGGGATCCTTTGGACAATGCTTATTGAGAGATGTGTAGTCGACACATACTCTTTGTACGTCTGTGTTCTTCTTGGGTACGATGACTGGGTTCGACACCCAACTCGAAGTTTTGATTTCTCTGATAAATCCGGCATTTTCTAGCCTGTGCAATTCTGATGCTATCGCCTTCCTTTTAGGTTCATCAAATCGTCGCAACGGTTGCTTGACTGGCTTTGCCTTGGGATCTACATTTAATGCGTGCTCGACGAGTTCCTTGGGAACCCCTGGCATGTCTGATGGACACCAGGCGAAGATTTCCCAGCGCTCACGGAGGAACTCGACGAGCGCGCTTTCCTATGCGAGATCCAAGTTCACCACAATTGATGTCGTCTTGTTTGGATCTGTAGGGTGGACCTGGATCTTCTTCGAGTCCTGAGCTGTATCGAAAGCCTGATCTGGCAGGGATCGTCCAACGTCGGGTAGAACATTATGATCCGTTTCTCCTTTTAGCCTCTCATATTCCGCTGTCATGCCGAAGGTTTGCGCCATCCTATTGAATTCTCTGTCACATGTGTTGGCTACTTCAAAGCTCCCCTGCACTGTAATTGTTCCTTTGGGTCCTGGGATTTTTAACGTAAGATACGCGTAATGAGGTACTGCCATGAATTTTGCAAATGCTGGGCGCCCCAGGATTGCGTGGTATTGTGACGGCCAGTCCATAACTTCGAATTCCAGCTTCTCTCTGCGGTAGTTGCTGCTACTGCCAAAGCAGACATCGAGTTCTATTCTTCCCAAAGGGTAGTTTGCGGCTCCTGGTACTATTCCATGGAAGGAGCAATCTGTTGGCTTCAGACTCGACAGCGAGATGCACATTGCCTTTAGGGTTCTAGCATATATGAAGTTTATGCCACTCCCTGCATCCATGAACACTCTTCCGATGTCGTACCCTCCTATTTGCGCCTTTAAAACCATGGGCGAGTGGCCTGGCCTAGGAACTTTTCTCGGGTGGTCTGCTCTACTGAACTTAACTGGTTGATCTGACCACCGTAGGTACTCTGTGGTAGCTGGTGGTGACGATATTGCTAGGTTTACTTGCCTGGATATGCTCTTTCGCTCTTTCTTTGACTTGGGCACCGGTTGAATCATAGCTGATATGTAAACTTTTGACTCTAGGTGCCTTACTAGCCTTTGCATTTGATATCCTTGACTTCTGCGTTTTTCTCCTTGCCACCCTCCTTGGATTGAGCCCATGGCGCTTTGCAGCCTTAGAAATGTTCTACAATCCTTCATCTGGTGATTTGAGACTCTTTTCCCGTCAAGATATGCGTAGTGGATTCGACAAGGTCCGTATAGCATATCCTCGGCCGAAGGACCGGAGTATCTTGATTTTTCTACTCCTTTTGCCTGAAACCTCCTATTTTCATATCCTTCCTCTTCTTCTGCTACGTAGCCCGCGGCTACCTGATTTCGCCTTCCTTGGTTATCCCGGCTGCGGTGTCGTCTCCTCTGTCTACTTACTCTGTCGACTTCTGGTGAACATCCTCTTTTGTTATTATATGCGTCCTCTCCATCAGCGAATTTGTTGGCTTGTTCCATTAGCTCAGCTACTGTCGTAGGTCTTGCTCTTCCGATTTCTTCCACAAGATCTGAGCGACGATGTCCGGCCGTAAAGGCGTCTATTGCTCGCTCGTCGGAGATGTCCTCTGCTGAGTTTTTGATTACACTCCAGCGTTGTATGTAAGAACATAGAGTTTCGCCTTTCCTTTGCACACACGCCTTGACTTCCTCTAGTGATGCTGGGCGCTTGTATGTTGAGCGAAAATTTCTTGCGAATTGACTTTCGAGTTCTCCCCAACTTCCAATGGATTCGTTGGGTAGGGTATTCAACCAGGACCGTGCTGCGCCGGTGAGGTGTAGCTGCAAACTTTGCATTGAAGTGGCTTTTGTTCCCCCTAATATATGTACTGCCTGCAAATAGTCCGATAACCATAGGGTAGGTTCTTGCGACCCGTCATACTTATGTTGGTCATGTGGCAATTTGAATCCTTTGGGTACCCGCGTTTTGCGAACCCTGCGGGTAAAGCATAACGCGCCCATCTCTTTATCGTCGTCTTCATAATTCTCGTTCCTCCAGGCATGGCGTGATTTATTTACTCGAGCTTGCGCTATTATATTTCTTGTGTCCTCCTTCCTCTTATGTCGCCTTTCCTCTTCTGATGACTCGCTATACTCGTTATCTGTGAAGTTATATCCGAACTTCGCCTTTTGATTTTTCTTGTAGCTTGTCGACTTCGTCTCTGGGCCTTTTTCCCTGATCTTGCTTTCCACTATTCCGAGGCTTCGTATCGCGGCTCGGTGCATATCTTCTCGCGGATCCCCGGGTTCTGGCCTTGTAGTTAGTAAATACGCCTGTGCTGCTACTAACGCTGCTTCTGGTGTTTCTTGTACGAAGTCATCTTCCTCCTCTTCTAGCTGTGGGGTAGGGCTCCTTGGGTACCTTTCTTCTCTGCTGCGTGCTGTCGCCCCCCTGTTGTGTTTTGGGTCTCTGCGCCTTTCTCTGCTGTACTCTGAATCTTCACTATAGTCTTCCCAGTATTCCTCCCTTGATTTATTGTCTTGAAAAACCATGTCTCTTTCCACCCTTAGTTTCTTCCTGTGTTGGTATAATGCATACTGATATCCCATTAGAACTTCTCTTCTCGATCCTTCGGGTACTTCTGTACCATGATTGATAGCTGATTTGATCATTCTCCATTCGCCAGCCGAGACGTGTACTTTCTCCTTTTCCTTCTTGTTGTGTTCTTTTATTTTGTCGACTTGCCTGTCGACCTTTTTACTTCCTTCGCTGTTGTTTTCTTCTTCTGCTTCAGTGATAATGACGCATAACTGATGTACTTTGGAGACGCCGCTGCTTCCCGCGGCGAAGTCCTTTGTGTTGTTGTACGTTTGACACGCTCTTTCTTCTGAGTCGAAATTTTCCTGAATTTTGTCGCCTTCTGCGATTGGTGCTTTTTCTAAACTGACTGGCGAGTTTACCTCGCTGGAAGAGCCTTCTGATGATTCCAACATTTCCTCTGTTTCGGGCTTGCTCGCCGACGGACCTGGTTTCGTCGAATCCGAGAGGAGAGATGAACCCGACGGCCCGATGAGGATGCTCAAACTTCCAATTGTTAACTCCATCTCTTGACTTCCGTCGAGTTCTGAACTGCTGTTGGCTAAAAGCGAAAAATCCGTCGAATTCATGACTCCAATGCCCAAGATCCCCACGGTCGACGCCAATTGACGAGGGGTTAACTCGACAAATGTCCTAGATGAAGGACTTAGGATCAGGGAGATAGGGCGTCAGATGAACTTGGAGGTAAAGTTAGTCGAAATAGGTGTGTGTCGAAAGTAAACTTGGGTGTTCAACCTGGCTTGCTTTCAATCTGCCCTACACCGTCCCCTCCTGGCCCCTATATATAGGTGGCCAGGTCTCGAGGATCGGGTAGGGTCTGATACAGATTACAATATCAACATACGGTAAGAACTCGTATTCGAATGTCATTACAATTGGGCCTAGCTATACGGGCCTTAGGGGTACTCAACTAACGGGCTCTATTAACTATACCCTTGTCAACCGGGGACACGGCTAAGTACTTAGTTTTAACACTCTGCAGAAGTTGTGCACTTTTCCCACAAGACTCAGTCAACCTCTTTTTCCATGATGCTCATTTTGCTCAAATGGCCAAGTGAAGACTAAGACAAGACCTTTCAGAAGCAATCCCTCAGACCAACCCGGACGCGTTCCATCCTACAAATCACTACCACCCTCTGTCCGTCTGGCTGAGTTCTCACAACTTAGTTAGTCAAGACAGAGCCCATATGACTCGTGGTTGCACTGGAAGCTTCATGACTTGAACGTCTCCAATCTCTTTGTTCCTGGGTGGCCGTCCACAAGTGACATACACACGGCCGCCATAGAGATGGCTCTGGTGTAACCACTCAACATAAATCCATCTTACCAATTTCCACCCATGTGTTTTATTAACTTAGTTGTTTTCTTAGTTTTTGCAAAACATAATTTTCAAACTTAATAAAAGAACATGTGAAATCCCAACCACGAATTCTATAGCACAACTAAGCAATCTACACTTACGGTGTTTCTTCTAACAGGGTAATCAGGGATATCCTAAATAGGAGATAGCAAGCACAACTATCTACACATGCATATTTTGAAAGAAAAGAAACACTGCATGCATAGTAAAACATTGGGAATTATATGAACAAGAGTGACACTTGCCTTAGAAATTTGCCGAAGATTGTACTTCTCTTAACCAACACACGTAGCTCTCCGTATGACTATAAGATTGAAAAGAAACACAACATAAACACACCATCCAAGGCAACATAATCAAGCAAGACAACAAAGGTGTTTTACTAGTTTTAGTTTAGTCTTGATTTGTCTTAGTGATATTTGGACAAAAGATTGGGCATGAAGTTGACCTAATATGGATGGAGAAAATGGCTAAGTCAAGGACTTAAAGATTGATGGGGTTTTCTAAATTGTTATGAAGTGTCAAACACTTAGTAAAAATATCTTAGGCTTGGTTTGAGGAGTTGGATGAATAATTTCTAAGTCATGAGGTCTAACACTTTCATCTTCTTGACTTGGTTCTCTTCTCATGAATCTTCCTGTTTTCCTTCATCTCCTTGTCTTCTTTTCAACTCCTTCTTTTTGCATTCAACTCCTTGTCTTCTCTTAATCTTCTTCTCCATGGTCTTTGATATGAGAAAGCTTCTATGTCGTAGTGTTGGATGGGGTAGTCAAAATACTTAGAAGAATTTTGGGTGAGATAGAGTTGATAGTTTGCACTTGGCAAAGATAGAGAGTAGATTTTTCCCTAAGTCATGGTAGAGATGTCATTAGGATATTTCACACCACTTGCACCAAGGTGCTCAAATAACACAACTATAGCTTGCAAAATAGGATGAACTAGTAGAATTGTCTTTGAATAAGTGTAGGAGGTGTGTGAAGTGTTCTGGTGGTTTTCTATTATCAAGATATTCAATTTTACAAAAGGAATTGTGTCTAAAATATTTTGTAGAATTAAATCTAGGAAGAAAATACTCAAATCCACATTTGAATTTGAATACTTGATAAAATTGATCCAAATAATTTGTGCAGTGGTTCTACTGGATAGAGGATGACAAATAGATCCATTTGCAAAAAGAATTAATTAAAAAAGATTTATATATTTTGAACTATGTAAAAAATACTCAAACTCTCATATTCAAATTTGAATATTTTGAATTAGTTGGAAAGTAGGATTTTATTGCAGAATTGTGTTCTACACAATTTTAGGAGTCCAGAGACATATTATTTGCAATTTTTGGATCAGTAGAACTTGACGTATGAATTTTACAAGATTCAGTCATTTTCTGTTTTTAAAATCAAATTCAAAATCCTATTTAATCGAGGGCTGCCACGTGGTGTGTTCTGGTTCGCCAATACCAGTTCAGGAGGATCGCAGTTTGAGCCGTCAGATTAAATCAGATTGGACGCACCAGATCTGAGAGTACCGATTCGTTTTAATGATCTAATCTTATCCTTAGATTCAAGATCTAACGGCAGACGATGGAGAGGAGAGGGCTCATCGGGGAACCACGTCTACGGCGAGGTCGGTGGCTCTGGAGATCGTCGGCGGGCTGTTCCGGTGGTCTTCGAGACCAACGGGAGGGATGACGACGTTCAGAAAGAAATGGCGAAGGTGATGGCGAGACGACGGCGTCGGGGGTTTCCTGAAATGGAGGTGAGGCGCGACTGGAGTTTAATGGATGGTCGGGGTCGTCCTGGGCATGGACACGAATGATGCAGACAAGGTTTTACGGGGCGCGATAGTCTTACCAGGAAGCGTAGGGCGTCGAGGAGATAACGTTGGCGAGGTTTGAGAGCTTGATCTGCTATAGTCGTCCTGGAATTCCTCGCCGGAGTTGCGCCCGCGGTCGGTGAGATCTGGTCGAGGGCGTACTCGTTGATCTGGAGCGCATGCGGTTACAAAAACGTGTCAGGCGGATGCGTTAGGGAACCAGAGGCCGTATGGAGCAAACGGGAAGGAGCGGGGTGGCCTTATCTCACCGTAATCGTTGACGGCGGTCGCCAGCTTCCGCGGGATCCCGAGCTCTATTGGAGGCAGCCTAGGGGCTCTAGGGTTCAGAAGAGAGGGGGGAAATGAGGAGGGGAGCGAGGGGTTCTTATAGGTGCAGGCTAGCGACGAATTTGGCAGGGGTTTAAGCGAATTTATGGAGAGAAGATTTTGCCCGACGCGGTTATCTCCTTTGGTGATTGCGGCCAGAGGTTGAAGACACCCGACAGGTGGGGCCCACCTGTCGGTGAAAGAGGAAGAGGGGGGCGTACCGCTTCGGAGAAGAGCCCGGGTGGGCTGTAGGCCTATTGCGGGGCTGGGCCGGATGGTTTCCCCGCGGCCTCTTTCTAATTTTTTTTTCTTCTTTTCACTTTTTCTTTTTCTGTTTCCTTTATTAATTCATAACTTTTGCATTTTGAATCCGAATTGATTCAAATCAATTTCTAAAAATTTCTAAAATTCAAAGTAACAAGTTAGGACAGTAATAAACATGTTTTCTTAACAAAACAAGATTTTTACTAAAACTTTATAAATTGACTTTAAGGGGCTTTATTGCATAATAGAAAATGGTTTGAAAATAATCCCTTTTAAAAACAAGGTATAAACTTTATTAAAAATGGTATTTGAATTTAATTCAAACATGCTTTTGGCATTGCAACTTTATTTGATATAAATGATTTTGTAAAGTATTTCCTTTGCAAATATGGTTGCATAGGATTTGAAATAATCCAAAATAGTATTTTGAAATCTTGTTTTCTCAAAAGAGTTCCTCAAGGAACAATAGAAAGTTTGAAATGGTTTTCTAATAAGGCTTTTAAATAAATCAAAAATTTTAATTCCTTGTGAAATTTCACTCAATTCAAACATACACGGTTCCTATTTTATTTATTTTTCACATTCCAAAGTTTTTGGGATGTGACAGACTACCACCCTTAAAAGAAATCTTGTCCCCGAGATTTGGAGAGGCTAGAAAGAAGGATGGGTTTGGGGTACTAGGTGGCTACCACCCTTAAAAGAAACTTTTGTGAGTAGTCTAGGTATTGGGTTCATGGTGAGCACATCTTGGATATGACTTGACACTGGGTCATCTTTTGTACCATATGTAGCTTCTATCTTCATCTCCAAGAGGTGGGCGTCTATCACACACTATAGCATCCAATCTTCATCAAGGTGGCTTGAGCATAACTTTCCTCCATTGTAGTGCTTTAATCCAACAAGGTCATTTGTTGAACTACTTTGGACACTGAAGAGTCACTTCTTTGGGTCACTCAGAAGACCAAGTCAAGATGTTCTTATAGCTTCATTTCATACGGTTATTTGATCTTCATAGACTTTCCATCTTAGGATTGAAGCTTCTTATACACCACTATCTTCCATTGCAAGTTATCTTCAGTGGTAAGCTTGTGGTTCATCCTCACCGTATTCCTACATTTTGGCAGCACTTGCCTATTATGAGGGTATAATATTCTATCCTCCTAAGGTTTAGGCTTAACAACGTCGTCTCTCTTGTAGGTATGTCTCTCTAGATTTACCATTCCTCATATCAAGAGCGAACAATTTGAGTAGTCGTCATGGGGGCCAATCCATAATGCACCCAATCGTTACCTTGTATTTCAGTTTGGTACATCTCGTACACTAACTCTTGGTCACTTCACTAGTTTTGACAAAAGATTCCATGGATATTGAATCCATGTTCAATTTCTGTTGAGAATTTTTAGAAAACAAATCTATCGGTCCTTAGCTAGTGGTTTGCAAAAAAAAACCTATATGGTATTATCTCACAAGTAGTAGAACCCTTCATTGATCTTTTCCTTGGCAAAATTTGCTTTCCATACAACTTCATCTTATGGGAAATACAACATTAGTAAAGCAAGATCTATATAAAAGATTGATTTGAAAAGATACATGAAGACTTTCATTCCACCTTATTACATCATGAGAGTAATACCCACACCACATAGTCTTTTATTTCACTCCTTACATGACATTTACTCCAAGATAGCAGTTGCATTACGACATCTTCTACGTTGGTTGCTCATCAATGTGTCACCATATCTCACTATGGTGTGTCATCCTTCAGTTGTCCTTATTTTACTGGCGCTCTGAGTACTTCTCAGGACACTTATTTGCATAATGTCCTTTGTCGCCACATTTGTAACAAGTGACAAGACTGAAATCCTTTCCACTATACTTTTCTGGACAATTTATAGCATAATGTCCAGACTCGCGACAGTTGAAACAATTATCTTGAGCACGATCCTTCTTTTGCCCTCCATTGATTACATAACCCCTTTTCTCACTCTCTTTG
Source organism: Dactylis glomerata (assembly GCA_007115705.1). Classification (NCBI taxonomy): domain Eukaryota; kingdom Viridiplantae; phylum Streptophyta; class Magnoliopsida; order Poales; family Poaceae; genus Dactylis; species Dactylis glomerata. The sequence goes on from QXEO01002102.1 coordinate 2,350,024, forward strand.
CGTTTCTCCTTATCCGGACAGTCCCCTGAATAGTGTTCTAACCTTTTACATTCACGGCACTCTACTTGGCTGATATCTTTCTTCTTCTTTGGCTGCTCTAGGGCTAGAAGATCTTCCAATTCTTGCTTCTCATACTCCATGATGATTGAGGGAAACCTTTCTCTCTACTTATGGTTATTTTTTGTTACTTGTAGTCTTCCGCTCGGGTTGTTTCTCCTAGTGGTGGTGAAATGTTTTGCCTCCTTAGGCTCGAATTCAGCACCTGCTTTTCCGAGTTAGTGATGTATCTTCTGCTTGTCTTGTTGATTCACTTTATCCACCATAGCATTGAGATGACATTCTGCGAGGACGTGATTTGTTCCTTCACACAAAAGACACGTAACCTTTGACAAGCGGCATTCTTCATTACAATGATCTCTTCCACAACTATGGCACTGCTCCTCACAATCCATAGATATATGTCCTATATCTCCACAGAGTTTGCAAGCTTGGTTTCTTGTCACAACATGGTCTTCGGGCTTGTCATTGCTTGGATCACTTGGTGATGCGTTGTTGTTGTTATTAGTCATGATCTGAGACGCCATTTGCACAATGTGAGTATGTGCATCTAGCAGTTGCTGCACTCTTGGGGGTAACTCATTGCTCTTGCTGCTGATCATATTTTGGGTTACCACTTGAGTCAACTGGGTATGCGTTTCTATCATCCTCTGCATCACTAAGTTCATCTGAGAGTTGTTGAGGCTACTCTGGCTTTGACGATGCATCTGTTAAAGTTTTTGGGTAGGGTTTAGGTTTTTAACATGGAGAAGAATAGAGTGGAAAACTCTAAGAAATGCTCCTACCAGCTAGCAACAATTCAAGGCAATTCACATTACAATCAATAAACATTCCACAAGCATTCAACTCATCAAGAATCAAGTTTTAATACAACCGAAAGGTACGATCATTCCTCAAGTTGGTATGATCATAAATGTCTATTACAACAATGTCGCTTATTAAGAGTCTTTAAGTGGAGGTCCAACTAAAGCTTCTTGGTTTCCTTCAGTGTAGTTGTATTCCACCTTTTCTTCTTTGAGGTCCTTCTCTCCGAGTGGGCAAGTAGTTCATTTTCGCTAAATAATTCGTTGGTTCTATTGCCATTAAGATCCTTCATAAGAATTTCTAAGTCCTAGAACTATTGATGCTTAGACTTTCTTCTTCTAGACTTCTTCAATTTGCTTCCCTTGAGGTGGGTGGATCTTGAAGTCCTTTGAGGTGTTGAAGTTGAAGCTCTTCGTCTTTGAATTGAAATGAAGAGAAGTAGAGACAAAATGACCAAGGGGAAAGTGTTTACGAGGTAATGAGTGGGTAATTTTTTTACTTAGAAATAAAAGCAACGCCTATTTTTCTAAGGGGTTATTGTCCAATCCTAGGGTCACGAACCTAAGGGCAACACTTTGCTCTGATACCATCTGTAGTGACCTCACCTTTTAAAGATGACGATCCCTGTGCTTTTCAGTGCTAGTCCCTGGATCAAACGCTAGCACACACAGTTTAAGATGTAATATCAAGAAACAAAAGTCATTTTATTACGTCAGATGATCCAGCAATTACATAAAGAAACTTTACAATGCTCATAGCATAGAGCTTTCAGAGTTTACAACGAAAACATAAATAGCATGGAGTCCTTCTTCTTCATGTGCCACAGGCGAACATGCTGCGGATAGACTCGTAACCCTGTCGTACCTTTCTTATCGTCAAAACCTGCAACATGAAACATTGCAACCATAAAGGGTCAATACATTTGAATTGTATTGGCAAGATGTCACTTTTTGGTGGACACAAATGGATCCTAACACTTAAATGAATATTTGGCTAAGTGGATCTTCAGGCTAAGCTTGCAGAAAAGCAATTGTTTATCCTACTTTTCAAAAGATCTCATTTTCTTTTTAAAACACTATTGGACACGCTGGAATCCACAGGTGCTCCTAGTTAATTATGCACACACAGGAATCCACCAGGTGTACATAATTATGATCACACAACAAATCCCTTGTTAACCCATCAAGTTCTAATTTAAAGAAGTTGGGATGAGGAGATTCTTGAACAGCTTCAAATTCATGCCGCTCAAAATTGTCCATAACCGGGGACACGGCTAAGTACTTAGTTTTAACACTCTGCAGAAGTTGTGCACTTTTCCCACAAGACTCAGTCAACCTCTTTTGCCATGATGCTCATTTTGCTCAAATGGCCAAGTGAAGACTAAGACGAGACCTTTCAGAAGCAATCCCTCAGACCAACCCGGACGCGCTCCATCCTACAAATGACTACCACCCTCTGTCCGTCTGGCTGAGTTCTCGCAACTTAGTTAGTCAAGACAGAGCCCATATGACTCGTGGTTTCACTGGAAGCTTCACGACTTGAACGTCTCCAATCTCTTTGTTCCTGGGTGGCCGTCCACAAGTGAGATACACACGGCCGCCATAGAGATGGCTCCGGTGTAACCACTCAACATAAATCCATCTTACCAATTTCCACCCAGGTGTTTCATTAACTTAGTTGTTTTTCTTAGTTTTTGCAAAACATAATTTTCAAACTTAATAAAAGAACATGTGAAATCCCAACCACGAATTCTATAGCACAGCTAAGCAATCTACACTTACGGTGTTTCTTCTAACAGGGTAATCAGGGATATCCTAAATAGGAGATAGCAAGCACAACTATCTACACATGCATATTTTAAAATAAAAGAAACACTACATGCATAGTAAAACATTGGGAATTATATGAACAAGAGTGACACTTGCCTTAGAAATTTTCCAAAGATTGTACTTCTCTTAACCAACACACGTAGCTCTCCGTATGACTATAAGATTGAAAAGAAACACAACATAAACACACCATCCAAGGCAACATAATCAAGCAAGACAACAAATGTGTTTACTAGTTTTAGTTTAGTCTTGATTTGTCTTAGTGATATTTTGTCAAAAGATTGGGCATGAAGTTGACCTGATATGGATGGAGAAAATGGCTAAGTCAAGGACTTAAAGATTGATGGGGTTTTCTAAATTGTTATGAAGTGTCAAACACTTAGTAAAAATATCTGAGGCTTGGTTTGAGGAGTTGGATGAATAATTTCTAAGTCATGAGGTCTAACACTTTCATCTTCTTGACTTGGTTCTCTTCTCTTGAATCTTCTTGTTTTCCTTCATCTCCTTGTCTTCTTTTCAACTCCTTCTTTTTGCATTCAACTCCTTGTCTTCTCTTCATCTTCTTCTCCATGGTCTTTGATATGAGAAAGCTTCTATGTCGTAGTGTTGGATGGGGTAGTCAAAATACTTAGAAGAATTTTACGTGAGATAGAGTTGATAGTTTGCACTTGGCAAAGATAGAGAGTAGATTTTTCCCTAAGTCATGGTAGAGATGTCATTAGGATATTTCACACCACTTGGTAGAGTGGAACAATATTCAAATAGCACAAAGTGCCCAATAGGAATTTGGGACTTGATATTTTGCAAGGTGCTCAAATAACACAACTATAGCTTGCAAAATAGGATGAACTAGTAGAGTTGTCTTTGAATAAGTGTAGGAGGTGTGTGAAGTGTTCTGGTGGTTTTCTATTATCAAGATATTCAATTTTGCAAAAGGAATTGTGTCTAAAATATTTGTAAAATTAAATCTAGGAAGAAAATACTCAAATCCACATTTGAATTTGAATACTTGATAAAATTGATCCAAATAATTTGTGCAGTGGATCTACTAGATAGAGAATGACAAATAGACCCATTTGCAAAAAGAATTAATTAAAAAGGATTTATAGATTTTGAACTATGTAAAAAATACTCAAACTCTCATATTCAAATTTGAATATTTTGAATTAGTTGGAAAGTAGGATTTTATTGCAGAATTGTGTTCTACACAATTTTAGGAGTTCAGAGACATATTATTTGCAATTTTTGGATTAGTAGAACTTGAGATATGAATTTTACAAGATTTAGTCATTTTCTGTTTTTAAAATCAAATTCGAAATCCAATTTAACCGAGGACTGCCACGTGGTGTGTTCTGGTTTGCCAGTACCGGTTCGGGAGGATCGCAGTTTGAGCCGTCGGATTAAATCAGATTGGACGCACCAGATCTGAGAGTACCGATTCGTTTTAATGATCTAATCTTATCCTTAGATTCAAGATCTAACGGCAGACGATGGAGAGGAGAGGGCTCACCGGGGAACGACATCGACGGCAAGGTCGGCGGCTCTGGAGATCGTCAGCGGGCTGTTCCGGTGGTCTTCGAGACCAACGGGAGGGACGACGATGTTCAGAAAGAAACGGCGAAGGTGATGGCGAGACGACGGTGTTGGGGGTTTCCTGAAACGGAGGTGAGGCGCGACTGGAGTTTAATGAAGGGTCGGGGTCGTCCTGGGCATGGACACGAATGATGCAGATGAGGTTTTACGGGGCGCGATAGTCTTACCAGGAAGCGTAGGGCGTCGAGGAGATCACGTTGGCGAGGTTTGAGAGCTTGATCTGCTCTGGTCGTCATGGAATTCCTCGCGGTCGGTGAGATCTGGTCGAGGGCGTACTCATTGATCTGGAGCGCATGCGGTTACAAAAACGTGTCAGGCGGATGCATTAGGAAACCAGAGGCCGTATGGAGCAAACGGGAAGGAGCGGGATGGCCTTATCTCACCGTAATCATTGACGGCGGTCACTGGCTTCCGCGGGATCCTGAGCTCTGTTGCAGGCAGCCTAGGGGCTCTAGGGTTCGGAAAAGAGGGGGGAAACGAGGAGGGGAGCGAGGGGTTCTTATAGGTGCAGGCTAGCGACGAATCTAGTAGGGGTTTAAGCGAATTTATGGAGAGAAGATTTCGCCCGGCGCGGTTATCTCCTCCGGTGATTGCGGCCGGAGGTTGAAGACACCCGATAGGTGGGGCCCACCTGTCGGTGAAAGGGGAAGAGGGGGGGCGTATCGCTTTGGAGAAGAGCCCGGGTGGGCTGTGGGCCTATTGCGGGGCTGGGCCGGATGGTTTCCCCGCGGCCTCTTTCTAATTTTTTTCTTCTTTTCTCTTTTTCTTTTTCTGTTTCCTTTATTAATTCATAACTTTTGCATTTTGAATCCGAATTGATTCAAATCAATTTCTAAAAAATTCTAAAATTCAAAGTAACAAGTTAGGATAGTAATAAACATGTTTTCTTAACAAAACAAGATGTTTACTAAAACTTTATAAATTGACTTTAAGGGGCTTTATTGCATAATAGAAAATGGTTTGAACATAATCCCTTTTAAAAACAAGGTATAAACTTTATTAAAAATGGTATTTGAATTTAATTCAAACATGCTTTTGGCATTGCAACTTTATTTGATATAAATGATTTTGTGAAGTATTTCCTTTGCAAATATGCTTGCATAGGATTTGAAATAATCCAAAATAGTATTTTGAAATCTTGTTTTCTCAAAAGAGTTCCTCAAGGAACAATAGAAAGTTTGAAATGGTTTTTTTAATAAGGCTTTTAAATAAATCAAAAGTTTTAATTCCTTGTGAAATTTCACTCAATTCAAACATACACGGTTCCTATTTTATTTATTTTTCACATTCCAAAGTTTTTGGGATGTGACACGAGCGTTACCCAGCAAGTTCATTTAATAGCATAGAGGTGTTTGATGCACTAGCTATGACCATAGACTAGAAATTCTTAGGCCAAATGCAGTTTTTATAATAATTTCTTCAAAGATTGATTTTATTCAAAGAGCTATGTCCGTCAATCTTCACAGGTTGATTAGAGCTTCGATGGGCTCCTTTCCTACCGTGTTCTTAGCTCCTTCCCGAAATAGGGAGTATCTTGATACTTTTTGTACACTCTGCAGAGGTGGTCACTTGTACACATAGGAGATCAACGCTTTGCTGCACGACCGGGCGTACTTTCCCGTCCATACTTCCTTGGTATGTGGCCCAACCATTGATCCGAGCCAATCACTATTCCTTCCCGTGACCTTGCATACCCACCCTTTTGCAGCTCCAACTTCGGTTCCCTTTATACCCCTGAGAAGTGTTTTATTCTTATCCTAGAATTTATATACTCCTTTTATGATTTTAAGGAGTATATGTCATCAATTACTTCATTCAATAATATTCTTCAATATTCTGGAATGGAGTTCAATTTTGATAATGAGTTCTATTCTAATTAGATTTTTCTTAGATATTTCACAATTATAGAAAAAGTCTTTTAAAGTTCTCTTTCCTATTTATTTTTATAGGGTGATTTATTAAAAGTGTATATACCCTAGTTATGAATTTACCATAGTATATATTAGGTGAAATTCATTCAAGAATGCTAAGGGTAAATTCTTGAATGGATTTACTTTATTTTATTTCAAGAATGTTATTGTCCTTGTACTCTTTCATTTAAATTATTTCCAGAGGTTTTTTCCTTTTAAAGAAAACTCCATAATTCAACTATGAATAAATCCTTTCTTATTCTCAAAATCACTATTTATGTGATTAAAAGGTCAAAAATTATTTAAAGTTATTTTTGCAAAATCAAGTTTATTTTTCTGCCTTTAATTGGGTGTTAAAAGGTTTTTTTTTAAAAAAACCCTTTATTTCTATTCAATTTTCTGTTTTCAAAATCTGATAAAACCCTCTCTCTCTCTCTCTCCTACCAGACCTGGCCCACCTGTCAGGCCGGGCCCACCTGCCGGCGCCAGCCTACCTGGTCGAACCCGACGAGGTGGCCTCGGCCAGCCCGACCGGTCGCACCCCCCTTGCTCGCTCTCGTCCTCTTCCTCGCACTCGCTCTGGCGACTGCATCGCCTCGCCATCGCCGCGCTCGATTTCGACGAGCTCCGTTGGAATCCGCCGTTGAGATGGGTACCAGTCGATAGATCAGGCGACGACGCTCCTGCCTGTCCGCGAGATCTTGTCGATTGCCCCCCGGACGCTCCTGTCTCCTTCGCCTCCGAAGCTCTGGATCTCGGCCATGGCGACCTCGAGCTTGATCTTGAGTTGCTTGGCCTTCTCAACGGTGAGATATGGTGCGTGGCGGGTTAGGTGATACGCCGACATGTCGTCGGCGACTTCCCCTGGCTTGATGCCATCATGGCCGCGCGGGCACTGCCTCGCCATGCCACGGTGGTATCTCCTGGGCGTCGAGTAAGTGTTTCCCCTCCTCTCGTCTCCTCTGTACCCTCCTGGAACTTGCTCTGTGCTCTCCTGGAGCTTGCTTTGCTCTCCTGGAGCTTGCCCTAGCCATGCTCACTTGGAGCTTGCCCTGGCCATGCTCTCCTCTCTCTGATGCACTGGGGTTCCTCCCTAGGCTTGTACTCGTGCAGTGAAGTTAAGCTGGCTGTGATGTGTGTTTCTAGGCTCCACGATCACTCCTTGTCCATTTAGCTTGCTGTTATAGCTTGTTCATGCTTGTGTTAGCTGCCACTGTTAGTTTCAGTCACAGCTTCAGTTAACTCTGTTAACTGAAGCTTGCTGGTTTCAGTTAGCTGAATGACATGGTGATCCTTTACTGTTTAATTATTCAGTTACTGCTGTTGCTTGATTACTTAAGATCTTGCCAGTGGCTGGTCTTGATTAATCTGATCAAGTGCATGGATAACTATGTGTTAGTTATCTCTGAATGTTGCTGTTAATTGAGCTGTGCTGTTAACAGTCTCACTGCACTTTCTTGCAGTGCTTTTGTTGTGCTGATATAGTGATGCAAACTTGTTCTGTTGAGCTTGGTTATTCCTAGCTGTGATGCTATATTCCATGACTACTGTTGTGGCTCTTGCAGTAGCTTCTGGCTAACTGCTTCACTGTGATGCCTCCTTGAGGTGTTCACAGTTACTGTGGGCGTTGGCTGCTTAATTAAGTGCTCTTTGGAGTGGATCACCCTCTGTGGTGGTCTGCTGGTGGCTTAGTTGATTAAAAGTGTCCCTATCCACTTTACCCAGATGCTTATTCAAATTTCAACAATTTCATTTACAAAGCTGATGGTTATCTAGGTTTAGGCCTAAGTCTTGTTAGCTAGGCAATCCATGTTCCACTCATGGCCTTGCTCTTATTTCTGTGAGTATTTCCTTTGAGAAATTCCCAGGTAAGATTATGTGTTAGGGAGTAGGTGCTGTGGATGGCCTTGTCTTCAAGGTCATGGCCTCCTGGACATCCAAATGATGACCAAAGCTCTTTTAACATCAAGCTTTGCTTGATTCATGTGTGGCTGTGTTGTGTGTAGTCTGCCTGGGAGAATAACTTGTGAGTTTTCTCCCAAAACTTATGTGTGTTGTGGTTTAATAATAACCTGCTGCTGAAGAGTAGCTTGTTCTTCTGGATAATTTATGATTTCCTGCTTCTTGTGGCAAGCCTGCTCCTCCTAGCTGCTTGACCTAGTTCCTAGCTGAACTATGTGACCATGTTGGTCTTTGGCTTTGATGGATGGTTTGATTTGATGGTGTGCTGGGTGTGAATCTTCCCTGTTGCTCAACTCATGAGCAGGGTTGATTGTGTGGTGGTGATTCAGTGATGGTGATGTGGTCTTGACTATGGTGGTGTTCTTGGTGTGGTGATGTGCTGGTGTGGTGGTGTTGTTCTTGGTCGGCTGTGTTCTTGGCCGAGAAAATTTCACCCTCTGTGATGCTTTTATACTGGTCTTTGTTACCTGGGGGCTTGACACCTTGGGTGCATGCATTTGGTGAGTGTGTTGCTGTGGGCTGGCTTGCCCATCTCGGCTGTCTTGAGATATTTTCACTCGGGAGCTTGGTGATAAGCTCAACATTTTGATGATTATCTACAGTGGCCTTGTTATTCTTGAGTGCCACTTGGTAATTGCCATTTTGGCGAATTTGCTGTTTCTTCTTTGGTTGTAGGTGCCAAGAAAAGAAATGAAGAAAGGAAAGAAAGAAAGAAGACATATAGTTTTCTTTTTAGAATTTGTAACTTGTAATCTTTCTTTTCTTCTGTTGTAATGTTCTTTGATTCATTCCAATTTGTAATATTCTTTCATTCTTGAATTATGTAAAGACAATGTAATATGTGTTGATGATCAATAAAGTTCAAGTTTTCTCTCTCTTTAAGGAACCAACGCTATGGTTGTCAGATTATCTACAAGCAGTACAAATACTAGGGGGAACAAGAGCAACAGCAATGCAAAGTTTGCAGTTACACCTCACCGGCGCAGCACGGTCCTGGTTAAATACACTACCCAACGATTCCATCAGAAGTTGGGGAGAGCTAGAAAGCCAATTCACAAGAAATTTTTGCTCAACATACAAGAGACCAGCGTCATTGGAAGAAGTTAAATCCTACAGACAGGGAAGAGATGAAACCCTGTGCTCTTACATACAACGTTGGAGTGTCATCAAAAACTCCGCAGAAGACGTCTCCGATGAAAGAGCAATAGATGCCTTTTCAGCCGGACTTCATCGCTTAGACCTCGTGGAAGAGATAGGAAGAATAAAGCCGAGAACAGTTTCAGAACTAATGGAGATAGCTAACAGATTTGCCGACGGAGAAGACGCGTATAACAACAAAAGGGGACGTTCACCGGAAGTCGACAAATCCAGCAGACAAAGGCGATGGTATCGCAACGGCGACAACCATGGAAGAAGAATTCAGATAGCTGCGGGATACGACGAAAGGAACGAGGAAGATCACGAAAATGGAGAGTTTCAGCCAAGAGACAACAGGGGAAAGGAGAAACAAAGGTACTCGGGTCCCTCAGCAAAAGATATGTTATATGGTCCTTGTCGCATCCATTACGCGTATTTGGACGGGAAAAGAGTCTCCAACCACCAGATGAAGGATTGCAGAACCTTCTTAAGGTTGCAAAACGCCATGGATTCAAACCAAGGAACACGACAGGGAGGAAAAAGAACAAATCAAGGATATCAAATACAGCGACTTGCAAAGCAATTGGAGTCGGAGATATATATATCAGCAATGATTCAACCAGTGCCGAAGTCGAAAAAAGAGAGGAAGAGCATATCAAGGCAAGTCAACTTGGCAATATCATCGCCACCAGCCACCACAGAGTACCTAAAGTGGTCCAATCAACCAGTTAAATTTAGCAGAGCAGACCACCCAAGGAAGGTACCCAGGCCAGGGCACACACAATGGTACTAAAAGCGCAAATAGGGGGATACGACATTGGGAGAGTATTCATGGATGCAGGAAGCGACATAAATCTAATATATTTAAGAACCCTGAGGGCAATGTGCATTTCACTGGAAAGTTTAAAGCCGACGGATTGCTCTTTCCACGGAATAGTGCCAGGAAGTGCAAATTACCCTCTCAGGAAAATAGAACTCGACGTCTGCTTTGGAAACAACAACAATTATCGCAGAGAAAAGCTGGAATTCGAAGTCATGGATTGGCCTTCACAGTATCATGTAATCCTGGGTCGCCCAGCGTTTGCAAAATTTATGGCAGTACCTCACTATGCGTATCTTACACTCAAGATCCTAGGACCGAAAGGAACAATCACGGTGCAGGGCAGCTTTGAAGTATCAAACACCCGTGACAAAGAATTTAATAGACTAGCACAAACCTTTGGCATGACAGCAGAATATGCGAGATTAAAAGGCAAAAACCGACCACAACGTACTACCCGACGACGGGCGATCCCTGCTAGATCAGGCTTTCGATGCAACTCAAGACTCAAAGAAAATCCAGGTCCACCCTACAGACCCAAACAAAACTACCTCTATAGTAGTAAACTTGGATCCCGCATAGGAAAGCGCGCTCGTCGAGTTCCTCCATCAGCGCTGGGAAATCTTCGCCTGGTGTCCTTCAGACATGCCAGGGGTTCCCAGGGAACTCGTCGAGCACGCACTAAACGTCGATCCCAAAGCAAAACCAGTCAAGCAAGCATTGAGAAGATTCGATGAACCCAAAAGGAAGGCAATAGCATCGGAACTGCACAGGCTAGAAAACGCAGGGTTCATCTGGGAAATCAAATCGTCGACTTGGGTATCTAATCCAGTTATAGTCCCCAAGAAAAACACGGATGTGCAAAGAGTGTGTGTCGACAATACGTCTCTCAACAAGCACTGCCCAAAGGATCCCTTCCCTCTACCTCGCATTGATCAGATAATTGACTCAATAGCAGGGTGCAAAAGGCTTTCCTTCCTGGACGCATATTCTGGCTACAACCAGATCAAGTTGAAGAAAGAAGACGAGGAAAAAACAGCTTTCATAACACCTTATGGCGTGTTCTGCTACCAAGTCATGCCTTTCGGCCTAAAAAACGCAGGAGCAACCTACCAGAGGATGATGCAAAACTGCCTCGGAAGTCAAATAGGGTGAAACATCCAAGTCTATATCGACGACGTGGTTATCACCACGCAAAAAGAAGAGTCACTAACCAGTGATTTAGCAGAAAGCTTCGACAACCTAAACAGATACAAGCTGAAGCTCAACCCGACAAAGTGTTCTTTCGGGGTGTCCGCAGGGCAACTCCTCGGGTTCCTGGTATGCGCAAGAGGGATAGAGGCAAATCCAGAGAAGATCCAGGCAGTACTAACAATGGGGAAGCCAACAAAACTGCACGATGTACAGAAGCTCGCAGGACGCGTCGCGGCTCTAAGTCGATTTGTGGCACGGCTGGGGTAAAAAGCACTTCCCTTCTATGCACTGATGAAAAAATCAGACGATAAATTCAAGTGGACCAAAGAAGCAGACATAGCTTTCACACAATTCAAAAAAGTGATTTCCACACCACCGGTGTTGGTCGCACCAAAGGAAAAGGAGCCATTGTTACTCTATATTGCAGCAACTCACCAAGTGGTAAGTACAGTACTAGTAGTCAAAAGAAGTGAAGAAGGAAAAACCCATGGAGTTCAGCGGCCAGTATATTTCGTCAGCGAGGTGTTATCTCCAACAAAGCAAAGGTACCCGCACTATCAGAAGCTTGCATACAGCGTATTCACATCAGCACGAAAGCTACGGCAATACTTCATGGTACATCCGATCATAGTGGTCAATGAAGCACCACTATCAAATATATTGAATAACCCTTCAGCAACAGGACGTGTCTCCTTATGGGGAATTGAGTTGTCACCCCTGGACATCACGTACGAAAAGTGAAAGGCGATCAAATCACAAGTGTTACCAGACTTTACAGCAGAGTGGCTGGAATTGCAAAACACAGGACCACCAGACCTATCGAGTGTATGGACAATGTACTTCGACGGATCAAAAAGGGTCCAAGGCGTATGAGCAGGAGTAGTTCTGATATCACCACAAGGCGACAAGTTGAAATATGTGTTAAGGATGAGTTTCCCCCAAGCCTCCAATAACGAAGCCAAATATGAGGCGTTACTCCATGGGATGAAAATGGCCAAGGCATGTGGAGCAACTCGACTGGAAATATTTGAGACTCGAACCTCGTCGTCCAGCAAGTGATGAACAAGTGCGATGCCATCAACGACAATATGACAGCATACAGGAACTTATATTATTATCTCGAGGGAACATTTGACGGATGCGAAGTTTCACATATCAGCAGAGCAAGCAACGAGGAAGCTGACAATTTAGCAAACATTGGGTCCCAGTGTTTACCCGTACCACAAGGATTTTTTGGGAGGAAATCGTAGAAAGGTCAATAAAAGGAACCAAAGTTTTGGCTGCAGGAGAGCAAGCCCAACATCAAGCAACAGGCTCGGGGGCTGGTAGCAGCGGGGTAGCTAAACCCGAAGAAGTCATGATGATCGAGGAAACCTGGATGCAACCATACTTGGCATACATGGTAAACAAAACACTACCCGAAGACACAGTACAAGCGAAAAGGATAATACGACGATCCAAGGCCTTCATCGTGTTGCAAGGAAAATTATATAAGAGAAGTATAACATGCGTCTTACAACGATGCGTCACGCCTCAAGAAGGGCAAATTTTTTAAAAGATATCCACGCAGGAGTATGCGGACATCACGCTAGCAGCAGATCTATTGCAGCCAAAGCTTTTCGTGCAGGATTTTATTGGCTAACAGCTATCAAAGACGCAAAAGACATAGTAAGAAAATGCGAGGCTTGTCAACGCTTCGCATCTCGACCGCACGCGCCAGCAGCAGAGCTACAACCAATACCATTATCTTGGCCCTTCGCACAATGGGGTCTCAACATGGTTGGGAAACTACATAAATCTTGGCCAGGAGGGCACGTTTACATGCTGGTAGCAGTCGACAAATTCACCAAGTGGATAGAAGCAGCCCCAATGACAACTCAAGATTCCATAGCTGCGATCAACTTCATCAAGTCCATAGTTTTTCGTTTCGGAGTACCACACAGCATAATCACAGATAATGGGACAAACTTCACATCAAAAGAGTTCAAGAGTTACTGTGAAGGCTTGGGAATCAAATTGAAATTTGCATCTGTCGCGCATCCAAAGTCAAATGGCCAAGTCGAGAAAGCCAATCTCTTAATATGCAATAGGATAAAGAAAAGGCTGCTAGCACCACTCGAAAAAGCCAAGCACGCGTGGGTGGATGAGCTACCCTCCGTACTCTGGAGTCTACGAACCACACCCAACGCAGCTAGTCAAGAAACCCCGTTTTTTTCTGGTCCATGGCGCAGAAGCCGTGCTTCCAGTCAAAATAACTCATGAAGCTCCAAGAATCGCGGCATATGATGAAGCAAGTTCTACAGAAGCACTTCAGGATGATGTTGATGCACTTGACGAAGCAAGAGATGTAGCACTTGCTAGAGCTACTCAATATCAGCAGAATCTACAAAACTACCACAGTAGTCGAGTTCGTCCACGATCTTTCGTGGTGGGAGACCTAGTACTACGACTAAAGCAAGATGGCCATGGAAAACTAGATTCCCCATGGGTGGGACCTTACATTGTGATAGAAGTAATACCAGGAGGAGCTTATCGACTACAAGACAAGAAAACGGGGAAAGACGAGAGTAACCCATGGAATGCAAAGCAACTACGATGGTTCTATGCATAGGCGAAATAAGGCGACCAAGGAGGTTTTTCGAGTTATGACCCTCTGAATCCAGAACATGAAGCCATATGTCGGGTTCATTGGGTCAAATCGACAATATGTGTAAATATCTTAATTTACACTCGGGGTCTAAGACTCTCGAGTCGTACGAAATAATATTAACAAGTTTTGTGATTATCTGCGACGTACTCTAAGGATGATTGCAACCCGATATTTTGGTAGCACAATAAAATGGTTCAAAGGAACCCGATAAAATATTAAAACGCATACCTCGGAACCCTGATTTGTTCCCATGGTAAAACACATAATTCTTATATGATTGTTCGTTACAGATAAGCACGACAAAGAAACAGCTGGATTACATAACAGAGAAACTTAGTGAAACTACGCTTCGGCTTCATATTCCTTCTGGCACTGGGTGTCGTCGTAGATTCTCACGTCGAACTTCGACGTGCCAACATGAAAATCAAAGGTCATGAAGAACCCCTGATGGAGGTCATGGTCCTCCGCAAATCGCGACCGGCCGCCCTTGAAGAACTGTTCGCCGGTGCTGTCGTACCACACCTCCACTTCATATGGAGTTCCTCCACCAGAGTGTTCACGGAGAACTGCTTTGCGCAGTTCCCGCCCATCCATGAAATTTGTGAATTTCAGTGGCAGGCGTTTAATCTCGTGGCACTGCGTGTTGTAGATATAGAAGAAAGAGTAGATCCTGGGCGACGAAGAAGAAGTACCAGGGGAAGGAGCGCTTGGACCTGGTATTGCAGAGAGCACCTCGGGCTTATATTTGCTCCCAGCCGGACGGCCGGGGCAACGCTTCATCAGAGCAGAGGATGATGCCCCCATGGCTGCAGCAGTAGTTTTATTTTTACTACCGCGCGGGCGGCCGCGACCCCGCTTCACCACCGGGGCGTCGATATTCAACCGAGAATCACTCGCATCGGCCATGGGGGACAAGCGTCAGAGATGTAAAACCCTAGATGGGATGAGAAGACGATGCGGCGAAGGAAGATGGAGGAATTAGGGTTTTCACCCTGGTCAAACATGCTTTATTTATAAGCACGTGCTAATGGGCCCCTGAAGTGGCAAGGCCCAAAGTAAATTTCCGGATCTTTTACAGTGCAAATAGCACAGAGGAGTTAAAGTATAAAAAAATAGGTACGTATAAAAAGAGAGAGAAGAAGCAAAAAGGGATCAGAGGGAACGCAAGATCCTGTCAAAACGAACAGGCTTCCCTCGTCTTCGACTCGGGGGCTTGTAACGAACACAGAAGGACAATCCATTCAAAAGTGAGCAAAATCAGTAAATGATACGAGAAGAAGTGCATGGAGCAAATTCAAATATTCTCTTGAGCCTATACCCAAAAATTTCGGCTATAGCCTCAGGGGCTACTCCCATCGGGAGCACTATCGCGCACCCGATAGAAATAAGTCGACAAAAGGGAATAGCAAGGAACTTTGGCTGCATCATCAGCAAAACGTTGATTACTCCCATCGGGAGGTATTCACAAAAAGTTAAGGATAACTCGAAAAGATGCGTATATTGATTCAGTCAAACAAGGCTGCGAAATATAATTCTCGAGTTGCATCATCGCGACAAAACTTGAATGTCGTGGTTGAAATATATCACGAAGGTAATACCCCAGGATCCGTCCTGTGTGGCCCGGTATACGCACATGGATGCGCTCTGCTGGTATGTATCCGTGTCTACGACGCGAAGAAAAATCCTGGTGGACGCACTGGGTACCCTGAGAATTACTGGGATTCATTCTTTGTAAGTCCTAAATGCGGCACAAGAATGGGTTTGACCGCTTTCCCGAATTCAAATCCAAGGGGATTGAATTTGAAGTAGGTGGCAAGTGTCTGTTCCGGCAGTTAACTAACCTCTTGATCCGTCAGAGTTGTCAGGCTTGTTCATCAAAACCCCTTGCAAAGTATTATAATGAATAATTCGATAAGACCAAGTCGAAAGATTTAAAGATATGAAGAAGTCGAAGAAGTGATCAAGTCGAAGAATTGAAGATTTGAGATTCAACCCGAATCTGCAATTCTGGTAGAATCTCGGGGGCTACTGACAAGGGTATAGATACTAGAGCCTGTTAGTTGAGTACCCCCGAGGCCCGTTAAGCTAGGCCCAATTGTAATACTAGTCAAAATACGAGTTCATGTCGTATGTCGATATTGTAATCTGTATCGGATCCCACCCGATCCTTGAGACCTGGCCACCTATATAAAGGGGCCAGGAGGGGACGGTGTGGGACAGATTGAAAGCAAGCCAAGTTCTACACCCATGTTTGCTTTCATAGCCACCTTGTTTGACTGAGTTTACCTTCGAGTTCATCCGACGCCCTGTCATCCCGATCCTAAGTCCGTCATCTAGGACATTTGTCGAGTTTAACCCTCGCCAGTAATACTAGTCGATATATGAGTTCATGTCATATGTCGATATTGTAATCTGTATCGGACCCCTCCCGATCCTTGAGACCTGTCCACCTATATATAGGGGCCAGGAGAGGACGGTAAGGGACAGATTGAAAGCAAGCAAGTTTATTATTACGTTCACTTTCGATACACACCTTGTTTGAGTGATCTTACCTTCGAGTTCATCCGACGCCCTACTCCCCCGATCCTAAGTCCTTCATCTAGGACATTTGTCGAGTTAACCCTCGTCAATTGGCGCCGACCGTGGGGACTCTGGGGTTGGGATCATGAATTCGCCGCTTTTTTGCTTTTAGCCAATAGCAATCCAATAGTCGACAAAAGTCGAGAGATGGAGTTGACGATCGGGAGTCTGAGCTTCTACGTCGGACCTTCGGGATCAACTCGTCTTTTGGATCCGGCGAAATTGGGTCCATCGACAAGCCAAACCAAGACAATCGCCAAGTCTAGATCATCTGTGGGCTCTTCTAGCGAGGTAAACTCGCCGGTTAGTCCTGCAGCAACAAAAAATTTGCAAAAGAAACTCAAAGAACTCGACGAAACTCGGGGAGAGCCCGATGTGGAAGTAACAGTGGATAAGCCACATGACAGTTCAAGGGATTTCGCCAGCGGAAGCAGCGGCGTCTCCAGAAGCATACACCAGTTATGCATCATTATCACTGAAGCAGCAGAAGAGAATAATCATGCAGACAATGAAGAGATCGACATGCAAGTCGACAAACTGAGGAGCAACGGCAAGAAGGAGAAGGAGAAAGTTAACGTCTCCGCCGGAGAGTGGAGGATGATCATGTCAGCCATTAATCTTGGTACGGATATACCCGCAGATTCAAGAAGAGAAGTTCTAATGGGATATCAATATGCACTGCACCAGCGCAGAAAGAAGTTGAGGGAGGAAAAAGACATGTTTATGAGAAGCCAAGACAACAATAGCACATCAAGTGGAGGATACTGGGATGAATATAGTGATGCATCAGAGTCCAGCATAGAAAGGCGCAGAGACCGGAAGCACAGTAGGAGGACAACAACACCGACATGAGAAGAAAGCCATACGAAAAGTGAAAGTGCACACCCATCAGATGAGGAAGAGGACTTTGTGCAAGAAACACCAGAAGCAGCACTGGTAGCAGCACAGGCTTATCTATTAACTACACAACCAAAGCCTAGAGATCCACGGGAGCATATACATCAAGCAGCAATACGAAGCCTCGGGTTGGTAGAAGACAGGCTAAGGAAACATCTTCCAGAAGAAAAGGCGACATATCGTAAGGAGAAGAGAAAGGAGGAACTCAAGCGCCAACCTTCGCAAAATGAAACAAGCGAGTCGTCAGGCGACGAAAAGCGTCAAAAATGGAGGGAAGACGCAAGGAATATAATAGCACAAGCAAGAGTAAACAAAGCGCGCCAAGCATGGAAAGAAGAAAACTACGAAGACGACGAAAAAGAGATGGGCGCGTTATGCTTTACCCGTAGGGTTCGTAGAACGCGAGTACCCAAAGGATTCAAGTTACCACACGATCAGCAAAAATATGATGGGTCGCAAGAACCCACGCTATGGTTATTAGACTATCTGCAAGCAGTACAAATACTCGGAGGAAAAAAAGCAACGGTGATGCAAAGTTTGCAGTTACACCTCACCGGCGCAGCAGGGTCCTGGTTGAACACTATACCCAACGATTCCATTGGGAGTTGGGGAGAACTAGAAAGCCAATTCGCAAGAAATTTTCGCTCAACGTACAAACGCCCAGCTTCACTAGAAGAATTTAAGTCATGCGTATAGGGGAAAGGCGAAACTTTGCGATCTTACATACAACGCTGGAGTGTAATCAAAAATTCTGCAGAAGACATCTCTGACGAGAGAGCAATAGATGCTTTTTCAGCTGGCCTTCATCATTTGGACCTCGTGGAAGAAGTAGGGAGAACAAAGCCAAGGACGGTGTCGAAGTTAATGGAAGTAGCCAGCAGATTTGCCGACGGAGAGGACGCGTATAACAACAAAAGGGGACGTTCACCAGAAGTCGACAGAGCAAGCAGGCAAAGGCGAAGATACCGCAACGGAGACAGTCACGCAAGGCGAAATCAGATGGCCGCGGGATATGACAGAAGGAACGAGGAAGGCTATGAAAACAAGGAATTTTAGACAAGAGATAATCGGGGAACAGAAAAACAAAAGTACTCCAGCCCATCGGCGGAAGACATGCTATATGGACCTTGCAGCATCCATTATGCGTACCTAGATGGGAAGAGAGTTTCCAACCACCAGATGAAGGATTGCAGAACCTTTCTAAGGTTGCAAAATGCCATGGACTCAAACCAAGGAGCACGACAAGGAGGAAAAAGTATGAGTCAGGGATACCAAATGCAAAGACTCGCAAGGCAATTGGAGTCAAAAGTATATATATCTGCAATGATCCAACCGGTGCCAAAATCCAAGAAAGAGCGAAGAGCATATCCAGACAAGTAAACCTGGCAATATCATCACCAGCAGCTACTACAGAGTACCTGCAGTGGTCCGATCAACCAGTCAGGTTCAGCAGAGCAGACCACCCGAGGAAAGTGCCCAGGTCGGGGCACTCGCCGATGGTACTAAAGGCGCAAATTGGAGGATATGATATCGGGCGGGTATTCATGGGCGCAGGAAGCGGCATAAACTTAATATATGCAAGAACTCTGAAGGCAATGTGTATCTCACTGGAAAGTCTAAAGCCAACAGATTGCTCTTTCCACAGAATAGTACCAGGAGGTGCAAACTACCCTCTCGGGAAAATAGAACTCGACGTTTGTTTCGGCAATAGCAACAATTACCGTAGAGAGAAGCTGGAGTTTGAAGTCATGGACTGGCCTTCACAGTATCATGCAATCCTGGGGCGCCCAGCATTTGCAAAGTTCATGGAAGTACCTCACTATGCATATCTCACACTCAAAATCCCAGGACCCAAAGGAACAGTCACGGTACAAGGCAGCTTCGAAGTATCCAACACTTGTGACAAGGAATTCAACAGGCTGGCGCAAACTTTCAGCATGACAGCGGAATACGCAAGGCTGAAAGGTGAAACCGATCATAATGTGCTACCCGACGTTGGACAATCCCTGCCAGATCAGGCTTTCGACACAACCCAAGACTCGAAGAAAATCCAAGTCCACCCCACGGACCCAAGCAAGACCACCTCCATAGCAGTAAACTTGGATCCCGCATAGGAAAGCGCGCTCGTCGAGTTCCTCCGTGAGCGCTGGGAAATCTTCGCCTGGTGTCCATCAGACATGCCAGGGGTTCCCAGGGAACTTGTCGAGCATGCACTAAACGTGGATCCCAAAGCAAAGTCAGTCAAGCAGCCACTAAGAAGATTTGACAAACCCAAAAGGAAAGCAATAGCGTCCGAACTACATAGGCTAGAAAACACAGGATTCATCTGAGAAATCAAAACGTCGACTTGGGTATCTAATCTAGTTATCGTCCCCAAGAAAAATACAGATGTACAAAGAGTATGTGTCGACTACACGTCTCTCAACAAACACTGTCCAACGGATCCCTTCCCTCTACCTCGCATTGATCATATAATAGACTCAACGGCGGGGTGCGCAAGGCTTTCCTTCCTGGACGCATATTCTGGTTATAACCAGATCAAACTGAAGAAAGAAGACGAGGAAAAAACAGCCTTCATCACACCATATGGCGTGTTCTGCTATCAAGTCATGCCTTTCGGCTTAAAAAACGCAGGAGCAACCTACCAGCGGATGATGCAAAACTGCCTCGGAAGTCAAATAGGGTGCAATATTCAAGTTTACATCGACGACGTGGTCATCACCACAAGAAAATAAGAGTCCCTAATCAGTGATTTCGCAGAAACATTCGACAACTTAAACAGGTATAAGCTCAAGCTTAACCCGACAAAATGCTCTTTTGGGGGATCTGCAGGTCAACTTCTGGGATTCCTGGTATCAGCAAGGGGAATAGAGGCAAACCCAGAGAAGATCCAAGCAATACTAACAATGGGGAAACCAACAAAGCTGCATGACGTACAGAAGCTCGCAGGGCGCGTCGCGGCACTAAGTCGATTCGTCGCACGATTGGGAGAAAAGGCACTTCCTTTCTATACACTAATGAAAAAATCAGACGACAAATTCGAGTGGACAGAAGAAGCGGATACAGCCTTCGCACAACTGAAAAAAGTGCTTTCCACACCACCAGTGTTGGTCGCGCCAAAGGAAAAGGAGCTGCTACTACTATATATTGCAGCAACACATCAATTGGTGAGCACAGTATTAGTAGTCGAAAGAAGCGAAGAAGGAAAAGCTCACGGCATCCAAAGGCCAGCATATTTCATTAGCGAAGTACTATCTCCAACGAAACAGAGGTACCCACACTACCAAAAGCTTGCATACAGTGTATTCACAACACAACGAAAGCTACGACAATACTTCGTGGTGCACCCAATTATAGTGGTTAATGAAGCACCACTATCCAACATATTGAACAATCCTTCAGCGATAGGACGTGTCTCCTTATGGGGAATCGAATTATCACCCCTGGACATCACGTATGAAAAGCGAAAGGCGATAAAATCACAAGTTCTCCTAGATTTCATAGCAGAGTGGCTAGAGTTACAAAACACAGGACCGCCGGACCTATCAAGCGTATGGAAAATGTACTTCGATGGATCAAAAAGAATCCAAGGCGCCGGAGCAGGAGTAGTCCTGATATCACCACAAGGCGAAAAATTGAAATATGTTTTAAGGATGAGTTTTCCCCAAGCTTCTAATAATGAAGCCGAATATGAGGCTTTGCTCCACGGAATGAAAATGGCCAAAGCATGCGGAGCAACTCGACTGAAAATATTCGGGGACTCGAATCTCGTCGTTCAACAAGTGATGAACAGGTGTGACGCCATCAGTGACAACATGACAGCATACAGAAAATTATACTGTTATCTAGAGGGAACATTCGATGGATGCGAAGTTTCGCACGTCAGCCGGGCCAGCAATAAGGAAGCCGACAATCTAGCAAATATCGGGTCCCAATGCTTACCCATACCGCAAGGAGTGTTTTGGGAAGAAATCATAGAGAGGTCAATAAAGAACAACAAAACTTCGATTACAGAAGAACAAGTCCAGCACCAAGCAACAGGCTCGGGGGCTGGCAATAGAGGCACAGCGGAACCCGAAGAAGTTATGATGATCGAAGAAACTTGGATGCAACCATACTTGGCTTACATGATAAACAAAACGCTACCTGAAGATACAGTAGAAGCAAAAAGGATAATACGATGATCCAAGGCTTTTGTTGTGTTACAAGGGAAGGTGTACAAGAAAAGTATAACGGGCGCCCTGAAAAGATGCGTTACTCCGCAAGAAGGACAAGTAATATTAAAAGACATCCACGTAGGAGTATGCGGACATCACGCTAGCAGCAGAGCCATTGCAGCTAAAGCTTTTCGCGTAGGGTTCTACTGGTTAACATCAATTGAAGACGCGAAGGATATAGTAAGGAAGTGCGACGCTTTTCAATGTTTCGCATCTCGACCACACGCACCAGCAGCAGAATTGCAACCAATACCACTGTCCTGGCCCTTCGCACAATGGGGTCTCGATATGGTAGGAAAATTGCACAAATCTTGGCCAGGAGGACTTGTCTACATGCTGGTGGCAGTCGACAAATTTACCAAGTGGGTAGAGGCATCCCCCGTAACAACCCAAGATTCCACAGCCGCAATAAACTTCATCAAGTCTATTGTTTTTCGCTTCGGAGTGCCGCATAGCATCATCACGGACAATGGGACAAACTACACGTCAAAAGAGTTCAAGAGCTACTCTGAAAATATGGGAATCATACTGAAATTTGCATCCGTAGCGCATCCAAAGACAAATGGACAAGTCGAAAAAACTAATGGCTTAATATGCAATGGGATAAAAAAGAGGCTGCTAGCACCTCTCGAAAAAGCCAAACACGCTTGGGTAGACCAACTACCCTCTGTGCTATGGAGTCTCAGAACTACACCCAACGCGGCTACCCAAGAAACCCCCTTCTTTTTGGTCCACGGTACAGAAGCCATGCTTCCAGTCGAGATCACCCATGAAGCCCCAAGAATCGCGGCTTACGACGAAACAACCTCTACTGAAGCACTTCAAGATGATGTCGATGCACTTGATGAAGCAAGAGACGTAGCACTTGCCAGGGCAACACAGTACCAGCAAAATCTACGAAACTACCACAGTAGTCGAGTTCGTCCATGATCTTTCATGGTGGGAGATTTAGTCTTGCGATTAAAGCAAGACGGTCATGGCAAATTAGAGTCCCCATGGGTGGGATCGTATATCGTCACAGAGGTAATACCAGGAGGAGCTTATCGACTACAAGACAAGAAAACAGGGAAAGATGAGAACAACTTGTGGAATGCAGAGCAATTACGGCGATTCTACGCATAGAAGAAGTACGGCGACAAGAAACTTTCGAGATATGACCCTCTAAACCCAAAACATGAGGCCACAGGTCGGGTTCTTTGGGTCAACTCGACAATATGTATGAATATTTTTCCTTCCACTCGGGGGCTCAGACCCTCGAGTCGTATGAAATAAAATAAATAAAGTTATTGAGATTTGGTATCTGCGATTATACGAGACATATTTCTAGGTTGTTCTCAACCCGATATTTGACAAACACAAGCATGGTTCAAGGTAAACTTAATAATATATCAAAAGCACACCTCGGAACGACGATTCGTTCCCTTGATCTATTAATAAAGATGGCACAAGATAAAAGTTCATCGCGACTACTTATTATAGAAGATAACCAGAACATGATATTACATAAGGAGATGATCAATGGAAATGGACTTCAGCTTTGTACTCCTTCTGGCATTGAGTACAGTCGTAGATCCTCACGTGAAACTTCGACGTACCAACATGGTAGTCGAAAGTCATAAAGAAACCTTGATGGAGGTCATGGTCTTCTGCAAATTGAGACCAGCCGCCCTTGAAGTACATCTCGAAGGCCTCGTCATACCAGACCTCCACTTCATAGGGAGTTCCTCCCCCAGAGTGCTCACGAAGAATTGCTTCCCACAGTTCTCGCCTGTCCATGAAGTTGGTAAACTTCAGCGGCACCCGCTGAATCTCGCGGCATTGAGCGTCGGCGATGCAGAAGAAGGAGTACACTTTGGGCGCAGGAGGAGGAGAAGCATTATGAGGAGGGGCGCTCGGACCTGGCGCAGCAGATGAAACCTTGGGCTTGTTCTTACTCCCCGCAGGGCGGCCAGGGCGCCGCTTTGGTGGCGCAAATGACAAAGCTACCACAGCTGGGCTTGTGGACTTGTTCTTACTGTCGCGCAGACGGCCATGACCTCGCTTTTCCAGTGGAGTGCCGATCTTCAGACGCGATCCACCTGCATCGGCCATGGAGACAAGTACGGGGAGGAAAAACCCTAGATGAGGTGACGAGAAGGAAGATGACGCGGCGGAGGAAGATAATAATGAGAGAATTAGGGTTTTTGCCATCCCCAAACGTGCTTTATTTATAAGTACATCTTAATGGACCTCCGCAGAGACACGGTCCAAATTACATCTCATGGGCTTTTATATTCTGCCCAGAGCAGACGATAAGGAGGCGACAACATGTCACAGGTAAAGATACGTGTATAAGGTAAAAAAACTATATATCAAGGAGCACAATGCACCTCGTCATGGACTCGGGGGCTTGCATCATAAGAAGAGAAGAGATGAATAGTAAAGCACAAAATCGTGCTGAAAAAATATCACAAGAAGACAATACTTTAGGTAGACATGTTTATATTTTTGAGCCTATACCCTAAAAATTTCGGCTATAGCCTTGGGGGCTACTCCCATCGGGAGCGCTGGTCGCGCACCCGATAAAAAGAAGACGACAGAAAGAAGAGAAAGAGATTGAAGCCCATGATCGGCTAGCAAATAAACGCCCATAGCTTCGGAAGTTCTTACATCAGGAGCACTGGTGGTGCACTCAATAATAAAGGACAAGCTGGTTGTCGACCGGTACAGGCGCAATTGACTACTTTTCGTCGGCAACGAACTTTGACGTCATTGTCGACAAAATAAAAGATCGATTACTCCCATCGGGAGCTATTTATGAGAAGTCTAGAAAATAAAAGAAAGTTACAACTTGAATATTTTGCACATTCTAACAGTCAAACAAGGTTGTGACATATGATACTCGAGTGGCGTCATCGCGACAAGATTCGAATGCCATGATTGAAATATATCGTGAAGGTAAGACCCCAGGATCCGTCCTGTGTGGCCTGGTATACGCACATGAATGCGCTCTGCTAGAAATTATCCGTGTCAACGATGCAAAGAAAATCCTGGTGGACGCACTGGGTACCCTGAGAACCACTGGGATTCATTCTTTGTAAGTCCAAAATGCGGCAAAAGGGTGGGTTTGACCGGTTTCCCGAATTCAAGTCCAAGGTGATTGAATTTGAAGTAGGTGACAAGTATCTATTCCGGTAGTTAACTGGCCTCTTGATCCGTCAGAGTTGTCAGGCTTGTTCATCAAAACCCCTTGCGAGACAGTATAACGAAAGATATTCGAAGTCGAAGATTTGAAGATATGAAGAAGTTGAAGATTGATCAAGTCAAAGAAATAAAGATCTGAGATTCAACCAGAATCTGCAATTCTGGTAGAATCTCGGGGGCTACTGACAAGGGTATAGATAATAGAGCCCGTCAGTTAAGTACCCCTGAGGCCCGTTAAGCTAGGCCCAATTGTAATACTAGTCGATATACGAGTTCATGTCATATGTCGATATTGTAATCTGTATCGGACCCCTCCCGATCCTTGAGACCTGGCCACCTATATATAGGGGCCAGGAGAGGATGGTAAGGGATAGATTGAAAGCAAGCCAAGTTTATTCTTACATTTACTTTTGATACACACCTTGTTTGACTGATCTTACCTTCGAGTTCATCCGATGCCCTACTCCCCCGATCCTAAGTCCTTCATCTAGGACATTTGTCGAGTTAACCCTCGTCACTTTGGATAACAGGTGGATAGGACACGTGACTCGAACAAAGCATCCCAACACAATGCTAGAATAAAGAGCTAGCGAGAGCAAAAGTGTTAAATGGATAGAGAGAAAAGGGCTCGCCTGTAAAAGATTGTCGAAGAACACCCAAAGAACTTGGCATAGCTCACATCACCACGAAGCTTCCTATCCGGGAAGAAGCAAATGGCTACAAACAACGGATGCACAACTTACTACTACGGCAAAAGAATCGGCATGATCATGTGAATGCATGCATGACATGGCAATTACGATGCAATGCAACATATCCAGATTAAACGGAATCAGAATATTTTACTACACGATAATTTAAAGGTTGATTAGCATGGCAAAGACAAGGCATGGGTGAGCTACACAAAATTAAATGAAGCGGGGAACCATATTTGGCATATTCCAATTACTCCATATGTTATTTATTAGGTGATATGCAAACTACCACGTGGCTACATGATATGAGATTTAAATAGGTATATGAATGTTATATTCAGATTCTACACATTTTTCTGGTAAACTTTCATATAAAATACTTTTTATTCCGAGTTACGGTTTGAAATATATTAATTAAACAAGATTTGCAGGTTTGCAGCAATTTTTCAGAAAAACAAAGAAGGGCTGAGACTTTTCTCACACCGAAGAGGCTAGCACCGCAGGCTGACGAGCGGGACCTGGACGCGCTGACGGTGCAGAGACTGGGCCGCTGCTGCTGGCTAGGACTGACGGAGAAGCCCCGCATGTCAGATAGGAATATGAAACAAAAAGGAATGGGAAAATGATATCCCTGAGATTCGAACACTTGATGTCCAGCCCTCTGTCAAAGGAACAAACCAACAGTGCTAAGCTGCTGTTACTGTTGAGGAAAAGGACGCTGCTTTCTTGAACCAATAGAGCGACTGATCTAGAACTTACAGCTAGGCGATGTGGAAGAAGACGGAGACGATGGTACGAGTGAGCTGTGCGGCGGCGAGGTTGATGGCGGCACGGGCGAACGCGCAGGAGTAGAAGGTGTGACCGAAGGTTGCAGGTTAGTTAGCCTCCACGCCATGCTGCAGCATCACTGAAGGGAGAAGAAGATGAAGGAAATATGCCCTAGAGGCAATAATAATATTGTTATTATCATATTTCTTGTTCTTGATAATGTTTATATTCCATGCTAGAATTGTATTAAGTGGAAACATTAATACATGTGTGGTTTATGAATAACACTATATCCCTAGTACGCCTCTACTGGACTAGCTCATTGATTAATGATGGTTAAGGTTTCCTAACCATAGATATGAGTTGTCGATTAATAATTAGGTCATGTCATTAGAAGATTGATATGATGGATAGACCCAAATTAAGCACAACAATTAGATCATGTCATTGTGTTCACAATTGCGTAGCTTTTCCTATGTCAGTATCCTATTCCTTAGACCATGAGATAATGCCACTCCCTGGTACTGGAAGAGAGCTTTGAGGTTATCAAACGTCATCCTATGAGAGGGTGATCATAAAGGTGTCTCTCAGGTAATCAGAAAGTACTTGTTGGGTTGCATGTATCGAGATGGAATTTGTCCCTCCCATGTCGGAGAGATATACTCCGGGCCCACTCGGTAATCAATATCATACACCGTTTGCAAACACGTGATTAATGAGTTTAATCACAGGGTGATATTGGATTGCGGAACGAGTAAAGACTACTTGCTACGAACGAGATTGAACTAGGTATGGCGATACCGATGATCGAATCTCGGGTGAGTAAAATATCGCGAGACAAAGGAATTTGTATATGGGGTTAATTGAATCCTGACATCGTGGTTCACCGATAATGATCTTCGTTGAATATGTGGGAGTCAATATGGATTTCCAGATCCCGCTGTTGATTATTGATGCGATCATGTCCACATATTCTCGAAACCGTAGGGTCACACACTTAAGCTCATTGACGCTAGGGTAGTTTCGGGATTTATGGAAACTGTTTCAGAGAGTTACAGAATTGTTCCGGGAAGAAGATTAATGATTTATTAATTAAATGAATTAATAAATGTTAATATATATATATATATATATTTATTAGAAATAAATAGGGCTAAAAAGTAGTCCATGATTAGTTTTGCTAACGGGCTAATTTAATAGTCCATTTAGACAAACTAATAAATAAAGAAAAGAAAAGAAAAGAAAAAAAGAGGGGCGAAGCGCATGGGCCGGCAGCCCACCCACTAGCTCCCGCGGCCAGTGCCTGGCTGGGCCAAAGCAGGCTGGTTGGGCTTTGCCTGGCCGCTGCCGTCCCCACGTGCATGCTCGCTCGCCACGAGGAAGGCATCGATCGATGCAGATCGATCTACCTTGGCTCCCCGCGCGCCGTGACCGTCCTCGGTCGAGACGGTGGCCAGGTGCCCCGTTCTCCCATGGGATAGTGCTCGGCCGCCTGGGCCTTTGGCCCATCGGCGTGTCATGCAGGCCGATCGCTCCACCTGGCCACAGTGATCTATGAGATCGATCGGGGCGTGACGTGCACGACTTTCTCGAGAGAGATTGCTTCGGGCGTACGCCGGTTTGGCCTGCTCTGCAAGATATGACGACTATAAAAAGAATGAGGTCGGACACGGTTTAGGTCAGACCTAATACCGAAAGTTGTTTTCATCCGGCATTATCTTTGCCTTTTATAGTATTTTCTTGCCCTAGTTTGACTAGATCTTTAGCCTTTCTTCTTCCACCTTGCGCGTGTAGGCGAAGCCCTGTCCGCAGATACTCTCCACCATAAGCACCACGCTGTCGTGCTGCTCATCCCATCTACCACTCCACTGCACCTTGCTGGACCAAGGAGCAGGAGGAGTCGTTGCGCTGTACATGTGCAATGTTCGGAGGCGCCGCCCGTTGTGATGCTTGGATCAGATCGGATCGCGAGGAGGAGACGCTAGTACGACTACGCCGACCACGTTCATCTGAACATTTATGCTGTGCGATCTACAAGGGTATGTAGATCTAATCTCTCCCGCTCGTTGTTTTGCATCTCGTAGATTAGATCTTGGCTTGTTCTTGTTTGTCATCGTAGGAAATTTTTTGTTTTCTATGCTGCAAAACCGTTCAGAAGACGCGGAACCTGCAAGAGCTCATTCATGGTGACCATGGAGCGGGTGAGGATGGAGACGATAGTATGGTGACGGAGAAAAGCTGGTTACAGGAGGAAAAGGGGTATGGTTTTCTCATCGGAAGTCATGAGCGTCGGATGAATGAGGCAAAGAGGAGAACGTCCGTGACGAAGCGGGGCTTGCAGGGACAGAACATAGAGAGGACACGAGCGCTACAGACGCTTGCAAGTGAGCGAGGAAGAAGGAAGGAATAGAGAGGCGACGGCACTGTGGAGGGGACTAGGGCTAGGGTTGCAGGGCTAGAAGGAGGGATAGTTTTAAGGAGGGGGAGAGGAAAGCCTGGCCGTCCCATCACCAGGTCTGCGATGTGGCACCGCTCTGATGTGTGCCATACAGAAGGAAGAAGACGAACAACGAGAGGAGCGCCTCTCCTCGTGACAGGTAAGGTGGGCTTCAGGTTAGATGGGCCAAAAAGGAGATGCTAGAAGGAAAAGACTGCCCGCTTAGGAAAATAAAGGTCTCCGGAATTTACATCGGATAAAAGACATAGAGAGAAAAATAGAGAACAATGATAGAAATAGAGATGGTACAAAAAGTGAAACAAAAAGTAAGAAAGAGGGAGGAAAAAGGGTTCCAACAACATTTTCAAAACTTGGTTTTGGTTCAATACGATTTAAGAAGTTTGCAAATATTGTAATTTAGTTTTTTTAGATAACATGCAAAGTGATAAGATGAATGATGATGCATGACGCCACGATGACGTGAAAAAGAAAAGAACAAACAATTATCTAATTGGGGAATTTTTCGGCTTGTTACAATATCTACTAGCAACGGAGAGCATGCAAGATTATAAATAACATAGAGATGATAAATCACAAATCAACTTGACATAGTACTCAATATTCATCGGATCCCAACAAACACAACATGTAGAATTACATAATGATGATCTTGATCATGATAGGCAGCTCACAAGATCTAAACATGAAGCACATGGAGGAGAAGACATCCATCTAGCTGGACCCATAGTCCAAGGTAGACTACTCACACATCACTCCGGAGGCAGGCATGGTGATGAATAAGGCCTCCGGTGGTGAATCCCCTCTCCGGCAGGGTGCCGGGAAGAGCTTCTGGACCCTCCCGGTCTCACGTCGATGATGGCGATGGCTTGAAGTATGTTTTCTAGAAAAGATTTTGGGCCCTTAGAGTTTTCTCGTCGAGGAGAATATATAGGCGGAAGGGCGATGTTATGGAGTGGACCAGGCAGTCACACCCCCTGGTGGCGCGGCCAAGGGGGGCCCACTCCACCATATGGTGTTGCTGGCCCCTGGTCCGTCTCCTGCTCTCCTTTGGAATCCGTCTTCATGTCAGGTAATTATGGACTTCATCTTTTGTTTCGTCCAATTCCGAGAATATTTCCTGTGTAACTTTTCTAAAACAGAAAAAATAGTAGAAAATAGGGAACTGGCACTGTGGCATCTCGTTAATAGGTTAGTTCCGGAAAATGCATGAAAACACCACGAAGTGTAAACAAAACTCAAAGCAAATGGTGCATAAACAAGCATAGAGCATCAGATACGTTTGAGACGTATCAGTGAATTGCCTAGCCCTTTCCATCAGTTCGGACTTTTGGTTGCGTTGGCTAGTGCATGAAGCTTAACAGCATCATGTTCTCTCCTCTGTATATCAGTCTGTCTCCTACAGTCATACTATAGCACTGATGACTCTGAATGTCTGATTGCTATTTAAATGCAGACTGAAACTGCTCCTACAGATGAGGCTGCTAAGCTATTGATGCCTCCCACAGCGCCAAGGAAGCCCAAGCCCACTTCCAGGAAGAGGTTACATTTTCTTAATCTACATACCATTATTTTATTTGAGGCTACCTCCGTTGCATAAAAGAGGCGTATACATTTTTCCTGAAGTCAAATGATATAAAAGCTTGTAGTAATATCTCTTAATAACTATGGTTTGGCATGACAGATGTTGATAGCCTTTTGCTAAAAAATTGGTCAAATCTTATATTTTTAGGACTTCTGAAGAAGAGTTATTGACTTTCTGCAATGTTTAATTCTTCCACTTTCATTCAGCTATGATATTATACTTGCCATCAAGTTGTGAAGCTTGTGGGAGTAAAAGGGGCCCTTGTTTGGGAACTCAGTTGGAGAAAACTTACGTCCTACCCATTACCTCGAAGTATAGAGAGCACCAGGTATGGATTCTAAGTGGTTTACAACGAGTTGATGTACTATAAGATCTTCTAGTTTTATTTCTCATGTTGTCTTACATTTGTATCTCTCTCTCTCTTATAGGTTGTCCCTTGTGCCATTAGATCTACATTCAACCATAAGTATGCACAGTGCGAGAATCTGACTCTGTGTGCCAATACGAATACTATAGGGATGTACACATTGCATGATGTGATGGTCTACAAGACGATGACCATCACCTATCTTTGTGGAGATGGGTGGCGTAAGTTCCTGGATGAGGAAAAACGGAAGGACGGGGATGAGGTTTTGATTGATTGTTCTCTAAATGGGGACATAGTTGCAGTTGCTTACAAACATAAGGACCACATGAGAGAGCGTAGTACATGTAAATTTTCTTGTATTCTTCCTATATCCTATTTATTGTTTTGGAAGTAATTGTGCTAAACCTTTATGTTTGTTGTTCTAGATGGGGGGATGTTGATGATCAGTCCTGCAACTGCAGTCCCCTAGATGCTGGCACTAATAGTTCCTTCACCACCCTCGGCTTGTCTTCAATTCCTTGCACCAGCTCCTGCACTAACGCCGTCACCGGTTCCTTTAGCATCCTCGGTTCCTCTTGAGCTCCTTGCACCACCATCCTCGGCTCCTCTTTAGCTACTTGCTGCAGCTCCTGCACCAACACCATCACTGGTTTCTACACCAGCTCCCGCATCGACACCGCGACGAGTTCATTGCACCAGGCTTGGTACCAGGAATGATGTCATGGCAACATTCACCCACGTCGTCAGCAGCAGTCATATGAAGGCAATGCTTGTGAGTATATGGCAGAATTGCTTTGTTTTATGTTCCTAGTGCATTTCTCTTGCTAATTTTGTGGGGTTTCTCTTTCAGAAATTGCCTAAATGTATTGCCAAAGATCTTCAAGCTGGTCGAAAGCGCGAGATATGTCTCATCATGCGAAGTGAAGGTCTGACAGTCTAGGGATGGTATGTTGTTAATCCAGAGGATGACCGCTTGGCAGTTCCAGGTGGTTAAAGTTTGTGAAAGGAAGCAAACTTCACGCTAGAGCAGCAATCAAGGTCAACATATCTCGCTGTTGTAACTGCTATGTTCTGCTCCTAAAGTTCATGTTGATTGCCTAGCTAGCTAGTATATGGTGGCATGCTTTTGTGAATAAGTTCATTTTGTGGTTGTATTATATATATATATATATATATGCACATGCACTGATTAATTATATGGGTGATAGCTTGTGACAAGCTTTTGGTCGACCTAGCTATATATGGAATCGGGTAGGAAGTAGGCCGCCCCTTGGACATGTTTGATTGTACTGAATATATATATATATGTCTCCCTTCTGTAAGTTCTCTGTTTCGAATCCTGGTCTGCACCTCCATTAATTGATCATTGCAAGAAGGAAGTTTCGCTTACCCAAGTTGTCTGAAACTGGGCAAATCAAAGACTATCTATCTGTTTTTGTCTGAAACTTCCACAGTTTCATGGTTTCGAATACATTAGTTGAAAAAATTGGGCAGATTCGAATCTTCCCAAGCTATCTACAAATACCACCAAGCTTCCACAAGTTCTCTGTTTTGAATCCTTTGGCTGCACTTCTATTGGTCAGTAAGCAGGTAGCTGTCTGAATCTAGGCAAATGAAGTTCGCTTTGTCTGATTTCTGCAAATTCCACTACTACATGGTTTCAAGTACATTGAACTTAACACTTAATTTTGAAGCGTTAAGAAAGAGTTCATGAAATTGCATCACAAATTGGAACACATTGATTCCACTCATTCCTGTCCTTTGTTTCCCCCAGTTACGCCAAAAACCTTCAAAATATAACCTTTTCAGCCCATATTATTCCCTCGAGAAGCCTGGCCCAAGCTCAGCATACCCATGTTTTTTAACATACTGTAGCATCTTATTTTTTGGAGTCTGTTAGACATGCTTATTTTTTTATATCGAAGGAAGCTGAGTAATACAAGGAAGTACCAAAATCTTATAAGCAGATACTATTAATTTAATGGAACAACAGCGCTGATATATATAGATGCTGACATCAAGGACCCACCCGTCAGCATCGACCCTCGACCATACAAAGTTTAGATTCATATTTCAGAGGTGGCTTTGAAAATGAAAGCCAAGAGAAATCACGTGGAACAAAATAAATCTAGATAGCACACACGTTTCTTTTTCTGATAACCTGACATCCTAGACCCACCCGTCAGCAGCTTCCATCAACCTTATCAAATATCAAGTTCGAATTTCACGGGCGGGTTCAAAAATAAAATTCAAGTATGCAGCAACATGGGGAACAAAATAAATCAAACAGGGTACACATGTTTCCTTTTTTGATAATATGACATCCTGGACCCACCCGTCAGCAGCGTCCCTCAACCTTTTTCAAGTTGGAATTTCGGGGACGGGTTCGAAAATAAAAGCCAAGTAGCCAGCAATCACGATAAAGAAAAATCCAGATAGCACACGTTTATTGTTCAGATAGTCTGACATTGGGACCCACAATGTCAGCAACGTCCTCGACCTTAACAGATTCAAATTTCATGGGCGGGTTCGAAAACAAGCGAAGTAGCCATCAATCACGTGGAAGAAAATAACTCAACTTAGCACATGTTTCTGGTCCACATAGGCTGACATCGAGGACCCACCGGCCAGAAACGTCCATGAACATTATCAGCATAGCACACATTTGTTGTTCAGAGAGGCTGACATCAAGGACCCACCCAACTGTAGCATTCATGAACATTATCAACGTAGCACCGGATCGTTGTTCAGAGAGGCTGACATTGAGGAAAAACTGGCCACTAGTGTCCATGAACAGTAATAACATAGCACACATTTGTTTTTCGGAGAGGCTGACATCGAGGACCCACCCGACTGCAGCGTCCATGAACATTATCAATGTAGAACAGGTTTGTTGTTCAGAGAGGCCGACATCGAGGACCCACCCGACAGCAGCGTCCATGAACAGTATCAACATAGCAGAAGTTTCTTGTTCAGAGAGGCTGACATCAAGGTCCCACCAGACTGCAGCATCCATGAACATTATCAGAGCGAGCGTTTGCGAGAAACAAAAGCAAGTAGCCAGCAGTGGTGTGGAACAGATAATCGAACGGAGAGGCTGACATCGGGGACCCATGGTCCAGACCATAGGCTGTTGCATCGAGCAACGTGAGCTATCACAGGAAAGAAAAAATAAGTCTGCTAGAGACACCGACATCACGGCCCCACAGCCTGAAAAGGTTAGTCAGAGTCCAAAATCGGATGCGAAATCAAAAAATCGACAGCTACCACGCTCCGAACAACCATCTACCATGATTTGCCCTAATATGTGGCAGTAGAGGACCACCGAAATGAGAAAAAAAGTTTTCAATCTACCATGAAACCGCCTAAAATTGTGGTAGAAGGGGGGTCTTCAGCAACGACCGAATGTGCCAGTCGTGGAAGATGGACACTTTTCTTCTAGTGAACGTGGCACATCTATCAGCCACCATTATTGTATTGAGTCCTAACTCAATTTTTTACTTAGCCATTCAGTCATCCAAGACCTTCCTCTGTGACTTTGTTCCAATCTGTACTTGTTCAGAATTTCGACTAAGAAAACATTCCGACTTAATGTTTTATTCAACATATCAATCTATCTCAATAGATATCAATATTTTTCGTTTATCTATTAATACCAATTATTAATATTTATTAATACCAACTAGTCCATTCATAATATGTCATCTACATATAAGAATGTCTTCAAGCCCCCACTCAAGAATTTGTATGTCATATATAAGTTTGAGAATGCTTTCATAGGTCCCACTCAGAAATATGTCTCTTACATATAATGATGATAAATTATTTAATTTAGCTCCCACTCAGTTTAATGTAAATCATAGGTCTTCTTGATATTTTGGAAATTTCCAAAATCCTTTGATCAAACATCAAATCGAGATTTCCAGTTGCAAGATATTAATTTCCAAAAGGTTCAAAACTCAGCCTCTTCTTAAACGAATTTTAAGATCTTGGACTTTTGACCACCTATTGGATTTAATTATCTAAAAGACTTTAGCATCGCTACATATTGTAGTCAACTTATTGAATTTGTCAGAAATACACTTTTGTGACAAAGCAACCTTTATGCCTTTTAAGAAGTTTCATTTCTTCCTTATGATCTTGCATTATTCGGGAAGATTTAAGTAACACTTTACTTAATAAGATCAAGTACTCTGACTTTTCAATCTTAAATGTAACTTCAAATTAAGTAACAATTTTACTTAATAGGATTTCATGACTCCAAGTCATTTCTCGCATTTAGGTCCGCCATCGCATTTAGGTCCGCCATCTTTTCTTCATAGTTCATAGGTATGTACTGTTCCAATAACATGACAAGTAAATCATGAATTATATTCTGCAAACATGCACGAAATTATTCATGAATCCTACTTTCTTCAATAAAGGACTTCAATTGAAAATAACATGATCTTCATCATTAATTTTCTTCTTTCTAATCCAGACCTTCGCTTCAGAACATATTCTGTTGCGCTATTCTGATATTATAAAGATAAAGTCAATAACTTTATTTTAGTCCTTTATTTTCTTCCTTTTAACACCCTTACCGAGAATACACTTTCTCTAGAGTGCACCAAAACTTTGCAATACATTTTTGCACTTTTGGTTTATGGAAGACATGTCCATATTGCACACAAGGACACACTACAAAAAGTTATTCATGTTAATTTCGAATTATCATGTATAACTCAAAAAATTCTATGAATCATACTATAACTCATATAGTATTTCATATGGCTTCCTATTTATTAAAATGAGTGTTTGCTATTTTAATGAACCGCTCTTTTAAATGATAAATCTAACACTATAGGAGATGATTTGGCATCACATAATATCCAACAAGTTATGATTGATAACACACATCAACATATTGAAGTGTTCCAGGTGTTTATTTGTTAGCATGACTTCCACAAATTCTTACACCAAAATCACAACTTATGATCTTGTCGCTTTGATCAAAATCACAAGGACTTAATTATAATATTTTCTTCATTTCCAAAATCTTTTGAACACATCAAATGAATTCAAACCCTGTGAACTCAAATATTCACTTTGGATTTGTAACGGAGAATGCGAAATAATGATATCCACTACTTGTATGAATACTATACATTGACATGTATAATACTTAACAATTTAAAGTACAACCTTTTTCCTATGCTGAAATCATCCGTATGTTCTCAACAATTAGGCGTACTCTTTATATCATGGAGTTTGAGTCATTTTGTCAAACGAAACATGATTCGTATTGTTTAAAGATCAAAATATCTAGCAACAACACATTTCATCAATATGAAATTTCACATGTACTTAATCATAAAGTATGACTTTCAAATGGTAGTGTCATTAAAAAATGAAGACATTATTTAGCTTGGATAATTTATGTTTATTATTTATAAATGCTCATCAAACAATTATCAAGGATAAACAAGAATAATGAATTCATAATCATAATGTGACCATAACTTTTTCTCGTGGAAAGCAAGACACACAAAATAAGGTCCTCAACCATTATTGATTACAGAACTTATTATATCACTAATCCTGATAATAAATCTGGAGGTACGAAGTTCATGGCCATCAACATTTTGATTGCCATTGCCATGCGCCATAAGCTCCTTCATACAATTCTTACGCAGAAGGTCATGTTTTCTAATAAACGAGAATTGTGTCAAACACACAAATCTGCTATAAGTGTCTAACATGAAACATTTATAAGTTTTATATAAAATATTCATTTTTGGGCTGACAATTTTCCCTGCTATTGGTGCTACTTTCACGGATCTCAACCGAGATAGAAATCCATGGAAGATGAACTAGTCATCTTACATGGCTTAGCCTATGATAATGTCGTTGTATATGGGAGGAAGACAACACGACACCCCGTCTATGGCAAATTCATTTGCCATCCAGTAGACCTAGTCGAATGAGGCACTCATGAATCCTATCATGGTTGCCGTGCGACCCTTTTATAAGAAAATGTTCTTTTCCAACTCAAATGAAAGGAACTTGTCCATTAGCCCATACTTCCTAATTCTGGCTTGCGATGCCAAGAGCGCTTCAAGTTCAACAACCATCAAACATGAGTTGGTGTTTGAAGAATGCTCCCGTGATTCAGACTTCGTGGTATGAAGCACGGTGTAATAGACATTTTATAGAATTGCCACCGCGATCATGATAATCACTATTATCATTCTTGATCACAAAAACCCTTGATGCATCTCCTAAAAAGTTATTTTATCACATGGAGCTATTCATTTCTATTTAGGACAATCCTCATATGTTGGTACAAACGATAAACTTTGACCCGTCAATTTTAAGTTTTCTTTATGCATGAAAAGCACTAATATGGATGTGGACACTCATCTACACAAATTTGCAAAGGTATGAAAACTAAGTTCATAATTAATCCGAGTTTATTTTTATTAAACAAGTTTTAACTGCGAAGAACTCCCACTTAGAACAACATCCCTAAAATGTTCTAGTGATTAAATGGTCCTTATTCACTATACCGCCCCCGATCGTCACATGAGGTGATACAACTGCAAAGGTAGATAGAACTTCATGTGACCCATGCTCGACCTTTCGGTCTCATGCTCCGAGTGCTATGTCTGTACATACTAGGGCTCACCAGAACAACCTTAGTGTATTTGCGGCACATACATGGCTTGTACCCGCGCCGATATGTGAACTTCGATATGGCCCCCGATCGTCACGTGAGGTTACATAACTAAGAACCTTAGTGGCAATTGCTTCAATGAGGGAGAACACATTTGGTATTTTATTAGGAATTATCTTATTCTATGCTACCGGTGTGTATCTAAATACTAGCACGAATAAGATTCACACAATAGCATCAAATGTAAATAATGCGTGATATGATATGGTTCTTCATCAATGCGCTTGATCTCCATCGAGCCCTCTAGCATGATTTCCATCCTTGCACCGGTGTGACGCCAAGTCCATGGCGCCATCGTTGTGAAGCCTCCAGTTAGTGTCACGCAACTTACCGTGTTGGACATATCACATCACACTCCCCCACTGAAAAACCAAGTTAGACGATCTACTTTTTCTTTTGCATTTTTATGTGGTTTCTAAGGCTTTCGCACAAGAATTGATTCTTACCTACGAACATGAAACCACAACGTTGATTAAACCATTGTTGCTTTGAGTCCCCGTTATGGGCCCTCCGTTGCAGACGCCATATGCACTATAGTTCGAGAAACTGCCACCCGGCTAGCCACTTTTATACAGTGCAAGCCGTATGTCAGTGTGGAACCAGTCTCGCGTGAAACTTGTAAAGTCGGTATTCGGGCCGCTTTAATCTAACTATGCCACAGATATAAACGAATGCACATGGGAGGGTAACAATGAGAGGATCAACGCCCACATATTGCTAAGTGTTCTAATCATACAAGCATACTACGCCCACAAAAAAATATTCCCGACGGAACCCCGAACTCCCCAGATCTATCTATATAGTAATGCTGTAATGATTAATGGAAACTCTGACACGTACCCTCGTAGACCGATCGCGGGGATTATGTCCCCGCACATGTGTTGATGATGAAGCCAACGTAGCCGACCTCAAGGTCGTGAAGAACTAGATGTATCAATGCCACGGTGCCTCGCGCCATGATGCCAGTGCGACGGCATCGGCACAACGACATAGTGCCGCACGTGGAGTACGTTGTAGTACTCCCACACGTACGACGCACCATGACTCCTTCCGGATCCAGTCCACCAGTGCAGCGGAAGAAGAAGTATTCGGATTGAGATGAATCCGGCAGTCTTACGACGTTCAGTATGAGGAGAATCCTCTAACTCGCTGGCATGACTCCAAACATGGGAGCTGAGCTAGAGGGAAAGAGGAAGATAGGTGGCGCATAGGGGAGAGGGGAGGAGAGCTCTTCTAGGAACTCCCTCAATCCACTTGTGTCAAACTCTCCTCTACGGGGAGGTTTATATAGTGGGATGAGGGGGCAGCCTTTCCCCTTCCCCAAGGCAAGGGTCGATGGCTAGGAAGGAACCCTAGGGTGCCCTAGGGCTAGGCTGGCCCAGTCGGCCACCCTCATGGGCCCCAATTGGCCCATCCCTAAACCCTAGGCGCCCTCTCCACCTTATCCAGTAAGGGAAGGGAGGCTAGGGCTTATTGGGCTCCCCTCCGGAAGGAGGCCAATAAGGTGGTTGCCTATATAAACTAACAAAATAATGTTTATTAAAATTAATTCATTAATTAATATCAATTACTTCTTTATTTAATTCCCCGCAGCTCCGAAACTCCTTTCGGAACCCTCCGAACGACTTCTGAATCTTCGCGAAACTTTTTCGGCTTCCTCTTGTCAACTCCTTGACAATTCTAGAAACATCTTAATGTCATCGCACCATTATTTTGAGTTACCCTACGGCTCGGGAATGTTCCAGACATTACCGAGACTCCTCTTCGGTAAATGATCATCAATTGGATCTAGACATCCGTGATGATCCATGTGTATTCCCACAAAGGAACTTTGTTGTTACCGCAAATGTCAATGTCCGATTTCTTTTGCTTCTATGATACTTGCAATATCCATGGATTGATCGCTGGTATCTCCATACCTGGTCCAACCTCGTTACCGATATTGCTATTCAACTCGTTTTCGTCATATTCCATCCCCGTGACCTAGTCACATGTTGCAACATTGGATGAATCTCACTGAGTGGGCCCAGAGTATCTTCTGTCACTCGGATGAGCAAATCTTGCTCTTAGTTCACACTCCTCTACCTACTCCTTTGGCAACCCAAGAGACACCTTTTCAGTCACCTAGTTACGTGATGATGGTTGATGCAATCAAAGTAGCCTCCAGATGTAGTGATTATCGTAGTGACCTCTCGTTCTAAGGATTAGGTCACAACATTTCTTATTATTGTAACATGAACATCGACACAATCGTGTTAAATAATAATGTTGGGTATGTCCATCTGATGGTTGGCGTGTAGTTGATTATTATTCTGGCCAGGCAGTTGGGAAACTCCAAGTGGAAAGTATGATGAGCACAGCGGCAAGTATTTTCCCTCAGTAAGAAACCAAGGTTTAATCGTTAGGAGAATAGCAGACAAACAACTGAAGGTGATGCGGACTGGCTTAATAACATTCAACAAGGGCGCCATTTAACGATACTTGTTGACTCATCTTCGGCCAGTAGCAACGTGGAACCTACACACACACAACCAAGTACTTTGTTCCCAACTTCGATGAGGTTGTCAATCTCACCGGTTTGCTTGAAACAAAGGGTATGAGCGTATCGAGTGGAAAGTGATAATAGTATGCGAGTAAAGTAAACAGTGCGAGTAAAGTAAACAGGTGATAGCAATATGATGGAAATAGGACCGGGGTCCACAGTTCACTAGTGGTGTCTCTCCATAAGATAAATAGCACATGCTGGCTAAACAAATTACAGTTGGGCAATTGATAGAATAAAGCTAAACGTGATATGTCAAGAATATCACTATGCGATTTACTCTGGGCATTACAACAAAATACATAGACCGCCATCCAACTGCATCTATGACTAATAATCCACTCACGGGGATATCATCCGAACACCCCATGAGTATTACGTTGCGAACAACAGATAATTGCATTAAGCAAAGTGTGTAATGCAAACAAAGCATATGCCCTCGAGCATATGAATGTTGTTTTCTCCCTAGTAGCAACAGCACATCTACAACCTTAGAGGTTTCTGTCACTCCCCCAGATTAAATAGAGGCATGAACCCACTATCGAGCATAAATACCCCCTCTTGGAGTCACTAGCAACTACTCGGCCAAGATAGCTACTAACAATGGAGAGCATGCAAGATCATAAACAACATAGAGATAACATAAGATATATTTCAGTATAGCAACTCAATCATAACACCAATATTCATCGGATCCCAACAAACCAAACATGCAGAATTACATAACGGTGATCTCAATCATGTAGGGCAGCTCATGAGATCTAAACATGAAGCACATGGTGGAGGATACAACCATCTAGCTACTGCTATGGACCCATAGTCCAAGGTAGACTACTCAGTCATCGCTCCGAAGGCAAGCATGGCGATGAAGAAGACCTCCGGTGGCGATTCCCCTCTCCGGCAGGGTGCTAGGAAGAGCTTCTGGACCCTCCCGATCTTCGGGTCGATGGTGGCGGCGGATCGCGATGTGTTCTGGAAAATTGATCGGGTACTTAGGTTTTTTCCATCGGGGGTTTTTATAGGTGAAGGGGCATCGTCAGAGGTGGATCGAGGCGCCCTCACACATAGGGGGCGCGACCAGGGGCTGGGCCGCACCGCCCTGGTGTGTGGGGCCCTCGTGGCCCCCTCCGACTCCTCTTCGGATCTCTGGAAGCTTCCGGGAAAATAAGACTTCAGGAACTTGTTTCGTCCAATTCCGAGAATATTTCCTGTGTAGCTTTTCTGAAACACAAAAACAGCAGAAAACAAGGAACTGGCACTGTGGTGACTTGTTAATAGGTTAGTTCCGGAAAATGCATAAAAGTGCCACGAAGTGTAACGAAACATTAGGCAAATGGTGCAAAAACAAGCATGGAGCATCAAAAATTATAGATACGTTGGAGACGTATCAAGCATCCCCAAGCTTAACTCCTGCTCGTCCTCGAGTAGGTAAGTGATAACAAAAGAATAATTTTTGAGGTGACATGCACCTACACATTCTTGATCATATATGTAAGCATTTGTGAGCTAGGATCATAAGAACTTAAAACATGGGCATGAAAGATATAATCTTGACAATAAAAACTTAGCAACCATGTTATAACATGAAAATGAACACAAACAAAAGATCATGAAAATGAAACAATGAAAGTCAAACGTATGTTCAAATCATAAGGAAAAACATACAAGTGGTTTTCAGCTTGTCCTTCATGGAGAGCAAAACATAAATGCATAGGACACCTTCAACTTTAAGAGGGCGACTAGATACAAATAATTTGAGAACAAGTGAAACCAACAATATGAATCAATCAATGAAAACTTTGGGACAATGCACATTATACTAAGAATGACAACTATGCTCTCTTAATGGTGCATAAAGATAGAAGGTGGTGACTCAACATGAAAGTAAAAGAAAGGCCCTTCGCGGAGGGAAGCAGTGATTCAAACTTCGTGGTATGAAGCACGGTGTAATAGACATTTTATAGAATTGCCACCGCGATCATGATAATCACTATTATCATTCTTGATCACAAAAACCCTTGATGCATCTCCTAAAAAGTTATTTTATCACATGGAGCTATTCATTTCTATTTAGGACAATCCTCATATGTTGGTACAAACGATAAACTTTGACCCGTCAATTTTAAGTTTTCTTTATGCATGAAAAGCACTAATATGGATGTGGACACTCATCTACACAAATTTGCAAAGGTATGAAAACTAAGTTCATAATTAATCCGAGTTTATTTTTATTAAACAAGTTTTAACTGTTAAGAACTCCCACTTAGAACAACATCCCTAAAATGTTCTAGTGATTACACGGTCCTTATTCACTATACCGCCCCCGATCGTCACATGAGGTGATACAACTGCAAAGGTAGATAGAACTTCATGTGACCCATGCTCGACCTTTCGGTCTCATGCTCCGAGTGCTATGTCTGTACATACTAGGGCTCACCAGAACAACCTTAGTGTATGTGCGGCACATACATGGCTTGTACCCGCGCCGATATGTGAACTTCGATATGGCCCCTGATCGTCACGTGAGGTTACATAACTAAGAACCTTAGTGGCAATTGCTTCAATAAGGGAGAACACATTTGGTATTTTATTAGGAATTATCTTATTCTATGCTACCGGTGTGTATCTAAATACTAGCACGAATAAGATTCACACAATAGCATCAAATGTAAATAATGCGTGATATTATATGGTTCTTCATCAATGCGCTTGATCTCCATCGAGCCCTCTGGCATGATCTCCATCCTTGCACCAGTGTGACGCCAAGTCCATGGCGCCATCGTTGTGAAGCCTCCAGTTAGTGTCACGCAACTTACCGTGTTGGACATATCACATCACACCCCCCCACTGAAAAACCAAGTTAGACGATCTACTTTTTCTTTTGCATTTTTTATGTGGTTTCTAAGGCTTTCGCACAAGAATTGATTCTTACCTACGAACATGAAACCACAACATTGATTAAAGCATTGTTCCTTTGAGTCCCCGTTATGGGCCCTCCGTTGCAGACGCCATATGCACTATAGTTCGAGAAACTGCCACCCGGCTAGCCACTTTTATACAGTGCAAGCCGTATGTCAGTGTGGAACCAGTCTCGCGTGAAACGTGTAAAGTCGGTATTCGGGCCGCTTTAATCTAACTATGCCACAGATATAAATGAATGCACATGGGAGGGTAACAATGAGAGGATCAACGCCCACATATTGCTAAGTGTTCTAATCGTAAAAGCATACTACGCCCACAAAAAAATATTCCCGACGGAACCCCGAACTCCCCAGATCTATCTATATAGTAATGCTGTAATGATTAATGGAAACTCTGACATGTACCCTCGTAGACCGATCACGGGGATTATGTCCCCGCACATGTGTTGATGATGAAGCCAACCTAGCTGACCTCAAGATCGTGAAGAACTAGATGTATCAACGCCACGGCGCCTCGCGCCATGATGCCAGTGCGACGGCATCAGCACAACGACATAGTGCCGCACGTGGAGTACGTTGTAGTACTCCCACACGTACGACGCACCATGACTCCTTCTGGATCCAGTCCACCAGTGCAGCGGAAGAAGAAGTATTCGGATTGAGATGAATCCGGCAGTCTTACGACGTTCAGTATGAGGAGAATCCTCTAACTCACTGGCACGACTCCAAACATGGGAGCTGAGCCAGAGGGAAAGAGGAAGAGAGGTGGCGCATAGGGGAGAGGGGAGGAGAGCTCTTCTAGGAAGTCCCTCAATCCACTTGTGTCAAACTCTCCTCTACGGGGAGGTTTATATAGTGGGATGAGGGGGCAGCCTTTCCCCTTCCCCAAGGCAAGGGTCAATGGCTAGGAAGGAACCCTAGGGTGCCCTAGGGCTGGGCTGGCCCAGCCGGCCA
The DNA here is from genome assembly GCA_007115705.1 of Dactylis glomerata. Lineage (NCBI taxonomy): Eukaryota > Viridiplantae > Streptophyta > Magnoliopsida > Poales > Poaceae > Dactylis > Dactylis glomerata. The sequence goes on from QXEO01002102.1 coordinate 2,393,859, forward strand.
CCCTCATGGGCCCCAATTGGCCCATCCCTAAACCCTAGGCGCCCTCTCCACCTTATCCAATATGGGAAGGGCGGCTAGGGCTTATTGGGCTCCCCTCGGGAAGGAGGCCAATAAGGTGGTTGCCTATATAAACTAACAAAATAATGTTTATTAAAATTAATTCATTAATTAATATCAATTACTTCTTTATTTAATTCCCCGCAGCTCCGAAACTCCTTTCGGAACCCTCCGAACGACTTCTGAATCTTCGCGAAACTTTTCCGGCTTCCTCCTGTCAACTCCTTGACAATTCTAGAAACATCTTAATGTCATCGCACCATTATTTTGAGTTACCCTACGGCTCGGGAATGTTCCAGACATTACCGAGACTCCTCTTCGGTAAATGATCATCAATTGGATCTAGACATCCGTGATGATCCATGTGTATTCCCACAAAGGAACTTTGTTGTTACCGCAAATGTCAATGTCCGATTCCTTTTGCTTCTATGATACTTGCAATATCCAGGGATTGATCGCTGGTATCTCCATACCTGGTCCAACCTCGTTACCGATATTGCTATTCAACTCGTTTTCGTCATATTCCATCCCCGTGACCTAGTCACATGTTGCAACATTGGATGAATCTCACTGAGTGGGCCCAGAGTATCTTCCGTCACTCGGATGAGAAAATCTTGCTCTTAGTTCACACTCCTCTACCTACTCCTTTGGCAACCCAAGAGACACCTTTTCAGTCACCTAGTTACGTGATGATGGTTGATGTAATCAAAGTAGCCTCCAGATGTAGTGATTATCGTAGTGACCTCTCGGTCTAAGGATTAGGTCACAACATTTCTTATTATTGTAACATGAACATCGACACAATCGTGTTAAATAATAATGTTGGGTATGTCCATCTGATGGTTGGCGTGTAGTTGATTATTATTCTGGCCAGGCAGTTGGGAAACTCCAAGTAGAAAGTATGATGAGCACAGCGGCAAGTATTTTCCCTCAGTAAGAAACCAAGGTTTAATCGTTAGGAGAAGAGCAGACAAACAACTGAAGGTGATGCGGACTGGCTTAATAACACTCAACAAGGGCGCCATTTAACGATACTTGTTGACTCATCTTCGGCCAGTAGCAACGTGGAACCTACACACACACAACCAAGTACTTTGTTCCCAACTTCGATGAGGTTGTCAATCTCACTGGTTTGCTTGAAACAAAGGGTATGAGCGTATCGAGTGGAAAGTGATAATAGTATGCGAGTAAAGTAAACAGTGCGAGTAAAGTAAACAGGTGATAGCAATATGATGGAAATAGGACCGGGGTCCACAGTTCACTAGTGGTGTCTCTCCATAAGATAAATAGCACATGCTGGCTAAACAAATTACAGTTGGGCAATTGATAGAATAAAGCTAAACGTGATATGTCAAGAAGATCAATATGCGATTTACTCTGGGCATTACAACAAAATACATAGACCGCCATCCAACTGCATCTATGACTAATAATCCACTCACGGGGATATCATCCGAACACCCCATGAGTATTACGTTGCGGACAATAGATAATTGCATTAAGCAAAGTGTGTAATGCAAACAAAGCATATGCCGTCGAGCATATGAATGTTGTTTTCTCCCTAGTAGCAACAGCACATCTACAACCTTAGAGGTTTCTGTCACTCCCCCAGATTAAATAGATGCATGAACCCACTATCGAGCATAAATACCCCCTCTTGGAGTCACTAGCAACTACTCGGCCAAGATAGCTACTAACAACGGAGAGCATGCAAGATCATAAACAACATAGAGATAACATAAGATATATTTCAGTATAGCAACTCAATCATAACACCAATATTCATCGGATCCCAACAAACCAAACATGCAGAATTACATAACGGTGATCTCAATCATGTAGGGCAGCTCATGAGATCTAAACATGAAGCACATGGTGGAGGAGACAACCATCTAGCTACTGCTATTGACCCATAGTCCAAGGTAGACTACTCACTCATCGCTCCGAAGGCAAGCATGGCGATGAAGAAGACCTCCGGTGGCGATTCCCCTCTCTGGCAGGGTGCCAGGAAGAGCTTCTGGACCCTCCCGATCTTCGGGTCGACGGCGGCGGTGGATCGCGATGTATTCTGGAAAATTGATCGGGTACTTAGGTTTTTTCCATCGGGGGGTCTTTATAGGTGAAGGGGCATCGTCAGAGGTGGACCGAGGCGCCCTCACACATAGGGGGCGCGGCCAGGGGCTGGGCCGCACCGCCCTGGTGTGTGGGGCCCTCGTGGCCCCCCTCCGACTCCTCTTCGGATCTCTGGAAGCTTCCGGGAAAATAAGACTTCAGGAACTTGTTTCGTCCAATTCTGAGAATATTTCCTGTGTAGATTTTCTGAAACACAAAAACAGCAGAAAACAGGGAACTGGCACTGTGGCGACTTGTTAATAGGTTAGTTCCAGAAAATGCATAAAAGTGCCACGAAGTGTAACGAAACATTAGGCAAATGGTGCAAAAACAAGCATGGAGCATCAAAAATTATAGATACGTTGGAGACGTATCACCATCATGGCATTTACACAATGGCATGAACCTCATTATCAAGTGACGCATTTGTCACATGATCCGGAGACTGATCATCAGTCGACCAATGAGCTAGTATAGAGGTTCTACTAGGGACTCTGGTTGTTTAATACTACACGTGTATCGGCGTCTCTGGACCTACACAGTTATAGCATAGTATTAAACTTATTATGAACTCTTCTGAATATGCAAATAAACCCTTTATTATTTTCCTCTAGGGCATAATTCCTTCAAACCTCGGGCCTGATAAGAGGTAAACATGGAGATGTCAGCACACACATGAACATTAGCACCCGTATCAACCCACCATTCCGTGGACTGAAACACCGAAAGAACGGTTGGTAAAAATTTACCATACCCTGCAGTTCCCTCCTCAGTGTTGCCAATGACCATGTTGACAAAATTAGAATTCTATCCAGCTTGGCCCTTCTTTCCCTTGCATTGCAGACAGCGATGAGTCCAATGGCCCACCTTGCCGCACACCCAGCAAGGGTCTTTCTTCTCCTTGTTCTGCCCTTCTTCTTGAAGCTGGTAGTCTGGGAGGCTTTGTTCTTTCCCTTAAACTTGTGGGCATTTTTCGGTACCATGTTGGTGATGCTTCGCTAGGTTGAGACTCCAAGTGCAGAGTGCTGAGCATAGGGAAGCTTGATTTTCCCCACGAAGGTGACTCAAGGGTTTATATCAAACTCTCGGGGAACTGTGTGTATAAAGATCCTTCATATCCCTCTTCTAACAACCAGCAAGGTAAAATAAATTTGTTTTGTGCCCTCAACCTCACCAAGTGGTTGTCAAGCACAAGGTGTGTGTAAGTATACAAAACTGAAAATGAATATGCAATATAAATAAATAAATATGCAAATGCAGCGGCGCCAGAAAATCCTGTGCTGTGGGAATATGCAAACTAAAGTAATATGCAATGCAATGGTAAACAGTAAAAGGTATAGTTGTAGTGTTTTGGTTTGTGAAATGCAATAAAGGAAAAGTTTTTGTATTTTCGAAATTAATAATGACTGAAAATAAAAACAGCGATAAAGTGAATGGAAAGTTGTTTCTTATAATAAAAAGTGGGCCGGGTTTCATGGGTTCACTAATGCACTCTCTCATAAAAGATATGGCGGACAAAAGATCATACAATTAACATAAAGGATTGCAACAAAGTTCACATTCAGATGAATTCATATGGGCATCATGTCCTATATAGAGATGTTTTGGTCATTCATCTCTCTCATACTCCACCAAGATGGGAACTTAATCTAGTCATCTCGGTATTAAGATAAACTCAGAGCATAGCATTAAGCACAATGACATGAAGTTAAAATAAGAACATGCTAGATCTATTCGTGGATACTCAGCAAGGTCACGCTAGAGATACCCTGTAGCATGGTATTTTCTTTATCCCTAGTGAGCCAACAAAGTAAGGTAAACACCCAAGTGACTCCAAAGGACTATCCTCCCCGGAAAAATCACCCCCCTTTACTCCATCTAATGCACACGTTCCCCCACACACGCTGTCATAAACATGCTTGATCATAACAAGTAAATAAGAATGGGGTACATAATATACATCTACTCATACACTGGAATTAAAGAACAATTGCAATCTTATATATTACTCATAGAAAGATCCACCACAAAAGTGATACAAAGATGGCCATAATCATGTTATGCAGCTCATATGGCGCTAAGACGATGAAGAACAAGAGAGAGATATAATTAGCTACTGCCAAAAACCCGTAGTCCAGAGGTGGACTACTCCCTCTTCATCATGGCGACGAAGGTAGAGTCGTTGGAGGGGATGGAGATCACATCGGCAGCGCCCCACCGGAGTTTTCCCCTCCGATCTTCGATCTCCCAGGCTTCTATTTCATGTGTTTGTGTTTCAGTGGCACTCCCTTTCGCGACCCGTAGGGGGCCCTTTCTATAGATGGTTTTAGATCAAGACGAATCCATCGAGATGAAGATCGATGGCATCGGAGCAACGAGGTGGGAATGGGTAGGCCCCACACGGCCTAGGCATCTGGCCGCATGGGCCATGCTCGTTTCCTCCTCAGACCTCCTCTATTGCACTTCCTTCTCTCTGAAGTCTTGTTCCGTGGAAAAACTGGCACCCGCAAAATTCAGGTAATTTGGCTCCGTTTGGGTCCATGAAAGTTAAAAACATAGAAATGGAGGTTTTCGGGTTTTCCTAGGTTAATCTGATAAAATTAGGGAACATGTGAATTATTCCCAATAATCATCAAAAAACATGGATATAACCAATATATGGTGCAAATAAGGTGGAATATCAAATGGGAAAGTGCATTTTACATGAATCAACATCCCCAAGCTTAATGATATGGGGTGGCCCGATCGTCTCATGAGCGTTGCGATGGTGATGATGGCAGCGGATGATTGTCGGGGATAACTTGGTGTCACCGATGAACTCTCCTCGCTTGAACCCTGATACCAATGCAACAGCTCTCAAACCCTGTAGGATATTCACGACTCCACACACTTGCGCACGTAGCCGTCGACCACGAAACGGTAGTTTGCAATCTACTGATTCCCAATGGAACAACAGATCACACTAAACTTGCAGCAGTATAACACCAAATCCAGATGAATTGGTGCGGAGGAATTCAGATGAATGCTTACAGTAGTTCAACGAAATAATCTGTAGTCTAAACGTGGTCTAACCCTAATTGAGGGGGCGCCTAGGGCTACTTATAGGTGGCCAGGCGTCCTCAGCAAAGACCTGGCCCAAAACATGCCTGGTTTGGGCCCAAACTGACTCGGTTCGACTCAAACGGGTACATACCGACCCATATATGGGTTCGGCCTAATTTTCGCACGCAGGCTATGTGTGTAGCGTGCCTTAGACGTGTAGACATCGTGTCGTAGGCAGTCCTAGTGCGCCATCACGTGCTCGTGCTCATCCAGACTTGATCTCCTTCACGTGGTGATGTTCTCCATGCTTGTGGCGCCGGCCTCCCTCTCCTCCCTCGCGCTCTCTTGCTTGATCACCACGTCGTGCTCCATGTGTTGCATCTCCTCACTCCCTCGAACCCCTTCTTCTCCAATGAACCTGATCATACATATGAACAAAGACTTAGGCAGTATAAAATTCTCATTACAATAAATATCAGATTCAGCAAGGAGTGAGTTCACCTACTGTTGTAACAACTTAGCACGGGCTCGAGTAATTGGTCCAATCCTAATCTCGTCATTGGACTTATCTTGATCAGCAACAATAGGATCATCAACAGTAGGTGGAGATGGATGTGTAGTAGGGATGTCCTCGTCATCTCCCCCCCCTTCAAAAGGCGTCGACCTCGATGCTCCAAGGTCATCTCCATCATATGGTGATAAATCAGCAAAGTTGAAACTGTTGCTAACACCACCAAACTCAGCAATAGGAATATCAATCGAGTAGGCATTATCATTGATCTTTGCAAGCACCCTATAGGGACCAGCACCTCGGGGCCTCAACTTGGAACGCCTAAGCAAAGGAAATCTGTCCTTGCGCAGGTGCACCCATACCATATCATCGGGCTGAAAAAGAACCTACTTTCTTGACTTGTTGCGAGGAGCAGCAGTATTCTTCCCTTTCTTCTCAATAGCCTCTCGAGTCTTCTCATGAATTTTCTTCACAAAATTAGCTCTCTTTGATGCCTCCATATTAACTCTCTCATGCAATGGAAGAGGCAACAAATCTAGTGGTGTAATAGGTTTGAAGCCATACACCACCTCAAACGGACAAAGCTGAGTAGTAGAATGTACCACCTTGTTGTATGCAAACTCCACATGCGGCAAACAATCTTCCCACTCTCGCAGATTTTTCTTGATCATTGTCCTCAGCAACTGTGACAAAGTTCGATTCACCACCTCGGTCTGGCCGTCAGTTTGGGGATGACATGTAGTGCTGAACAGCAGCTTCGTTCCTAGCTTTCCCCATAAGGTCTTCCAGAAGTAGCTCATGAACTTGACGTCCCTGTCAGAAACAATAGTCTTAGGCACTCCATGCAAGCGTACAATATCCCTGAAAAACAGGTTAGCCACATGCGACGCATCGTCGCTCTTATGACATGCAATAAAGTGCACCATCTTAGAGAATCTATCCACTACCACAAATATAGAATCATGACCATGTTTACTTTTTGGCAATCCTAGCACAAAATCCATACTAATATCTTCCCATGGTGTAATAGGTGCAGGTAATGGTGTATACAAACCATGAGGCTTCAGCTTGGACTTGGATGTGTTGCACACAATGCAGCGCCGCACAAACCTGTCCACATCACGCCTCATCTGGGGCCAAAAGAAGTGATTAGCTAACATGAGTAATGTCTTCTCACGCCCAAAGTGACCCATCAAACCTCCAGCATGTGATTCCTGCAATAAGAGCAAATGCAGAGACGACTCCGGAACACATAGTTTGTTAGCTCAAAATAGAAACCCATCATGTATGTGATATTTCTCCCAAGCTTTTTTCAAAGCACACAAACGATATGGTTCAGCAAAATCATGATCAGTTGCATAAAGCTCACAAATACTCTCTAAACCAGGAATATTAATATCCAGTTGTGTCAATAACATATTCTTCCTAGATAAAGCATTAGCAACCACATTATCTTTTCCCTTCTTATGTTTAATAATGTACGGAAAAGATTCAATAAACTCAACCCACTTAGTGAGACGCCTATGCAGGTTGGATTGTGCTTTCAAATATTTCAAAGCTTCATGATCAGAATGTATGATAAATTCTTTTGGCCACAAATAATGTTGCCAAACCTCAAGAACTCTAACAAGTGCATACAATTCTTTATCATAAACAGGATAATTCAGTCTAGCACCAGACAATTTGTCAGAAAAATAAGCAATAGGACGACCCTCTTGCATCAAAACGCCACCTATGCCTATACCACTAGCATCACATTCAACTTCAAATTGCTTTGAAAAATCAGGCAATGCAAGTAAAGGTGCAGAAGTAAGCAAACGTTTTAATTCATCAAATGCATGATCTTGGGCTGTGCCCCACACAAAAGACACACCTTTCTTTGTTAACTCATTTAATGGTGCAGCAATAGTACTAAAGTCTTTCACAAAATGGCGATAAAAACCGGCAAGACCGTGAAAACTTCGTACTTGACTAACATTCATGGGAGTAGGCCAATCTTGAATAGCAGCAATTTTAGATTGATCTACCTCTACTCCATGCTTAGAAATAACATAACCCAGAAATATGACCTTATCTTTTGCAAATGTGCACTTCTCAAGATTAGCATACAATTTATTATCACGCAGCACTTGCAAAACTTGTCTAATATGAGCACAGTGTTCAGTTTCATTGCGGCTGTAAATAAGTATGTCATCAAAATAGACAACCACAAAACGACCAATGAACTCTCTCAAAACATGATTCATTAAGCGCATGAATGTACTAGGTGCATTAGTAAGACCAAAAGGCATGACTAGCCACTCATATAAACCAAATTTAGTTTTGAAAGCAGTTTTCCATTCATCTCCTTCTTTCATGAGAATTTGATGGTAACCACTACGCAAATCAATTTTAGAGAAAATAGCAGCACCACTCAATTCATCTAACATATCCTCGAGAAGGGGAATAGGATGACGATATTGAATAGTAATGTTGTTTATAGCTCTACAATCTACGCACATGCGCCATGTACCATCTTTCTTAGGCACCAAAATCATAGGAACAACACAAGGACTAAGAGAGACACGAATGTACCCTTTATCCAGAAGAGCTTGCACTTGTGCTTGTATCTCCTTTGTTTCGTCGGGGTTGGTCCTGTAGGGGGCGCGGTTGGGCAAGGAGGCGCCAGGGATCAAGTCGATCTGGTGCTCGATGCCTCGTAATGGTGGCAGCCCAGCAGGTACCTCCGCCAGAAAAACATCATCAAAGTCCTGCAAAACAGTTGAGACACCAAGAGAAACAGGTTGCATATCGTTAGAAACTAAGACCTCGCCCTTGTACATGAGCACAAGAGGCATGGCTGTAGGATCCTCACTAAATTCTCTCATGTCTTCTTTGGTGGCTAAAACTAACAAGTTGGGCACTCCCTCACTTTTCGTTATATCACTCACGGCTGTTGCATTATCTCGTGGAGGTGGCTGTTCGAGTTTCACTTCGGTCTTCTGACAAGATTCATTAACAATTTGCTGCGGTGACATAGGCAGTAGGTTGATTTTCTTGCCCTTGAACTCCAAGTGATAAGTATTGGCTCGACCATTGTGTTGCACATGTCGATCATAGAGCCATGGCCGACCCAACAAGAGATGACAAACCGTCATAGGAACCACATCAAAATCTATAGAATCCTTGTATGGCCCTATCTCTAAGTTCACACGTACCATGTAGTTTACCTTCATCTCACCATTGTCACTTAACCACTGAATATAATATGGGTTAGGATGAGGTAAATATTTCAAACCCAGCTTGGCACATAACTCCTTACTTGCGAGATTGCGACAGCTGCCGCCATCAATGATCACCTTGCAAGCTTTATTGGGACCAACTAGTGCCTTGGTTTGAAACAGGTTACAGCGCTGAGAATCAATATTGGGCTGCACACTCAACGTATGTGGAGAGACAACAATAATAGGAGAAGAGTCAGCATAAGCATCTTCACCTTCATCATCAGACCCAAACGGATCAGCATCTTCTCCGGTCTCATATCCATTCTCAGTAACCACTATCACTTTGTTGTTGGGACAATCTCTTTTAAAGTGTCCCTTGCCTCCACACGTATGACATAGTTTCTCAGTAGCACAAGTCACGAAGGCACTTGAACCAGAACTAGCGGCTGGTGTGGTAGCGGGACGTCTGGACTGAGCGCCAGAGGTCGCTGGCCTAGTGGACGAGGAGGGGCGAGTAGGAGTCCCCTCCAGTGGCGCTGGGGCAGGGCTAGAAGGCGCCCTGGCAGTGTATCGACTGGTAGGTGAAAAGCGAGATTTTTGTTGCGCCTCTTCAGCAAGTTGTGCCTCTGCCTCCATAGCATGGTGAAGCAACTGATTCATATCATTGTAAGTATGATGCCGGACGATGTTCTTGATAGGAAGTCTGAGTCCGTGCAAAAACCGTTGCATAGTCATCTGACTAGACTCTTGAACTCGCGATCGCTGCATCAATAGTTCCATCTCCTTGTAATAAGCATCAACTGTCAAAAATCCTTGCTTCAGCTGTGTCAATCTATCAAAAACTGAACGCAAATAATTGGTGGGTACAAAATGAGCCTGCATGATTTCCTTCATCTCTGTCCATCGCAAAACAGGAAGCTCATGAGCTGCTCGTCGTTGTGATAGAATATTATCCCACCAACGCAGGGCATAACCATCAAATTCTGAGGATGCAAGTTTGATCTTCTTATCTTCAGTGTAAGCATGCAAACACCACAGGTTGTCGATCTTGAGCTCCCAAGTGAGGTAATCCTCCACATCACCTTCACCATCAAATCTGGGTATCGAGAACTTTGGCTTCCCTAGAAAATCGTCCTCAGCAGGTATTACACGTCGGGCACCAAGGCCATGTGGTGGCCAACCAAGTTGTCCAAGACCATGCCCACGAGCATTGGGGCCTAGTAGATTGGCATTGTCATGGACGCTGTCATCATCAGCAAAGTCAGTAGCAGGCTGCACAGGCGGTGGTACCATGGGCCGACGCAGCTCCGCTAGGGATTGGTTCAACTGATCAATGTTGTGCTGGAAAGTAATGAACTGAGCTTGCATAGCTTGAACAGTATCTGCGGTGCCTTGCACTTTGAACTGGAGTTGCTGATGTGCAGTCACAGTGTCGGCAGTAGAACGATACAACACCCCCTCCAAATGAGTGCGCAGTCCAACAAAGTCTGTCCAAACCACCGGTGTATCCCCATCTTTTTCCTGCATCACATCATAACCACTAGTAGACATAATTAGTAGATTAGTGCACAAAATCAAAAATGTGTGGTGCCTCTCACAACTCACTCAAAAATTGACAAGAAGAGGTAATCTTACCGTTCCAAAGTGAATAGTAGTGCGTACCAGAACAAAGTATCAAGCTCATGCACGGATGTGATGAAGTGAATACCGAGGGTATAAGAGCGATCACACGACAAACCAGGAATATATGGTGGAGCTATAGGTATGGTATCCTAAGTACACCGCAAATAAGTCCTAGTGCTGATCGTATGACAAGACCCACGAAACACACACGGTGGAGATAAGCGAGGCAAAGCAACTCTGAAAAAGAGCTCAAGAGATATAAGTGACAACGCACAGTAGCTCGTGTTGCAATGCACAAGAGAGACGCTAGCACTGGCTCGACGAACAGGCACAAGATTGCGCACACGGCAGCAGCCTGATGAGCACGAAGTAGCTAGTCTCATATGGGTAAGGTCCTAACACGATGCTGTAGACAGGCTGTAGCTAAATCGATCAAAATCGTGTAGAAAAGGACGCTATGTGGACACAGTAGTAACACGCTGTCGCGGTAAAGAAATCGACGAAAAACGTGTCGCGGCAGAGATATACGACGCCAGAAACACACGGCAGTGCGACGGCAACGCGAAACGGACAAGGTAGTTTGTCTTTTTTTTTAAAATATATAGGTGCGGCGTGCGTGCACGTCCCCTGTGTTGTTTTTTTTCTCTTTTTTTTTACTAACTCAAATTTGGGCCTAAAAAGAAGAGGCCCGATCTGGCGCAGGAGGCCAGACGGTCTCCGCGGTCGGGCGAGCGGCCGGGCGCTCGACCCCAGATGTCCTCCGCGCTGAGGCGCGCGAGCGATCGAGGGCTCTCGCCTGGGGGCAGACAGCCTCCGCCCCTGGGCGAGCGAGGCGGCGCCCCTTTTTTTTGATTTCCGAAACAAATCGATCGGTGCCAGGGCCTGCTCCTCCCAGCGAGGGATCCGATCTGGCGACGCTCTTTTTTTTTTTTTGATTTTTCCGATCAGATCTGCAAGATCTATGCTGTAGCGTAAATAACAGCTCGCATGAACCAAGGAAGAAGATGACGATCCCAGGCGATGCAAAAGATGACCAAAAGTAAAACTAAGATGCAGAAAAGATTGCGAGACCTAGACTCCTATGGATGGAAGAAAGAAAACGTGAAAAACGATCAGCGACTAAAACTCAAGAATGGTGCAATCTAGGCTATGGCAGAAACTAAGAACCCTAATTTTTTTTTGGCTTTTTCTGGATAGGACTGAAAACAAAAACGAATTATGGGGGTGGATTTGTGGATGCTCACCGAGTAAACCGTGGAAATCTGATACCAAGATGATATGGGGTGGCCCGATCTTCTCGTGAGCGATGCGATGGTGATGATGGCAGCGGATGATTGTCGGGGATAACTTGGTGTCACCGATGAACTCTCCTCGCTTGAACCCTGATGCCAATGCAACAGCTCTCAAACCCTGTAGGATATTCACGACTCCACACACTTGCACACGTAGCCGTCGACCACGAAACGGTAGTTTGCAATCTACTGATTCCCAATGGAACAACAGATCACACTAAACTTGCAGCAGTATAACACCAAATCCAGATGAATTGGTGCGGAGGAATTCAGATGAATGCTTACAGCAGTTTAACGAAATAATCTGTAGTCTAAACGTGGTCTAACCCTAATTGAGGGGGCGCCCAGGGCTACTTATAGGTGGCCGGGCGTCCTCAGCAAAGACCTGGCCCAAAACATGCCTGGTTTGGGCCCAAACTGACTCGGTTCGATTCAAATGGGTACATACCGACCCATATATGGGTTCGGCCCAATTTTAGCACGCAGGCTATGTGTATAGCGTGCCTTAGACGTGTAGACATCGTGTCGTAGGTAGTCCTAGTGCGCCATCACGTGCTCGTGCTCATCCAGACTTGATCTCCTTCACGTGGTGATGTTCTCCATGCTTGTGGCGCCGGCCTCCCTCTCCTTCCTCGCGCTCTCTTGCTTGATCACCACGTCGTGCTCCATGTGTTGCATCTCCTCACTCCCTCGAACCCCTTCTTCTCCAATGAACCTGATCATACATATGAACAAAGACTTAGGCAGTATAAAATTCTCATTACAATAAATATCAGATTCAGCAAGGAGTGAGTTCACCTGCTGTTGTAACAACTTAGCACGGGCTCGAGTAATTGGTCCAATCCTAATCTCGTCATTGGACTTATCTTGATCAACAACAATAGGATCATCAACAGTAGGTGGAGATGGATGTGTAGTAGGGATGTCCTCATCACTTAACCTATACTCGTCCTCGAGTATAAAGGTGATAAAACCAACATGAGCTTTGTACTTTACTACTATCTAAGATATCAAAGAAGTTTATTGCTGCTACACATAATTGAATGAATCATTCTATAAATAAGTAGCAATATGCAAGATAGATTATCAAATGATATCAACATTTCAATGTAAGGATGTCTAATAATGATTCACAAAGTAAAACATAGAAGAAAACACTATGGACCAAATGTATGCAAAATGAAATAAAACAAAGTAAAGACATCCTATAATGGTCATAGAGTATTCTTCTTGAAACTGAATGTATAGGTGGACACTTTAGATAAACATATGATAAGCAGAGGTAAAACATGAGTAAAGTAATATCTAGCTTCCAAATGCTTCATCTTAAGCTTATGTTTGAGACATGGTATTCACTGGTTTTAGGCTCCCATTGCCCCTATCATTAGCATCTTGAAATGGTTAATGGTTAAAGTGAAAGCAAATATGAGTAGTGCCCTTGACAAAATATAAGTTGAATGCCTCATGCCCCTTGAAAATGAGTGCCTACACCAGATGTTACTGAACTCGGGAAACAAAGCAAATTCTTGTCATTGTAATATAATAGTATCATAGAGTATCTCAACCGGGTGACCTCTTGCCCGATGATATGGAAGCTTTCCCATACCAAAATGACAAGACAAACAAACAATGAACACCTTGACATCTCTTTTATTTACCATTGGGTATAGTTTTTTATTATGAGATGTGTCGTCAAATGCTCACTATGGAATGCTGTAAATTTCCACCATGAATGATGCATGGTTTAGATTAGCATCCTGAGAGTTTCCTCTAACCATTTATGCAAACTCCATGAATGAACAATGTTTCCTCACTTAGTTCACAAATGATAAGCATCCAAAAACAAAAGATCATGACATCAACTAAAATATAAACAAGTGCAATGTTGAAAGCTTGCCCTATGACAGCATAGATGAGCTAACTCCCAACTCAGACTTTGTCAAGCTCACAACTTCATAATCTTAATCACAATGGTTCAAGTTTATTAATTGCAAGAAATAAAGTGTGCATTCAAGTTCGTGGGAGCCTTTAGACCACTTTTCTCATAACAAACATACTCATAAGCATTCTAATATTTGGAAACTAAGTAAAACAATGAAACACGAGAAACATACTTTGAATAGCATAAAAGATAATATGTAGATATGATAGACTCACTGGAATAACTTGGTTTGAAGGTGTTGGAAAAACAAGTTTTTTACTGGTTGGATTTTTTATATTTTTGGGCTAGCAAGAGGGAGAAATTTGACCAACTACATGCATGCATAAGTGTCCATAGAGCTAAACAATCCATGTTAAACAATGTAAACAAGTATTAAGCATCAAAACAATGAATACAAGATAGCTCCTAATAAACCACATGCAGATCAAAACTTATTCAAAGCATATGAAGCATGCAACTATATGTATCTTAATAATCAACTCCTATATCTCAATCCCAAATCTTTCAGTGCATCCAAATCAAATCAAACCAAACATCCAGTAGCTTTATCTCAAAGTAAATAAACATGGTTGTCTCACCCAAATAAAAAGAAAACAAAAACAAACTATAACAATACTATAAAAGACGCTCCAAGTTTATGTGATAAAACAGCGTTGATAGAAAAACAAAAAGTAGACGTGTGCAAACCGAGAGTGTGTGTAGTCTAGTGGGGTCTTGACATCCCCAAGCTTATGGTTTTCACCATTCTTGAATGTCTCTTGGCACAGCTCCTCTAATTCCTGTGAAAAAAACTTCAACACAAAGATATCTCCCATCTCTTTTTCTATGGGGTGACATAAGTAGGCATAAAAGCATGATGCTTGCTGCATGTAATTCCCAAAACAAATTGCATGAAAAGTGTCCAGTAGCTATATAATGTTGTATTCCTTCTCATAAACTCAAATCAATCAAAAAGATTTAGCTTTAAAGCTCAAAGAATGCATAAAACAAAAATAGGACAGAATCTATCCAGAAATATTGCAACAGCAAAATGTAATTAATTACCCTACTTAAGCATGTCGAAAAATTCTGTAAACAATCAGGCATATAGAGGATGAATGATGAGGACATCCCTACTGTTGATATAGCCACTACACATCCTCATGTACAAGGACCTCTCACTAGAGCTCATGCTAGGCAACTAAATTATCAGGTACTTTCGTTTCTCAGAACCGTTCCAAATATACATGAGAATATGATGCTGCCTAAATCAGATGTACTTGTGTTACTTAGGAATGATGGACTGCATGGACGAGAGGGGCAAGCATTGGAGCATGGTCATCCATGGAGAGGGCAACAAGCATATGATCCAGGAAGAAGACGCTGCAAGTGGAGAATTCAGGACATTGAAGCAGCCATGAGCAAGGATGGATGCATGGATGAAATACTCAAGATTACAATTAGTAATTTTCATCCATAGCCTTTTAAGGGTGCTGCGACACCTTATTTTATGGGCCAGACCCATGTATTTTCGAAGTGGACCACTTAGGGTTTTTTATGAGTCCGTATGTGATGAGGAAAGCCCAACTAGGGCCTGTTTCCGCCACCCCTACCAGGGTGGACGAAAATCCCTGCCTCTCCTCCTCATATACTCCTACCCAGTCGTCATTAGGACTTGGGTTTTGTTTAGATTAAGTTTTAGCCCTTGCTATACTTTGCCATAGGCACGAGCGTCGTCGAGACCTCCTATACTACACACTTGCAGAACCCCACATTATCATCCCTCTGGATTAATACAATCTTCATATTCATCTGCAATTCTGATTGCTTAATCATTGTTCTTGCTAGTTCTTCGATTGCTCGCAGGAATAGACCCTCATGGTCAGGTCGATCTCGCTCATGCGTGGTCGATAGCCTCGGAAGTTGGTGTAGCGATTGCTAAGGCACAACGTCTCGCACGTTCATAGTCAGATCGTCAACGTCGACCTCCACCACAAATCGTAGCTATCTGTCTCATTGAAAGATCGGGCACCTTTACCCTATCAATGAAAAGTTGCACCTTCAGTTAAAAGGAGAGCTCAATCGGAGCTACAGAAAAAAATTAGAATTTTTTTACTGAAGAGAGTTCGCGCAGGAATTTTTGCTCCATTAGTTTTCGGCAACTTTAACTGTAACATCCCAAGTTTTTATCAAAATTTGGAACAAATTTTTTGTTTTGTTTTGTTTCTATTGATTGAAAAATCACAGGGAATTAAAAACTTTTTGAGTATAATTAAATGCTTTTCCCTAAGGTTTTATTAAACCTTCAAAATCAAACTATTTTACTTCCAAGGTTTTCCATTTTATAAAAGAGCTTCTTATAAATATCCCTTATTCAAATGTCTATTACAAAAACTATTTCAAACTTTCTATTACTCCTTGAAGAACTCTTTGAGTAAATAGAAGTTCCAAAATACTATCTTGCTTTTATTCAAGTTCTATGCAAGCTTTTATGTAAGGGAATTATTTTTATAAAAGGTTTAATAAGTAAAGTTTTGCATCTCTAAAAAAATGTGTTTTAAACTAAAGTTCAAAAGTTATTTTATTAGAGTTTATTTTCTGAATTGAAAAGAATGTATTTTGAAAACCCTAGTTCTATTTTGCATTGTGCAAATAAAACCATTTATGCCAAATTAGTAAAGTTCTGTTGAAAATTAGTTTTGTCATTAAAACTTGTCTCTTCACTGTTTTATTTTGTAGTGTTGAATATTTAAAAAATTCAGAAATTGGTTTGACTGAATTTGAAGCTTCCATTCAAAAGATACAGAAGAAATATGAAAACAGAAAAGAATAAAAGAAAGAAGAAGAAAAAAAGAGAGAAAAGGATTTGGACCGGAGCAGCCCAGTCCGGCCCACCCGGCGCAGCCCATCTAATTCCATCCTGAAAAGGTAACCGTCCTCTCTTTTTTTTCCCTGACTGGTGGGCTCCCCATGTCAGTTCCACCCCCAACCTGCAACCGCCCCTCCTTTTTCTTCTCTCCTGGAACCGCCCCGCGCCCATCTCCCCACTTTCCCCGCTCCCACTCTAGAGCCCCAACGACACCCCTTCGACGCCCTACTCAACCCCCCACATCTCCTCTCTGAATCCCCTCCGCTTCCCGGACCAGAGACGCCACCAGTGGGGATAAATTGCTCGCCAGAGTTCTGTAAGTCCGCCGCCGTGTGTGGACGTTTCTGTCGCACCCGAGCCAAACCGCCGCCTCCTTTTGGTACTAGTCGACCCCCTCCTCTGTGCGCATCTCCAGGACCCCTCCATTTGACTTCGGGAGCCCCAGGACGAACCGTCCATCCATGGCCGAAGCCGCCGGTGCCTGAAGCCTCTCCGTCCACGCGCAGCCGCCGCAGAAGACCACGTGGGAAGCCGACGATCAAGGACACGCACTCGCCTCTCCGCATCTCGTCCAGCCCTCTGCCATCACCGGGAGCATCTGCATCATCGCCGCTGTTCACTCCAGTGCCGCAACCTCGCCGGCGACGCGTCCAAACCCTAACCGCCGGTGAGCATCTCCCTCCTTTTTTCTCTGGCCGCCGGATCTGGATCACACGGCCCATATCGCTCTCTTAAACGAACCGGTATAATATAATCTGGAGCGTCCAAACAACATAAGATCCAACGGCTGTAAGTCTTAATCCGGCCAAAGCGGTATCTACCAGCAACATTGCGCCACGTGGACAGTTCTGGTTCAAATAGATTTAAATGGTTATCAAATATGCTGAAACTTGTAAAATGCATAGAAAATCTTCTGTAAGTCCAAAAATTGCAAATAATATATCCCTGGAATCCTTGCAATGTGTAGAATCCATTTATGCAGCGAAAGAATAATGGTACTGTACAAAGTTTTGACGTGAAAATAAAATAGAAAAATAACTTATAAACACCATAAAATTCATAACTTTTGTTTTGTAGATCCAATTGCTACAAATTTGTAGTCTATGGATTCCTCATAACATGTAGAATACACTGGAATCAAAAAAATTCAAAGTTCAAACATGCACAAACTTGCTACTGTTAAATTTAACCAAATCACTATTTTGACCATCATTTGAATTCTGAAAATGATTTTGGAGTGAAACCACTTGCAGTAGCTTTGTGTTACTGACCTCTATCCATTAGCATCACTATCCAAAATTATTGAAACAACTTGCAAATATTCAAATTCAATTATGAGAATTTGAGTATCTTCATTATAGAATTAATTCTATAATTCTTTTCAATATGATTCCTTTTACAAAAGTGGATCATATGATCATACCTATTTATTCTTATCATGTTTCATCTTGATCATCACCCAATATCATGTCATCTATTCCTGTGGACTAGTTCACAATATTCAAATTACATTTGAGTAATTTGAGTAATGTGTAGTAGGACCTATTTAGGTTTTCCTTGCTATTTGTGGTAGTACACTCCACTCCATGTCACACATATCATAAACCATTCAAATCAGATACCATTCTTGAAACTATAAACCAAAACTAGTTTAAATTCTTCAAAGAGGAATTTAAACATTGACATGGCCCAATCTTGAGACTATAACCCTAGCTTAATTAAAATCTCTTGTCCAAGGAAATCTTGTGACCCAGAAGCCACCATCACTCTAAATTACTTTCCTACCTATTCATACCCAAGCCTATGTATAACATATACTATTTTGAGTAAGTGTTATCACACTTTATTCAGTAGTGTTTTGTTGCACTATTCTATACTCTTGAGAATCTATTCACATGAGTCATCTTTAAACTATATCCATGCTTCTGACAATCACAAGATTTTTATCATTATAGTGTAATCGTGGAGGATCATTCCTTTCCAAACTTGCCATCCAAACTCTCAATCCATATCCTATAAGCCAAGCTTCAATCCATATCTCTCTCATCACAGAAATCATAAGAAATTTAAAATGTTAAACCAATCCTTTTCATTTGCTTGTCTTGCTTGATTTGTTGCTTTTGGAGTGGTGTGTTTACTTTGTATATCTCTATATTATAGATTGGTTTGGAGAGCCATACGTCTTGTTGAGAGAAGAGAAAAGGTTTAAGCTTCAAAAGGCAAGTGACACACATGCTTCTACCCACTTTTACTACTGCATTAGTGTTTTCCAGTAGTATGCATGATAGGTGGAATATTCAAGTGTTTTATAAAATGCTTAGATCCTAGTAGTGTGTAGCTATCCTCTAAACCCCACATGTTAGGATGCTAAATACTTTGAAAAATATTGATGTCATTCTTTGATCACTTGTTAAAGTTTTTTTATGAACAAATTAAGAACTTCAACTAAAATGAATCACCTGGGTGGATTGGTTTGGTAAGAGGCGCGATGTAGGTGACTTCTGGGGCACAGGCCTCGTCGAGAGGATGTGTACTCAGAATGCCACTCGGGATGGCCACCCAGGATTAAAGAGGTTAACATGTCTTTTATGCCTTAGAGTACTTCCAGTGCAGCCTTATGACAATATGGGCTCTGTCTTGACTGATTAAGATGTGAGGGTTCAACTTGTGTGCAAGACATCGGCTGGTAGCAAAATTATAGGTGGGAACGGGTCTTGCCAGTATGGTTGCTCTCTCCTTCTGAAAGGTCTTGTCTCATTCTTCTCTCTAGGTTGAATGGGTCTTAAGGTGAAAGTGCACAACCCCTGTAGGGTGTCAAACTAATCGATTAGCCGTGTCCGCGGTTATGGACAATTTGAGTCTCTAGGCATGGAATGTATTTAAGAATCTCATCACCGTTTCTGAATGCTTTTAAAACTTGACTAGAAACCATTAGGGAGGAGCTCAGGGCCATGCACTCTGAGGGGTGGTGGTTTCTGATGTTCCAACTTTGTTGAGTTTCATCCAGAACTACATACCGGCCAGTATGTAATGTATGGGGGTTGTCTTGACCCTTATAAACTAAAATTTTGAAAGAAAGTTTTGAAAAGGATTTTAGGATAAAATTGGCTTTATGCAAAGTAGCTTATGAGATCCACCAGCCAAATATCATGTAGATAGCTTTTTCACAATAGCCACCAAATATGTGTCATTTGCCAGTACATCATTGTACTGACCCCCATTCATGGGGCTACATATTCAAATGTGCAGGATATTCTGATGAGGAGTAAGTGATAGGATCTCGAGTCTACATTCCAACATGACTGCCTGTGGCACATGGTGAAGATGAAGGCTCACTGCTACCTTAGTTTCCGCTGTGTTTGTGATGTGTTGAACTCTGTCATTTGAGCTAGTCCATGTGACTAAGCTGGTTTGTAAGTTTAAAGACTTATGTATCTGGATCTGCATTGTAATCTTTGATACTTTGCAATGAATACTACATTTTGTTCTGTGGTGCTATTAGTGATCCAGGGAATAGCACATAACACAGGTGTTCCACCTTAGTCCAAAGGTGGGGCGTTACAAAATGGTATCAGAGCATAGTGTTGCCTGTAGGATCGAGACCCTAGGTTTGGAATTAGAAACAGGAAGACCCTAGGATAAAAAAAATTCTATCTCATCTTGTTTCTGTTTACAAAAAAAAGAGTTTGCATTTTGAACTGCTTGTATTCTCTCCAACTTCCTTTTAAAATGTTTCATTTTGCTTTAGATGACCCAACATGATGCACTACGTGGAAGGCCAACGAAGAACTTGAAGAAATGCGGATGTGAAGTTTGCCCAACACCAAAGATACATTGAGGAAGCGGAAATGAGAACCTATGACAATGAAGATAGTAATAGACAAGACCACCAATAATTCTAGTTTATAGAACCAACGATGTTATGATAATCTAATGATCATACCAAATTGGGGTATGACCATACTAGATTATTAGTGTTTGACCTAGTTGCCTGATGTGATGAATGTTTGTTAGAAGTTGTTTGTAAGATGAATTCTCTTGATCTGCTGTGTTTGGGTAGAAACTCCTCTCTAGATCTTTCCTGTATATTTCTCATCTATGCTAAGACCTAAGCTTGACCTAAACACAAACAGATGCATCCTCAATGCGAGAACAATCACAACAACCCTCAGTTAGAAATAGCAATGCATCGGATGGTTGAAGTACACACTGAAATGATGCGAGTATTGATCTAGAATATGGTTAACCACGATAGCAAAGAGTTACCTCCAGGGATGCAGCAAGTACTGGATGATCATACTCGAATAGTACAAATGATGTCCCCGATTATGGCCAGCATCAATAACAACCTGCCACAAAATGATCGTAGTGGCAAGGAATCAAGGGGTGATGTTGAGATGAAAATGAGAGCCTGCAAGAGATGTGGAGAAATAGGACACATGTCTAAGGAATGTCATGAACAGTGCTCTTACTGTGATACGAGCCATCCAGTTGGAGAATGTCCCATGACCCAAGTTACTTGTTTCCTATGCGAAGGAATCAATCATGTTCCTGTTGAGTGTAAGTTTTATTCCACGGTGCAACGAATGAATCAACAAGCCAAAGGATTTGTAACTCAAGAGTTAACGCCATATGATAGAGTACGCAAACCCTAGCTAAGGAACGATAAATTTGTTTTAAAAAAAATTAATTAGAATTGGAACACAGGTTTTCCTTTCAAGAAAATTTTGTCAAAACAAGTGAGGACGACCAAGAGTTAGAATACGAGGTTTACAAACCATGTATGAAGTAATGATTTGAGTGCAGGATGGATTGATCACCATTCCTACTACTCTTATTATTCGCTCTCATAATGTTGGCTTTACAAACCTAGAGAGACATACCTATCAGAGACGACGATGTTAAACCTTAACCTTAGGAGGATAAGATGTTACACCCTTTATAGAGAGCCAGTGTGGCGAACACGTAAGACTACGGTGAGAGTGAAACACAAGCTTACCGTTGAAGAAGACTTGCTACGGAAGAAGTCTTACCAACCTTTAGAGCTCCGTTTGAACCAAGAGTTTTACAAAGGAATACATCATAAGATGGAAGATTGCCAAGGATGTCAACAAAGAGGATGAAATAAAGATATGAGATCATCTTAACTTGGTCTTCAGATTGACCCAAAGAGTGACCCTTCAGTGTCCAAGTAGTTCAACAAACTACATTGCTGGACAGAAGCCCCACAATAGGGCAAATTATACTCAAGCTCCCTTGAGAAATACAGGAAACCCAAGTTAGTAAATAGACACACACCTATTGAAAATGAAGACACAAGCTTACTATGGATTCAAAAGATGACCCAGTGTCAGGTCAAACCAAGGATGCCCTATCAGAACCTAAAAACCTAGACTACCTACAAAAGTCTCTTTTAAGGGTGGTAGCCACCTAAGTACCCCAAACCCTTCTACCTTTCTAGCCTCTTCAAGTCTCAGGGACGAGATTTCTTTTAAGGGTGGTAGTCTGTAACATCCCAACTTTTTATCAAAATTTGGAACAAACAAAATTTGTTTTGTTTCTATTGATTGAAAAATCACAGGGAATTAAAATTTTTTTGAGTATAATTAAATGCTTTTCCCTAAGGTTTTATTAAACCTTGAAAATCAAACTATTTTACTTCCAAGGTTTTCCATTTTATAAAAGAGCTTCTTATAAATATCCCTTATTCAAATGTCTATTACAAAAACTATTTCAAACTTTCTATTACTCCTTGAAGAACTCTTTGAGTAAATAGAAGTTCCAAAATACTATTTTGTTTTTATTCAAGTTCTATGCAAGCTTTTATGCAAGGGAATTATTTTTATAAAAGGTTTAATAAGTAAAGTTTTGCATCTCTAAAAAAATGTGTTTTAAAATAAAGTTCAAAATTTATTTTATTAGAGTTTATTTTCTGAATTGAAAAGAAAGTATTTTGAAAACCCTAGTTCTATTTTGCATTGTGCAAATAAAACCATTTATGCCAAATTAGTAAAGTTCTGTTGAAAATTAGTTTTGTCATTAAAACTTGTCTCTTCACTGTTTTATTTTGTAGTGTTGAATATTAAAAAAAATCAGAAATTGGTTTGACTGAATTTGAAGCTTCTATTCAAAAGATACAAAAGAAATATGAAAACATAAAAGAATAAAAGAAAGAAGAAGAAAAAAAGAGAGAAAAGGATTTGGACCGGAGCAGCCCAGTCCGGCCCACCCGGTGCAGCCCATCTAATTCCATCCCGAAAAGGTAACCGTCCTCTCTTTTTTTTCCTGACTGGTGGGCTCCCCTTGTCAGTTCCACCACCAACCTCCAACCGCCCCTCCTTTTTCTTCTCTCCTGGAACCGACCCGCGCCCATCTCCCCACTTTTCCCGCTCCCACTCCAGAGCCCCAATGACACCCCTACGACGCCCTACTCAACCCCCCACATCTCCTCTCTGAATCCCCTCCGCTTCCCGGGCCAGAGACGCCACCAGTGGGGATAAATTGCTCGTCGGAGTTTTGTAAGTCCGCCGCCGTGTGTGGACATTTCTGTCGCACCCGAGCCAAACCGCCGCCTCCTTTTGGTACTAGTCGACCATCTCCTCTGTGCGCATCTCCAGGACCCCTCCATTTGACTTCGGGAGCCCCAGGACGAACTGTCCGTCCATGGCCGAAGCCGCCGGTGCCTGAAGCCTCTCCGTCCACACGCAGCCGCCGCAGAAGACCACGTGGGAAGCCGACGATCAAGGACACGCACTCACCGAGCCTCTCCGCATCTCATCCAGCCCTCCGCCGTCACCGGGAGCATCTGCATCTTCGCCGCCGTTCACTCCAGTGCCGCAACCTCGCCGGCGACGCGTCCAAACCCTAACCGCCAGTGAGCATCTCCCTCCTTTTTTCTCTGGCCACCGGATCTGGATCACACGGCCCATATCGCTCTCTTAAACGAACCGGTATAATATAATCTGGAGCGTCCAAACAACATAAGATCCAACGGCTGTAAGTCTTAATCCGGCCGAAGCGGTATCTACCAGTAACATTGCGCCACGTGGACAGTTTTGGTTCAAATAGATTTAAATGGTTATCAAATATGCTGAAACTTGTAAAATGCATAGAAAATCTTCTGCAAGTCCAAAAATTGCAAATAATATATCCCTGGAATCCTTGCAATGTGTAGAATCCATTTATGCAGAGAAAGAATAATGGTGCTCTACAAAGTTTTGAAGTGAAAATAAAATAGAAAGATAACTTATAAACACCATAAAATTCATAACTTTTGTTTTGTAGATCCAATTGCTACAAATTTGTAGTCTATGGATTCCTCAGAACATGTAGAATACTCTGGAAAAAAAATTCAAAGTTGAAACGTGCACAAACTTGCTACCGTTAAATTTAACCAAATCACTATTTTGACCATCATTTGAATTGTGAAAATGATTTTGGAGTGAAACCACTTGCAGTAGCTTTGTGTTACTGACCTCTATCCATTAGCATCACTATCCAAAATTATTGAAACACCTTGCAAATATTCAAATTCAATTATGAGAATTTGAGTATCTTCATTATAGAATTAATTCTATAATTCTTTTCAATATGATTCCTTTTACAAAAGTGGATCATATGATCATACCTATTTATTCTTATCATGTTTCATCTTGATCATCACCCAATATCATGTCATCTATTCCTGTGGACTAGTTCACAATATTCAAATTACATTTGAGTAATTTGAGTAATGTGTAGTAGGACCTATTTAGGTTTTCCTTGCTATTTGTGGTAGTACACTCCACTCCATGTCACACATATCATAAACCATTCAAATCAGATACCATTCTTGAAACTATAAACCAAACCTAGTTTAAATTCTTCAAAGAAGAATTTAAACATTGACATGGCCTAATCTTGAGACTATAACCCTAGCTTAATTAAAATCTCTTGTCCAAGGAAATCTTGTGACCCAGAAGCCACCATCACTCTAAATTACTTTCCTACCTATTCATACCCAAGCCTATGTATAACATATACTATTTTGAGTAAGTGTTATCACACTTTATTCAGTAGTGTTTTGTTGCACTATTCTATACTCTTGAGAATCTATTCACATGAGTCATCTTTAAACTATATTCATGCTTCTAACAATCACAAGATTTTTTTATAGTGTAATCTTGGAGGATCATTCCTTTCCAATCATTGAACTTGCCATCCAAACTCTCAATCCATATCCTGTAAGCCAAGCTTCAAGCCATATCTCTCTCATCACAGAAATCATAAGAAATTTAAAATGTTAAACCAATCCTTTTCATTTGCTTGTCTTGCTTGATTTGTTGCTTTTGGAGTGATGTGTTTACTTTGTATATCTCTATATTATAGATTGGTTTGGAGAGCCATACGTCTTGTTGAGAGAAGAGAAAGGGTTTAAGCTTCAAAAGGCAAGTGACACACATGCTTCTACCCACTTTTACTACTGCATTAGTGTTTTCCAGTAGTATGCATGATAGGTGGAATATTCAAGTGTTTTATAAAATGCTTAGATCCTAATAGTGTGTAGCTATCCTCTAAACCCCACCTGTTAGGATGCTAAATACTTTGAAAAATATTGATGCCATGCTTTGATCTCTGGTTAAAGTTGTTTTATGAACAAATTAAGAACTTCAACTAAAATGAATCACCTGGGTGGATTGGTTTGATAAGAGGCGGCGATGTAGGTGACTTCTGGGGCACAGGCCTCGTCGAGAGGATGTGTACTCAGAATGCCACTCGGGATGGCCACCCAGGATTAAAGAGGTTAACATGTCTTCCATGCCTTAGAGTACTTCCAGTGCAGCCTTATGACAATATGGGCTCTGTCTTGACTGATTAAGATGTGGTGGTTCAACTTGTGTGCAAGACATCGGCTGGTAGCAAAATTATAGGTGGGAATGGGTCTTGCCAGTATGGTTGCTCTCTCCTTCTGAAAGGTCTTGTCTCATTCTTCTCTCTAGGTTGAATGGGTCTTAAGGTGAAAGTGCACAACCCCTGCAGGGTGTCAAACTAATCGATTAGCCATGTCCCCGATCATGGACAATTTGAGTCTCTAGACATGGAATGTACGGAAGAATCTCATCACCATTTCTGAATGCTTTTAAAACTTGACTAGAAACCATTAGGCAGGAGCTCAGGGCCATGCACTCCGAGGGGTGGTGGTTTCTGATGTTCCAACTTTGTTGAGTTTCGCCCAGAACTACATACCGGCCAGTATGTAATGTATGGGGGTTGTCTTGACCCTTATAAACTAAAATTTTGAAAGAAAGTTTTGAAAAGGATTTTAGGATAAAATTGGCTTTATGCAAAGCAGCTTATGAGATCCACCAGCCAAATATCATGTAGATAGCTTTTTCACAACAGCCACCAAATATGTGTCATTTGCCAGTACATCATTGTACTGACCCCCATTCATGGGGCTACATATTCAAATGTGCAGGATATTCTGATGAGGAGTAAGTGATAGGATCTCGAGTCTACATTCCAACATAACTGCCTGTGGCACATGGTGAAGATGAAGGTTCACTGCTACCTTAGTTTCCGCTGTGTTTGTGATGTGTTGAACTCTGTCATTTGAGCTAGTCCATGTGACTAAGCTGGTTTGTAAGTTTAAAGACTTATGTATCTGGATCTGCGTTGTAATCTTTGATACTTTGCAATGAATACTACATTTTGTTCTGTGGTGCTATCAGTGATCCAGGGAATAGCACATAACACAGGTGTTCCACCTTAGTCCAAAGGTGGGGCGTTACATTAACAATCCAAAATTAGTAAAACTTGGCACTTTATTAAAAAATTCCAGTAGCAAAACAAAAAATAAAGTCTCTCATTACAGCAAGAGGACACAAAGAAAATCAAAACAAAAACAACCAGGTTGCCTCCCGTAAAGCGCTTTCTTTATAGCTATATAGCTAGGCTTACTTACTTGATAATTAAGAGGGATGAAGCTCATAAGGGAACTTGTACTTTGGCATGTCCCTCTTCCTTGGGAAGTGTTCAATACACTTTTTGTGTGGAAACTGAAACTTCACATTGCCTTACTTTGAATCAATTATAGCTCCTGTAGTACGAAGAAAAGGTCTACTAAGAATAATAGGACTAGAGGTCTTATTCCCCATATCCATGATAATGAAATCAACAGGTACATAAGTCATGCTTGGCTCTACCATAACATTACTAACCTTGCCTAAAGCATGTTTAATAGAATCATCAGCAAGTAGCAAGTCAATAGAGCATTTTTCAATATTTTGTAACTCTTGCAATTCATATAACTCTTTAGATAAAACAAAAAACTAGATCCAAGATCTAATATAGCATGATGTGTTTCTTTTCCAATAGTGACTAGTACCTTTGGGATCCATGCATCCCCAAGCTTTGGTGGTATCATGGCCTTCTGGTTGTACCTAGCAATCTTTGAAGGGTTTCGCAGCATAGTTAATCAAAAAAATTCCTACGGATACGAACAAGAAAGCCAAGATCCAATCTAGGAGATGTAATAAACGAGAGAGATAGATGAGATCTGCATACCCTTGAAGAAATCGCACAGCGGAAACGTTGAACGGAACGTGGATGATGTAGTCGTACTAGCCGTCTCCTCCTCGCGATCCGATCCAATCCAACGCCGCAAGTGGCGTTGCCTCCGAGAGATGCACACGTGCACCACACCAACAACTCCGCCTCCCCGGTCCAGGGAGATATGGTGGAGTGGTAGATTGGATTGACAGCACGACAACATGATGTCTATGGTAGAGAGGTTTCGCCGACAGGGCTTCGCCTGTTTGTGTGGTGGAAGAACGGATAAAGGGCCTTTAGAAATTGAGCAGCGGCTCCACGCAAATTAGGTCATGGCATCCATTACGGTCGTGCTCCTTTTATAGGCGGATGCGGTGCCCTAGATTGCAAGCGAAGGCAATGCCTTGCCTCCTGGTGCAAGCGAGCTAGCTGGCGGCTGCGATCGGATCGATCGGATCGATCAATCTCAGCACACCAGCAGGAGCGCGTCAGCCCCGGCCTGTGTGGGTGGCAGTGCAGCCTGGTGCCGGCCCATTAGCATGGGCGCATGCCGGTCCAGCTACTAAGGCCCATCCGGGCCTCACCCAGCAAGCGGGAGCGTGGCAGGCCGATCGGTCGATCGCTCCTAGCCGCCTCGAGCGTGCGCCTCACTTCCACGATGCGTGCAAGCCAAGGACTTTCCCTAGCCACCGCAGCTCCTTTTTTCCTTTTTTATTTCCTTTTTCTTTATTTATTTCTACTAAATAAATATTGTTAATATCTATTACTTCATATAATTAATAAATACTACTCCCTCCGTTCCTATATATGGGAGGTATAGTTTGTTGAGGAAAATTCCAAAATATAAGACTCCCACCAAATTTACCGCTGGATTTATGGAGTAGTTGACTCCTGCATGAGATATTTCACAAACAAATCTGATAGGGAAAGAGAGGAGATCGGGAGTTTTGTTATTTACCTCCACTTTCACTTCTAAAACCAATGAAAATTAACTGCCTAATGTGTGTGCATTAATATTCGTGCAAAAAACTATACCTCCTATATATAGGAACTGAGGGAGTAATATCTTCCCCTCGGAACAATTCCGTAACTTTTCGAAACGCTTTCACATATATCCTGAAACTACCCTAGCGTTGATTTGTGTTAAGTGTGTGAACCTACGGGTTTGAGAATGCGCGGATATGATCTCCATCAATAATCAATAGCAGGATCTGGAAATCCATATTGACTCCCACACACTCAAAGATGATCATATCGGATGAACCACGATGTCATGATTCCATCAATCCCGTATAAGTATTCCCTTTGTCTCGGGATATTTTACTCGCCCGATATTCGATCGTCGGTATCGGTATACCTAGTTCAATCTCGTTCATAGCAAGTACTTTACTCGTTCCGTAATCCGATATCACTTTGTGATTAACTCCTTAACCACGTGCTTGCAAGCAGTGTTGATATCGATTACCGAGTGGGCCCGAAGTATATCTCTCTGACTCGGGAGGGACAAATTCCATCTCAATACATACAACCCAACAAGTACTTTCTGATTACCTGAGAGACACCTTTATGATCACCCTTTCATAGGGTGACATTTGATGACCTCAAAGCTCTCTTCCGGTACTAGGGAGTTGCATTATCTCATGGTCTAAGGAATACAATACATGACATAGGAAAAACCTTCGCAAAGATGAACACAATGATACGATCTAACTGTTGTGCTTTATTTGGGTATGTCCATCATATCATTCTCCTAATGATATAACCTCATTATTAATTGACAACTCATGTCTATGGTTAGGAAACCTTAACCATCATTAATCAATGAGCTAGTCCATAGAGGCGTACTTGGGACGTGGTGTTATTCATAAACTACACAAGTATTATTGTTTCAACTTAATATAATTCTAGAATAGAATATAAACATTATCATGAACAAGAATTATAATAATAACATCTTTATTATTGCCTCTAGGGCATAATTCCAATAGTCTCCCACTTGCACTAGAGTCAATAATCTAGTTTACATCTGGTAACAATCTAACACCCATGGCATTAAGGTGCTGATCATGTTTTGCTTGTGGAAGAGGCTTGGTCCATGGATTTGTGACATTCAGATCCGTATGTACCTTGCAGATCTTCAGATCTCCATCTGCAATATAATCTTGAATTATATGAAACCGGCGGTTGATGTGCTTGGTCTTTGAATGATATCTTGGTTCCTTAGCCTGTGCTATGGCACCAATGTTGTCGCATAATATCTCCAGTGGGTCCAATGCACTTGGAACCACACCAAGTTCAGTGATGAAGTTTCTGATCCAAACTCCTTCACTTGACTCTTCCGAAGTAGCCATGTACTCCGCTTCGGTTGTAGAATTTGCAATCATGCTTTGCTTGTAGCTTCTCCAGCTCACAGCTCCTCCATTCAAAATATAAATGTATCCTGTCTGAGATTTAGAATCATCTGGGTCGGTGTCGAAGCTAGCATCAGCGTCACCTTTTACGACGAGCTGCTCATCACCTCCATAGACCAAGAACATTTCTTTAGTCCTATTTAAATACTTTAGGATGTTCTTTACGGCTGTCCGGTGTACCACTCCTAGATCACTTTGGTATCTGCTCGTCAAACTAAGAGCATTGGACACATCCGGTCTAGTACACAACATGGCATACGTGATAGAACCTATGGCCGAGGCATATGGCACATTGCTCATAGTTTCTCTATTTTTTGCCATAGTTGGACACTGAGCCTTGCTCAATATCTTACCTGACAACATGGGCAATGAACCTTTCTTTGCTTTATCCATTCTGAACCTTTTCAGAACTTTGTCCAGGTATGTACTTTGGCTTAAACCTATTAGGCGTCTTTGTCTATCTCTATAGATCTTAATGCCTAATATGTAAGCAGCTTCTCCTAGGTCTTTCATTGAAAAACTTTTATTCAAATAGCTCTTCACATCGTTAAACATACCGATGTCATTTCCAATAATCAATATGTCATCCACATATAGTACTAAAAATGCCACCGAGCTCCCACTCACTTTCTTGTAGATACAAGCTTCGTAGCAATTTGGAACAAATCTAAAACTCTTCATCACTTGATCAAAACAAAGGTTCCAACTTCAGGATGCTTGCTTCAGACCATAAATGGAACGCTGAAGTTTGCACACTTTATCAGGATCCTTAGGATCGACAAAACCTTCAAGCTGCATCATATACAACTCTTCATCAATGTTGCCATTGAGGAACACAGTCTTGACATCCATTTGCCAAATTTCATAATCATGAAACGCAGCAATTGCTAATAAAATCCGAATGGACTTAACCATCGCTACGGGAGGGAAAGTCTCATTGTAGTCAACTCCTTGAACTTGACAAAAACCTTTTGCGACAAGCCGAGCCTTGTAGACGGTAACATTACCATCTGCGTCTGTTTTCTTCTTGAAAATCCATTTGCACTCAACGGCCTTATGGTAGTTAGGAGGGTCCACCAAAGTCCATACTTGGTTTTCACTCATGGATCCCAATTCAGATTTCAAGGCTTCTAGCCATTTCCCAGAGTCTGGGCTCATCATTGCTTCCTCATAGTTCGCAGGTTCACTGTTGTCTAACAACATGACAGTTAAGACAGGGTTGCCATACCATTCAGGAGTGGCACGTGCCCTTGTCGACCTGCGAAGTTCAGTAGTAGCATCGTTCGAAATTTCATGATCCTCATCATTAGCTTCCTCTCCTGTTGGTGCAGGCGACACCAGAACAACTTCAGGTGTTATGCTACCCTCCAATTCGAGAGAAGGTTCAGTAACCTTGTCTAGCTCTACCTTCCTCCCACTCACTTCTTTCGAGAGAAACTCCTTCTCAAGAAAGGATCCATTATTAGCAACAAACACTTTGCCTTCGGATCTGTGGTAGAAGGTATACCCAATCGTTTCCATAGGGTATCCTATGAAGATGCATTTCTCCGCTTTTGGTTCAAGCTTGTTCGGCATCAACCACTTGACGTAAGCTTTGCATCCCCAAACTTTAAGAAACGACAGCTTAGGTTTAGCACCAAACCATAATTCATACGTTGTCATCTCAACGGATTTAGATGGTGCCCTATTTAAAGTGAATGCAGCAGTTTCTAATGCATAACCCGAAAATGATAACGGCAAATCTGTAAGAGACATCATCGATCACACCATATCTAATAGAGTTCAATTCCGACGTTCAGACACACCATTGCGTTGTGGTGTTCCAGGCGGCGTGAGTTGCGAAACGATTCCACTTGCTTTAAGATGCATGAGAAAATTATAACTCAAATATTCACCTCCACGATCAGATCGTAGAAATTTAATTTTCCTGTTACGATGGTGACGAGGGTTAACTCGACAAATGTCCTAGATGAAGGACTTAGGATCGGGGAGACAGGGCGTCAGATGAACTCGAAGGTGAAATCAGTCAAACAAGGTGTATATCGAAAGTAAACTTGGGTGTAGAACCTGGCTTGCTTTCAATCTGTCTCTTACCATCCCCTCCTGGCCCCTATATATAGGTGGCCAGGTCTGAGCGATCGGGAGGGATCCGATATAGATTACAATATCGATACACGGCATGAACTCGTATTTCAAATAGTATTACAATTGGGCCTAGCTTAACGGGCCTCAGGGGTACTCAACTATCGTGCTCTATTATCTATACCCTTGTCAGTAGCCCCCGAGATTCTACCTGAATTGCAGATTCGGGTTGAATCTCAAATCTTCAAATCTTCGACTTGATCAATACTTTTTCTTCATGTCTTCGAATCTTCAACTTGATCTTTCGACTTATCTTTTTATTATACTATTTTGCAAGGGGTTTTTGATAAACAAGCCTGACAACTCTGACGGATCAAGAGGCCAGTTAACTGCCGGAACAGATACTTGTCACCTACTTCAAATTTAATCCCCTTGGACTTGAATTTGGAAAACCGGTCAAACCCATTATGTTGCCGCATTTAGGTCTTACAAAGAATGAATCACAGTGGTTCTTAGGGTTCCCAGTGCGTCCACCAGGATTTTCTTTGCATCGTAGACACAGATACATACCAGCAGAGCGCATCCATGTGCGTATACCGGGCCACAAAGGACGGATCATGGGGTCTTACCTTCATGATATATTTCAATCACGGCATTCAAGTTTTGTCGCGATGATGTAACTCGAGAATCATATTTCGCAGCCTTGTTTGACTGATTCAATATACAAAAAATTTCGAGTTATCCTTCTTAACTTTTCATGAATAACTCCCGATAGGAGTAATCGATGTTCATTTTGTCGGCAATGTAGCCGAAGTTCCTTGCTGACGAAATGCAACTGATTATGTCTAAACCTCGTGTCCATCAACTTGTTCTTAATCACCAGCTTCGACTTCTCTCCTTCCTTTTGTCGACTTCTTTCTATCGAGTGCGCGACGGCGCTCCCGATGGGAGTAGCCCCCGAGGCTATAGCCGATTTTTTCGGGTAGGCTCAAGAAAATAGATAGACCTGTTCCATATATTTCCTCTTACGATATTTTTCGACATTATTTGCCCTTTCAGTTGTTCTTCCCTTCTTATGACGCAAGCCCCCGAGTCGAAGACGAGGTGTACTATTCTTCTTGATAGATACTTTCTTATCCCCTTCTTTTTTTGTACGTATCTATTTCTTTGATACGTTAATTCTTCTATACCATCTGCACTTTAAAAAACCCAGAAGTATATTTTGGGCCTTGCCTCTCCAGAGACCCATTAGTACGTGCTTATAAATAAAGCAAGTTTGGCCAGGGTAAAAACCCTAATTCCTTCATTAGTGCCTTTCTCCGCCGCATCATCTTCTTCTTCCTCATCCCATCTAGGGTTTTTCCTTCACATCGCTTGTCTCCATGGCCAATGCAAGTGGATCCGTTCGAACATCGGTGCCCCGGTGGAGAAACGAGGCCGCGGCCACCCTCATGGTAGTAAGAACAAGGCTACCGCCACAGCTGCAGTAGCTTCATCGTCCGCTCCGATGAAGCGGCGCCCCGGCCGTCCGGCCGGGAGTAAAAATAAACTCAAGGTTTCGTCTGCTGCTCCTGGTCCAAGCGCTCCTTCTGGTAATGCTTATCCTCCTCCGCCTAGAGTATACTCCTTCTTCTGCATCACCGGCGCGCAGTGCCGTGAGATTAAATGGTTACCGCTGAAATTCACTAAGTTTATGGACGGGCGGGAACTGCGGGAGGCAGTTCTTTGTGAACACTCTGGGGGAGGAACTCCCTATGAAGTGGAGGTTTGGTACGACGGTGCCGGTGAGCAGTACTTCAAGGGCGGCTGGTCGCAGTTTGCAGAGGACCACGACCTCCATCAAGGCTTCTTTATGACTTTTGACTTCCACATCGGTACGTCGAAGTTCGACGTGAGAATCTATGATGGCACCCAGTGTGAGAACGAGTATGAAGCTGAAGTGCATTTTCACTAGTTTCTCTTTATGTAATCTCTTTCCCTAGTTGTCCTTTCTCTTTACTATCTGTAATAAGTAGTCGTGTTTGGATTTCATGTTGCTCCTACTTTATTAATAGACCATGGGAACGGATCGTCGTTCCGAGGTTTGCACTAAATATATTATCGGGCTCTTTTGAACCTTGCGTATTGCTGTTGAACATCGGGTTGCAAACAACCTAACAGTATACCTCAGACATTCATAGATTGCAATAACCTATTTATTTCGTACGACTCGAAGGTCTGAGCCCCCGAGTGGAAAGTAAAATATGTATACATATTGTCGAGTTGACCCAAGGAACCCGACCTATGGCCTCATGTTCTGGGTTCGGAGGGTCATAACTCGAAAAACTCTTTGTCGCCTATGCGTAGAACCATCGTAGTTGCTCTGCATTCCACTGGTTACTCTCGTCTTTCCCCGTTTTCTTGTCTCGTAATCGATAAGCTCCTCCTGGTATTACTTCTATCACGATGTAAGGTCCCACCCATGGGGACTCGAGTTTTCCATGACCATCTTGTTTGAGTCGTAGAACTAGATCTCCCACCACAAAAGATCGTGGACGAACTTGACTACTGTGGTAGTTTCATAGATTTTGCTGATATTGAGTAGCTCTGGCTAGTGCTACGTCTCTTGCTTCGTCGAGTGCATCGACATCATCCTGCAGTGCTTCTGTGGAAGTTGCCTCATCATATGCTGTGATTCTTGGAGCTTCATGGGTGATCTCGACTGGAAGAACGGCTTCTGTGCCATGGACCAGGAAGAAAGGTGTTTCTTGAGTAGCTGCGTTAGGTGTGGTTTAGAGACTCCAGAGTACGGAGGGTAGCTCATCTACCCAAGCGTGCTTGGCTTTTTCGAGGGGTGCTAACAGCCTTTTCTTTATCCCGTTGCATCTCAAGCCATTGGCTTTCTCGACTTGCCCATTTGTCTTTGGATGTGCCACAGATGCGAATTTCAACTTGATTCCTAAACTTTCACAGTAACTCTTGAACTCCTTTGATGTGAAGTTTGTCCCATTGTCTGTGATGATACTATGCGGTACTCCGAAGCAAAAAACTATTGACTTGATGAAGTTGATTGCCGCTGTAGAATCTTGGGTTGTCACGGGGGCTACCTCTACCCTCTAGGTGAATTTGTCGACCGCTACCAGCATATAAACATGCCCTCCTGGCCAAGATTTGTGCAGTTTTCCCACCATGTCAAGACCCCATTATGCGAAGGGCCAAGATAATGGTATTGGTTGCAACTCCGTTGCTGGTGCGTGTGGTTGAGATGCGAAACGTTGACAGACCTCGCACTTCCTCACTATATCTTTCGCGTCTTCAATGGCTGTGAGCCAATAAAATCATGCACGAAAAGCTTTGGCTGCAATGGCTCTGCTACTAGCGTGATGTCCACATACCCCCGCGTGGATGTCCTTTAAGATTACTTGCCCTTCTTGTGGAGTAACGCACCATTGCAAAACGCCTGTTATACTTCTCTTGTATAATTTTCCTTGCAACACGACGAAAGCCTTGGATCGTTGTATTATCCTTTTTGCTTGTACTGTATCTTCGGGTAGTTTTTTGTTTATCATGTAAGCCAAGTATGGTTGCATCCAAGTTTCCTCGATCATCATGATTTCTTCGGGTTCAGCTGTCCCGCTATTACCAGCCCCCGAGCCTGTTGCTTGGTGCTGGACTTGCTTTCCTGTAGTCGAGACTTTGTTACTTTTTATTGATCTTTCTACGATTTCTTCCCAAAAAACTCCTTGTGGTACGGGTAAGCACTGGGACCTGATATTTGCTAAATTGTCGGCTTCCTCGTTGCTTGCTCTGCTGACATGCGAAACTTCGCATCCGTCAAATATTCCCTCAAGATAATAATATAAGTTTCTGTATGCTGTCATATTGTCGCTGATGGCGTCGCACTTGTTCATTACTTGTTGGACGACGAGATTCGAGTCTCCAAATATTTTCAGTCGGGTTGCTCTGCATGCTTTGGCCATTTTCATCCCATGGAGCAGCGCCTCGTATTCGGCTTCATTATTAGAAGCTTGAGGAAAACTCATCCTTAGCACGTACTTCAACTTGTCGCCTTGTCGTGATATCAGTACTACTCCTGCTCCTGCACCTTGGATTCTTTTTGATCCGTCGAAGTACATTGTCCACACACTCGATAAATCTGGTGGCCCTGTGCTTTGTAACTCCAGCCACTCTGCTGTGAAATCTGGTAAAACTTGGGACTTGATCTCCTTCCGCTTTTCATACATGATGTCCAGGGGTGATAACTCAATTCCCCATAAGGAGACACGTCCTGTTGCTGAAGGGTTGTTCAATATATTGGATAGTGGTGCTTCATTGACCACTATGATTGGGTGCACCGCAAAATATTGCCGTAATTTTCGTGTTGTTGTGAATATGCTATATGCAAGTTTCTGGTAGTGCGGATACCTTTGCTTTGTTGGAGATAGCACCTCGCTGACAAAATATACTGGTCGTTGGACTCCATGAGCTTTTCCTTCTTCACTTCTTTCAACTACTAATACTGTGCTCACCACTTGATGTGTTGCTGCAATGTATAGTAGTAATGGCTCCTTTTCCTTTGGTGCGACCAACACCGATGGTGTGGAAAGCACTTTTTTCAGTTGTGCGAAAGCTGTGTCCACTTCTTCTGTCCACTTGAATTTGTCATCTGATTTTTCATCAATGCATAGAAAGGGAGTGCTTTTTCTCCTAACCTTGCGACGAATCGACTTAGTGCCGTGACGCGCCCTGCGAGCTTCTATACATTGTGCAATTTTGTTGGCTTCCCCATCCTTAATATTTCTTGGATCTTCTCTGGGTTTGCCTCTATTCCTCTTGCGGATACCAGGAATCCCAAGAGTTGCCCTGCAGATACCCCAAAAGAGCATTTTGTCGGGGTAAGCTTGAGCTTGTACCTGTTTAAGTTGTCAAAGGTTTCTACCAGATCACTGATTAGTGACTCCTCTTTTCTTGTGGTGATGACCACGTCGTCGATGTAGACTTGAATGTTTTGTCCTATTTGACTTCCAAGGCAATTTTGCATCATCCTTTGGTAGGTTGCTCCTGCGTTTTTTAAGCCGAAAGGCATGACTTGGTAGCAGAACACGCCGTAAGGTGTTATGAAAGCTGTTTTTTCCTTATCTTCTTTCTTCAATTTGATCTGGTTGTATCCAGAATATGCATCAAGGAAGGAAAGTCTTGCGCACCCCGCTGTTGAGTCAATAATCTGGTCAATGCGTGGTAGAGGGAAGGGATCCTTTGGACAGTGCTTGTTGAGAGACGTATAGTCGACACACACTCGTTGCACATCTGTATTTTTCTTGGGGACTATAACTGGATTAGATACCCAAGTCGACGCTTTGATTTCTCGGATGAACCCTGCATTTTCTGTGTAGCTCTGACGCTATTGCTTTCCTTTTGGGTTCATCAAATCTTCTCAATGGTTGCTTGACTGGCTTTGCTTTGGGATCGACGTTTAGTGCGTGCTCGACGAGTTCCCTGGGAACCCCTGGCATGTGTGAAGGACACCAGGCGAAGATTTCCCAGTGCTCACGGAGGAACTCGACGAGCGCGCTTTCCTATGCGGGATCCAGATTTACTGCTATAGAGGTGGTCTTGTTCGGGTCCGTGGGGTGGACCTGGATTTTCTTAGAGTCTTGCGTTGCATTGAAAGCCTGATCTGGCAGGGATCGTCCGACATCGGGTAGCACGTTGTGGTCAGTTTCGCCTTTCAACCTTGCGTATTCTGCTATCATGCCAAAAGTTTGTGCTAACCTGTTGAATTCCTTGTCACAAGTGTTGGATACTTCAAAGCTGCCTTGTACCGTGATTGTTCCTTTGGGTCCTGGGATTTTGAGCGTGAGATATGCATAGTGGGGTACTGCCATGAATTTTGCAAATGCTGGGCGCCCTAGGATTGCATGATACTGTGAAGGCCAATCCATGACTTCGAACTCCAGCTTCTCTCTACGATAATTGTTGCTATTACCAAAGCAAACGTCGAGTTCTATTTTCCCGAGAGGGTAATTTGCGCTTCCTGGCACTATTCCGTGGAAAGAACAATTTGTTGGCCTTAGACTTTCCAGTGAAATGCACATTGCCCTCAGAGTTCTCGCGTATATCAAGTTTATGCCGCTTCCTGCATCCATGAATACTCTCCCGATGTCGTATCCCCCTATTTGCGCCTTTAGAACCATTGGAGCGTGCCCTGGCCTGGGAACTTTCCACGGGTGGTCTGCTCTGCTAAATCTGACTGGTTGATCAGACCACTGCAAGTACTCTATAGTAGCTGGTGGTGATGATATTGCCAAGCTGACCTGTCTAGATATGCTCTTCCTTTCTTTCTTTGACTTTGGTACTGGTTGAATCATTGCTGATATATGTACCTTGAACTCCAGCTGTTTTGCGAGTCGTTGCATTTGATATCCTTGACTCGCGCTTTTTCCTCCCTGTCGTGTTCCTTGGCTTGAATCCATGGCATTTTACAACCTTAAGAAGGTTCTGCAATCCTTCATCTGGTGGTTGGAAACTCTTTTCCCATCTAGGTACGCATAATGGATGCGACAAGGACTGTATAGCATGTCTTCTGCTGAAGGACCCGAGTACCTTGGTTTCTCTTTTCCTCTACTATCTCTCGTTTGAAACTCTTTGTTTTCACAGCCTTCATCGTTCCTTCCTTCATATCCCGCGGCTATCTGATTTCGCCTTCCGTAGTTGTCGCCATTGCGGTATCTTCGCCTTTGCCTGCTTGTTTTGTTGACTTCTGGTGAATGCCCCCTTTTGTTGTTATACGCATCTTCTCCATCGGCAAATCTGTTTGCTACTTCCATTTGTTCTGACACTGTCCTTGGCCTTGTTCTCCCTATTTCTTCCACGAGGTCCGAACGACGAAGGCCTGCCAAAAAAGCATCTATTGCTCTTTCGTCGGAG
Organism: Dactylis glomerata; assembly: GCA_007115705.1. NCBI lineage: Eukaryota > Viridiplantae > Streptophyta > Magnoliopsida > Poales > Poaceae > Dactylis > Dactylis glomerata. The sequence goes on from QXEO01002102.1 coordinate 2,432,418, forward strand.
ACGTCTTTGGCTGAATTTTTTATTACACTCCAGCGTTGTATGTAAGAGCATAGGGTTTCGCCTTTCTTTTGTATGCATGATTTGATTTCCTCCAACGATGCTGGGCGCTTATATGTTGAGCGAAAATTTCTTGCAAATTGATTTTCTAACTCTCCCCAACTCCCGATGAAATCGTTGGGTAGAGTATTCAACCATGACCGTGCTGCGCCGGTGAGGTGTAACTGCAAACTTTGCATGGCTGTTGCTCTTGTTCCTCCTAGGATCTATACTGCTTGCAGGTAATCTGACAACCATAGAGTGGGTTCTTGCGACCTATCATACTTTTCTTGGTCGTGCGGCAGCTTAAAACCTTTAGGTACCCGCGTTTTGCGAACCCTCCGGGTAAAGCATAATGCGCCCATCTCTTTTTCATCGTCTTCGTAATTTTCCTCTTTCCACGCATAACGCGAGTTGTTCACTCGTGCTTGTGCTATTATATTTCTTGCGTCCTCCTACCATTTTTGTCGCCTCTCATCACCTGATGACTCACTGGATTCGTTTCGCAAGGATTTGCGCTTGAATTCTTCCTTTCGCCTTTCCTTATGGTGTGTCGCCTTTTCCTCTGGAAGTTTTCCCATTAACTTATCTTCTATCAACCCGAGGCTTCGTATTGCGGCCTGATGCATGTGCTCCCGCGGATCTCCAGGCGCTGGTTGTGTGGTTAGTAGGTATGTTTGTGCTGCTATCAACGCTGCTTCTGGTGTTTCTTGCACGATGTCTTCTTCCTCTTCTGACTGCTGCACATTTAGACTTTTCGCATAGCTTTCTCCTCTTGTCTGTGATGTTGTCCTCCTGTTGTGCTTCGGGTCTCTGCGCCTTTCCATGCTGTACTCTAATGCATCGCTATACTCACCCCAGCATCCTCCACTTGACGTATGATACGTCTCCAACGTATCTATAATTTTTGATGCTCCATGCTTGTTTTTACACCATTTGCCTACTGTTTCGTTACACTTCGTGGCACTTTTAGGCATTTTCCAGAACTAACCTATTAACAAGTCGCCACAGTGCCAGTTCCCTATTTTCTGCTTTTTTTGTGTTTCAGAAGTGATACACAGGAAATATTCTCGGAATTGGACGAAACAAGTTCCTGAAGTCTTATTTTTCCCGGAAGCTTCCAGAGATCCGAAGAGAAGTTGGAGGGGGGCCATGAGGGCCCCACACACCAGGGCGGCGCGGCCAGGGGCCTGGCCGCGCCCCCTATGTGTGAGAGCCCCTCGGGCCACTTCTGACGATGCCCCTTCGCCTATAAAGACCCCCCGACGGAAAAAACCTAAACACCCGATCAATTTTCTAGAACACATCGCGATCCGCCGCCGCCGTCGACCCGAAGATTGGGAGGGTCCAGAAGCTCTTCCCGGCACCCTGCCGGAGAGGGGAATCGCAACCGGAGGTCTTCTTCATCGCCATGCTTGCCTCCGGAGCGATGAGTGAGTAGTCTACCTTGGACTATGGGTCCATAGCAGTAGCTAGATGGTTGTCTCCTCCACCATGTGCTTCATGTTTAGATCTCATGAGCTGCCCTACATGATTGAGATCACCGTTATGTAATTCTACATGTTTGGTTTGTTGGGATCCGATGAATATTGGTGTTATGATTGAGTTGCTATACTGAAATATATCTTATGTTATCTCTATGTTGTTTATGATCTTGCATGTAGTAGCCATCTTGGCCGAGTAGTTGCTAGTGACTCCAAGAGGGGGTATTTATGCTCGATAGTGGGTTCATGCCTCTATTTAATCTGGGGGAGTGACAAAAACCTCTAAGGTTGTAGATGTGCTGTTGCTACTAGGGAGAAAACAACATTCATATGCTCAAGGGCATATGCTTTGTTTACATTACACACTTTGCTTAATGAATTATCTGTTGTTTGCAACTTAATACTTGTGGAGTTCTCGGATTGATTCGCCACAAGTGGATTATTAGTCATAGATGCAGTTGGATGGCGGTCTATGTATTTTGTTGTAATGCCCAGAGTAAATCGCATAGTGATCTTCTTGACATATCACGTTTATCTTTATTCTATCAATTGCCCAATGCTGCGTGGTTGACGTGGAAGCAGATTGTCCTTGTGCGTGGTGAATAACCAGCCCGTTGGGAACCCCAAGAGGAAGGTATGATGAGTATAGCATCTAGTTTTCCCTCAGTTTAAGAAACCAAGGTTTATCGATCAGGAGAGGAGAGACAAACGACTAAAGGTGATGCGGAACCTGCACACACACAAACAAGTACTTTGTTCCCAACTTGCGATGAGGTTGTCAATCTCACCGGTTTGCTTGAAACAAAGGTTATGAGCGTATCGAGTGGAAAACAATATAGTATGCGAGTAAAGTAAACAGTGCGAGTAAAGAAAACAAGTGATAGCAATATGATGTAAATAGGACCGGGGTCCACAGTTCACTAGTGGTGTCTCTCCATAAGATAAATAACACATGCTGGGTAAACAAATTACAGTTGGGCAATCGATAGAATAAAGATAAACATGATATGTCAAGAAGATCACTATGAGATTTACTCTGGGCATTACAACAAAATACATAGATCGCCATCCAACTGCATCTATGACTAATAATCCACTTGTGGTGAATCAATCCGAGAACTCCACAAGTATTAAGTTGCGAACAACAGATAATTGCATTAAGCAAAGTGTGTAATGTAAACAAAGCATATGCCCTTGAGCATATGAATGTTGTTTTCTCCCTAGTAGCAACAGCACATCTACCACCTTAGAGGTTTCTGTCACTCCCCCAGGTGAAATAGAGGCATGAACCCACTATCGAGCATAAATACCCCCTCTTGGAGTCACTAGCAACTACTCGGCCAAGATAGCTACTAACAACGGAGAGCATGCAAGATCATAAACAACATAGAGATAACAAAAGATATAATTCAGTACAGCAACTTAATCATAAACACCAATATTCATCGGATCCCAACAAACCAAACATGTAGAATTACATAACGGTGATCTCAATCATGTAGGGCAGCTCATGAGATCTAAACATGAAGCACATGGTGGAGAATGGCGATGAAGAAGACCCATAGTCCAAGGTAGACTACTCACTCATCGCTCCGGAGGCAAGCATGGCGATGAAGAAGACCTCCGGTGGCGATTCCCCCCTCTGGCAGGGTGCCGGGAAGAGCTTCTGGACCCTCCCGATCTTCGGGTCGATGGTGGCGGCGGATCGCGATGTGTTCTGGAAAATTGATCGGGTACTTAGGTTTTTTCCGTCGGGGGGTCTTTATAGGCGAAGGGGCGTCGTCAGAGGAGGAGCCAGGCGCCCTCACGCGGGGCCCGCGCGGCCAGGGGCCTGGCCGCGCCACCCCTACGTGTGGGGCCCTGGTGGCCCCCCTCCGACTCTCCTTCGGATCTCTGGAAGCTTCCGGGTAAAATAAGACTTCAGGAACTTGTTTCGTCCAATTCCGAGAATATTTCCTGTGTATCACTCTGAAACACAAAAACAGCAGAAAACAGGAAACTGGCACTGTGGCAACTCGTTAATAGGTTAGTTCCGGAAAATGCATAAAAGTGCCACGAAGTGTAACGAAACAATAGGCAAATGGTATAAAAACAAGCATGGAGCATCAAAAATTATAGATACGTTGGAGACGTATCAAGCATCCCCAAGCTTAACTCCTGCTCGTCCTCGAGTAGGTAAGTGATAACAAAGAATAATTTTTGAGGTGACATGCACCTACACAATCTTAATCATATATGTAAGCATTGGTGAGCTGGGATCATAAGAACTTAAAACATGGGCATGAAGATATAATCATGACAATAAGAACTTAGCAACCATGTTGTAAACATGCAAATGAACACAAACAAAAGATCATGAAAATGAAACAATGAAAGTCAAACATGTGTTCAAATCATAAGGAAAAACATACAAATGGTTTTCAGCTTGTCCTTCAAAGAGAGCAAAACATAAATGCATAGGACACCTTCAAGTTTAAGAGGGCGACTAGATACAAATAATTTAAGAACAAGTGAAACCAACAATATGAATCAATCAATGAACTTTGGGACAATGCATATCACACTAAGAATGACAACTATGCTCTTTTAATGGTGCATAAAGAAAGAAGGTGGTGACTCAACATAAAAGTAAAAGAAAGGCCCTTCGCAGAGGGAAGCAGTGAGTGCAAGTTTTATAACCTTCAAAAATTATGGTACTTACCGGCTTTGAGCTCTCATTGCCCCCATCATAAGCATCTTGAATGGTTAAAGTTAATGCGAGAACAATTATGATGCATATGCTTGACAAATCATAAGTTGAAAACCTCGTGCCCCGTGAATACGAGTACCCAAACCTCATGCTACTTTACTTAGAGTCCCAAGCAAGGCTCTTGTCATTGTAAGTATATATGTATCATTGAGAACCGCCAATGGGGTACCTCCGTGCCCGATGACATGGAACAAGCCCACACCAAAATGACAGGACAAGCAGATAATGAACACATCGACATCTCTTTCATTTGCCTTTTGTTTAGCTTTTTATTGTGAGATGCGTCGTCGAATGTTCACCATGGGTATGCTGCAAATTTCCACCATGAATTATGCATGGCTTAGATTGGCGGCCCGGCGTTTCCCTAACACATATACAAACTCCATGATCCCCACAAGATTCCCAATTCATTTCACACCGCGGGCATCCATAAACAAAAGATCACGATATCAACTCAAATAAGAAGTGCAATGTTGAAAGCTTGCCCCATGACAGCATGGATGGGCTAGAATCCAACTTACAACTTGTAAGCATAACAACTCAACATAAGAGACCACAATGTCAAATTTTTAAGAACAGGAAAAAGTAAAATGTGCCTTCCGGTTCGTGAGAGCTTTACTGACCGAATTTCGCATAACACTGGTAAGAGTTTAATTTGAAGAGAAAATAAAAGCAAGTCAAATTTACTTGGAATAGCAAATTGCTAGTAGGTATGTATGGTGGACACTTTGGAAAACTTTGGCTTTTAGGAGTTGGATGCACGAGTAGAGCTCATACTCAGTACAAGGCGAGGGCTAGCAAAAGACTGGGAGTGACCAACTAAGAGAGCAATAATGGCCATAATCATGCAAAGCGACAAAGCGACATTAAAAGAAGCATATGATGGCATCAAAAGTCAAAAACTAAATGATCATAGAGGCTATTGGCGACTTTGTAAGAGTCTAACATGTGTGAGCATGCGCCAAGTCAACCCAAATAAAGCATCAAGGAGAAAACCAAAATAATGCTTCCATACAATAAAAACAACGCATGATTTTTTCAAAGGCTCATTAAGCAATCTCAGTTATTTGAGACAAGTCATGCTACAGCAAAACCACTAAGCATACTATCAAAAAGACATCAAGCATGACATGAAAAAGCCTAAGCCGCAGTCTACACAAGCTCCTTCTTGTACCACTATTTTGCACAAAGCTTTTTCTCTTTTCCAACACCATTTGAAATTTTTATAAACACCTCTTTTGATGAAAACCAATAAAGATCAGAGGCAAAAATACACCTTGATGAAAAGATATGACAAGGTCTGAACGCATATCAAGGCGAAAACCAAAACCAAAAGCAGTAGCAGAAAAAGTAGAACGCTCGATTTTTAATAAGAGTGAAAACTAGAGCGTTCTTTGCAAATGAAAATGAGTACATCTCCTCCGAAAGAAATTTGTTGGGGTCCAACCATTTATTGCAGAAAACAAACAAACTAAACCAACTAAGAAAACTCAAACAACTGACGCTCCAAGAAAAACACATAGTGCATGAAGCAATAAAAATATAGTGTTTTGAAAGGTGACCTGATTTTTGCCGATGAAGAAGGGGTGCCTCGGGGGCATCCCCAAGCTTTGACGCTTGTACTTCTTGGATATTTCTTGGGGTGATGCATGGGCATCCCCAAGCTTGAGCTTTTGTCCATTCTTCAACTCATCTCATCATTCTCCAATCCCTACACTTGAAAACTTCCTTCATACAAAACTAAACACAATTCTATTAGCAACATTAGTGTAAGCATAACATATAATCAACCTCTTTTTGCTTCAGGTTTCAACTCAAAACCACCACATATATAGCAAATATTACTGTAGCAACCTCCCCAAAAGTTCTGTGATCAAAAGAACTCAAAAGATAGCGATAAAGTGGCAAACACAAATATTGGCACAAATCTGTCAAAACTGAACAGCTGACAAAGGTCGAATTTTTGAGGGATTTTCTGTTGTTCAAATCAAAAAGTGTTCAACTAACGAAAGTTTGGATATAACCTGGGGCATATGCACAAGAAATCGCAGGTCCAAAAGATATACAGAGAATTTATACGAATTTTTACGGTGCAGCACCGAAAACAGTTTCAGGACAGCAACATCCCCAAATCTTTACCTCACTCAAATTAGAGGCTTCTCTTGGCACAAAAACGAAATAAACAAGATAAGGAGCGGTCATTACAGTAGTAATGACTTCCAAGACTCAAATAAAAGAAAAAGTACTGAAAAGAAAACATTGGGTTATCTCCCAAGAGTGCTTTTCTTTAACGCCTTTGAGCTAGGCGCAGAAAATTGCGAATCAAGTAATATCAATTGATGAAGCATCAAGCTCATAATTTGCTCTAAGAATAGAGTCAAAAAGTAATTTATTTCTTTTCCTAGGGAAGTGTTCCATACCTTTCTTTAGTGGGAATTGATATTTGATGGTGCCTTCCCTCATATCAATGATGGCACCTACAGTTCGAAGAAAGGGTCTTCCCAAAATAATAGGACATGAAGCATGGCATTCAACGTCCATAACAAGAAAATCAACGGGAATGAGGTTATTGTTAACCACAATAAGAACATCATTAATTCTTCCCAAAGGTTTCTTCTTAGCAACATCAGCAATAGGAACATCAAAATAACACTTTTCAAGCGGTGGTAAATCAAGCATGTCATAAATCTTTCTAGGCATGATAGAAATACTAGCACCTAGATCACATAAAGCATGGCAATCATAACCATTAACATGCATATCAATGATGGGTTCCCAACCATCTTCTAACTTCTTGGGAACAGAGGCTTTTTGCTTCAACTTTTCATCCCTAATTTTTATGAGAGCATTGGTAATATGCTTAGTAAAAGCAATATTTAGAGAACTAGCATTGGGAGTCAAAGCAAGATTTTGTAAGAATAAAATTACTTCAGATATATTGCAGCCATCAATATCAAAATCATTAAAAGAAGTAGAGCTATCATCTCCCACACTTCGAAAAATTTCAGCACTCTTTTGAGAAAAAGTTTTGACAGTTTTAGGCTTTTTAACACAAGGAGTGGGAGTTTTCTCTACACCGATCAAAGTAAGAGGATTGCTAGCATTAGGAGCAACATCATTAGAGGTAGTAATAGTACATACCTTCATCTCTCTAGCCATCTCATCTTCTCTTTCCCACCTGGCATGCAATTCCGCTAACAATCTAATATTTTCATCAATTCCAACTTGGATAGCATTAGCGGTAGCAAAAACATTGTTCTCTTTCACATCATTAGGCAACACTTTTAATTTCAGAAGTTTGACATCATGAGCAAGGCTATCAACTTTAGAAGAAAGAATATCAATTTTGCCTAACTTTCCTCAACAGACTTGTTAAAAGCAGTTTGCTTACCGATGAAGTCCTTGAGCATTACCTCAAGCTCGGAGGGCGCGGCCCTAGTGTTGTTGTAGGAATTACCATAAGAGTTACCATAACCATTACCATTGGTAGAAGGATACGGCCTATAATTGTTACTAGCAAAATTGTTCCTATAAGCATTGTTGTTAAAATTATTGTTTCTAATGAAATTCACATCAACATGCTCTTCTTGAGCAACCAGAGAGGCCAAAGGAACATTAATAGGATCAACATGAGTACTATCATTAGCAAGCATAGCCATAATGGTATCAATCTTATCACTCAAGGAAGAGGTTTCCTCAACAGAATTTACCTTCTTACCTTGTGGAGCTCTCTCGGTGTGCCATTCGGAATAATTTACCATCATGTTGTCGAGTAGCTTTGATGCGGCGCCCAAGGTAAGGGACATAAAAGTGCCTCCAGCAGCTGAATCAAGTAGGTTCCTTGAAGAAAAATTTAGTCCTGCATAAAAAGTTTGGATAATCATCCAAGTAGTCAGTCCATGAGTGGGGCAATTCTTTATCATAGATTTCATTCTTTCCCAAGCTTGAGCAACATGTTCATTATCAAACTGAGTAAACTTCATAATATTGCTACGCAAGGATATAATCTTAGCAGCAGGATAGTATCTACCAATAAAAGCATCCTTACACTTAGCCCATGAATCAATACTATTTTTAGTCAAAGACAGCAACCAATCTTTAGCTTTTCCTCTCAAAGAAAAAGGAAACAACTTGAGCTTAATAATATCACTATCAACATCCTTATATTTCTGCATCTCACATAGCTCAACAAAATTGTTGAGATGAGCTGCAGCATCTTCAGTACTAGCACCAGAAAATTGCTCTTTCATAACAAGGTTCAACAAAGCAGGCTTAATCTCATAAAAGTTTGCAGCAGTAGTAGGTGGTGCAATAGGAGTGCAGATAAAATCACTATTGTTTGTGCTAGTAAAGTCACACAACTTGGTGTTTTCAGGATTGGCCATTTCAGCAAGGATTCTAATTTTTTTGGGTTTTTGATATAAAGCAATGCAGGTAAAATAAATAAAGTAAAGCAAAACAATAACAAAGTAAAGGATGTGTGTGCGAAAAACTCCCCTCGCAGAAGTCTTCTCTTCCTCCCCGGCAACGGCGCCAGAAAAGAAGCTGCTGCGTGGTTGACGTGGAAGCAGATTGTCCTTGTGCGTGGTGAATAACCAGCCCGTTGGGAACCCCAAGAGGAAGGTATGATGAGTATAGCAGCTAGTTTTCCCTCAGTTTAAGAAACCAAGGTTTATCGATCAGGAGAGGAGAGACAAACGACTGAAGGTGATGCGGAACCTGCACACACACAAACAAGTACTTTGTTCCCAACTTGCGATGAGGTTGTCAATCTCACCGGTTTGCTTGAAACAAAGGTTATGAGCGTATCGAGTGGAAAACAATATAGTATGCGAGTAAAGTAAACAGTGCGAGTAAAGAAAACAGGTGATAGCAATATGATGTAAATAGGACCGGGGTCCACAGTTCACTAGTGGTGTCTCTCCATAAGATAAATAACACATGCTGGGTAAACAAATTATAGTTGGGCAATTGATAGAATAAAGATAAACGTGATATGTCAAGAAGATCACTATGAGATTTACTCTGGGCATTACAACAAAATACATAGACCGCCATCCAACTGCATCTATGAATAATAATCCACTTGTGGTGAATCAATCCAAGAACTCCACAAGTATTAAGTTGCGAACAACAGATAATTGCATTAAGCAAAGTGTGTAATGTAAACAAAGCATATGCCCTTGAGCATATGAATGTTGTTTTCTCCCTAGTAGCAACAGCACATCTACCACCTTAGAGGTTTCTGTCACTCCCCCAGGTGAAATAGAGGCATGAACCCACTATCGAGCATAAATACCCCCTCTTGGAGTCACTAGCAACTACTCGGCCAAGATAGCTACTAACAACGGAGAGCATGCAAGATCATAAACAACATAGAGATAACAAAAGATATAATTCAGTACAGCAACTTAATCATAAACACCAATATTCATCGGATCCCAACAAACCAAACATGTAGAATTACATAACGGTGATCTCAATCATGTAGGGCAGCTCATGAGATCTAAACATGAAGCACATGGTGGAGAAGACAACCATCTAGCTACTTCTATGGACCCATAGTCCAAGGTAGACTACTCACTCATCGCTCCGGAGGCAAGCATGGCGATGGAAGAAGACCTCCGGTGGCGATTCCCCTCTCCGGCAGGGTGCTGGGAAGAGCTTCTAGACCCTCCCGATCTTCGGGTCGATGGTGGCGGCGGATCGCGATGTGTTTTAGAAAATTGATCGGGGTACTTAGGTTTTTTCCGTCGGGGGGTCTTTATAGGCGAAGGGGCGTCGTCAGAGGAGGAGCCAGGCGCCCTCACGCGAGGCCCGCGCGGCCAGGGGCCTGGCCGCGCCACCCCTGTGTGTGGGGCCCTGGTGGCCCCCCTCCGACTCTCCTTCGGATCTCTGGAAGCTTCCGGGTAAAATAAGACTTCAGGAACTTGTTTCGTCCAATTCCGAGAATATTTCCTGTGTATCACTCTGAAACACAAAAACAGCAGAAAACAGGAAACTGGCACTATGGCAACTCGTTAATAGGTTAGTTCCAGAAAATGCATAAAAGTGCCACGAAGTGTAACGAAACAATAGGCAAATGGTGTAAAAACAAGCATGGAGCATCAAAAATTATAGATACGTTGGAGACGTATCACCCAACTGTAATTTGTTTACCCAGCATGTGTTATTTATCTTATGGAGAGACACCACTAGTGAACTGTGGACCTCGGTCCTATTTCCATCATATTGCTATCACCTGTTTACTTTACTCGCACTGTTTACTTTACTCGCATACTTCTACTGTTTTCCACTCGATACGCTCATACCCTTTGTTTCAAGCAAAACCGGTGAGATTGACAACCTCATCGCAAGTTGGGAACAAAGTATTTGGTTGTGTTGTGTGCAGGGTTCGCGTTGCAGCTAGCAAGCAAAGCTTAGACGAGGCACCATATATAAATTGTGCGAAGCTGTCGCAAACTAGCAAGCCATCACCTTCAGTCGTATTGTCCGCTCTTCTCCTGAACGATAAACCTTGGTTTCTTAACTGAGGGAAAATCTTGCTGCTATATTCATCACACCTTCCTCTTGGGGTTCCCAACGGGCCGGTTATTTACTCTTCATCAACTCGGTCGCATCAAGCTCTTTTCTGGCGCCGTTCCCGGGGAAGAAGTGGAAGACCTCTGCAAGGGGAGTTTTTCGCACACACATCCTTACTTTGTTTTAAGTTTTTGCTTTGCTTTATTTATTTTACTTGCATCATTTTATATCAAAAATCCAAAAAAATTAGAATCCTTGATAGTTGCTTTTATTTTTTTGCTCTTAGTCTTTGCTAATGAGTAATCCTGAAGTAGAAGTTCGTAGTTTTAAGCAACAAGGGGGAGAAAGTTAAAAGATGCTTGGTATCGTATTAACAATGCTCATCATAGGTGTACCAAAAAGCACTCTACCACGATCCTCCTTAGAAATTTTTATGTTGGTATATCTAGTTGGATAGGTATGTTCTTGATACTCTTACAGGAGGTAATTTTCTAGGTACTCCCGCTGGAGAAGCATGCACTATAATTGAAAGTTTAGTGGGAATACCACCTATTCATGTTACTAAAACTGAGACCACCTTGGAGGAGGTGGTAGAAAGGCTCAGCTCTTTAGAGAAAAGTTTGCCAAGTATCCTAGAAAATGCTAGCCGAGTTAGTGAATTCATATAGTAACTGTCGCGTGCCGGTGACGGATGGAGAACTGTTGATTTGCTGAGGACCAACCTGCGTTGGATCTGAGCAAAGAGATAAGAAAAGGGGTGGATTTAATCATGCACCGTAGGGGATTCGAACTCAGGGCTGCAGGATCGGGGTAAAGTGCTCATGCCAGTACACCACTGAACCGGATCTGAACAGATAAGGAAGCTAGTTTATAAACTGTCAGCAAGTGAAATTTACCTGACGAAACTGAAACTGCGGAGTCGGTGCAGAATCAGAGTTGGCATCAGAGATGGTTGGAGGAGGTCGGGGCAATATGGCGAGGACCACAACAGCCTGCGTGGCTGTTCTTGTCACCGGATGGAGGGGATGTAGTGGAACGCGGTGATGAGGAAGTCCCGGTGCTGATGCACAGCCTTTGTGGCAATCTCGAACTCGACCATGGCAGGACAAGGTTTTTCAGAAGGGGCATTAGAAACATGACGGAAACTCTGCCAGAGAAGGAGGGGAAAGCACAACAGGCTCACCAGAAAGGACTGCGTGTTGCTCGGGGAGAAGCTGGAGAAAGACCCGAGCGGCCGGATTTCACCGGATTAAATCGTGGTCAGAGAAGAGACGTTCTTTGATTACAACGATTGAAGGCGTCCTGGGCATGTTTCCGCTGGGTATGACGTTCTTGACGGCAAGGTGGTGCTCCTAGCGGTGCTATATGGCGATGGGGTTGCTCCTAGCGGTAGCCGGATGGTGAGGTGGGCGGTGGTTCTCGGTGGTGAGAAAACACAAAACAGAGAGGAAGGAAATGATGAGGTAAAAAGGAGAGGATGACGGCGCGACAGAGAAGACTAGGGTTTGCAGGAGGGGATCCGAGGTGGGGATTAAAAGGGAGGAGGAGAGACTCATGTGCTCGGCGTGGTCCTTGCAGGTGGAAAAGGAGATCACGCTCTCGGCGTGGCCATGTGATGAAGAGAAGCACGCCTCCTACGTGGCTCATTCAGAAACACGAAAAGGAAGAATACTGGCAGGTTCTGGGCCAAGAAGAAAGTAGGCTAGAAAGAGAGGCACGGAAACATTTCGAAAAACTGGGAATTGCAAAGATAAAATAATGGGAAGAAAAGATGAGGAAAGGGCAATCATTTTCAAAAACTTGCATTTAGATTGAAAACAATTTTTAGAGTTTGCAAATATTGAGGTTCAGTTTAATCCAACATAAGAAAGAAAGTGGAGGGTTTATTATAGAACCATACGAGCAAAATAAAATAGAGTTTGTAGGAAATAATTTTGGATTTCACAAAAGCATGCAAGGTTATAGATGGATAATGAAGCACAACGTCAAATTGACGCGAAAAAGAAAAGGAACAAACAATTCTAATATTGCGGATTTTTTCTAGACCGTTACAATCGACACCACTAACAAGGGATCTCACCCCGAGATCCATGCTCGTGTAGGGAGGAGAGTTGGTTAAACTATCGGATCTTCACGCGCCATGTGGAACTCCGCGACACCACTAGCAAGAGGTTTCTTCTTGACACCACCAACAAGGGATGCTTGCTGTTGACGATGATGAACTTTCGAAGAAATGAACCTATTAGGATAAAAGGCAAGAGATCATCCACCCACGTCGAAAACTGAACTTGAAGAAGCAGTTAAGAGAGACGGCTCCAAAACTCGCAAAGGTAAGAGGAGACACGCACAAAGGTAAGGAAAAAATATAGAGCTAACCAGATCTATCCAACTCATTTTTAGTAAAATAGTTTGGACACTAAATTCTACAACGTCCGTTGGCAAGGTTATCCTACAGGCAGACTGAACCCATGGGCATCAACAAAACCTCGGCTCTAATACCACTTGTAATGCCCCAAAATTGGCACCTTGCAGATTATAGCGATCACGCCACAATCTATAGGATGTCGCTTTGGAAACGCACCACCAAGCGCCTCGTGCACGTCGCAACATGCATGTGATGCGGGTGGAATCAAGGTAGCAGCAGTTACACAAGTTCACGATGGAACCCACAAAAGAATATGTAATATAACCACGAAGACTCCATGAGTCAAAATATCCAAACATACATACAAAGATCCAAATCATACATAAAGCAAATAGTATCCGAGTACAGACAAGAGTACAAATGGGCCTAACAGGCATGAAGATAAACGATGGCGTCCATAACCCTGCCCAGGCCAAGCCGGAAGGGTAACCTTGCTAACGTCGTTGCTCCCATACTGTGAATATCGGGCCAACGATTGCTGAAAAAGGGGGGAGAAAAGAAAGGAAAAAGAAGAAAAATGAGGGTGAGTACCGAGGCACGTACTCGCGGGACTGGAATTCAGCTGTGCTCGCCTACAGGCTATATGGTGGACTTAGCGGCAACAAAAAGAAGTATACTACAGAGACACACTACAACTTTCATCTAAATAGAATAAGATAAGAGAGCGCATAAAAGAACCAACTAGAAAACCAACACCAAACATAACCCAGCCGATGAATCACCTCTTCATGACCAAACAAAGAAGCAAATATCAAAGGCACTCACATGGTTACCAAGTTTGCATGGCTGTTGCTCTTGTTCCTCCTAGGATCTGTACTGCTTGCAGGTAATCTGACAACCATAGAGTGGTTTCTTGCAACCTATCATACTTTTCTTGGTCGTAAAAGACGGCAGCTTAAAACCTTTAGGTACCCGCGTTTTGCGAAACCCTCCGGGTAAAGCATATGCGCCCATCTCTTTTTCATCGTCTTCGTAATTTTTCCCTCTTTCCACGCATAACGCGAGTTGTTCACTCGTGCTTGTGCTATTATATTTCTTGCGTCCTCCTACCATTTTGTCGCCTCTCATCACCTGATGACTCACTGGATTCGTTTCGCAGGATTGCGCTTGAATTCTTCCTTTCTTCCGCGCTTTCCTTATGTGTCGCCTTTTCCTCTGGAAGTTTTCCCATTAACTTATCTTCTATCAACCCGAGGCTTCGTATTGCGGCCTGATGCATGTGCTCCGCGGATCTCCAGGCGCTGGTTGTGTGGTTAGTAGGTATGTTTGTGCTGCTATCAACGCTGCTTCTGGTGTTTCTTGCACGATGTCTTCTTCCTCTTCTGACTGCTGCACATTTAGACTTTTCGCATAGCTTTCTCCTCTTGGTCTGTGATGTTGTCCTCCTGTGTGCTTCGGGTCCTGCGCCTTTCCATGCTGTACTCTAATGCATCGCTATACTCACGCACCACCCAGCATCCTCCACTTGACGTATGATACGTCTCCAACGTATCTATAATTTTTGATGCTCCATGCTTGTTTTTACAAACATTTGCCTACTGTTTTCGTTACACTTCGTGGCACTTTTAGGCATTTTCCAGAACTAACCTATTAACAGATCGCCACAGTGCCAGTTCCCTATTTTCTTGCTTTTTTGTGTTTCAGAAGTGATACACAGGAATATTCTCGGAATTGGACGAAACAAGTTCCTGAAGTCTTATTTTTTTCCCGGAAGCTTCCAGAATCCGAAGAGAAGTTGGAGGGGGCCATGAGGGCCCCACACCAGGCGGCGCGGCCAGGGGCCTGGCCGCGCCCCCTATGTGTGAGACCCCTCGGGCCACTTCTGACGATGCCCCTTCGCCTATAAAGACCCCCCGACGAAAAACCTAAACACCCGATCATTTTCTAGAACACATCGCGATCCGCCGCCGCCGTCGACCCGAAGATTGGGAGGGTCCAGAAGCTCTTCCCGCACCCTGCCGGAGAGGGGAATCGCAACCGGAGGTCTTCTTCATCGCCATGCTTGCCTCCGGAGCGATGAGTGAGTAGTCTACCTTGGACTATGGGTCCATAGCAGTAGCTAGATGGTTGTCTCCTCCACCATGTGCTTCATGTTAGATCTCATGAGCTGCCCTACATGGATTGAGATCACCGTTAGTAATTCTACATGTTTGGTTTGTTGGGATCCGATGAATATTGGTGTTATGATGAGTTGCTATACTGAAATATATCTTATGTTTATCTCTATGTTGTTTATGATCTTGCATGTAGTAGCCATCTTGGCCGAGTAGTTGCTAGTGACTCCAAGAGGGGGTATTTATGCTCGATAGTGGGTTCATGCCTCTATTTAATCTGGGGGAGTGACAAAACCTCTAAGGTTGTAGATGTGCTGTTGCTACTAGGGAGAAAACAACATTCATATGCTCAAGGGCATATGCTTTGTTTACATTACACACTTGCTTAATGAATTATATGTTGTTTGCAACTTAAACTTGTGGAGTTCTCGGATTGATTCGCCACAAGTGGATTATTAGTCATAGATGCATTGGATGGCGGTCTATGTATTTTGTTGTAATGCCCAGAGTAAATCGCATAGTGATCTTCTTGACATATCACGTTTATCTTTATTCTATCAATTGCCCAATGCTGCGTGGTTGACGTGGAAGCAGATTGTCCTTGTGCGTGGTGAATAACCAGCCCGTTGGGAACCCCAAGAGGATGATGATAGAGCATCTAGTTTTCCCTCAGTTTAAGAAACCAAGGTTTATCGATCAGGAGAGGAAGAGACAAACGACTAAAGGTGATGCGGAACCTGCACACACACAAACAAGTACTTTGTTCCCAACTTGCGATGAGGTTGTCAATCTCACCGTTTGCTTGAAACAAAGGTTATGAGCGTATCGAGTGTTAAAACAATATAGTATGCGAGTAAAGTAAACAGTGCGAGTAAAGAAAACAAGTGATAGCAATATGATGTAAATAGGACCGGGGTCCACAGTTCACTAGTGGTGTCTCTCCATAAGATAAATAACACATGCTGGGTAAACAAATTACAGTTGGGCAATTGATAGAATAAAGATAAACTGATATGTCAAGAAGATCACTATGAGATTTACTCTGGGCATTACAACAAAATACATAGATCGCCATCCAACTGCATCTATGACTAATAATCCACTTGTGGTGAATCAATCCGAGAACTCCACAAGTATTAAGTTGGAACAACAGATAATTGCATTAAGCAAAGTGTGTAATGTAAACAAAGCATATGCCCTTGAGCATATGAATGTTGTTTTCTCCCTAGTAGCAACAGCACATCTACCACCTTAGAGGTTTCTGTCACTCCCCCAGGTGAAATAGAGGCATGAACCCACTATCGAGCATAAATACCCCCCTTGGAGTCACTAGCAACTACTCGGCCAAGATAGCTACTAACAACGGAGAGCATGCAAGATCATAAACAACATAGAGATAACAAAAGATATAATTCAGTACAGCAACTTAATCATAAACACCAATATTCATCGGATCCCAACAAACCAAACATGTAGAATTACATAACGGTGATCTCAATCATGTAGGGCAGCTCATGAGATCTAAACATGAAGCACATGGTGGAGAATGGCGATGAAGAAGACCCATAGTCCAAGGTAGACTACTCACTCATCGCTCCGGAGGCAAGCATGGCGATGAAGAAGACCTCCGGTGGCGATTCCCCCCTCTGGCAGGGTGCCGGGAAGAGCTTCTGGACCCTCCCGATCTTCGGGTCGATGGTGGCGGCGGATCGCGATGTGTTCTGGAAAATTGATCGGGTACTTAGGTTTTTTCCGTCGGGGGGTCTTTATAGGCGAAGGGGCGTCGTCAGAGGAGGAGCCAGGCGCCCTCACGCGGGGCCCGCGCGGCCAGGGGCCTGGCCGCGCCACCCCTACGTGTGGGGCCCTGGTGGCCCCCCTCCGACTCTCCTTCGGATCTCTGGAAGCTTCCGGGTAAAATAAGACTTCAGGAACTTGTTTCGTCCAATTCCGAGAATATTTCCTGTGTATCACTCTGAAACACAAAACAGCAGAAAACAGGAAACTGGCACTGTGGCAACTCGTTAATAGGTTAGTTCCGGAAAATGCATAAAGTGCCACGAAGTGTAACGAAACAATAGGCAAATGGTATAAAAACAAGCATGGAGCATCAAAAATTATAGATACGTTGGAGACGTATCAAGCATCCCCAAGCTTAACTCCTGCTCGTCCTCGAGTAGGTAAGTGATAACAAAGAATAATTTTTGAGGTGACATGCACCTACACAATCTTAATCATATATGTAAGCATTGGTGAGCTGGGATCATAAGAACTTAAAACATGGGCATGAAGATATAATCATGACAATAAGAACTTAGCAACCATGTTGTAAACATGCAAATGAACACAAACAAAAGATCATGAAAATGAAACAATGAAAGTCAAACATGTGTTCAAATCATAAGGAAAAACATACAAATGGTTTTCAGCTTGTCCTTCAAAGAGAGCAAAACATAAATGCATAGGACACCTTCAAGTTTAAGAGGGCGACTAGATACAAATAATTTAAGAACAAGTGAAACCAACAATATGAATCAATCAATGAACTTTGGGACAATGCATATCACACTAAGAATGACAACTATGCTCTTTTAATGGTGCATAAAGAAAGAAGGTGGTGACTCAACATAAAAGTAAAAGAAAGGCCCTTCGCAGAGGGAAGCAGTGAGTGCAAGTTTTATAACCTTCAAAAATTATGGTACTTACCGGCTTTGAGCTCTCATTGCCCCCATCATAAGCATCTTGAATGGTTAAAGTTAATGCGAGAACAATTATGATGCATATGCTTGACAAATCATAAGTTGAAAACCTCGTGCCCCGTGAATACGAGTACCCAAACCTCATGCTACTTTACTTAGAGTCCCAAGCAAGGCTCTTGTCATTGTAAGTATATATGTATCATTGAGAACCGCCAATGGGGTACCTCCGTGCCCGATGACATGGAACAAGCCCACACCAAAATGACAGGACAAGCAGATAATGAACACATCGACATCTCTTTCATTTGCCTTTTGTTTAGCTTTTTATTGTGAGATGCGTCGTCGAATGTTCACCATGGGTATGCTGCAAATTTCCACCATGAATTATGCATGGCTTAGATTGGCGGCCCGGCGTTTCCCTAACACATATACAAACTCCATGATCCCCACAAGATTCCCAATTCATTTCACACCGCGGGCATCCATAAACAAAAGATCACGATATCAACTCAAATAAGAAGTGCAATGTTGAAAGCTTGCCCCATGACAGCATGGATGGGCTAGAATCCAACTTACAACTTGTAAGCATAACAACTCAACATAAGAGACCACAATGTCAAATTTTTAAGAACAGGAAAAAGTAAAATGTGCCTTCCGGTTCGTGAGAGCTTTACTGACCGAATTTCGCATAACACTGGTAAGAGTTTAATTTGAAGAGAAAATAAAAGCAAGTCAAATTTACTTGGAATAGCAAATTGCTAGTAGGTATGTATGGTGGACACTTTGGAAAACTTTGGCTTTTAGGAGTTGGATGCACGAGTAGAGCTCATACTCAGTACAAGGCGAGGGCTAGCAAAAGACTGGGAGTGACCAACTAAGAGAGCAATAATGGCCATAATCATGCAAAGCGACAAAGCGACATTAAAAGAAGCATATGATGGCATCAAAAGTCAAAAACTAAATGATCATAGAGGCTATTGGCGACTTTGTAAGAGTCTAACATGTGTGAGCATGCGCCAAGTCAACCCAAATAAAGCATCAAGGAGAAAACCAAAATAATGCTTCCATACAATAAAAACAACGCATGATTTTTTCAAAGGCTCATTAAGCAATCTCAGTTATTTGAGACAAGTCATGCTACAGCAAAACCACTAAGCATACTATCAAAAAGACATCAAGCATGACATGAAAAAGCCTAAGCCGCAGTCTACACAAGCTCCTTCTTGTACCACTATTTTGCACAAAGCTTTTTCTCTTTTCCAACACCATTTGAAATTTTTATAAACACCTCTTTTGATGAAAACCAATAAAGATCAGAGGCAAAAATACACCTTGATGAAAAGATATGACAAGGTCTGAACGCATATCAAGGCGAAAACCAAAACCAAAAGCAGTAGCAGAAAAAGTAGAACGCTCGATTTTTAATAAGAGTGAAAACTAGAGCGTTCTTTGCAAATGAAAATGAGTACATCTCCTCCGAAAGAAATTTGTTGGGGTCCAACCATTTATTGCAGAAAACAAACAAACTAAACCAACTAAGAAAACTCAAACAACTGACGCTCCAAGAAAAACACATAGTGCATGAAGCAATAAAAATATAGTGTTTTGAAAGGTGACCTGATTTTTGCCGATGAAGAAGGGGTGCCTCGGGGGCATCCCCAAGCTTTGACGCTTGTACTTCTTGGATATTTCTTGGGGTGATGCATGGGCATCCCCAAGCTTGAGCTTTTGTCCATTCTTCAACTCATCTCATCATTCTCCAATCCCTACACTTGAAAACTTCCTTCATACAAAACTAAACACAATTCTATTAGCAACATTAGTGTAAGCATAACATATAATCAACCTCTTTTTGCTTCAGGTTTCAACTCAAAACCACCACATATATAGCAAATATTACTGTAGCAACCTCCCCAAAAGTTCTGTGATCAAAAGAACTCAAAAGATAGCGATAAAGTGGCAAACACAAATATTGGCACAAATCTGTCAAAACTGAACAGCTGACAAAGGTCGAATTTTTGAGGGATTTTCTGTTGTTCAAATCAAAAAGTGTTCAACTAACGAAAGTTTGGATATAACCTGGGGCATATGCACAAGAAATCGCAGGTCCAAAAGATATACAGAGAATTTATACGAATTTTTACGGTGCAGCACCGAAAACAGTTTCAGGACAGCAACATCCCCAAATCTTTACCTCACTCAAATTAGAGGCTTCTCTTGGCACAAAAACGAAATAAACAAGATAAGGAGCGGTCATTACAGTAGTAATGACTTCCAAGACTCAAATAAAAGAAAAAGTACTGAAAAGAAAACATTGGGTTATCTCCCAAGAGTGCTTTTCTTTAACGCCTTTGAGCTAGGCGCAGAAAATTGCGAATCAAGTAATATCAATTGATGAAGCATCAAGCTCATAATTTGCTCTAAGAATAGAGTCAAAAAGTAATTTATTTCTTTTCCTAGGGAAGTGTTCCATACCTTTCTTTAGTGGGAATTGATATTTGATGGTGCCTTCCCTCATATCAATGATGGCACCTACAGTTCGAAGAAAGGGTCTTCCCAAAATAATAGGACATGAAGCATGGCATTCAACGTCCATAACAAGAAAATCAACGGGAATGAGGTTATTGTTAACCACAATAAGAACATCATTAATTCTTCCCAAAGGTTTCTTCTTAGCAACATCAGCAATAGGAACATCAAAATAACACTTTTCAAGCGGTGGTAAATCAAGCATGTCATAAATCTTTCTAGGCATGATAGAAATACTAGCACCTAGATCACATAAAGCATGGCAATCATAACCATTAACATGCATATCAATGATGGGTTCCCAACCATCTTCTAACTTCTTGGGAACAGAGGCTTTTTGCTTCAACTTTTCATCCCTAATTTTTATGAGAGCATTGGTAATATGCTTAGTAAAAGCAATATTTAGAGAACTAGCATTGGGAGTCAAAGCAAGATTTTGTAAGAATAAAATTACTTCAGATATATTGCAGCCATCAATATCAAAATCATTAAAAGAAGTAGAGCTATCATCTCCCACACTTCGAAAAATTTCAGCACTCTTTTGAGAAAAAGTTTTGACAGTTTTAGGCTTTTTAACACAAGGAGTGGGAGTTTTCTCTACACCGATCAAAGTAAGAGGATTGCTAGCATTAGGAGCAACATCATTAGAGGTAGTAATAGTACATACCTTCATCTCTCTAGCCATCTCATCTTCTCTTTCCCACCTGGCATGCAATTCCGCTAACAATCTAATATTTTCATCAATTCCAACTTGGATAGCATTAGCGGTAGCAAAAACATTGTTCTCTTTCACATCATTAGGCAACACTTTTAATTTCAGAAGTTTGACATCATGAGCAAGGCTATCAACTTTAGAAGAAAGAATATCAATTTTGCCTAACTTTTCCTCAACAGACTTGTTAAAAGCAGTTTGCTTACCGATGAAGTCCTTGAGCATTACCTCAAGCTCGGAGGGCGCGGCCCTAGTGTTGTTGTAGGAATTACCATAAGAGTTACCATAACCATTACCATTGGTAGAAGGATACGGCCTATAATTGTTACTAGCAAAATTGTTCCTATAAGCATTGTTGTTAAAATTATTGTTTCTAATGAAATTCACATCAACATGCTCTTCTTGAGCAACCAGAGAGGCCAAAGGAACATTAATAGGATCAACATGAGTACTATCATTAGCAAGCATAGCCATAATGGTATCAATCTTATCACTCAAGGAAGAGGTTTCCTCAACAGAATTTACCTTCTTACCTTGTGGAGCTCTCTCGGTGTGCCATTCGGAATAATTTACCATCATGTTGTCGAGTAGCTTTGATGCGGCGCCCAAGGTAAGGGACATAAAAGTGCCTCCAGCAGCTGAATCAAGTAGGTTCCTTGAAGAAAAATTTAGTCCTGCATAAAAAGTTTGGATAATCATCCAAGTAGTCAGTCCATGAGTGGGGCAATTCTTTATCATAGATTTCATTCTTTCCCAAGCTTGAGCAACATGTTCATTATCAAACTGAGTAAACTTCATAATATTGCTACGCAAGGATATAATCTTAGCAGCAGGATAGTATCTACCAATAAAAGCATCCTTACACTTAGCCCATGAATCAATACTATTTTTAGTCAAAGACAGCAACCAATCTTTAGCTTTTCCTCTCAAAGAAAAAGGAAACAACTTGAGCTTAATAATATCACTATCAACATCCTTATATTTCTGCATCTCACATAGCTCAACAAAATTGTTGAGATGAGCTGCAGCATCTTCAGTACTAGCACCAGAAAATTGCTCTTTCATAACAAGGTTCAACAAAGCAGGCTTAATCTCATAAAAGTTTGCAGCAGTAGTAGGTGGTGCAATAGGAGTGCAGATAAAATCACTATTGTTTGTGCTAGTAAAGTCACACAACTTGGTGTTTTCAGGATTGGCCATTTCAGCAAGGATTCTAATTTTTTTGGGTTTTTGATATAAAGCAATGCAGGTAAAATAAATAAAGTAAAGCAAAACAATAACAAAGTAAAGGATGTGTGTGCGAAAAACTCCCCTCGCAGAAGTCTTCTCTTCCTCCCCGGCAACGGCGCCAGAAAAGAAGCTGCTGCGTGGTTGACGTGGAAGCAGATTGTCCTTGTGCGTGGTGAATAACCAGCCCGTTGGGAACCCCAAGAGGAAGGTATGATGAGTATAGCAGCTAGTTTTCCCTCAGTTTAAGAAACCAAGGTTTATCGATCAGGAGAGGAGAGACAAACGACTGAAGGTGATGCGGAACCTGCACACACACAAACAAGTACTTTGTTCCCAACTTGCGATGAGGTTGTCAATCTCACCGGTTTGCTTGAAACAAAGGTTATGAGCGTATCGAGTGGAAAACAATATAGTATGCGAGTAAAGTAAACAGTGCGAGTAAAGAAAACAGGTGATAGCAATATGATGTAAATAGGACCGGGGTCCACAGTTCACTAGTGGTGTCTCTCCATAAGATAAATAACACATGCTGGGTAAACAAATTATAGTTGGGCAATTGATAGAATAAAGATAAACGTGATATGTCAAGAAGATCACTATGAGATTTACTCTGGGCATTACAACAAAATACATAGACCGCCATCCAACTGCATCTATGAATAATAATCCACTTGTGGTGAATCAATCCAAGAACTCCACAAGTATTAAGTTGCGAACAACAGATAATTGCATTAAGCAAAGTGTGTAATGTAAACAAAGCATATGCCCTTGAGCATATGAATGTTGTTTTCTCCCTAGTAGCAACAGCACATCTACCACCTTAGAGGTTTCTGTCACTCCCCCAGGTGAAATAGAGGCATGAACCCACTATCGAGCATAAATACCCCCTCTTGGAGTCACTAGCAACTACTCGGCCAAGATAGCTACTAACAACGGAGAGCATGCAAGATCATAAACAACATAGAGATAACAAAAGATATAATTCAGTACAGCAACTTAATCATAAACACCAATATTCATCGGATCCCAACAAACCAAACATGTAGAATTACATAACGGTGATCTCAATCATGTAGGGCAGCTCATGAGATCTAAACATGAAGCACATGGTGGAGAAGACAACCATCTAGCTACTTCTATGGACCCATAGTCCAAGGTAGACTACTCACTCATCGCTCCGGAGGCAAGCATGGCGATGAAGAAGACCTCCGGTGGCGATTCCCCTCTCCGGCAGGGTGCTGGGAAGAGCTTCTAGACCCTCCCGATCTTCGGGTCGATGGTGGCGGCGGATCGCGATGTGTTTTAGAAAATTGATCGGGTACTTAGGTTTTTTCCGTCGGGGGGTCTTTATAGGCGAAGGGGCGTCGTCAGAGGAGGAGCCAGGCGCCCTCACGCGAGGCCCGCGCGGCCAGGGGCCTGGCCGCGCCACCCCTGTGTGTGGGGCCCTGGTGGCCCCCCTCCGACTCTCCTTCGGATCTCTGGAAGCTTCCGGGTAAAATAAGACTTCAGGAACTTGTTTCGTCCAATTCCGAGAATATTTCCTGTGTATCACTCTGAAACACAAAAACAGCAGAAAACAGGAAACTGGCACTATGGCAACTCGTTAATAGGTTAGTTCCAGAAAATGCATAAAAGTGCCACGAAGTGTAACGAAACAATAGGCAAATGGTGTAAAAACAAGCATGGAGCATCAAAAATTATAGATACGTTGGAGACGTATCACCCAACTGTAATTTGTTTACCCAGCATGTGTTATTTATCTTATGGAGAGACACCACTAGTGAACTGTGGACCTCGGTCCTATTTCCATCATATTGCTATCACCTGTTTACTTTACTCGCACTGTTTACTTTACTCGCATACTTCTACTGTTTTCCACTCGATACGCTCATACCCTTTGTTTCAAGCAAACCGGTGAGATTGACAACCTCATCGCAAGTTGGGAACAAAGTATTTGGTTGTGTTGTGTGCAGGGTTCGCGTTGCAGCTAGCAAGCAAAGCTTAGACGAGGCACCATATATAAATTGTGCGAAGCTGTCGCAAACTAGCAAGCATCACCTTCAGTCGTATTGTCCGCTCTTCTCCTGAACGATAAACCTTGGTTTCTTAACTGAGGGAAAATCTTGCTGCTATATTCATCACACCTTCCTCTTGGGGTTCCCAACGGGCCGGTTATTTACTTCATCAACTCGGTCGCATCAAGCTCTTTTCTGGCGCCGTTCCCGGGGAAGAAGTGGAAGACCTCTGCAAGGGGAGTTTTTCGCACACACATCCTTTACTTTGTTTTAAGTTTTGCTTTGCTTTATTTATTTTACTTGCATCATTTTATATCAAAAATCCAAAAAAATTAGAATCCTTGATAGTTGCTTTTATTTTTTGCTCTTAGTCTTTGCTAAATGAGTAATCCTGAAGTAGAAGTTCGTAGTTTTAAGCAACAAGGGGGAGAAAGTTTAAAAGATGCTTGGTATCGTATTAACAATGCTCATCATAGGTGTACCAAAAAGCACTCTACCACGATCCTCCTTAGAAATTTTTATGTTGGTATATCTAGTTGGAATAGGTATGTTCTTGATACTCTTACAGGAGGTAATTTTCTAGGTACTCCCGCTGGAGAAGCATGCACTATAATTGAAAGTTTAGTGGGAATACCACCTATTCATGTTACTAAAACTGAGACCACCTTGGAGGAGGTGGTAGAAAGGCTCAGCTCTTTAGAGAAAAGTTTGCCAAGTATCCTAGAAAATGCTAGCCGAGTTAGTGAATTCATATAGTAACTGTCGCGTGCCGGTGACGGATGGAGAACTGTTGATTTGCTGAGGACCAACCTGCGTTGGATCTGAGC
Source organism: Dactylis glomerata (assembly GCA_007115705.1). Classification (NCBI taxonomy): domain Eukaryota; kingdom Viridiplantae; phylum Streptophyta; class Magnoliopsida; order Poales; family Poaceae; genus Dactylis; species Dactylis glomerata. The sequence goes on from QXEO01002102.1 coordinate 2,457,697, forward strand.
AAAAGAGATAAGAAAAAGGGGTGGATTTAATCATGCACCGTAGGGGATTCGAACTCAGGGCTGCAGGATCGGGGTAAAGTGCTCATGCCAGTACACCACTGAACCGGATCTGAACAGATAAGGAAGCTAGTTTATAAACTGTCAGCAAGTGAAATTTTACCTGACGAAACTGAAACTTGCGGAGCTCGGTGCAGATATTCAGAGTTGGCATCAGAAGATGGTTGGAGGAGGTCGGGGCAAGATGGGCGAGACCACACAGCCTGCGGTGGCGTTCTTGTCACCGGATGGAGGGGATGTAGTGGAACGGCGGTGATGAGGAAGTCCCGGTTGCGGATGCACAGCCTTCGTGCAAGCTCGAACTCGACCATGGCGGACAAGGTTGTTCAGAAGGGGCATTAGAAACATGACGGAAACTCTGCAGAGAAGGAGGGGAAAGCACAACAGGCTCACCAGAAGGACGTGCGTGTGCTCGGGGAAGCTGGAGAAAGACCCGAGCGGCCGGATTTCACCGGATTAAAATCGTGGTCAGAGAAGAAGACGTTCTTGATTACAACGATTGAAGGCGTCCTGGCATGTTTCGCTGGGTGATGACGTTCTTGACGGCAAGGTGGTGCTCCTAGCGGTGCTATATGGCGATGGGGTTGCTCCTAGCGGTAGCCGGATGGTGAGGTGGGCGGTGGTTCTCGGTGGTGAGAAAACACAAAACAGAGAGGAAGGAAATGAGGTAAAAAGGAGAGGATGACGGCGCGACAGAGAAGACTAGGGTTTGCAGGAGGGGATCCGAGGTGGGGATTAAAAGGGAGGAGGAGAGACTCATGTGCTCGGCGTGGTCCTTGCAGGTGGAAAAGGAGATCACGCTCTCGGCGTGGCCATGTGATGAAGAGAAGCACGCCTCCTACGTGGCTCATTCAGAAACACGAAAAGGAAGAATACTGGCAGGTTCTGGGCCAAGAAGAAAGTAGGCTAGAAAGAGAGGCACGGAAACATTTCGAAAAACTGGGAATTGCAAAGATAAAATAATGGGAAGAAAAGATGAGGAAAGGGCAATCATTTTCAAAAACTTGCATTTAGATTGAAAACAATTTTTAGAGTTTGCAAATATTGAGGTTCAGTTTAATCCAACATAAGAAAAGAAAGTGGAGGGTTTATTATAGAACCATACGAGCAAAATAAAATAGAGTTTGTAGGAAATAATTTTGGATTTCACAAAAGCATGCAAGGTTATAGATGGATAATGAAGCACAACGTCAAATTGACGCGAAAAAGAAAAGGAACAAACAATTCTAATATTGCGGATTTTTTCTAGACCGTTACAATCGACACCACTAACAAGGGATCTCACCCCGAGATCCATGCTCGTGTAGGGGAGGAGAGTTGGTTAAACTATCGGATCTTCACGCGCCATGTGGAACTCCGCGACACCACTAGCAAGAGGTTTCTTCTTGACACCACCAACAAGGGATGCTTGCTCGTGTTGACGATGATGAACTTTCGAAGAAATGAACCTATTAGGATAAAAGGCAAGAGATCATCCACCCACGTCGAAAACTGAACTTGAAGAAGCAGTTAAGAGAGACGGCTCCAAAACTCGCAAAGGTAAGAGGAGACACGCACAAAGGTAAGGAAAAAATATAGAGCTAACCAGATCTATCCAACTCATTTTTAGTAAAATAGTTTGGACACTAAATTCTACAACGTCCGTTGGCAAGGTTATCCTACAGGCAGACTGAACCCATGGGCATCAACAAAACCTCGGCTCTAATACCACTTGTAATGCCCCAAAATTGGCACCTTGCAGATTATAGCGATCACGCCACAATCTATAGGATGTCGCTTTGGAAACGCACCACCAAGCGCCTCGTGCACGTCGCAACATGCATGTGATGCGGGTGGAATCAAGGTAGCAGCAGTTACACAAGTTCACGATGGAACCCACAAAAGAATATGTAATATAACCACGAAGACTCCATGAGTCAAAATATCCAAACATACATACAAAGATCCAAATCATACATAAAGCAAATAGTATCCGAGTACAGACAAGAGTACAAATGGGCCTAACAGGCATGAAGATAAACGATGGCGTCCATAACCCTGCCCAGGCCAAGCCGGAAGGGTAACCTTGCTAACGTCGTTGCTCCCATACCTGTGAATATCGGGCCAACGATTGCTGAAAAAGGAGGGAGAACAAGAAAGGAAAAAGAAGAAAAATGAGGGTGAGTACCGAGGCACGTACTCGCGGGACTGGAATTCAGCTGTGCTCGCCTACAGGCTATATGGTGGACTTAGCGGCAACAAAAAGAAGTATACTACAGAGACACACTACAACTTTCATCTAAATAGAATAAGATAAGAGAGCGCATAAAAGAACCAACTAGAAAACCAACACCAAACATAACCCAGCCGATGAATCACCTCTTCATGACCAAACAAAGAAGCAAATATCAAAGGCACTCACATGGTTACCAAGTTTGCATGGCTGTTGCTCTTGTTCCTCCTAGGATCTGTACTGCTTGCAGGTAATCTGACAACCATAGAGTGGTTTCTTGCAACCTATCATACTTTTCTTGGTCGTGCGGCAGCTTAAAACCTTTAGGTACCCGCGTTTTGCGAACCCTCCGGGTAAAGCATAATGCGCCCATCTCTTTTTCATCGTCTTCGTAATTTTCCTCTTTCCACGCATAACGCGAGTTGTTCACTCGTGCTTGTGCTATTATATTTCTTGCGTCCTCCTACCATTTTTGTCGCCTCTCATCACCTGATGACTCACTGGATTCGTTTCGCGAGGATTTGCGCTTGAATTCTTCCTTTCGCCTTTCCTTATGGTGTGTCGCCTTTTCCTCTGGAAGTTTTCCCATTAACTTGTCTTCTATCAACCCGAGGCTTCGTATTGCGGCCTGATGCATGTGCTCCCGCGGATCTCCAGGCTCTGGTTGTGTGGTTAGTAGGTATGTTTGCGCTGCTATCAACGCTGCTTCTGGTGTTTCTTGCACGAAGTCTTCTTCCTCTTCTGACTGCTGCACATTTAGACTTTTCGCATAGCTTTCTCCTCTTGTCTGTGATGTTGTCCTCCTGTTGTGCTTCGGGTCTCTGCGCCTTTCCATGCTGTACTCTAATGCATCGCTATACTCACCCCAGCATCCTCCACTTGACGTATGATACGTCTCCAACGTATCTATAATTTTTGATGCTCCATGCTTGTTTTTACACCATTTGCCAACTGTTTCGTTACACTTCGTGGCACTTTTAGGCATTTTCCAGAACTAACCTATTAACAAGTCGCCACAGTGCCAGTTCCCTATTTTCTGCTTTTTTTGTGTTTCAGAAGTGATACACAGGAAATATTCTCGGAATTGGACGAAACAAGTTCCTGAAGTCTTATTTTTCCCGGAAGCTTCCAGAGATCCGAAGAGAAGTTGGAGGGGGGCCATGAGGGCCCCACACACCAGGGCGGTGCGGCCAGGGGCCTGGCCGCGCCCCCTATGTGTGAGAGCCCCTCGGGCCACTTCTGACGATGCCCCTTCGCCTATAAAGACCCCCCGACGGAAAAAACCTAAACACCCGATCAATTTTCTAGAACACATCGCGATCCGCCGCCGCCGTCGACCCGAAGATTGGGAGGGTCCAGAAGCTCTTCCCGGCACCCTGCCGGAGAGGGGAATCGCAACCGGAGGTCTTCTTCATCGCCATGCTTGCCTCCGGAGCGATGAGTGAGTAGTCTACCTTGGACTATGGGTCCATAGCAGTAGCTAGATGGTTGTCTCCTCCACCATGTGCTTCATGTTTAGATCTCATGAGCTGCCCTACATGATTGAGATCACCGTTATGTAATTCTACATGTTTGGTTTGTTGGGATCCGATGAATATTGGTGTTATGATTGAGTTGCTATACTGAAATATATCTTATGTTATCTCTATGTTGTTTATGATCTTGCATGTAGTAGCCATCTTGGCCGAGTAGTTGCTAGTGACTCCAAGAGGGGGTATTTATGCTCGATAGTGGGTTCATGCCTCTATTTAATCTGGGGGAGTGACAAAAACCTCTATGGTTGTAGATGTGCTGTTGCTACTAGGGAGAAAACAACATTCATATGCTCAAGGGCATATGCTTTGTTTACATTACACACTTTGCTTAATGAATTATCTGTTGTTTGCAACTTAATACTTGTGGAGTTCTCGGATTGATTCGCCACAAGTGGATTATTAGTCATAGATGCAGTTGGATGGCGGTCTATGTATTTTGTTGTAATGCCCAGAGTAAATCGCATAGTGATCTTCTTGACATATCACGTTTATCTTTATTCTATCAATTGCCCAATGCTGCGTGGTTGACGTGGAAGCAGATTGTCCTTGTGCGTGGTGAATAACCAGCCCGTTGGGAACCCCAAGAGGAAGGTATGATGAGTATAGCATCTAGTTTTCCCTCAGTTTAAGAAACCAAGGTTTATCGATCAGGAGAGGAGAGACAAACGACTAAAGGTGATGCGGAACCTGCACACACACAAACAAGTACTTTGTTCCCAACTTGCGATGAGGTTGTCAATCTCACCGGTTTGCTTGAAACAAAGGTTATGAGCGTATCGAGTGTTAAACAATATAGTATGCGAGTAAAGTAAAGAGTGCGAGTAAAGAAAACAAGTGATAGCAATATGATGTAAATAGGACCGGGGTCCACAGTTCACTAGTGGTGTCTCTCCATAAGATAAATAACACATGCTGGGTAAACAAATTACAGTTGGGCAATTGATAGAATAAAGCTAAACGTGATATGTCAAGAAGATCACTATGAGATTTACTCTGGGCATTACAACAAAATACATAGATCGCCATCCAACTGCATCTATGACTAATAATCCACTTGTGGTGAATCAATCCGAGAACTCCACAAGTATTAAGTTGCGAACAACAGATAATTGCATTAAGCAAAGTGTGTAATGTAAACAAAGCATATGCCCTTGAGCATATGAATGTTGTTTTCTCCCTAGTAGCAACAGCACATCTACCACCTTAGAGGTTTCTGTCACTCCCCCAGGTGAAATAGAGGCATGAACCCACTATCGAGCATAAATACCCCCTCTTGGAGTCACTAGCAACTACTCGGCCAAGATAGCTACTAACAACGGAGAGCATGCAAGATCATAAACAACATAGAGATAACAAAAGATATAATTCAGTACAGCAACTTAATCATAAACACCAATATTCATCGGATCCCAACAAACCAAACATGTAGAATTACATAACGGTGATCTCAATCATGTAGGGCAGCTCATGAGATCTAAACATGAAGCACATGGTGGAGAAGACAACCATCTAGCTACTGCTATGGACCCATAGTCCAAGGTAGACTACTCACTCATCGCTCCGGAGGCAAGCATGGCGATGAAGAAGACCTCCGGTGGCGATTCCCCCCTCTGGTAGGGTGCCGGGAAGAGCTTCTGGACCCTCCCGATCTTCGGGTCGATGGTGGCGGCGGATCGCGATGTGTTCTGGAAAATTGATCGGGTACTTAGGTTTTTTCCGTCGGGGGGTCTTTATAGGCGAAGGGGCGTCGTCAGAGGAGGAGCCAGGCGCCCTCACGCGGGGCCCGCGCGGCCAGGGGCCTGGCCGCGCCACCCCTACGTGTGGGGCCCTGGTGGCCCCCTCCGACTCTCCTTCGGATCTCTGGAAGCTTCCGGGTAAAATAAGACTTCAGGAACTTGTTTCGTCCAATTCCGAGAATATTTCCTGTGTATCACTCTGAAACACAAAAACAGCAGAAAACAGGAAACTGGCACTGTGGCAACTCGTTAATAGGTTAGTTCCGGAAAATGCATAAAAGTGCCACGAAGTGTAACGAAACAATAGGCAAATGGTATAAAAACAAGCATGGAGCATCAAAAATTATAGATACGTTGGAGACGTATCAAGCATCCCCAAGCTTAACTCCTGCTCGTCCTCGAGTAGGTAAGTGATAACAAAGAATAATTTTTGAGGTGACATGCACCTACACAATCTTGATCATATATGTAAGCATTGGTGAGCTGGGATCATAAGAACTTAAAACATGGGCATGAAGATATAATCATGACAATAAGAACTTAGCAACCATGTTGTAAACATGCAAATGAACACAAACAAAAGATCATGAAAATGAAACAATGAAAGTCAAACATGTGTTCAAATCATAAGGAAAAACATACAAATGGTTTTCAGCTTGTCCTTCAAAGAGAGCAAAACATAAATGCATAGGACACCTTCAAGTTTGAGAGGGCGACTAGATACAAATAATTTAAGAACAAGTGAAACCAACAATATGAATCAATCAATGAACTTTGGGACAATGCATATCACACTAAGAATGACAAATATGCTCTTTTAATGGTGCATAAAGAAAGAAGGTGGTGACTCAACATAGAAGTAAAAGAAAGGCCCTTCGCAGAGGGAAGCAGTGATTGCAAGTTTTATAACCTTCAAAAATTATGGTACTTACCGGCTTTGAGCTCTCATTGCCCCCATCATAAGCATCTTGAATGGTTAAAGTTAATGCGAGAACAATTATGATGCATATGCTTGACAAATCATAAGTTGAAAACCTCGTGCCCCGTGAATACGAGTACCCAAACCTCATGCTACTTTACTTAGAGTCCCAAGCAAGGCTCTTGTCATTGTAAGTATATATGTATCATTGAGAACCGCCAATGGGGTACCTCCGTGCCCGATGACATGGAACAAGCCCACACCAAAATGACAGGACAAGCAGATAATGAACACCTCGACATCTCTTTCATTTGCCTTTTGTTTAGCTTTTTATTGTGAGATGCGTCGTCGAATGTTCACCATGGGTATGCTGCAAATTTCCACCATGAATTATGCATGGCTTAGATTGGCGGCCCGGCGTTTCCCTAACACATATACAAACTCCATGATCCCCACAAGATTCCCAATTCATTTCACACCGCGGGCATCCATAAACAAAAGATCACGATATCAACTCAAATAAGAAGTGCAATGTTGAAAGCTTGCCCCATGACAGCATGGATGGGCTAGAATCCAACTTACAACTTGTAAGCATAACAACTCAACATAAGAGACCACAATGTCAAATTTTTAAGAACAGGAAAAAGTAAAATGTGCCTTCCGGTTCGTGAGAGCTTTACTGACCGAATTTCGCATAACACTGGTAAGAGTTTAATTTGAAGAGAAAATAAAAGCAAGTCAAATTTACTTGGAATAGCAAATTGCTAGTAGGTATGTATGGTGGACACTTTGGAAAACTTTGGCTTTTAGGAGTTGGATGCACGAGTAGAGCTCATACTCAATACAAGGCGAGGGCTAGCAAAAGACTGGGAGCGACCAACTAAGAGAGCAATAATGGCCATAATCATGCAAAGCGACAAAGCGACATTAAAAGAAGCATATGATGGCATCAAAAGTCAAAAACTAAATGATCATAGAGGCTATTGGCGACTTTGTAAGAGTCTAACATGTGTGAGCATGCGCCAAGTCAACCCAAATAAAGCATCAAGGAGAAAACCAAAATAATGCTTCCATACAATAAAAACAACGCATGATTTTTTCAAAGGCTCATTAAGCAATCTCAGTTATTTGAGACAAGTCATGCTACAGCAAAACCACTAAGCATACTATCAAAAAGACATCAAGCATGACATGAAAAAGCCTAAGCCGCAGTCTACACAAGCTCCTTCTTGTACCACTATTTTGCACAAAGCTTTTTCTCTTTTCCAACACCATTTGAAATTTTTATAAACACCTCTTTTGATGAAAACCAATAAAGATCAGAGGCAAAAATACACCTTGATGAAAAGATATGACAAGGTCTGAACGCATATCAAGGCGAAAACCAAAACCAAAAGCAGTAGCAGAAAAAGTAGAACGCTCGATTTTTAATAAGAGTGAAAACTAGAGCGTTCTTTGCAAATGAAAATGAGTACATCTCCTCCGAAAGAAATTTGTTGGGGTCCAACCATTTATTGCAGAAAACAAACAAACTAAACCAACTAAGAAAACTCAAACAACTGACGCTCCAAGAAAAACACATAGTGCATGAAGCAATAAAAATATAGTGTTTTGAAAGGTGACCTGATTTTTGCCGATGAAGAAGGGGTGCCTCGGGGGCATCCCCAAGCTTTGACGCTTGTACTTCTTGGATATTTCTTGGGGTGATGCATGGGCATCCCCAAGCTTGAGCTTTTGTCCATTCTTCAACTCATCTCATCATTCTCCAATCCCTACACTTGAAAACTTCCTTCATACAAAACTAAACACAATTCTATTAGCAACATTAGTGTAAGCATAACATATAATCAACCTCTTTTTGCTTCAGGTTTCAACTCAAAACCACCACATATATAGCAAATATTACTGTAGCAACCTCCCCAAAAGTTCCGTGATCAAAAGAACTCAAAAGATAGCGATAAAGTGGCAAACACAAATATTGGCAGAAATCTGTCAAAACTGAACAGCTGACAAAGGTCGAATTTTTGAGGGATTTTCTGTTGTTCAAATCAAAAAGTGTTCAACTAACGAAAGTTTGGATATAACCTGGGGCATATGCACAAGAAATCGCAGGTCCAAAAGATATACAGAGAATTTATACGAATTTTTACGGTGCAGCACCGAAAACAGTTTCAGGACAGCAACATCCCCAAATCTTTACCTCACTCAAATTAGAGGCTTCTCTTGGCACAAAAACGAAATAAACAAGATAAGGAGCGGTCATTACAGTAGTAATGACTTCCAAGACTCAAATAAAAGAAAAAGTACTGAAAAGAAAACATTGGGTTATCTCCCAAGAGTGCTTTTCTTTAACGCCTTTGAGCTAGGCGCAGAAAATTGCGAATCAAGTAATATCAATTGATGAAGCATCAAGCTCATAATTTGCTCTAAGAATAGAGTCAAAAAGTAATTTATTTCTTTTCCTAGGGAAGTGTTCCATACCTTTCTTTAGTGGGAATTGATATTTGATGGTGCCTTCCCTCATATCAATGATGGCACCTACAGTTCGAAGAAAGGGTCTTCCCAAAATAATAGGACATGAAGCATGGCATTCAACGTCCATAACAAGAAAATCAACGGGAACGAGGTTATTGTTAACCACAATAAGAACATCATTAATTCTTCCCAAAGGTTTCTTCTTAGCAACATCAGCAATAGGAACATCAAAATAACACTTTTCAAGCGGTGGTAAATCAAGCATGTCATAAATCTTTCTAGGCATGATAGAAATACTAGCACCTAGATCACATAAAGCATGGCAATCATAACCATTAACATGCATATCAATGATGGGTTCCCAACCATCTTCTAACTTCTTGGGAACAGAGGCTTTTTGCTTCAACTTTTCATCCCTAATTTTTATGAGAGCATTGGTAATATGCTTAGTAAAAGCAATATTTAGAGAACTAGCATTGGGAGTCAAAGCAAGATTTTGTAAGAATAAAATTACTTCAGATATATTGCAACCATCAATATCAAAATCATTAAAAGAAGTAGAGCTATCATCTCCCACACTTCGAAAAATTTCAGCACTCTTTTGAGAAAAAGTTTTGACAGTTTTAGGCTTTTTAACACAAGGAGTGGGAGTTTTCTCTACACCGATCAAAGTAAGAGGATTGCTAGCATTAGGAGCAACATCATTAGAGGTAGTAATAGTACATACCTTCATCTCTCTAGCCATCTCATCTTCTCTTTCCCACCTGGCATGCAATTCCGCTAACAATCTAATATTTTCATCAATTCCAACTTGGATAGCATTAGCGGTAGCAAAAACATTGTTCTCTTTCACATCATTAGGCAACACTTTTAATTTCAGAAGTTTGACATCATGAGCAAGGCTATCAACTTTAGAAGAAAGAATATCAATTTTGCCTAACTTTTCCTCAATAGACTTGTTAAAAGCAGTTTGCTTACCGATGAAGTCCTTGAGCATTACCTCAAGCTCGGAGGGCGCGGCCCTAGTGTTGTTGTAGGAATTACCATAAGAGTTACCATAACCATTACCATTGGTAGAAGGATACGGCCTATAATTGTTACTAGCAAAATTGTTCCTATAAGCATTGTTGTTAAAATTATTGTTTCTAATGAAATTCACATCAACATGCTCTTCTTGAGCAACCAGAGAGGCCAAAGGAACATTAATAGGATCAACATGAGTACTATCATTAGCAAGCATAGCCATAATGGTATCAATCTTATCACTCAAGGAAGAGGTTTCCTCAACAGAATTTACCTTCTTACCTTGTGGAGCTCTCTCGGTGTGCCATTCGGAATAATTTACCATCATGTTGTCGAGTAGCTTTGATGCGGCGCCCAAGGTAAGGGACATAAAAGTGCCTCCAGCAGCTGAATCAAGTAGGTTCCTTGAAGAAAAATTTAGTCCTGCATAAAAAGTTTGGATAATCATCCAAGTAGTCAGTCCATGAGTGGGGCAATTCTTTATCATAGATTTCATTCTTTCCCAAGCTTGAGCAACATGTTCATTATCAAACTGAGTAAACTTCATAATATTGCTACGCAAGGATATAATCTTAGCAGCAGGATAGTATCTACCAATAAAAGCATCCTTACACTTAGCCCATGAATCAATACTATTTTTAGTCAAAGACAGCAACCAATCTTTAGCTTTTCCTCTCAAAGAAAAAGGAAACAACTTGAGCTTAATAATATCACTATCAACATCCTTATATTTCTGCATCTCACATAGCTCAACAAAATTGTTGAGATGAGCTGCAGCATCTTCAGTACTAGCACCAGAAAATTGCTCTTTCATAACAAGGTTCAACAAAGCAGGCTTAATCTCATAAAAGTTTGCAGCAGTAGTAGGTGGTGCAATAGGAGTGCAGATAAAATCACTATTGTTTGTGCTAGTAAAGTCACACAACTTGGTGTTTTCAGGATTGGCCATTTCAGCAAGGATTCTAATTTTTTTGGGTTTTTGATATAAAGCAATGCAGGTAAAATAAATAAAGTAAAGCAAAACAATAACAAAGTAAAGGATGTGTGTGCGAAAAACTCCCCTCGCAGAAGTCTTCTCTTCCTCCCCGGCAACGGCGCCAGAAAAGAAGTTGCTGCGTGGTTGACGTGGAAGCAGATTGTCCTTGTGCGTGGTGAATAACCAGCCCGTTGGGAACCCCAAGAGGAAGGTATGATGAGTATAGCAGCTAGTTTTCCCTCAGTTTAAGAAACCAAGGTTTATCGATCAGGAGAGGAGAGACAAACGACTGAAGGTGATGCGGAACCTGCACACACACAAACAAGTACTTTGTTCCCAACTTGCGATGAGGTTGTCAATCTCACCGGTTTGCTTGAAACAAAGGTTATGAGCGTATCGAGTGGAAAACAATATAGTATGCGAGTAAAGTAAACAGTGCGAGTAAAGAAAACAGGTGATAGCAATATGATGTAAATAGGACCGGGGTCCACAGTTCACTAGTGGTGTCTCTCCATAAGATAAATAACACATGCTGGGTAAACAAATTATAGTTGGGCAATTGATAGAATAAAGATAAACGTGATATGTCAAGAAGATCACTATGAGATTTACTCTGGGCATTACAACAAAATACATAGACCGCCATCCAACTGCATCTATGAATAATAATCCACTTGTGGTGAATCAATCCAAGAACTCCACAAGTATTAAGTTGCGAACAACAGATAATTGCATTAAGCAAAGTGTGTAATGTAAACAAAGCATATGCCCTTGAGCATATGAATGTTGTTTTCTCCCTAGTAGCAACAGCACATCTACCACCTTAGAGGTTTCTGTCACTCCCCCAGGTGAAATAGAGGCATGAACCCACTATCGAGCATAAATACCCCCTCTTGGAGTCACTAGCAACTACTCGGCCAAGATAGCTACTAACAACGGAGAGCATGCAAGATCATAAACAACATAGAGATAACAAAAGATATAATTCAGTACAGCAACTTAATCATAAACACCAATATTCATCGGATCCCAACAAACCAAACATGTAGAATTACATAACGGTGATCTCAATCATGTAGGGCAGCTCATGAGATCTAAACATGAAGCACATGGTGGAGAAGACAACCATCTAGCTACTTCTATGGACCCATAGTCCAAGGTAGACTACTCACTCATCGCTCCGGAGGCAAGCATGGCGATGAAGAAGACCTCCGGTGGCGATTCCCCTCTCCGGCAGGGTGCCGGGAAGAGCTTCTAGACCCTCCCGATCTTCGGGTCGATGGTGGTGGCGGATCGCGATGTGTTTTGGAAAATTGATCGGGTACTTAGGGTTTTTTCCGTCGGGGGGTCTTTATAGGCGAAGGGGCGTCGTCAGAGGAGGAGCCAGGCACCCTCACGCGAGGCCCGCGCGGCCAGGGGCCTAGCCGCGCCACCCCTGTGTGTGGGGCCCTGGTGGCCCCCCTCTGACTCTCCTTCGGATCTTTGGAAGCTTCCGGGTAAAATAAGACTTCAGGAACTTGTTTCGTCCAATTCCGAGAATATTTCCTGTGTATCACTCTGAAACACAAAAACAGCAGAAAACAGGAAACTGGCACTATGGCAACTCGTTAATAGGTTAGTTCCAGAAAATGCATAAAAGTGCCACGAAGTGTAACGAAACAATAGGCAAATGGTGTAAAAACAAGCATGGAGCATCAAAAATTATAGATACGTTGGAGACGTATCACCCAACTGTAATTTGTTTACCCAGCATGTGTTATTTATCTTATGGAGAGACACCACTAGTGAACTGTGGACCTCGGTCCTATTTCCATCATATTGCTATCACCTGTTTACTTTACTCGCACTGTTTACTTTACTCGCATACTTCTACTGTTTTCCACTCGATACGCTCATACCCTTTGTTTCAAGCAAACCGGTGAGATTGACAACCTCATCGCAAGTTGGGAACAAAGTATTTGGTTGTGTTGTGTGCAGGGTCCGCGTTGCAGCTAGCAAGCAAAGCTTAGACGAGGCACCATATATAAATTGTGCGAAGCTGTCGCAAACTAGCAAGCATCACCTTCAGTCGTATTGTCCGCTCTTCTCCTGAACGATAAACCTTGGTTTCTTAACTGAGGGAAAATCTTGCTGCTATATTCATCACACCTTCCTCTTGGGGTTCCCAACGGGCCGGTTATTTACTTCATCAACTCGGTCGCATCAAGCTCTTTTCTGGCGCCGTTCCCGGGGAAGAAGTGGAAGACCTCTGCAAGGGGAGTTTTTCGCACACACATCCTTTACTTTGTTTTAAGTTTTGCTTTGCTTTATTTATTTTACTTGCATCATTTTATATCAAAAATCCAAAAAAATTAGAATCCTTGATAGTTGCTTTTATTTTTTTGCTCTTAGTCTTTGCTAAATGAGTAATCCTGAAGTAGAAGTTCGTAGTTTTAAGCAACAAGGGGGAGAAAGTTTAAAAGATGCTTGGTATCGTATTAACAATGCTCATCATAGGTGTACCAAAAAGCACTCTACCACGATCCTCCTTAGAAATTTTTATGTTGGTATATCTAGTTGGAATAGGTATGTTCTCGATACTCTTACAGGAGGTAATTTTCTAGGTACTCCCGCTGGAGAAGCATGCACTATAATTGAAAGTTTAGTGGGAATACCACCTATTCATGTTACTAAAACTGAGACCACCTTGGAGGAGGTGGTAGAAAGGCTCAGCTCTTTAGAAAAAAGTTTGCCAAGTATCCTAGAAAATGCTAGCCGAGTTAGTGAATTCATATAGTAACTGTCGCGTGCCGGTGACGGATGGAGAACTGTTGATTTGCTGAGGACCAACCTGCGTTGGATCTGAGCAAAAGAGATAAGAAAAAGGGGTGGATTTAATCATGCACCGTAGGGGATTCGAACTCAGGGCTGCAGGATCGGGGTAAAGTGCTCATGCCAGTACACCACTGAACCGGATCTGAACAGATAAGGAAGCTAGTTTATAAACTGTCAGCAAGTGAAATTTTACCTGACGAAACTGAAACTTGCGGAGCTCGGTGCAGATATTCAGAGTTGGCATCAGAAGATGGTTGGAGGAGGTCGGGGCAAGATGGGCGAGACCACACAGCCTGCGGTGGCGTTCTTGTCACCGGATGGAGGGGATGTAGTGGAACGGCGGTGATGAGGAAGTCCCGGTTGCGGATGCACAGCCTTCGTGCAAGCTCGAACTCGACCATGGCGGACAAGGTTGTTCAGAAGGGGCATTAGAAACATGACGGAAACTCTGCAGAGAAGGAGGGGAAAGCACAACAGGCTCACCAGAAGGACGTGCGTGTGCTCGGGGAAGCTGGAGAAAGACCCGAGCGGCCGGATTTCACCGGATTAAAATCGTGGTCAGAGAAGAAGACGTTCTTGATTACAACGATTGAAGGCGTCCTGGCATGTTTCGCTGGGTGATGACGTTCTTGACGGCAAGGTGGTGCTCCTAGCGGTGCTATATGGCGATGGGGTTGCTCCTGGCGGTAGCCGGATGGTGAGGTGGGCGGTGGTTCTCGGTGGTGAGAAAACACAAAACAGAGAGGAAGGAAATGAGGTAAAAAGGAGAGGATGACGGCGCGACAGAGAAGACTAGGGTTTGCAGGAGGGGATCCGAGGTGGGGATTAAAAGGGAGGAGGAGAGACTCATGCGCTCGGCGTGGTCCTTGCAGGTGGAAAAGGAGATCACGCTCTCGGCGTGGCCATGTGATGAAGAGAAGCACGCCTCCTACGTGGCTCATTCAGAAACACGAAAAGGAAGAATACTGGCAGGTTCTGGGCCAAGAAGAAAGTAGGCTAGAAAGAGAGGCACGGAAACATTTCGAAAAACTGGGAATTGCAAAGATAAAATAATGGGAAGAAAAGATGAGGAAAGGGCAATCATTTTCAAAAACTTGCATTTAGATTGAAAACAATTTTTAGAGTTTGCAAATATTGAGGTTCAGTTTAATCCAACATAAGAAAAGAAAGTGGAGGGTTTATTATAGAACCATACGAGCAAAATAAAATAGAGTTTGTAGGAAATAATTTTGGATTTCACAAAAGCATGCAAGGTTATAGATGGATAATGAAGCACAACGTCAAATTGACGCGAAAAAGAAAAGGAACAAACAATTCTAATATTGCGGATTTTTTCTAGACCGTTACAATCGACACCACTAACAAGGGATCTCACCCCGAGATCCATGCTCGTGTAGGGAAGGAGAGTTGGTTAAACTATCGGATCTTTACGTGCCATGTGGAACTCCGCGACACCACTAGCAAGAGGTTTCTTCTTGACACCACCAACAAGGGATGCTTGCTTGTGTTGACGATGATGAACTTTCGAAGAAATGAACCTATTAGGATAAAAGGCAAGAGATCATCCACCCACGTCGAAAACTGAACTTGAAGAAGCAGTTAAGAGAGACGGCTCCAAAACTCGCAAAGGTAAGAGGAGACACGCACAAAGGTAAGGAAAAAATATAGAGCTAACCAGATCTATCCAACTCATTTTTAGTAAAATAGTTTGGACACTAAATTCTACAACGTCCGTTGGCAAGGTTATCCTACAGGCAGACTGAACCCATGGGCATCAACAAAACCTCGGCTCTAATACCACTTGTAATGCCCCAAAATTGGCACCTTGCAGATTATAGCGATCACGCCACAATCTATAGGATGTCGCTTTGGAAACGCACCACCAAGCGCCTCGTGCACGTCGCAACATGCATGTGATGCGGGTGGAATCAAGGTAGCAGCAGTTACACAAGTTCACGATGGAACCCACAAAAGAATATGTAATATAACCATGAAGACTCCATGAGTCAAAATATCCAAACATACATACAAAGATCCAAATCATACATAAAGCAAATAGTATCCGAGTACAGACAAGAGTACAAATGGGCCTAACAGGCATGAAGATAAACGATGGCGTCCATAACCCTGCCCAGGCCAAGCCGGAAGGGTAACCTTGCTAACGTCGTTGCTCCCATACGTGTGAATATCGGGCCAACGATTGCTGAAAAAGGAGGGAGAACAAGAAAGGAAAAAGAAGAAAAATGAGGGTGAGTACCGAGGCACGTACTCGCGAGACTGGAATTCAGCTGTGCTCGCCTACAGGCTATATGGTGGACTTAGCGGCAACAAAAAGAAGTATACTACAGAGACACACTACAACTTTCATCTAAATAGAATAAGATAAGAGAGCGCATAAAAGAACCAACTAGAAAACCAACACCAAACATAACCCAGCCGATGAATCACCTCTTCATGACCAAACAAAGAAGCAAATATCAAAGGCACTCACATGGTTACCAAGTTTTATTGCAGGTTTATTGTTGTAGTTGTGCTAGCTTACTACACAAGTTTATTAATATTGAAATAGCAGGTGCAAGTTGTTCTATGATCGAGTAGTACAGCTCCAAGTCGTCCATAACCGCGGACATAGCTTTTCGAAAAGATTTAACCCTGTAGGGGTGCCCAAATGTATCCAAATGCACGATCACCCCTTGATGCCTACGATTAGCACACTTCCGATGGTGTGTCGGTAGGAGGTCATGACTCGCACTCTCCTTCACTACAAACAACTCCAGGAAGCCACCTAACTAAGTTTAACCCGCTCGAGAGTCCGGCCGAATCTCTGAGACGAGCCTAGTTGTTGCATGCACGGCTTCGAAGGCCCAACTCCACCCACGGGAGACGACCCGCTTCAGCATGCGGTAAACGCTCACACCGCAAACCTATGTGTGCATGCAGAAGCAAACAAGGGGTTACAAGGCACCCACGGCTTCCCCCAAAATAAATCGGACCATAAGATACAAGAGCTGCATGCACGCAAGAACCAAATGAAAACCTCAAACTAGTTGTGGCCACTGGACAAGTATGTAGATTCCGGCAGTGATCGAGGGGAGGCCCATAAACGTACCCACGCCTAGTTAGAGCGCTCAGTCTCAGAACAATTCATGCGATCTCGGGGTCCTAGGGGACACAAGTGAGCCGTCGTAAAACTGGCAAAATGACTCACTGATGCCTCTGCTTAATTCAGTTTTAATCATTAACATTAAAGCAAGCCATGAGTATCTCCAACAACATGTATTCATAAAGTAGATCAATTCATAACTTTCCCAACCCAATAAGACAACACCACTTGAAACAACCTGAATATGCCTATGACTCGCAAGGCCAACTCGAACAACAAGCACACGGGTAATAGGATGTAAGGAAGGTTCTATGGCTTTGCTTTGGATTAACATGTGGATAGGACACGGGACTCAAAACAAAGCATCGCGACACAAGGCTAGAATATAGAGCTAGCGAGAGCAAAAATATTAAATGGGTAGAGAGAAAAGGGCTCGCCTGAAAAGTGTGTCGGAGAACTTCTGAAGAACTTGTCGTTGCTCACATCACCACGAAGCGTCCTATCTGAGAAGAAGCAAATCGCTACAACAAACAACGGATGCAACACTTACTACTACGATAAAAGAATCAGCATGATCACATGAAGGATGCATGCATGACAAGGCAATTATGATGCAATGCAACTTATCACAAAATTAAGCGGAATCAGAATTCTGACACATACACATATGGTTCAAGTTGTTTTACTACTCGACAATTGAAATATTGATTAGCATGACAAAGACAAGATATAGGTGAGCTACACAATATTAAATGAAGCGGGAAAGCATTATAAGCATTTCCAAATACTCCATATGTTACTTATTAGGTGAGATGCAAATTACCATGTCACAATATAATGCGAGATGCAAACAGTAATATGAATGTCATATTCAAATTCTACTCATTTTTCTGAACAACTTTCATATAAAATACTTTTTATTTCAAGTTACGGTTCAAAAGATACAAATTATGCAAGATTCAAATACTTGCAGGAATTTTTAGGGAAAAAACAGAAAGTTGGGCCGGACCTGCGCCCAAGAGGTGACAGATAGTAACTGTCGCGCGTCGGTGATGGATGGAGAACTGCTGATGAGCTGAGGACCAACCTGCATCGGATCTGAGCAAAAGAGATAAGAAAAAGGGGTGGATTTAATCATGCGCCGTAGGGGATTCAAACTCAGGGCTGCAGGATCTCTACTAATAATATTGCTAGAGGTATGGTCCATGGCTCGCAAGTACGCTTTCAATTCACCTAAATACGTCTTCGTTCATCTTTATTTTACCGGTTTTGCCCTCCCATCAAATCGCATAATACATCAAAATGCCACAATACCGATTCGGTCCTTTTTTTTGTCCTTTTTATTTCCTCCTCTCCCCGAAGCATCTTTTCCTCCCGAGAAGAACTGGCGAAGAGGGTGTGGCGAAGTCGCGATCCTTGCGACACCCCTTTTTCCTCTAGCCGGCGTGCTCTCTTCCAAGCTAAGTTTAACCGGAGGCCAAGAAGCCCGCTCGCCGGTAGCTTGACATACCCTGCTCTGCCGTTCGATCTAGCTGGGGCTTCTCCCGTACCGAGTGACGACGCGAGGAACCTTGCCAGCGACTAGCCCGAGCAGACGGCCGTGGCGGCACACGACGATAGCTCTCCACAGTCCCTGTCGGCCTCGCTCCTCTCCGACGCGAGTTCCGCGAGGATGGCTGCATGCTGTGACCCAAGGTCCATCAGATCTGGGCTAGCCCTGTTACGAGGGGTTTGTTTCAGACTTTCAGTCCCAACTTCAAGTCCTCGCCAGATTGTAGCAGCGACGCGGGGCTCGGGCCGAGCGAGAAGGTTGGGTATGAAAGGCGGCCGAGCTCCTCCTGAATGCATGTTGTTAGCTACGGCTGGAGTAAGGCATGGCATGTTGAGCTTGGCGACGTTGAAGTGCTAAACCCCGCTCTTGCCTGCATACTCGGCGTCACTAACACAATCACTTTCAATTTGAACAGACCCGAAGAGTTTGTCGGAATAGCTTTGATGGCTCGTAATCCAACCACTACAACAGGACAGAGATTTCGTAACACAATGATGTAACACAAACAAAAATATGTTACAAGAAAAATTAGAGTAAACATCATTTGTGTTCTACTGGCTGACAGTAACACAAAATATATAAAGCCCAAAATTGTGTTACGGAGATATTAATTCAGTAACATATAATTGTGTGTTAGATGCAATGTGTTACAAGTATATTGACAGAGTAACATATAAATATGTGTTGGTGGAAATGTGTTACATACTTTACTACGAGTAACACATAATCATGTGTGCTTGTCCATAGTGTTACAAGCTCTATTATAGCGGGAAACAAAAAATGAATAAATTACATGTCTATATCACAATTACCTTACATGTAGGGACCACTTGTTTGACATGAATATCTTTAATACATAATAATAAAAGTATTATTTTAGCAAATACGGTACAAAACAACATACAATTCCATTTCGGTAAATATCAAACTATTTTGACAAAGTTTTGATAAATATCATATATTAACCAAGCTTGGCACGATAACAATCACACAATCACGCCAGCACAACGCAAGTATCATTCATGGGCCGAAAGGGCTAGGCCTCGGGCAACAAGGGTCATGACCCGGGGCCTTAAAAAACTATGTGCTTATATATAAGAAGATTTGAATTTGGCCCAGGCTGTAAAACTTTAAGTCCATTAATATTTTAATACATATAGGCTCGCATGCATTCAACTCCTCCCTAACCTCGCTACAAAGTAGTCCATACGTACGGTTGGTAAATGCACTAGTAGAAGGGAAGAGAGCATACAGGAAAATGTACTATTCTACACAGGGAGATTACCATATTCGCACCCACCATTTCAGCCATCTTTTTGTATCCATTCCTGTCTTTTTTTGGTGGAGAACTACATGCCTTATGTATGGGGAAAATAGTTCAGACAACAAAAATCTTAGAAATTTGGCCCGGGCGAATATCCAATCATGGCTCCGCCCATGGAAGCTAAGCAAACAACAAGCCAATGCAACGGCAGCAAGCACAAAGGCAGCCAATGTCGATCAACAGAGCGCTTAATTGATAGGGTGGCAAGAGGGCAGTACAAGGCAAAGAAGTCAAACGCACTGGCTGTTTCAAGGGAAGTGAATCACGTCTAGGTTTTGACACCACACAAACATCCACATAAATCAGACGCCCCACTTAAAAAGGTAATATGTTAAATTTTACAAAATGGTAAATCTGATATAATAATTCTTTAACAAATAGTATATCTATTCCTTAACAAATAATCTATCTACAAAAAATCCACTATCATCTACGAAAGAAGTAGGCCGCTAAGAATCCACAGATCTTCGTTGTATTCCACTGCCAAGCTAAATGATTCCAAGGTCATTCAGACCCATATAATCACATTTACATCTCGTAACAGGGATCAATCAGATTACGACTCAGTGAGGATGAAAACTGTGTGTGGTCGCTCCGTGGAGGAGTGTCGGCCTTGGCGGAGTTGCGGCTCCTATCCATGCTAACCTGAGCTCCACTTGCAAAATTCCTGAAAATTAAGATACAAAGAAGCATTTCAGCAAAAGTTCATTACAAATCACAAGGGTCAAGTTCAATTCAACACAGGATTGTAATATATTGTTAACTTATCTATTAGAACAGTAGAATACCATCTCATATAGCTTCAGAAAAGAAGTAAACAGCAGCACAAGGCACACAGATGTACTGCTAAAAATTCTTTAACAAATGATACAAATTATTTGAAAGCTAGTTCTTTTAGATGTGCATAAACTTTTGCCTCATATTCTCAACCAATGGCACAAATAGAATACAAAAATTACAAAAGAAGTTCACCAAATATAAGCATACCACGAGTGAGATGATCAGTTAATCACACTTTCTTTTGCAGGGTGTGTCACACGAGTTTATATTAAGATTTTCTATGCATTAGAGAACTGTTGTAACTTGGAAAAGGCTTTCGATTTTCGGCACAATGACATCCTCGGTCTGTGAGCTGCTATACAAAAACTTTGATACTGCCAATCATCTACTGATTCAACAAAAATCATCATCGCCGCAAGACCATGTTATTGATTCCGTGCCAGAGGTAATATTTGTGTGATTTTGAGTTTTCAAGTTGCAGCCTTCTATAGTTCTATAGCTACAGGATATGAATATCTTTCCATGTACTATATTGTTTGTTTACAGGTGAGTGAAACTAGAGATCAGACGGGTAAATCTTTTGCAAGATCAGACTAGCAGGGCAATAGAAATAAACGCCCACATTCACTTCCCTCAAATAGAAGGCGTACTTGTTCAGTCAAGGTAATTACCTGGTATCACCAAACTGGCCTTACAAAATATAGTGGTCCGCTCTGTGTTGCAAATTTATGCCAGTTGATATCTCTGTGAGACCCTTTAAGCAACTCATAATATTTTTTTGTTTGAATGGAAATCACACTTTAGTTATTTCTATTTATAACAATGGCCACTTATCTCTGTACCTATGTTATTCACTGGAAAAAATAACAGTAGCATGTAGCATATTTTTGGGTAAAAAAACAGCACTGCAAATAGAAGTTCTGATTCCAATGAAAATAATCTGAGCAAGTTTATGTTCTGAGGAATAAGTAATAAGTAATAACTAGTTCCATTATCTTCTGTGGGATCAGCTACACTGGCTAATCTGGAATGCCCAAATGAGAATTTGGCGGTGGTGGGTAGATCGAGATTTGCGTGCATACAAAATTTCTGATGTATGTTTCATTTATTTTCAAGATAGTGATAGAAGCTTTCTCCATCGTGGTGTGAATCTTGACAAGTCCTGTGATGACTACTCTTTCCAGTGACTTAAACATCTATTATTGTACCACACATGTAAAAAAGAAGAAAATATTACCTATAGAAAACATGGAGTATCCTAGCCTCCTACGTAACGCACCAGCACAAGCAGATCGGATTAGACGCAGATCCAGAAACTCTCGCCCCTGCACGCCGCTATCCCGGCCAGGTGGCGAGTTGCGACCGGGGGTAATCTTATGCGGAGATCCCGGCGATCTTGACGTTTGACCTAAATCATGAACAGGGCATCAGTTTCTCAGGGAACAGGCAGACGGTCACAATGTACGCTGAGACGCAGGTGAAGGCGAGGATCCTAATTCATGAACACGGTTGATGATTTTGAGTGCGATGCTGGTGTCGGCGAGGGCGGTGGCCGCGGAAGCATTGGGGAAAAGGGGGCTTGGAAAAATATAGAGGCAAAAGATTTCGGTGGTTAATCCACGGCCACGCGTTAATCCACTAGATATTTCCTTATATTTTGAAGCGCGGGTTGGTTCGAAAATCGAAATAGGACGCGGGTGATTCTTATCTCACCTGAGAAAATAGGGCGGGCAGATTTCGGTGGCACTATATCTCGGACCCCGCCAATTATATTGGAATTTTAAAAACTCGAACTGTTAATCCAAATTTGAACACTTTGAATACCGATTTAGACAGAAATTTGAACATTATTTAAACACTATTATTTATCCCTTGCTTGTTTTTTTAATTTGCTTTTGAGATAATCTAAAAAGTGATATTTTGTTTTTTCCTCAATGTGATTAGTTATCTTCACCTAGAGTGGTTGGCGACATATTGTAGGACTATGTTACATACAGAAATAGTGAGCTATCACTGGTGGTAGCTACACATGCCTGATGACGATTACATCCGTTAATCTAGGTTCAAAGCCCACCTTCCCCTTCTCTGTCTTTTTCTCTCTCCTCAATTCCTCACTCCCCATGTCTTCGGTCTGCCTGAGCTCGCCACAAACTCTATGGACCTGGGGCAGTTGTGGCCCGTCGGGATCTGGTCCTCGACGGCTTAGACTGCACGTCTTCGGCATCGACATCCCTCTTCTACGACTGCCTCAACGCGTCTTCGTCATTCTTCCCGCGCACTATGCGCCCGCGGCTTCCTGCGCGACTAACTCAACACCGGCAACCCACCACGATATCGATCACGGCATCCCCTCGCATGGCTACCTCGATCAAGGTTGCAGCACCCACCTCTATCGACTACCTCGACATCGGCACAAGGGTTATCACCTCGCATGATCCCTCCTTGGCTTCCTCTATAGTCCAAGCATCTGCGATGCAACTCCGTCCATGATGCTCCCGCTCCGACTGTGGGGAGGGGGGGAAGGGGGTGTCAGCCCGTTGATTTCTACGCCTTCGGTTTTTCTCCAGTCTGAGAAGAAAGCGCCCGAGCAGAAATAATGGAGGAGAAAGAAAGATTGTGGCCACCGCTTTGGCAGTTTCTAGTATTTAGCCTAGGATGGAAGACGCGCACCAGATAGAGGTTTTTCCAAATCTCCAAGTAACCTATGGACATGATAAGCCAGGGACGTCAATAAGGTTCCCGCCTCCTCGCCTACAGCCGGCCGTCTCCAAGGTGAGGGTCCTGCTCGTGGCAGCCTCACTATATTAAAGGCTGAGTTTTTGGGTTTCTGTCGCACTAGTAAAAAACAGGGCGTTGGTCTTAAACCTATTGGAGCTTTAGTCTCGATTTTGTTTGGAGCCAGGACTAATATGTGCATTAGTCCCAGTTCCAACGGTTAGGACGCTGGTATGGGCCCGACAGGCATTAGTCCCGGTTCAAATGGTACCTTTACTCCCGGCTGGTATTACCAACCGGGACTAAAGGTTGTGCGGCAAGGAGTGGGCAGGGTGGGGCAGGTGCCAAAAGCTTTAGTCCTGGTTGGTATCTCCAACCGGGACTAAAAGCTTTAGTCCCGGTTGGAGATACTAACCGGGACTAAAGTTTTTCCTATATAAACTTTATCCCCCAGCTCAAGTTCATCACCATTTTTTCTACCCGAGCTTGAGTTCATCCCTATTTTGGAGCATGATTTGTCAAGATTTGACGGCGCCCTTTCTATCTAAGGGTTCTAAAAGGTGTGCAACTTCATCCTTTCATCTCTCATTTCTAGTTTACCTCATTTCATGCTCTAAAAGTAGACATATTTGTGAGTTTTACTATGGGAGTTTATTTGATTTATATGCAATATGAGCTCAAATTAATTTCTTCTTGTCCTTCCTTAACATTAATTATGGACTCAATTCCGAGTTCCACTACAGTGGTCTTCAATTCTCCAAGAGGAATCATCGAGTTCGCAAGCTCCTTTAGCGAAACAAAGAATTTGTTGTAGCTGACAACTATTAGTGTATTGTCAATATCTTGGCCCCTTGTTGATCTGCGTCCATGTGCAATAACTGCATTGTACAACTCTTTCACATTAGCTGAGCAATTACTTTAATGGTTGCGGGTATGCACATAGCATTAGCACTGTAGCTAAAATTAAAATTATTGGAGAACCCTGGTTGGTATTTACAAGTTTATAGTTTGATATTGTCTTGTTTATACGCCTGTCGAAGAAGTACAAGATTGCATCGTGGAAGAAGAAATGTTTTGAAGACCTCGATGATTTGCTAGTTTATTTTAAACTTTTCTTTGTAATTGATAAAGACGGCTCATATATTTTTATCATGTACTATTGCTACGATAAATATATATGGTATGATTGTTAAAAAAATTATTTTCCCCTGACCGATCTGGGTATTTTGGTTGAGAGGAAAACCAGCGGAGGGAAAATTTTAATTATTTCCGGTAATATACAATTTTCCCTCCATTGATAGCTCCTATAAATAGAGCTCTGGTGATTAATCTTTTCTCACAGCGTGAATAAATCCTCCCACAATTAACGCATCTGCAAGTGATCCCTGAAAAAACGCATCTGCAAACGATCCCTGAAAAAACGCATCTGCACACCATCAATGTCCATCACAGCCCACCCACGCACCACCCATCACCTCGCCGCCCCCGCCATGGAGCCCCTCACCACCACAGTCTCCCCCACCGACAAGTCCGCCACCGTGCGCTCCTCCCCGTCCCACAGGGATCTCCATTCCCCTCCTCGGTTGCGTCGGTCGCTCCGTCCTGTTGTTCCCCGACGCGCCAGCCACCATGCCACTGCTCCCCGTCGTGTCTTCTCACCAAGGCGCGGCCACCCTCCTAGCATGTTCGCCTCGCTGCTCCCGTCAAGTACATGCATTTGTTCAGGCCCCTGTACCATGAGGTAATTTGCCAGCCACCGAATGCTCCTCTTTTTGATGCTTGTGAGGTTGATTCGGATCATGTTTGGTAATACCAATGAAATGATCTAGCTGAATACTGCCGCAACCATAATTTAATCTGAATACTAAGAAAATATCCATGACCATAGCTTGAATAATTACGAGAAAGGGCGCTAGAGATGGCCATGACTTTCTTCTTACCAAAAGAGGGTATGGGGTGCTTCTTTCCATCTGGTTCAGAATCGCATACCTTGCATTACATTATGTTAGAGAAGGTACATTACTTAGATTCATATTACAACAAATTAAGTACTAGTCTATAAAAAGTAAGTTAGATCATGGCACTGGTAGCAGCAGTGGGGACTAAGCTGATAACAAATCCGTCACAACGTTAGTTCTTCCTTTCTTGTAGTGGATGGCAATATAACAACTTTTCCATCACGAGGTTTACCATGATGAATGGATTGCAGCGAACAATATGAATTCCAAGTGAACTTACAAATAAAGCTATGCTCCCCGGCAACGGCGCCAGAAAATAGTCTTGATGACCCACAAGTATAGGGGATCGCAACAGTCTTCGAGGGAAGTAAAACCCAAATTTATTGATTCGACACAAGGGGAGCCAAAGGATATTTATAAGCCTTAACAGATGTGTTGTAAATTCAGGTGCACCTGGAAACAGACTTGCTCGCAGCGGTTTATCAGTAGCAACAGTTTTATACTGGTGACAGTTGTAAAATAGTAGCAACAATAATAAAGTAAATGTAACACCTCACTTTTGTAGACCAAATTAAGACTCTGGTTAACTGCTTTATTTGGGGTAATTAAAAACTTTTCCTAAGTGCTGTGCTTGTGTGCTATCATGCATGATTTCATGTGTATATATGTGCATGATTTTATGTGAATGTGTGTGTGTGAATTATGCCATGATTTTATTCCAACACTTGTGCATTAGGAATTAGAGTAGTGCTATGATTTTATGCATGTACTTGGAACCTAAGATTAGTTGTTGTGCACCAGAGGCCTTAGTTAGTTTCTTTGC
The DNA here is from genome assembly GCA_007115705.1 of Dactylis glomerata. Classification (NCBI taxonomy): domain Eukaryota; kingdom Viridiplantae; phylum Streptophyta; class Magnoliopsida; order Poales; family Poaceae; genus Dactylis; species Dactylis glomerata. The sequence continues at coordinate 2,483,699 of QXEO01002102.1, forward strand.
TTAAGCACATCACCTAGATTTTCTTTTTCTTTTATTTTTGCTCCTTCATTTGAAAATTAGAGACTTCTCCAAAACCCTACCTTGCCTAACTCAAAAATCTTCAAACTTTTGCCATGACCTCTTGATCATGTTTGAAACCTCTGAAAACTTTCTTAGATCAATTTCAAGCTTGGTTTAAAAATTGAAATTCAAATTTGAATTTCGGCCAAGGTAACTCTAACCCTCTTATCGCTCTCTCTTTTCTTCCCTTTTCTCAAACCAACCGGCCAAGGAGACCTGCCCAGCCATTCTCTTTGCAGCCAGCAAGAAATCTCGAGCAAGATCCACCTCTTGTCATATCTGGTTGGAGTCAAGGGGAAGAGGAGGAGCCCGAGGCCACCCTGCCAGTACTCTCTCCCCTCTCCCTTGCTTTCGACCACCGCCACCTCTGTGAACCCCCAACGGGCTCATGCCATGCTGCAGCCCCTCTCACGCGACCCCACGCCGCAGAGACCAGCCGAGCTACCTCTCCTACACCCATGGCCGTCGCCATGCCCACCGTCGACACCCAGCTGGAGCGGAGCAGCACCGACCGTCTCCGGACCCGTCACCTTGCCACCAGCCTAGTGTTGACCTCTACGACCGATTCCCCGAGCTTCCTAGACCCTAGACCCACCGAACACGCCGCCCCGTCCATGCCAATGTGACACGATCTGGCCGCCCAGCGCACGCAGAGCGAGCATCACGTTCTCGTGCACCAGCACCTCGCCTAGCCCCGCTCAGCACACGCACATGCACGGCATCGACCTGCCAACGCAATGACACCCTCGCCCTGCACCGCCGTGCACTGACACACTCCCGCCGCGCATCGTTTCCCCTGCTCCCTCTCTGAATCCACTCGTGCCGTAGCTGACCCAGCCCGCCACTGACGCAACACACCCACTCCCTGGACTCAGCACACGATGCCGCCCCGCACAGCCGCCCACGACGCCCAAATGAAACCGTCGCAGGTGCACCCTAGATCAAGCTCACCTCGTCTGTTTATAACCCGGGAACCCCTCTGGAAGCCTCTCCTCCCTCTCATTTGCCCCCTCTCCACTCCCTCTCACCAGCAGGACCTCGCCGTCACTTAGCCGAGAAGAAACCGTCGCCGGAGAGCTCGAGCTACTCGAGTAGATCATTGCCAGCCAAGGTGGAGGTTGCAGTCAATCTGGCCACTCCCTGCACCCTCTCTTTGGCTTGCAGACTCCTCATTGACGCATAGATCTCACCGCCCTCTTGCTTCCTCCAGGCATGCCGTAGACGTCGACATCGCCGACCCCCTGCAGAAGCTCGCCGCGACAACGTCGACACCACTGCGAGCTTCCCCGCCTCTACATGCACACCCTCTGGTCAGGCATCACCTCCTGAGCAGAACCGCCGCCGATCTAACTGTCGCCGACCACTAGCGCCCCTCGGTAAGCGACGCTCCGCCCGAAACCCTAGCCAGCCTGTCGCCCTTGCCTGCATGTGAGGCCCTGCGGAGAAGAAAGGTTGCGCGCCATCCGATCTGGATCGGACGGCGGCGTACCAATTCGGTTAGCCGAGCCCGGGCAGGCCGCCGGACTTGGGCCAGCCTGGCTCAGCCCCGCAGCCTCGGCCTGTTTCTTGTTTTTTTTTTAGAAATTCCTTTGGTTATTTTACAAATCCCTGCAATGTTTGAAATTCCCTAGAAATTATTCTGTGCATCCAAAGTTTGTGATTCAAATTTCTATGAAGTTCTTATGTTGCATGCTAACTAATGCTACTGCATGTGTGATTTTTAGTGTCATAGATTTTATCTGGTGATTAAATTGTGTAGATCTAGTGTTTTCCTTTCAAAAATTAAAATCTGAAGATTTATGTTGTAAAAATGTGTGCTTCCAATTTTCGGTCATGCTCTGTAACATTGTGAAGCATGAGGAACTAGTTTTGCTATTTTAGGAGCATTATTTTTCCTGCAGTAATTATTTTGGTGATATTAGAAATTTGCATGGTTTTATTTATTGTGCCAAGTATAATTATTATTTTTAGGTGATTCCACCTCTGTTGTGATCTGCATTGCATTAGCTTTCTTATATGGACTCTGGTAGAATTTTAGGATCTACAGAAAGTTTTAGGGAATTAAATTGCTTTTCTAGTGTCTAGTGAGATTGGGAAATTCATTTTAAATCAACCATTTACTATTTTGATTTGATTCCAATTGTGTTGGTTCTGTAATGTTGTTAGCTATCTGGGAGTATGGTGGGTACCATGTCTTGATTCACCTTGATGCCTGCAAGTTGTTTATTTGTGATTTGGGCTAAATTGCTTGCTATTATTAGAGTAGTTTATTCTTTTGTAAAATAGATATTGATTCAGATATCTGAACATGATTGTTTCTGATACTCAATGATTGGTTGTGTGATGCATATTTTGGGTGTGAATCATGTATGCTTGTATGCTTATTGTGTGTGTTATTGCTTTTCCGGCGATAGATTCGAACGACGAGTGTGCGGAGGAGCGAGAGGTCTTTGAATATCAAGAAGAAGGAGATCAGGGACAAGCCACTCAGGGCAAGCCATCTACTTGTTGCATATCTGAATCCTAACAATACACTTTGCATTGTTTTCTTTCAGTTCCTCTTATGCATTGTTTTCTATATTGCTATTACCTTTACATGGCAACAGTTGGCGACTTAGCTCCACAAGTCGAATTGTTATCATCTATTAAGATGACACCCTTGACACCTATTCAACATCCCTATAGTAGTGATTTGATGGCTAGCATCAAAGTCATTGGAAAACTTTGTAGTGGAGCCAAAAAAACTCTAGGAATGGGAACACTCTCCGAAAGGATTTTCAGAAATGTTTTCAAAAACCTTGGAGTAGCAAATACTCCACTGAAATGTTTTCAAAGGATTTTATAAACATGGAGCTGGACATGGGAGTGAAGGAGTTGGTGGTTTATAAAAGTGGAATTGTGTATAAGTGTTCGCCAAACCAATTAACTCGTGCAACCACATTACCCTGGAATGGGACAGGGCTTAGTCCGAAGTTCATCTGCTTTAGTGCGGGAAGCCTATACTATATAAGGGTCTATAGGACCCCGGAATCCGGGTTGTCGCAAGTGGTGGGAAACAGTGTAGCAGGCCCGCCAATAGGCTACCCGTCCGAAAGACACTTGGGTTTCTCCCGCCGTGGCACTGGAACTACGCTCGATGGAGGTAGACGGCCAGGGTTTGCCGGGGATGTATGCTCCACAGGGTAGGCACCCGTACTAAGGTGGATAGATGGAAGGCTATGATCGATTATCCAAACCCCGCATACTTGTGTATGACGGTCCGTGGTGGTATCCCGGTGGATTTATCGGATGGTGTGGGTAAAGTGTACAACCTTTGCAGAGTGTAATCTATTCGAATAGCCGAGTCCTCGGTCATGGATGGTTGGAATGGCCATACTTAACCTGTGTCGAGTTTTGGTTTATAAAGAATGTTTTTGAGAAGATGGAGTTTTTATTGTACGGAGTACTTGGAGGGTACTGCCGTGGTTCGAGGGTGGTTCGGAGTACTTGGAGGGTACGGCCAATGCCTTGGAGGTGGTCATGTCTGATTGACCGCCCATCTTACCTTCAACGAGTTTCCCCCTTTCCTAGAGCTTTTCCCATAATTGTTTTATAAAAGTTTTCTTTAATAAGGATATAGAGATGTCTTATGACATGCTACATCGACAAGAGAAACTATGATATAGAGATGTCGTATGACATGCTATATCGACACGAGAAACTTACTAGTATAGAATTACCTTAAACCAAGCCACCCTTGCTACAGCCAAATAGCATGTGAACACTTTTCTCTTAGATGGTTTGCGAGTACAATTCCAAAATGTACTCACGGCTTTGTCCCTGGCTATTAACTTGGCCAGACTATGGAGATGACTATGAGGAGGACGATGAAGAGTACGATGACGCCGATGCGAATTAGGAATGCCTCCCGGTCAGTCGCCTGTAGGGTAGTAGGCCTGACCTGGGTCTGCTACGCTGCATGAATCCTGCTGCTATCTACTAAGTAAGTGTGTCAGTTGAACTTGCCCTGCGTGGCAATCTATATTCGGCCAAGCGGCCTATGTAAGACTTTACGACCCGCTATGTAATGGATGATGTAATCTGTAATGCCAACTCTGTTATGTGGATTCACAACGGTCTTCCTGGGATCATGAATTGTATGCATAACGGGAATCCTGGGTGGTAAGTCGGGGTCCCCACAGAGTTGGTATCAGAGCCATCCTGACCTTAGGAGACCCTAGTTTAGCATGGGCGTTAGACCGGACCAAAAAGTATTTTCTGAAAATAAAAGAGATGGCTATATATATCAAAGGTAAATATATATTTCTCTCATCTCTCCCCTTATTCTTTAAGCATCTTTAATTACTTGCATTTTAATTCAAGTTTTTTACTTATGTATAAAATCTTGCACACTTGGGTAAGTCATTAATAAACTCTACTCTAAAATTTGTGTAGATGGACGCTCCTACTGCACACCATCAGATCGGCACCCACGAGGACGTGCTGATCTTCGAGCGCGACTTGGTGGAGTTAGCCGCGCGTCTCGGACGCCTGCATCCCAGGTGAAAGGCTACCGCCTCTTTGAGGAGGGTACCCGGGAGCTGGCTTACTAGGTGGTTTGCCAGGTCCGCGGGAAGAAGGTCCCGCCGGCTTCTCCGGAGTTCCCCTTCGAGGTGATCAAGCGCAACTGGGACGATGGCTTGATGCGTGTTCCGCGACACACCATCTCGCGCCTCGTCCACCTCCACTATGACGAGCTACTTGGTACCCGCTACGAGCACTACGGGAGGGTCGACTCCGATGGCCTTCCCTACCAGGCCGCCGCACACACCCCCTTCAGCCGCCACTTCTGCCACACGGAGGCTCTGCTGCACCACACATAGGAGCATCTGGACCGACGAGAGAGGGATGGAGCTAGCTGTCCTCCGTGAGGACCTTCAGGAGTCTATCTTCTCTCGTCACCGTCTCCTCGTTGCCAAGACGAAGATCGTGAAGAAGAACAGGGCTCTTAGGCAGTGCGTCCGCGAGTTGGAGGATCACTTGGCTTCTCTTGCGAGCCACGTGTCCCAGCTAGAGGAGGAGACCGCCGAGCTCCGCAAGGAGAACGAGGCGGTACTTGGCCGCGACAATGAACACCAGGAGGCTTTTGACGAGGAGCCCGCTAGCACTGACGACGACGACCGTGGTACCGAGAGCGGTGATGGCCGCAACGCTATCATGGACTTCTACGCTCCTGAGACTCCTAGTGAGGAGGACCCCAAGGAGGTAGTTCCCCACGTTAGCGGCGACGAGTAGATTCCACTGCCCTACCCCTCTCATGTAGGTTGCCGCGTAGTTGTTAGCCTACTCCCTTTTGCGTATCCGTGGTGTATGGTCTATCTGGAACCATTTGGCATGTACGGTGTGTGAGACTATGTGGTATGTGTGTGCCTGGACTTGTTCGACACCCTTTTGCTTGTATATATTATGTATGTCTAGACTTGTTATGCATGTATGTTGTTGGATGCATGGTGTGCCTGACTGCTATGTTGATATGTTATGCATGAGTTGAGTTCTTTCTATTCATTGAAGCATGCCTAAGTTCATTTGTTGTTATTCTCACAAGTTCACTCCTCTCCAGAATGGCTCCGGAAACACGAGCCCACGCTGGAGGCAATCCGCCCCCACCACCTGAACCTAGCATGGAGCAGCTACTGCGGCTCATACTAGAAGACCGCGAAGCCGCGCGCGCCGAGTGCCAAGCCAACCTCGCTACCCTTCAGCACCTTGCGCAAATTGCCACCCATCACAACAACAATGGTGGCAATGACGATGAGGAACCCCGAAACAAGCTTAGGGACTTCCAAAACTCCAACCCTCTGACTTTCACTAAGTCCACCGAACCCCTGGACGCCGATGACTGGCTCCGCACCATCGAGAACAAGCTCGACTATGCGGGAGTTGGAGAGAATGAGAAGGTGCTCTACGCCACTCACTTCCTAGCTGGAGCAGCGGGTGCATGGTGGGAGAACATCCGTGCCATGCAGCCCGAAGGCCAAGTGATGACTTGGGAAGCTTTCAAGTCCAAGTTTCGCAAAGCTCACATTCCCTCCGGACTCATTAAGATCATGCGTGACAAGTTCCTTAACCTCAAGAAAGGTGGGATGAGTGTCACCGAGTACCTCGACAAGTTCACTACCTGGGGAAGGTATGCCCCTAATGACATCGACACCGACGAGAAGAAGAGGGAATGTTTCCTGAATGGACTTCGGGAGGAGGTACAAACCTATTTGGTAGTCGTGCCGTACAACGACCTGGAAGCCCTGGTGGATGCTGCCATCATGGTGGAAGACAAGAACAAAGCTGCCGGTGAAAGCCGCAAGAGAAGAATGATGAGTCAGGGTGGGCCAAGCAACCAAAGGTCCCGCAGTATGCCCCCATCTAGGTCTGCGCCACCCCCTAGAGGTTCGCCTCTCAAGCTCCCAGGCCCAAAAATCCCAACCGCCAGTACCAAAGCAACTGCCCTGCAAGCGGGAATCCTTCTGGAGGCAACCGCAACACCTTCAACCCCACCAACCGCAACCAAGGAAGTAGCTGCTATACTTGTGGCCAGCCGGGACACTTCTCTAAGGAGTGTCCCCTGAAGAAGCCTTCTGCGTCGAGCCTCAGCGCGCCGCGACCCAATCAGGGTCAAGGCCGTGGACCCACTGGTAGGAACTAGAAGATTCAAGCCAACAATGCCAGGGGCCGTCTGAACCATGTTACCGCTAAAGAAGTTGTCGAGGCGCCTGATGTTGTTCTGGGTACGTTTCTCGTCAACTCAGCCCCCGCAAAGGTGTTATTCGATTTTGGAGCTTCGCATTCCTTTGTTACTGAGAGATTCGTGGCCAAGGATGGGTTGACCGCGTCCCAAATGACTCGCAATATGATAGTTCAAACTCCCTGTTCCCAAGTTAGAGCACACTTGACCTGGGAAGGGGTACCCATAGTTATCCATGGAGAATACTACCAAGCCGACCTGATTATCCTCGGTACAAAAGGTTTGGATGTGGTACTTGGGATGGATTGGATGACCAAGTACCAGGGGCACATAGATTGCGCCCGGAAGGCGATATCCATGACCAGTAGTGAAGGTATTAAGATTGAGCACATCGCGACCATGCCATCCTGCAAAGCCTACTACAAGAAGTCTGTCTCTGGGCCGACTCTTGATCAAGTTCTGGTGGTATGCGAGTACCCCGACGTCTTCCCTGAGGAGTTGCCAGGTATGCCCCCTGACCGGGACATCGAGTTCGTGATTGAGTTTATTCCCGAGACAGCTCCCATTGCTCAGCGACCCTATCGTATGAACCCCCAAGAACTTGAGGAGTTAAAGAAGCAACTTGCTGATATGCTCAGCAAAGGTCTTATCCGCCACAGTGCTTCACCTTGGGGATCGCCTGTTCTCTTTGTGGACAAGCGAGACGGTACCATACGACTGTGTGTGGATTACCGTAAACTCAACGAGGTGACCATCAAGAATAAATACCCACTCCCGAAGATTGAAGACGTATTTGATCAGCTGAATGGAGCCAGAGTGTTCTCCAAAATTGATCTCCGCACGGGGTATCATCAGCTAAAAGTCCGAGAGTCCGATATTCCCATGTAACATCCCAGGATTTTATCAAATTTTGGGGGGGATTTTTTTGCTTTTGCTTTGTATGTGTTGATTGAAAATTCACAGGGATTTAAAACTTTTGAGTTTATTTGAAAGCTTTGTTAGAAAACCTATTTCAAACTTTCTACTATTTCTTGAAGGAATTCTCTGAGAAAAAGCAATTATCAAAATATTATTTTCCTATATCTTTATTCAAACTTATGCAAGCCTTTCTTGTAAGGGAATGAATTTCAAAAGTGTTTATAAAGGGGTGTACTTTTCAATTAAGATTGAGAGTGAATCTCAATTATTATTTTATAAAAGGTTGTCCTATTATTCTCAAAGATTTGGTTTCAAAAACCCTATTTCTATTATTTTATGCAAGCAAAGCCATTTGGCTCAATTAACAATTTTTATTAAAAATCTTGTTTTGTTTCTGAAAACATGTTCTTATTGGTTTAGAACATAGCTAGGAATATCTGAAGAAATTAGGAGTTTGTTTGATTGGATTTGAAACAAGTTTGCAAAAGAAATTGAAACAAATCTGAAATTAGAAAATAGAAAAGAGAAAATGAAAAAAAATAGAAAACGGGAAAAAGGCCGCGGGGCGACGTTCTGGCCCCAGAGGCAAAAATGGCCCACGGCCCACCCGGAGCCAAACCCGAAAGGGTATTGATACGTCTCAAACGTATCCATAATTTTTGATGCTCCATGCTTGTTTTTACACCATTTGCTTAGTGTTTCGTTACACTTCGTGGCACTTTTATGCATTTTCTGGAACTAACCTACTAACAAGTCGCCACAGTGCCAGTTCCCTGTTTTCTGCTGTTTTTGTGTTTCAGTAAAGTTACACAGGAAATATTCTCGGAATTGGACGAAACCAAAGCCAGTTGCCCAAAATTTTACCGAAGCTTCTAGAGAACCAAAGAGGAGACGGAGTGGGGCCACGAGCTGGCCTCACACCAGGGCGGCGCGGCCCAGGCCCTGGCCGCGCCCCCTATGTGTGAGACCGCCTCGGTCCACTTCTGATGATGCCCCTTTGCCTATAAAGACCCCCCGACGAGAAAAACCTAAGGACCGATCAGTTTTCCAGAACACATCACGATCCGCCGCCGCCGTCGACCCAAAGATCGGGAGGGTCCAGAAGCTCTTCCCGGCACCCTGCCGGAGAGGGGAATTGCCACCGGAGGTCTTCTTCATCGCCATGCTTGCCTCCGGAGCGATGAGTGAGTAGTCTACCTTGGACTATGGGTCCATAGCAGTAGCTAGATGGTTGTCTTCTCCACCATGTGCTTCATGTTTAGATCTCATGAGCTGCCCTACATGATTGAGATCACCCTTATGTAATTCTACATGTTTGGTTTGTTGGGATCCGATGAATATTGCTGTTATGCTTGAGTTGAAGTACTGAAATTTATCTTTTGTTATCTCTATGTTGTTTATGATCTTGCATGCTCTCCGTTGTTAGTAGCTATCTTGGCCGAGTAGTTGCTAGTGACTCCAAGAGGGGGTATTTATGCTCGATAGTGGGTTCATGCCTCTATTTAATCTGGGGGAGTGACAGAAACCTCTAAGGTTGTAGATGTGATGTTGCTACTAGGGGAAAACAACATTCATATGCTCGAGGGCATATGCTTTGTTTACATTACACACTTTGCTTAATGCAATTATCTGTTGTTCGCAACTTAATACTCATGGGGTGTTCGGACGATATCCCCGTGAGTGGATTATTAGTCATAGATGCAGTTGGATGGCGGTCTATGTATTTTGTTGTAATGCCCAGAGTAAATCTCATAGTGATCCTCTCATCATATGCACGTTGTCTTTATTCTATCAATTGCCCAACTGTAATTTGTTTACCCAGCTTGTATTATTTTATCTTACGGAGAGACACCGCTAGTGAACTGTGGACCCCGGTCCTATTTCCTTTATATTGCTATCACCTGTTTACTTTACTCGCACTGTTTACTTTACTCGCATACTATTATCACTTTCCACTCGATACGCTCATACCCTTTGTTTCAAGCAAACCGGTGAGATTGACAACCTCATCGCAAGTTGGGAACAAAGTATTTGGTTGTGTTGTGTGCAGGTTCCACGTTGCCGCTCGCAAAGCAAAGCTTGGACGAGGCGCCCTATAAATTGTCCCGAGCTGTCGCAAGCTAGTGGGCATCACCTTCAGTCGTTTGTCTGCCTCCTACTGGATTGATAACCTTGGTTTCTTACTGAGGGAAAAACTTGCTGCTATATTCATCACACCTTGCTCTTGGGGTTTTCCAACTGGCCGGTCATTTACTTCATTAATTTCACACACCATCACCGCGCCATCAACAAGTTTTTCTGGCGCCATTGCCGAGGAGGAAGAAGACTTCTGCAAGGGGAGTTTTCGCACGCACATCCTTTACTTTTTTTTAAGTTTTGCTTTACTTTATTTTTACTTGCATTCATTTTTATCAAAAACCCAAAAAAATTAGAATCCTTGGTAGTTGTTTTTACTTGTCTGCTTTTAGTTTGCTAGAATGGCTACTCCTGAAAACACCAAGTTGTGTGACTTTACTAGCACGAACAATGGTGATTTTATCTGCACTCCTATTGCGCCACATGCTTCTGCTGCAAATTTTTATGAGATTAAGCCTGCTTTGTTGAACCTTGTTATGAAAGAGCAATTTTCTGGTGCTAGTACTGATGATGCTGCAGCTCATCTCAACAATTTTGTTGAGCTATGTGAGATGCAAAAGTATGAGAATGTTGATGGTGATATTATTAAGCTTAAGTTGTTTCCTTTTTCTTTGAGAGGAAAAGCTAAGGATTGGTTGCTGTCTTTGACTAAAAATAGTATTGATTCATGGGCCAAGTGTAAGGATGCTTTTATTGGTAGATACTATCCTCCTGCTAAGATTATAGCTTTGCGTAGCAATATTATGAAGTTTAGTCAGTTTGATAATGAACATGTTGTTGAAGCTTGGGAAAGAATGAAAGCTATGATAAAGAATTGTCCCACTCATGGACTGACTACTTGGATGATTGTTCAAACTTTTTATGTAGGACTGAATTTTTCTTCAAGGAACCTACTTGATTCAGCTGCTGGAGGCATTTTTATGTCCCTTACCTTGGGCGCCACAACAAAGCTTCTCGACAATATGATGGTAAATTACTCTGAATGGCACACCGACAGAGCTCCACAAGGTAAGAAGGTAAATTCTGTTGAGGAAACCTCTTCCTTGAGTGATAAGATTGATGCTATTATGCTTATGCTTTCAAATGATAGGACTCATGTAGATCCTAATAATGTTCCTTTAGCCTCTTTGGTTGCTCAAGAAGAGCATGTTGATGTGAACTTCATCAAAAATAATAATTTTAACAACAATGCTTATAGGAACAATTTTGCTAGTAACAACTATAGCCGTTTCCTTCTAATGGTGATAATAGCTATCTTGGTAGACCTAAAATGCCTAGTGAAGAAAGAATTTTTGAACTTGAAAAGGCTACTAAGAATTTTATGCAGGCGCAATATGAGCAGAACAGGGCTTTCACCAAGACTATGGAGGAGCAATCAGCTCTATTGAGGACTATTAGTCATCAACTTGAAAATTTAAACAAGGCTATTCCTGAGTTGCAAGCTAAGGTTTCCAAGGCTGAAACCGATATTTCATCTTTATCTAATGTGCAATATTCTTTGGTTAATAGAATGTCCGCTAAACCTGATCCTTTTGCTACTACTACTAATGCTATCCAAGTTAGAATTGATAAAAATGTTAGGATGCTAGCAGAATTGCATGCCAGGTGGGAAAGAGAAGATAAGATGGCTAGAGAAATGAAGGTATGTACCATTACTACCTCTAATGATGTTGCTGCTAATGCTAGCAATCCTCTTACTTTGATTGGTGTAGAGAAAACTCCCACTCCTTGTGTTAAAAAGCCTAAAACTGCCAAAACTTTTTCTCAAAAGAGTGCTGAAATTTTTTGGAGTGTAGGAGATGATAGCTCTATTTCCTTTAATGATTTTGATATTGATGGTTGCAATATATCTGAAGTAATTTTGTTCTTGCAAAAGCTTGCTTTGACTCCTAATGCTAGTTCTTTAAATGTTGCTTTTACTAAGCATATTACCAATGCTCTCATGAAAATTAGGGATGAAAAGTTGAAGCAAAAAAGCTTCTGTTCCCAAGAAGTTAGAAGATGGTTGGGAACCCATCATTGATATGCATGTTAATGGTTTTGATTGCCATGCTTTATGTGATCTAGGTGCTAGTATTTCTATTATGCCTAGAAAGATTTATGACATGCTTGATTTACCACCGCTTGAAAAGTGTTATTATGATGTTCCTATTGCTGATGTTGCTAAGAAAAAACCTTTGGGAAGGATTAATGATGTTCTTATTGTGGTTAACAATAACATTGTTCCCGTTGATTTTCTTGTCATGGATGTTGAATGCACTGCTTCATGTCCTATTATTTTGGGAAGACCCTTTCTTCGAATTGTAGGTGCCATCATTGATATGAGGGAACGCACCATCAAATATCAATTCCCACTCAAGAAAGGTATGGAACACTTCCCTAGAAAGAGAAAGAAATTAGTTTTTTACTCTATTCTTAGATCAAATTATGAGCTTGATGCTTCATCACTTGATGTTACTTGATTCGCAATTTTCTGCGCCTAGCTCAAAGGCGTTAAAGAAAAGCACTCTTGGGAGATAACCCAATGTTTTTACATTCGGTTATTTTTCTTTTATTTGAGTCTTGGAAGTTATTACTACTGTAATGACCTCTCCTTATCCTTTTTATTTTGTTTTTGTGCCAAGAGAAGCCTCTAATTTGAGCGAGGTAAGATTTGGGGACGTTGCTGTCCTGGAACAGTTTTCGGTGCTGCACCGTAAAAATTCGTGAAAATTCTCTATATATCTTTTGGACCTGAAATTTCTTGTGCATATGCCCCAGGTTATATCCAAACTTTCATTAGTTGAACACTTTTTGATTTGAGCAACAGAAAACCCCTCAAAAATTCGACCTTTGTCAGTTGTTCTGTTTTGACAGATTTCTGCCAATATTTGTGTTTGCCGCTTTATCGCTTTCTTTTTTAGTTCTTTTGATCACGGAACTTTTGGGGAAGTTGCTACAGTAGTATATGCTTAATAGGTGGTGGTTTTAAGTTGAAACCTGAAGCAAAAAGGGTTGATTCTATGTTATGCTTACACTAATGTTGCTAATAGATTTGTGTTTAGTTTTGTATGAAGGAAGTTTTCAAGTGAGGGATCGGAGAGTGATGAGATGAGTTGAAGAATGGAAAAAAGCTCAAGCTTGGGGATGCCCATGCATCACCCCAAGAAATATCCAAGAAGTACAAGTGTCAAAGCTTGGGGATGCCCCCGAGGCACCCCTTCTTCATCGGCAAAAATCAGGTCACCTTTCAAGACACTATATTTTTATTGCTTCATGCATTATGCGTTTTTCTTGGAGCGTCAGTTGTTTTTAGTTTTCAGTTTAGTTTAGTTTTTTTGCTGCAATAAATGGTTGGTCCCCAACAAATTTCTTTTGGAGAAGTTGCCTTGCTTTTCATTTGCCAAGAACACTCCGTTTTTCATTCTTACAATTTCAACGAGTGTTCTCTTTTTCTAGAACTGTGTTTGGTTTTCAATTTTTGCCTTGATATGCGTTCAGATCTTGTTATATCTTTTCATAAAGGTGTATTTTTGCCTCTGATCTTTATTGGTTTTCATCAAAAGAGGTGTTTATAAAAATTTTGAATGGTGTTGGAAAAGAGAAAAAGCTTTATGCAAAAAAGTGGTACAAGAAGGAGCTTGTGTAGACTGCGGCTTAGGCTTTTGCATGTCGTGCTTGATGTATTTTTGATAGTATGCTTAGTGGTTTTGCTGTATCATGACTTGTCTCAAATAACTGAGATTGCTTAATGAGCCTTTGAAAAAATCATGCGTTGTTTTTATCGTTTGGAAGCATTATTTTGGTTTTCTCCTTGATGCTTTATTTGGGTTGACTTGGCGCATGCTCACACATGTTAGACTCTTACAAAGTCGCCAATAGCCTCTATGATCATTTAGTTTTTGACTTTTGATGCCATCTTATGCTTCTTTTAATGTCGCTTTGTCGCTTTGCATGATTATGGCCGTTATTGCTCTCTTAGTTGGTCGCTCCCAGTCTTTTGCTAGCCCTCGCCTTGTACTGAGTATGAGCTCTACTCGTGCATCCAACTCCTAAAAACCAAGTTTTGCCATTGTGTCCACCATACATACCTATTAGCAATTTGCTATTCCAAAGTACATTTGACTTGCTTTTATCTACTCTTCAAATTAAACTCTTACCAGTGTTATGCGAAAATTGGTCAGTAAAGCTCTCACGAACCGGAAGGCACACTTTACTTTTTCTCGTTCTTAAAAATTTGACATTGTGGTCTCTTATGTTGAGTTGTTATGCTCGCAAGTTGTAAGTTGGAGACTAGCCCAACCATGCCGTCATGGGGCAAGCTTTCAACATTGCACTTCTTATTTGAGTTGATATCGTGATCTTTTATTTATGGATACTCGCGGTGTGAAATGAATTGGGAATCTTGCGGGATCATGGAGTTTGTATATGTGTTAGGGAAACGCCTGGGCCGCCAATCTAAGCCATGCATAATTCATGGTGGAAATTTGTAGCATACCCATAGTGGACATTCGACAATGCATCTCAAAATAAAAAGCTAAACAAATGGTAAATAAAAGAGATGTCGAGGTGTTCATTGTTTGCTTGTCCTGTCATTTTGATGTGGGCTTGTTCCATGTAATCGGGCACGGAGGTACCCCATTGGCGGTTCTCGATGATACGTATATACTTACAATGACAAGAGCCTTGCTTTGGACTCTAAGTAAAGTAGCATGAGGTTTGGGTACTCGTATTCACGGGACACGAGGTTTTTGACTTATGATTTGTCAAGCATATGCATCATAATTGTTCTCGCATTAACTTTAACCATTCAAGATGCTTATGATGGGGGCAATGAGAGCTCAAAGCCGGTAAGTACCATAATTTTTGAAGGTCTATAAAACTTACAAACACTGCTTCCCTCCGCGAAGGGCCTTTCTTTTACTTTTATGTTGAGTCACCACCTTCTATCTTTATGCACCATTAAGAGAGCATAGTTGTCATTCTTAGTATAATGTGCATTGTCCCAAAGTTTTCATTGATTGATTCATATTGTTGGTTTCACTTGTTCTTAAATTATTTGTATCTAGTCGCCCTCTTAAACTTGAAGGTGTCCTATGCATTTATATTTTGCTCACCATGAAGGACAAGCTGAAAACCATTTGTATGTTTTTCCTTATGATTTGAACACACGTTTGACTTTCATTGTTTCATTTTCATGATCTTTTGTTTGTGTTCATTTTCATGTTATAACATGGTTGCTAAGTTTCTTCTATCAAGATTATATCTTTCATGCCCACGTTTTAAGTTCTTTTGATCCCAGCGCACAACGCTTACATAGATGATCAAGATTGTGTAGGTGCATGTCACCTCAAAAATTATTTCTTTTGTTATCACTTACCTACTCGAGGACGAGCAGGAGTTAAGCTTGGGGATGCTGATACGTCTCAAACTTATCCATAATTTTTGATGCTCCATGCTTGTTTTTACACCATTTGCTTACTGTTTCGTTACACTTCGTGGCACTTCTATGCATTTTCCGGAACTAACCTACTAACAAGTCGCCACAGTGCCAGTTCCCTGTTTTCTGCTGTTTTTGTGTTTCAGAAAAGTTACACAGGAAATATTCTCGGAATTGGACGAAACAAAAGCCAGTCGCCTAGAATTTTACCGAAGCTTCTAGAGAACCGAAGAGGAGACGGAGTGGGGCCACGAGCTGGCCTCACACCAGGGCGGCGCGGCCCAGGCCCTGGCCGCGCCCCCATTGAGTGTCATCCTTACAGACTGTTCAATTTTGGCAGATTATCATGCTTATTTAGTATTCTGCTTATAGTCAATGTTTATAATCTTTATTTGATCGATAAATATTATAAATTGGTTAGTATACAGTAGGTAATCTCACATTAAACTTGTCAAAGCTTGAACATGAGTGGATTTTACTTAATGAGTACTAACCCTACTAATGAGTTTTGTGAAGTTTTATGTGGATGTAGCTTATAAGTTCTAATCAATATGGTGATATGAGATGAACAAGAAGACACAAGAGCTCAAGATTGGGGATGTTTAGGTGCATGCCAAGAACATGTCCAAGAAGATACAATCATCTAAGCTTGGGGATGCCCGAGTCATCCCCCTATTTATCAACCAACATGAGGTTGTCTCCTTCATACTCTATATTACGCATCCACATGATATGTATTATGTTAACTTGTATTATAATTGCTTTTATATGTCTTGGTTTTATCTTCTTTAATTTTATTAGGCTCTTTATTTTTTTATTGCTTCTTTACTTTCACTTATAAATTGAAAACAACAAAAATTGTTCCTTTTGTTTTGCTTCTTTGTTTGGTTCTCTATTTTGTGCCTAGTTGAAAGGCGTTAAAGAAAAGCACTCTTGAGGAGATAACCCATGTTTTCTTTCAGTACTTTTTCTTTTATTTGAGTATTGGAAGTTATTACTACTGTAATGACCTCTCCTTATCATTTTTTATTTCGTTGTTGTGCCAAGAAGAACCTCTAATTTGAGGGAGGTAAGATTTGGGGAAGTTGCTGTCCTGAAACAGATTTCTGCGCTGCACCATAAAAATTCGTGAAAATTCTCATAATATCTTTTTGATCTGAAATTTCTTGAGCATATGCCCCAGGTTAGCATATGCCCCAGGTTATATCCAAACTTTCATTAGTTTTGCACTTTACGATTTGAGCAACAGAAGGTCCTCGAAAAAATCGACCTTTGTCAGTTGTTCTGTTTTGTCAGATTTCTGCCACTATTTGTGTTTGCCTCTTGATCGCTTTCTTTTTTAGTTCTTTTGATCATGGAACTTTTGAGGAAGTTGCTACAGTAGTATATGCTTTATATGTGGTGATTTTGAGTTTGAAACTAAACCAAAAAGGGTTGATTTACTATTATGTTTATGCTAATGTTGCTAATAAAATTATGTGAAGTTTTGTATGAAGGAAGTTTTCAAGTGTAGGGATTGGAGAATGATGAGATGAGATGAAGAATGGACAAAAGCTCAAGCTTGGGGATGCCCATGTCACCCCAAGAAATATCCAAGAGGTACAAGTGTCAAAGCTTGGGAATGCCCCCGAGGCACCCCTTCTTCATCGGCAAAAATCAGGTCACCTTTCAACATACTATATTTTTATTGCTTCATATTCTATGCATTTTTCTTGGAGCGTCTTTACTTTTGCTTTCAGTTTTCTTTTGCTTTGTTTGCTGCAATAAATGGTTGGACCCCAAAAAAATTCTTTTGGAGGAGATGTACCTTGTTTTTCATTGCCAAGAACACTCTATTTTTCACTCTTATCGTTCAACGAGTGTTCTCTTTTTCTAGAACTGCGTTTAGCTTTCATTTTTCGCCTTGATTTTTGTTCAGATCTTGTTTTATCTTTGCATCAAGGTGTATTTAGACTACTGGTCTATGTTGGTTTTCATCAAAAGAGTTGTCTCAAAAGGGTTTGAATGGTGTTGGAAAAGAGAAAAAGTTTCATGCAAAAAATGGTACAAAAAGGAGCTTGTTTAGACTGTGGCTTAGACTTTTACATGCCATGCTTGATATCGTTTTGATAGTATGCTTAGTAGTTTTTTCTGTAGCATGACTTGTCTCAAATGACTGAGATTGCTTAATGAGCCTTTGAAAAAATCATGCGTTGTTTTTATTATATGGAAGCCTTTATTTGGTTTTCTCCATGATGCTTTATTTGGGTTGACTTGGCGCATGCTTACAACATGTTTGACTCTAACAAAGTTTCCATAAGCCTCTATGATCATTTGGTTTTTGACTTGTGATGCCATTTTATGCTTCCCTTAATGATGTTTTGTCGCTATGCATGATTATGGCCGTTATTGCTCTCTTAGTTGGTCGCTCCTAGTCTTTTGCTAGCCCTCATTTTGTACTGAGTATGAGCTCTACTCTTGCATCCAACTCCCAAAAACCAAGTTATTCCAAGTTTCCACTATAAATTCCTATGCATGGTATTTGCAAGCCATTCCAAGTAAATTTTCATGTGCTACCTTTAAAAAAAATCTTCAAAATACTTCTCATTTTGTGACACTATTTTCTGCTCATGGGGACGTAGTAATCGGATTTGCTATCTTCCATATTGTTACATTCCAAAAAGAAAAAAAAAGAAAAGGAAAAAGGCACTCCTCCATGGTATGTGAATGTTGGTGGGCACCCGATGGAATCGGTTAGCCATGGTTTGTGAAAGGAAAAAGGTGGTGAGGAGTGCCAAGCTTTATAAAAGAGCAGAAAAGTGCCAATCTCTCTCTCAAAAACTTGCTCATTTTTGTATGGAAGATAGTAAGAACCCCATTGCCAGTCGTTGATAAAGACAACCACCTCTCAAAACCAAATTTTTATCTCTCTGTTTTACAAATGAAAAGCTCTAGCACATGTTTAATCACTGCTTCCCTCTGCGAAGGGCCTTTCTTTTACTTTTATGTTGAGTCTCCACATTCTACCTTTATGCACCATCTAAGAGAGCATAGTTGCCATTCTGAGTTTAATGTGATAGTCCGAAAGTTTATCATTGATTGATTTATGATTATGGTTTCACTTGTTCTTAAATTATTTGTATCTAGTTGCCCTTTTAAACTTGAAGGTGTCCTATGCATTTATGTTTTGCTATTCCATGAAGGACAAGCTGAAAACCACTTGTTATGTTTTTCCATATGATTTGAACACACGTTTGGCTTTCATTGTTTCATTATTCATGATCTTTCGTTTGTGTTTCTTTTCATGTTATAACATGGTTGCTAAGTTTTTATTGTCAAGATTATGTCTCTTATGTCCATGTTTTAAGTTCTTTGATCCTAGCACTAAATGCTTTAATTAGATGATCAAGATTGTGATGGTGCATGTCACCTCAAAAATTATTCTTTTGTTATCACTTACCTACTCAAGGACGAGCAGGAGTTAAGCTTGGGGATGTTGATACATTGCAAACGTATCTATAATTTTTGATACTCCATGCTTGTTTTACACCAATTGCTATATGTTTTGTCTACATTTTGTGGCACTTTTATGATTTATTTGGACTAACTTACTAATAGTTGCAAAAGTGCACAATCTTCTTGTTTTACACTTTGATGTATAGGAATTATCAAGAATACAAGTGGAAACCTTGTTGGAGTCAAATTGGGACTTTCCAGAAATCTGTGCCAGAACTCTTTTCGAAGATGGTCACGTTACGGGTCGAAGACGACGTCAAACAGAAAACTCTTCAACTACAAAGTTGTAGGGAATTTCACGGCAAATGTACTGGACATAAAATTCACCTGATTCCGAGTCCGTACGGCCGAGTTAGGCCCGAATTACTGCGGCCCAAGATGGGGAGACGGAAATCCGAGAGACTATATAAAGGGAGGAACCCTAGCTCGTGGGAGACACCTCCACCCACGAATTTGCAGCCACCAGAGCCACGTTTTCGCCTCCCCCATGGATCCCATCTCCATGGGGGAGGGCTCCGATGAAGCCAAGAAGGAAGGGGGCTAAGGGGCGGCGCTCCCCCATGATGCCGGCGGCGGGGGAGTCCCCCGCACCGCCGCCGGCGCTGCCGCTGCCACGCCGCCGTCGCCGCCCACGCCCCTCGCTGCTCATCTCCGACATCTTCACTGCTATATCCATCACCAACTCCTCCTATTATGCAGTGGTTCATCCTCCCACGCATCTCTGTACCGTCCTATGTAAACATGGTGTTTGATGCTATAATATTCATCCTATGATCTATGTCATGTATGCATAGTTTATTTGTTCTTAGATTGATTTGTTGAATGTCTTTGGTTCATTAGAGTTGGATGTTGATATGGTACTGTCCTTTGGTGTCCATTATATTTATGCGCGCATGGATTAAACATCTTAGGGTTAGTAGTATGTGCAAAAGGAAGGGGCGGTTCTGTCGGAGTGACAGAAACCTGAGGACATGAACTGGAACATTGCACGTATGGGAGTAAGAGGACCATTAACTTAAGGCTATAGTTGGGGAAACCTTAATGCATTGTTAGTATTTGCGGATGCTTGCTAACAATCCAATCATATAGTACTTGTATTTCCAAGTAGTGAAGTGCTTGTATATTTAGCCTCTCCCACATAGAAAACTGCATCGAAGACAATAAACCCGATTTATTCACTAATTGAACTTAGACAAAGCCACCACTATTACCACCACTTTTCCACACTCATGGTACTGTTAGTTTATGGTTACTTAGTATATTTTATTGCTGCAGCACTAACAATTACTTTCTTGTATTTATTATCTAGCAAAGCTATCTCTCATACCCGTATTGTTGCTCTAGTTTTATTTCCTAGATGATGCAAATGTTTAGTATGCGTAGAGTTGTATCAGTGGCTGACGAGGGGTTAACTCGACAAATGTCCTAGATGAAGGACTTAGGATCGGGAAGATAGGGCGTCGGATGAACTCGAAGGTAAAATCAGTCAAACAAGGTGGTTATCGAAAGTAAACGTGGGTATAAACCTGGGTTGCTTTCAATCTGTCCCACACCGTCCCCTCCTGGCCCCTATATATAGGTGGCCAGGTCTCGAGGATCGGGTGGGATCCGATACAGATTACAATATCGATATATGACATGAACTCGTATTTTGACTAGTATTACAATTGGGCCTAGCTAAACGGGCCTCAGGGGTACTCAACTGACGGGCTCTATTATCTATACCCTTGTCAGTGGTTGATAGAACTTGAGAGAACATTTATCCTACCTTTAGCTCCTCGTTGGGTTCGACACTCTTACTTATCGAAAAGGCTACACACGATCCCCTATACTTGTGGGATATCAGGGCTGCAGCTTGCCGTTAGAGTTGTTGCTCAGCACGCTCAGCCTGGTGCACAAGGCCTTCAATATTATAGTAGACCACCATCTCCACACGATCTTGCACCTCAACATTCAGACCATTGAAGAACCTCGACATCGTGGCCTCGGGGTCCTCTGTAGTTCCTGTACGTATCATTAGCAACTCCATCTCCTTGTAGTATGCATCAACAGACACATTCGCTTGAGTGAGCCGCTGCAGTTTATGGTACATCTCTCGCTTGTAATGTTCAGGAACAAAACGATGCCGCATAAGTTCTTTCATACCTCTCCACGATGTTGGGCGATTGGGCATACGCAAAATTTGGCTCCACCAAATTAGTACATAACCAGAGAACTCAATAGCTGCAAGTTGAATCTTCTTCTCCTCGGTGTAATGGTGGGCTGCAAAAATATGATTCACGCGCATCTCCCACTCCAAATAATCCTCAGGACTACCTGCGCCAGAGAATGGTGGTATCGAAATTTTAACACACCCAATACCATCATCCAATGGTACACAAGCAGCATGACCAACACGACCTCGATCAACAGGAAAAACACGAACAGGAGCTGCACGACGAGCATCAAAGTGAGGCTGTCATGGTGCATAACCAACAACATCCTCAAAATCAGCAACAACACCTCCATGTACCGGTGAAACGAGATGGCGAGCAAGAACATCAACAAGTCCATCTCGTTGTGGTGGCACATCCCGTAATGGAGCAGCATGATGGGGCTCTTCTCGCGCTAACGGATTAATAAGATTATCCATCAAGGCATCGAGCCTACTAGTGATGGCCTCTAATTTGCTATTTAACCTCTCCTCCAAAGCATTTGTATAGTCCTTGATGTACACACAGGTGTTGTCAAAACTAGCACGGACATTGTCGGCGAGATCATCTGCATACACCGGGAGGGTAACCTCCTTTGCCTTTGAGGTAGCACCAGCAGAATTTTCAGCAATGATAGAACCAGACATCTTTAGAGAAAACAGCAGTCGAATTCAGCAAGGGGAAAAATCCAGCAAAACTTCCGTGTCTCAGCGGCAACGCTCGCTATGGGACAGACAACCTCCGTGTTCAGCCGGCAGCAGAGTAATGCGGCATGGGAGCAACCACCGCAGGTGCAGAACTTTACTAAAAGAAATGAAGCAAGAACTTATATCGGAAGTGCACTCACGTGAAAGACTCCAATCTGATTTTGTATTCTCCTGTTCCTGCTTTGTTTATTCCAACCTGGACACCATGCACGCACGGAAACAATAGAATCTGATCTCTATTTCTTTCCTTTGCGTACGTGAAAATCAAAACAATCAGCAGTGCGCTTCCAATAGAAACAATCGCAGGAGCAAAAGGCCAAACAGCCGCCGTCCTTGGGCGACGCTGGCTCTCCTTGTGTTTTTTTATGGCCGATCGGATCTGGGCGCGGTGATTGAGCGAGGCAGGAAAAACCCAGACGTCCCCACTCGGTACGATTGCAGCCAGCAGGCGCTTGATCACAGACCCCGTCTGAGGTGAGGCGCGCAGGGAGGTACTCGGTATCTTTTTGTCTATTGAAACGATTGACCGGCCCTACAGGTAATCCTCGATCGATGGACTCTGAAACTGGTCGTACTTGAGCAGACAAACCGATCTGTAACAACAAATCACAAGATCGAGCGGAACCAAATCAACAGAGAAATAGCGATGTCTTGGCCTGATGCCGCCGGCAGCACAAACTTCTCAGCAGATCCAGAAAATAAATCTCAGTAGAGAATCGCCGTGAGAAACCCGACAAATCTGATACCAAGATGATAAGGATCAACGTGATCCGAAGGGGGTTTGGCCCAATCTTTCACGGCGATCGATAGAATAAGCAAGATAGCAAAAGAGAACTCAATCTGAAATAGATCAAACTGATCTCTCTTCAATTCCTCGCGTTAAAACTGACCGGAATCAATTCCCACGCATGGCATAACATCAGATCTCAAAGATCAGCAAGCAAACACACCGATATGCGCCCCCAAACATTGGGACTTTTCTGGTCTCTTCCTTAGCTCGAAAATAACAAGTCTAACGATACAAGCCGGCTGCCATAACCCTATATGGGTGACTCCGAATGCTACTTTGGCTGGGCTAGGCCCCATACCAAACTAAAAGCCCAAATGGCCAAAACACACTTAATTTTGGATAGGCCCAAAACCATCACACACAAATAAAAGCAAACTAAAATAAAAACATGATGCAAACTTAATTAAAGTAGAACACCTAAATATCTTTGGCTGCAACTCCTCGGCGAACATGAAACACCATTGGAGGTGTACGAAAGTTGGGCTTCACATCATCTGCTGGAGGCACTTCAAAGCAGAATTGTCCAAGCTTCAGAACATACGAAAGTGGCAAAATATCAGGACTAGTAGCTATCCTCCCCGCATCATCCCCCCCCCCCAAATTGAAAGGAAACCGTCCTCGATTTCGCCATAATGTGTTGGAACTTCTTAGGTGCAGCCAACACTTCCACTTTGATATCCTTGTCGAGCATAGGTTGCAACACATGACGCTTCCCCTTATGCCACAAGGAATAAACATTGGACCTGCCTTCATGAGTGGAACGCCTATCAAATTGCCACGATCGTCCTAGCAGCACATGACATGCATCCATAGGCAAAACATCATAGACCAATGTGTCCTCATAATTACCTAATGAAAATTTAAGGCGCACCTTATGTGTGACTTTTAGCTTCCCTGAATTATACAACCACTCAACACAATGTGGCTGCGGGTGCTTCCATGTAGGCAATGATAGAGAATCCACCAAACTCTTGCTAACAACATTTGTGTAGCTGCCCCCATCAATAATCAGTTTGCAAGTGGTGTCCTTGATTATGCATTGGGTCTAAAATATATTCTAGCGCAGCCCTTGGTCGTGTATGCGATCGTCTGGTACGCATTGCACCATTAGATTTTTAAATTTGCAGCAAGTTCATACCCATCCACGATCACTTCAGGATTTTCCTCAGATTCCTCACTTGATGACGCATCAGCTTTCTCATCATCACTAGCAGAAACATAGCCATCGTCTGTGAGCATCACCCTTTTTCTATTAGGGCAATCATGCTTCATGTGTCCGCGTCCTCCACAAGTAAAACACTCGATGTTTGCTATGGACTGCGTAGATGCAGTTTTGGACACTCCAGATTTGGGTGCCTCGATATGAGAAACACTATTAGAGCGTGTAGAAGGTGTCGTCTTAACACTAGGACCAGCAGCCTTGATATGGGATCGATGCCATGAATTTGCAGGGGCTTGATACGTTGCAAACGTATCTATAATTTTTGATACTCCATGCTTATTTTACACCAATTGCTATATATTTTGTCTACATTTTGTGGCACATTTATGATTTATTTGGACTAACCTACTAATAGTTGCAAAAGCGCACAATGTTCTTGTTTTACACTTTAATGTGTAGGAATTACCAAGAATACAAGTGGAAACCTTGTTGGAGTCAAATTGGGACTTTCCAGAAATCTGTGCCAGAACTCTTTTCGAAGATGGTCACGTTACGGGTCGAAGACGGTGTCAAACGGAAAACTATTCGACTACAAAGTTGTAGGGAATTTCACGGCAGACATTCTCGGCATAAAATTCACCTGATTCCGAGTCCGGACGGCCAAATTAGGCCCGAATTACTGCGGCCCAAGATGGGGACACGGGAATCTGAGAGACTATATAAAGGGAGGAACCCTAGCTTGTGGGAGACACCTCCACCCACGAATTTGCAGCCACCAGAGCCATGTTTTCGCCTCCCCCATGGATCCCATCTCCATGGGGGAGGGCTCCCATGAATCCATGAAGGAAGCGGGCTAAGGGGCGGTGCTCCCCCATGATGCCGGCGGCGGGGGAGTCCCCCGCGCCACCGCCGCCGCGCCACCGTCGACGTCCGTGCCCCTTGCTGCTCATCTCCGCCATCTTCACCGCTATCTCCATCACCAACTCCTCCTATTATGTTGTGGTTCATCCTCCCACACACCTCTGTACCATCCTATGTAAACATGGTGTTTGATGCTATAATATTTATCATATGATCTATGTCATGTTTGCATATTTTATTTATTCTTAGATTGATTTGTTGAATGTCTTTGGTTCATTAGAGTTGTATGTTGATATGGTACTGTCCTTTGGTGTCCATTATATTTATGCGCGTATGGATTAAACATCTTAGGGTTAGTAGTATGTGCAAAAGGAAGGGAGTAGTTCTACCGGAGTGACAGAAACCTGAGGACACGAACCGGAACGTTGCACGTATGAGAGTAAGAGGTCCATTAACTTAAGGCTATGGTTGGGGAAACCTTAATGCATTGTTAGTATTTGCGGATGCTTGCTAACAATCCAATCATATAGTACTTGTATTTCCAAGTAGTGAAGTGCTTGTATATTTAGCCTCTCCCACATAGAAAACTGCATCGAAGACAACAAACCCGATTTATTCACTAATTGAACTTAGACAAAGCCACCACTATTACCACCACTTTTCCACACTCATGGTACTGTTAGTTTATTGCTGCAGCACTAACAATTACTTTCTTATATTTATTCTCTTGCAAAGCTATCTCTCATACCTGTATTGTTGCTCTAGTTTTATTTCCTAGATGATGCAAACATTTAGTATGCGTAGAGTTGTATCAGCGGTTGATAGAACTTGAGAGAACATTTATCCTACCTTTAGCTCCTCGTCTGGTTCGACACTCTTACTTATCGAAAAGGCTACACACGATCCCCTATACTTGTGGGATATCAAGACCTTTTCTGGCGCCGTTGCCGGGGAGCAATAGCGTGTGGGTGAATATTCGTGTGTGCACGTGTTTTCTTTATCTCTAAATAGTTTTTACTTCCAGTTTTAAGTTGTTCTCTATCTTAGTATGGATAGGGAATGCGAATTACAAAAAAATTAGTTGTACTTGTTACCTAAAAACGTTTTCAAAAAGGAAAGTGATTGGAAAGATGAGTAATGGTTAAGTGGGGGTCGACCTTGAACACTTGTGTTCATGCCTATGAAACCAAAACAAATCTTTCAATGGAAGCTTTTCAGTTAAAAACTTGTACATATTGTGTATATTGTATATATTGTACATATTCCTCTGTACCATAAAAGTAAAGTGATAATTGTAGTTCCTAGTCACTTGGAAGTTGATAGTTTTGCTTTGCTGTCCAAAAACAGATTTTCTGTGCTTCACCGTATAAAATGTTTAAAATCACCAGAATGTCATATTGACCTGATATTTTTTGAGTGCAAAGTAATGCTTATTATCTTTCTTTCATTAGACTAACTTTTTCTGATTTGAGTTACGTAGCTGTCTCAAAAAAATTGATTTTCACCGACTGTTTTGTTTAGACAGATTTATGTGCTTCACTATAAAAATTCGTGAAAAATCTCAGAATAGTGTTTTGATCTGAAATTTTTTGTGCATAAACCTGAGATTATGATCTGTCTTTCTTTAGTTTAGAGTTTTTCGATTTGATCTACCTAACTATCTCGTTGAGTGTCATCCTTACAGACTGTTTAGTTTTGGCAGATTATCATGCTTATTTAGTATTGCGCTTATACTCAATGTTTATAATCTTTATTTGATCGATAAATGTTATAAATTGGTTAGTATACAGTAGGTAATCTCAAATTAAACTTGTCAAAGCTTGAACATGAGTGGATTTTACTTAATGAGTACTAACCCTACTAATGAGTTTTGTGAAGTTTTATGTGCATGTAGCTTATAAGTTCTAATCAATATGGTGATATGAGATGAACAAGAAGACATAAGAGCTCAAGCTTAGTCTGGACAGCAAACATACTGGACATAAATTTCACGGCAAACATACTGGACATAAGATTCACCTAATTCCGAGTCTGGACGGCCGAGTTAGGCCCGAATTACTACGGCCCAAGATGGGGAGACGGGAATCCGAGAGACTATATAAAGGGAGGAACCCTAGCTCATGGGAAACACCTCCACCCACGAATTTGCAGCCACCAGAGCCACATTTTCGCCTCCCCCATGGATCCCATCTCCATGGGGAAGGGCTCCCATGAAGCCATGAAGGAAGGGGGCTAAGGGGCAGCGCTCCCCCATAATGCCGACGGCAGGGGAGTCCCCCGCGCCGCCGCCGCTGTCACCGCCCGCGCCCCTCGCTGCTCATCTTCGCCATCTTCACCGCTATCTCCATCACCAACTCCTCCTACCATCCTATGTAAACATGGTGTTTGATGCTATAATATTTATCCTATGATCTATGTCATGTTTGCATAGTTTATTTGTTCTTAGATTGATTTGTTGAATGTCTTTGGTTCATTAGAGTTGGATGTTGATATGGTACTGTCCTTTGGTGTCCATTATATTTATGAACGCATGGATTAAACATCTTAGGGTTAATAGTATGTGCAAAAAGAAGGGGGTAGTTCTGCCGGAGTGACAGAAACCTGAGGACACGAACAAGAACGTTACACATATGGGAGTAAGAGGACCATTAACTTAAGGCTATGGTTGGGGAAACCTTAATGCATTGTTAGTATTTGCGGATGCTTGCTAATAATCCAATCATATAGTACTTGTATTTCCAAGTAGTGAAGTGCTTGTATATTTAGCCTCTCCCACGTAGAAAACTGCATCGAAGACAATGAACCCGATTTATTCACTAATTGAACTTAGACAAAGCCACCACTATTACCACCACTTTTCCACACTCATGGTACTATTAGTTTATGGTTACTTAGTATATTTTATTGCTGCAGCACTGATACGTCTCTAACGTATCTATAAGTTTTGATGCTCCATGCTTGTTTTTACACCATTTGCTTAGTGTTTCGTTACACTTCGTGGCGTTTTTATGCATTTTCCGAAACTAACCTATTAACGAGATGCCATAGTGTTAGTTTCGTGTTTTCTGTTGTTTTTGTGTTTCAGAAAAGTTACACAGGAAATATTCTCAGAATTGGACGAAACAAAAGCCAAACATCCAGAAATTCACCGAAGCTTCCAGAGAACTGAAGAGGAGACAGAGTGGGGCCACGAGGGGCCCACACAACAGGGCGGCGTGGCCCAGGGCTAGGCCGCGCCCCCTATGTGTGTGGCCGCCTCGGTCCACTTCTGACGATGCTCCTTCACCTATAAAGACCCCCCGACGGGAAAAACCTAAACACCCTATCACTTTTCTAGAATACATCGCGATCCACCGCCGCCGTCGACCCGAGATCGGGAGGGTCCAGAAGCTCTTCCCGGCACCCTGCCAGAGAGGGGAATCGCCACCGGAGGTCTTCTTCATCGCCATGCTTGCCTCCAGCGCGATGAGTGAGTAGTCTACCTTGGACTATGGGTCCATAGCAGTAGCTAGATGGTTGTCTTCTCCACCATGTGCTTCATGTTTAGATCTCGTGAGCTGCTTTACATGATCGAGATCACCGTTATGTAATTCTACATGTTGTGTTTCTTGGGATCCGATGAATATTGGTGTTATGATTGAGTTGATGTGCTGAATATTATCTTATGTTATCTCTATGTTGTTTATGATCTTGCATGCTCTCCGTTGTTAGTAGCTATCTTGGCCGAGTAGATACTAGTGACTCCAAGAGGGGGTATTTATGCTCGATAGTTGGGTTCATGCCTCTATTTAATCTGGGGGAGTGATAGAAACCTCTAAGGTTGTAGATGTGCTGTTGCCACTAGGGAGAAAACAACATTCATATGCTCAAGGGCATATGCTTTGTTTACATTACACACTTTGCTTAATGCAGTTATCTGTTGTTCGCAACTTAATACTTGTGGAGTTCTCGGATTGATTCCCCACAAGTGGATTATTAGTCATAGATGCAGTTGGATGGCGGTCTATGTGTCTTGTTGTAATGCCCAGAGTAAATCTCATAGTGATCCTCTCGACATATGCACGTTGTCCTTATTCTATCAATTGCCTAACTATAATTTGTTTACCCAGCATGTGTTATTTTATCTTCTAGAGAGACACCACTAGTGAACTGTGGACTCCTGTCCTATTTCCATTATATTGCTATCACATGTTTACTTTACTCGCACTGTTTACTTTACTTGCATACTACTATCACTTTCCACTCGATACGCTCATACCCTTTGTTTCAAGGAAGCCGGTGAGATTGACAACCTCATCGTAAGTTGGGAACAAAGTATTTGGTTGTGTTGTGTGCAGGTTCCACGTTGCCGCTCGCAAAGCAAAGCTTGGACGAGGCGCCCTATAAATTGTCCGGAGCTGTCGCGAAGCTAGCAAGCATCACCTTCTTGAGTTTGGTTTTTTCGTACTGGTTCGATTAAACCTTGGTTTCTTACTCAGGGAAAATCTTGTTGGTATATT
Organism: Dactylis glomerata; assembly: GCA_007115705.1. Lineage (NCBI taxonomy): Eukaryota > Viridiplantae > Streptophyta > Magnoliopsida > Poales > Poaceae > Dactylis > Dactylis glomerata. Next base: position 2,512,656 of record QXEO01002102.1, read on the forward strand.
CATCAAAGCTTCTCTTGGGGTTTCCCAACTGGCCGGTCATTTACCGCGCCATCAATAGTAATCAAGGAATTTTCTGGCACCATTGCCGGGGGAAAAGAAGACTTCTGCAAGGGGAGTTTCGCACGCACATCCTTTACTTTGTTTTAAGTTTTACTTTTACTTTATTTTTACTTGCATCGTTTTATCAAAAATACAAAAAAATTAGTTTCCTTATAGTTGTTTTTACTTGTCTGCTTTTAGTTTTGCTAGAATGGCTACTACTATGTCGCCCGAGGATATGATTTTCACTTTCAAACAAAAGGGAAAAGGACAAATCACACTTCGAAGGGCTCTACTGAAGCTCCTGGGCGCCGTTATAGATGTGGGAAAAGGCAATATAAGTTTCATTTCTCCACCTTGCAATAGTCACGTCTTTCCTAGAGTCAAGAGCAAAGGTAATAAAGGAAGACGTAAGGCACCCGTTGACCCTAATGCTTCATCACTTGATATTACTTGATTCGCACTTTCTGCGCCGAGCTCAAAGGCGTTAAAGAAAAGCACTCTTGGGAGATAATCCAATGTTTTTTCTTTTAGTTATTTTTCTTTTATTTGAGTCTTGGAAGTTATTACTACTGTAATAACCTCTCCTTATCCTTTTTATTTCGTTTTTGTGCCAAGAGAAGCCTCTAATTTGAGTGAGGTAAGATTTGGGGATGTTGCTGTCCTGAAACAGTTTTTGGTGCTGCACCGTAAAAATTCGTGACAATTCTCAGAATATCTTTTGGACCTGCGATTTCTTGTGCATATGCCCCAGGTTATATCCGAACTTTCATTAGTTATACACTTTTTGATTTGAGCAACAGAAAACCCTCTAAAAATTCGACCTTTGTCAGCTGTTCTGTTTTGACAGATTTCTGCCAATAATTGTGTTTGCCGCTTTATCGCTTTCTTTTTGAGTTCTTTTGATCACGGAACTTTTGGGGAAGTTGCTACAGTAGTATATGCTTTATATGTGGTGGTTTTGAGTTGAAACCTGAAGCAAAAAGGGTTGATTCATGTTATGCTTACACTAATGTTGCTAATAGAATTGTGTTTAGTTTTGTATAAAGGAAGTTTTCAAGTGTAGGGATTGGAGAATGATGAGATGAGTTGAAGAATGGACAAAATCTCAAGCTTGGGGATGCCCATGTCACCCCAAGAAATATCCAAGAAGTACAAGCGTCAAAGCTTGGGGATGCCCCCGAGGCACCCCTTCTTCATCGTCAAAAATCAGGTCACCTTTCAACACACTATATTTTTATTGCTTCATGCATTATGCATTTTTCTTGGAGCGTCAGTTGTTTTTAGTTTTCAGTTTAGTTTAGTTTTGTTTGCTGCAATAAATGGTTGTACCCCAACAAATTCCTTTTGGAGAAGTTGCCTTTCTTTTCATTTGCCAAGAACACTCAGTTTTTCACTCTTATCGTTTCAACGAGTATTCTCTTTTTCTAGAACTACGTTTAGCTTTCGATTTTCACCTTGATTTTTGTTCAGATCTTGTTATATCTTTGCATCAAGGTGTATTTTGACCTCTGGTCCATGTTGGTTTTCATCAAAAGAGTTGTTTCAAAAAAGTTTGAATGGTGTTGGAAAAGAGAAAAAGCTTTATGCAAAAAAGTGGTACAAAAAGGAGCTTGTGTAGACTGCGGCCTAGGCTTTTGCATGTTGTGCTTGATGTCTTTTTGATAGTATGCTTAGTGGTTTTGCTGTAGCATGACTTGTCTCAAATGACTGAGATTGCTTAATGAGCCTTTAAAAAATCATGCGTTGTTTTAATTATTTGGAAGCATTATTTTGGTTTTCTCCTTTGAAGCTTTATTTGGGTTGACTTGGCGCATGCTCACACATGTTTGACTCATATAAAGTCGCCATAAGCCTCTATGATCATTTAGTTTTTGACTTTTGATGCCATCTTATTCTTCTTTTAATGTCGCTTTGTCGCTATGCATGATTATGGCCGTTATTGCTCTCTTAGTTGGTCGCTCCCAGTCTTTTGCTAGCCCTCATTTTGTACTAAGTATGAGCTCTACTCGTGCATCCAACTCCTAAAAACCAAGTTGTTCCAATGTGTCCACCATACATGCCTATTAGCAATTTGCTATTCCAAAGTACATTTGACTTGCTTTTATCTATCCTTCAAATTAAACTCTTTTTGGTGTTATGCGAAAATTGGTCAGTAAAGCTCTCACAAACCTGATGGCACACTTTACTTTTCTCATTCTTCAAATTTTGACATTGTGGCTCTCTTATGTTGAGTTGTTATGCTTGCAAGTTGTGAGTTGGAAATTAGCCTAGCCATGCCGTCATGGGGCTAGCTTTCAACATTGCACTATCTTTCATTTGAGTTGATATCGTGATCTTCTGTTTATGGATACTCGCGATGTGAAATGAATTGGGAATCTTGCGGGATCATGGTGTTTGTATATGTGTTAGAGAAACGCCTGGGCCACTAATCTAAGCCATGAATAATTCATGGGTTTGAATGCACAGTCTAAGCAATTAGCACTTATGAATGCTATTAATATTAGTGGATGTTCTGTGGTTTGTTTGCAAGAGACAAAAAAGATCCATTTTATATGGCCTTTATTAAGGTATGCTGCCCCAAAAGATTTGATGATTTTGTATATATTCCCTCTGATGGTGCCTCTGGTGGTTTAATTATTATCTGGGATAGCTCAGTTTTTTCTGGTATGGTTATGCATTGTGAGAAGTTTGCAGTTTCAGTACACTTCACATCCACTCACTCCTCACAGTCCTGGACACTTGTCAATGTGTATGGCCCTTGCATTGGGGACTTAAGAGATGATTTTGTTAAATGGCTTTTTGATCTAAATATTCCCACAGATGAAGACTGGCTGTTGTTAGGTGACTTTAATTTCATCAGATCTCCAGCAAACAGAAATAAACCTGGGGGTAATGTCAATGATATGTTAATCTTTAATGATTTCATAAGAAGACAAAATTCGACTGAGCTTCAAATTAAGGGTAGAAGATTTACCTGGAGTAATATGCAAGAAAATCCTCTTTTAGAGCAATTGGATTGGTTTTTTACTTCCTTTCATTGGACTACTGCATATCCCTCCACCTTGGTAACTCCTCAAGGGAAACCCACCTCTGATCATACCCCTTGTGTCATCACTATTCAGACTTCTATCCCTGGTAGTAGGGTTTTCAGATTCGAAAATTTTTGGGTGGCTCATTCAGGTTTTCCTAATACTGTTTCCTCTAGCTGGGAAAAGCCAACTCATAAACCAAATAGTGCAGCAAATATAAATGCTAAGTTCAAAAGACTTAGATATGATCTCAAATTTTGGAGCAGATCCATTTCTAGACTTAAAGTCTGTATTGAGAATACAAATAATGCCCTGATGGAGATTGATAAACTAGAAGACTATAGATCCTTGTCTGGACCAGAAAGTAATTTTAGGAAAATTCTGAAAAAGCACTTGGCCAAATTGCTAGAATATCAGAATGCTTATTGGAAAAAAAAGGTGCACAATCAGATGGACTAAATTTGGAGATGAGAATACTAAATTTTTTCACTCACTTGCTACTGAAAGATATAGAAGAAATGCAATTTCTGCCCTGACTACAGAAGATGGTACTATTGTTACTGATCATGCAGCAAAAGAGGAAATTATTTTTCAGACATATAAAAACAGACTTGGCACCTGTGAACAGCCCCAGATGCTTTTTGATCTGCCCTCTCTTATTCAACCTACTGAAGGCCTTGAGGAATTATCTGCTCTTTTCACTAAGGAAGAGATTGATTCAGTAGTTAAAACTTTGCCAATTGATAAAGCTCCAGGGCCAGATGGCTTTAATGGCCAATTCCTAAAAAGCTGCTGGCATATTATCAAAGAAGACATTTATCTGCTGTGCTTTGATTTTTATGAAGGCAATTTGAATTTGGAAAGTATCAATATGGGTCATATTACTCTTATTCCCAAAGTGAGCTCTCCAGAGAATGTCAATGAGTATAGGCCTATCACTCTTCTTAATTGTGTGCTCAAACTTATCACTAAGCTCCTTGCTAATAGATTGCAAAAAGTTGTTCTCAAAATTGTCCATCAAAACCAGTATGGTTTCTTGAAGGGGAGGACAATCCAAGACTATCTAGCTTGGGCTCTGGAGTTTCTTCATCAATGTGAAACTTCTAGACAGGAAATCATCTTGCTGAAATTAGATTTTGCCAAAGCTTTTGATACTATAGACCACTCTGCTATGCTCAAAATAATGAAGCAAATGGGCTTTGATGCAAAATGGATTTCCTGGATTGATTCAATTTTTAGCTCTGGAAAATCATCTGTTCTCCTTAATGGAGTCCCTGGAAGTCAATTCTTCTGTAAGAGAGGTGTGAGACAAGGAGACCCACTCTCCCCATTCATTTTTGTGCTTGCTGCTGATCTCCTGCAATCTGCTATTAATAAAGCATTCAGACAAGGGATTCTCAGGGCTCCTTTCTCCCCAGATTATGGAATGGATTTTCCAGTAATCCAATATGCTGATGATACTTTGATTATCATGCCTGCAGACCAGGACCAAGTCAGAGTGATGAAGGATATTCTTGAGAAATATGCCTAGTCTACTGGCCTCAAAATCAATTTTCATAAGTCATCTATGATTCCTATCAATATCTCACAGGACAGAGCTTAGTTCTTTGCCACATTTCTAGGCTGCTCTATTGCCACTTTGCCTGTTACATATCTGGGATTACCCATGGGCACTACCAAACCAACTGTGCAAGATCTTATGCCTTTGGTGGACAAAATTGAGAGGAGAGTTTCTGCAACCTTTATGCTCATGTCTTATAGTGGTAGAGTCACATTGATCAATTCTCTCTTGACCTCCATTGCAACTTTCATAATGTGTTCCATCCAGTTGAATCCCAAGATTCTTGAGCACATTAAAAAAATCAGAAGGCATTGTCTATGGGTTAAAAAGTTGGAAGATGGAGAGGAAAAGTGCCACTCATTAGCCTCCTGGCAGATGGTATGCAGACCAAAAAAGAAAGGAGGTTTGGGTATTCTAAACCTAAAACTCCAGAATGAAGCTCTATTGCTCAAATACCAGCATAAATTCTATAATAAAATTGATACTCCCTGGGTTCACTTATTGTGGAATACATATTATCAGGGGAGAATTCCCCATGCCATGGACCCAGTTGGTTCCTTCTGGTGGAAAGACATATGCAAATTGATGCCTATTTTCAGAGGCTTTGCTGTTAGCTCTGTTAATAATGGAGCAATGACTCTTTTTTGGAAAGACTCTTGGCTTGATGGAATTTTGCAGGAGACTTATCCTAGGGCATTCTCTTATTCCACCTCTGAAGATGTCTCTGTGTAGCAATTCCTGACTACTGGTAGCCTTGCTGATAACTTCTGGCTACCTCTCTCTCCCCAGGCTCTAGAGGAGGTCAGATCCTTGCAATCTGATTCAACAATTACTCTTCAAGATGAGGATGATTCTTGGTCTTACCCTTGGGGTAGGACTTATACTTCCAGCCAATATTACCAGTTCTGTTTTCAGAACATCAACCCTCATGTCTCTGTTCTTTGGTTGTGGAAGTCTAAATGTACTCCCAGAGTCAAGTTCTTTGGTTGGTTTGTCCTAGTTGATAGGCTCAACACAAGAAATATGCTAAGAAAGCGTCAGTTCCAATTGAATTCAGGTTATCAATGCCTCCTCTGCCAGAACCCCCCTGAGGAAACAATTGAGCATCTCCTTTTCTTGTGTGATTTCAGCAAGACATGTTGGCAGGCCTTGGGGTTTCAGTGGGCAGATCTCCCTGATAGACTCCAGATCATTGAGGAAGGGATGGCTAGATGGCATGGCCCTCTGTTCATGGAAATTTTCCTACTAGCCTCCTGGAACATATGGAAGGAAAGGAACAATCTCTACTTTGAGGGGATTACTCCCACTCTAAGCTCTTGGAAGGGGAGGCTAAAGTCAGACCTTAGGCTGCTTGTCCATAGGGCAAAGAATACTGTACACTCCTACATTTTTTATATCATTGGTAGACTGTAGATTGTAAGTTCTAGATTGTATATTCCCCTTTCCCCTCCCCCCATGTACATTCTTTTGTAGCCCCCCTTGGACTTTGGTAATAGAGAGGCAGTAGGAGTCTTTCCTACTGTCATAAAAGCTTCAAAAAAAATTACAGCATGCCCATAGTGAACATTCGACGACGCATCTCACAATAAAAAGCTATACCAATGGTAAATAAAAGAGATGCCGAGGTGTTCATTGTCTGTTTGTCCTGTCATTTTGATGTGGGCATGTTCCATGTCATCGGGCACGGAGGTACCCCGTTGGCGGTTCTCGATGATACGTGTATACTTACAATGACAAGAGCTTGCTTGAGACTCTAAGTAAAGTAGCATGAGGTTTGGATATTTGTACTTCACGGGACACGAGGTTTTCAACTTATGATTTGTCAAGCATATGCATCATAAGTGTATTCGCATTAACTTTAACCATTCAAGATGCTTATGATGGGGGCAATGAGAGCTCAAAGCTAGTAAGTACCATAATTTTTGAAGGTTTATAAAACTTGCAATCACTGCTTCCCTCCGCGAAGGGCCTTTCTTTTACTTTTATGTTGAGTCACCACCTTCTATCTTTATGCACCGTCTAAGAGAGCATAGTTGTCATTCTAAGTATAATGTGCATTGTCCCAAGGTTTTCATTGATTGATTCATGATGTTGGTTTCACTTGTTCTTAAATTATTTGTATCTAGTTGCCCTCTTAAACTTGAAGGTGTCCTATGCATTTATGTTTTGCTCTCTCATGAAGGACAAGCTGAAAACCATTTGCTATGTTTTTCCATATGATTTGAACACATGTTTGACTTTCATTGTTTCATTTTCATGATCTTTCATTTGTGTTCTTTTTCATGTTATAACATGGTTGCTAAGTTCTATCAAGATTATGTCTTTCATGCCTATGTTTTTAAGTTCTTTTGATCCCAGCGCACAACGCTTACATAGATGATCAAGATTGTGTAGGTGCATGTCACCTCAAAAATTATTTCTTTTGTTATCACTTACCTACTCGAGGACGAGCAGGAGTTAAGCTTGGGGATGCTGATACGTCTCTAACGTATCTATAATTTTTGATGCTCCATGCTTGTTTTTACACCATTTGCTTAGTGTTTCGTTACACTTTGTGGCGTTTTTATGCATTTTCTGGAACTAACCAATTAACGAGATGCCACAGTGTCAGTTCCATGTTTTTGCTGTTTTTGTGTTTTAGAAAAGTTACACAGGAAATATTCTCGGAATTGGACGAAACAAAAGCCAAACATCCAGAAATTCACCAAAGCTTCCAGAGAACCGAAGAGGAGATGGAGTGGGGCCACGAGGGGCCCACACAATAGGGCGGTGCGGCCCAGGGCTAGGCCGCGCCCCCTATGTGTGTGGCCGCCTCAGTTCACTTTTGACGATGCCCCTTCGCCTATAAAGACCCCCCGATGGGAAAAATCTAAACACCCGATCACTTTTCCAGAATACATCGCGATCCGCCGCCGCCGTCGACCCGAGATCGGGAGGGTCCAGAAGCTCTTCCCGGCACCCTGCCGGAGAGGGGAATCACCACCGGAGGTCTTCTTCATTGCCATGCTTGCCTCTGGCGCGATGAGTGAGTAGTCTACCTTGGACTATGGGTCCATAGCAGTAGCTAGATGGTTGTCTTCTCCACCATGTGCTTCATGTTTAGATCTCGTGAGCTGCTTTACATGATCGAGATCACCATTATGTAATTCTACATGTTGTGTTTGTTGGGATCCGATGAATATTGGTGTTATGATTGAGTTGATGTGCTGAATATTATCTTA